>CM074453.1:1652500-2852500 GCA_037101425.1 Elopichthys bambusa | reverse complement strand
TTGCTGTCTTTAAAGGCATGTCAGCAAATTCATCATGCAAAATCACTGACAGGCAGGGAATGTTTCTGATTGGCTAGATTTCTCATTGGGCTTCTCATCACCCATTTCAGTTAAATCTGTCAGGTGAAAGGGACATTTTATGTGTGGTCTTCCAAAAACTAAAAAGGAATATATCACATCTGACTTAAAAAGAAAGCCTACATATATCACTTGAAAGGTTAAGTATGTGTTCCACTCAGAATCCACTCAAAAGGTTCTTTGTGAGCAATGCAGGTCACATGTTTCCAAAGAACAAGTTCTTTGTTGAGGTATAATTTCATAAGTCATAATATATGGATATTTTTTTGGTCAGTTTCCACTGATTAAAGGGCCGTTAATGATGGTGAAATGGCCGAGAATAACATTTGAAGAGATGCTCTTTGAAAGCTGACCCTGAGACATGCTCTCTGCTTTCATCTCTCCCTCCCCTCGTACCCCATTTCTCTTACTCTTCTCTTGAGCTGTGCCTCAGTAAAGTAATGACAGCACTCCCAACAATGCAACCAGAGCTCTTTAAGTGGACCCGACTCACTGTGATCCATATACATTGTCTTTCTGTCAAGTGAGAGAGGAGAATAGTTGGTGATTCGTGACAATTTTAAAGACTCCGCTGCCAGAGGCTGCTTTACGGGGAAACAGCGCAGCATTTTTGGCGGCTTTTAAGTGGCTGAATGTATCTGAGATGAATTGTGTGATTTGCATGAATATTTCTGCTTTATTGCCAGAGAGCTGTATGAGAGGTAATTGCATTATGAGTCCACGGAAAAATGATTGTGAGTGATAGCGTTCTGTAACCTCCATACATGCATGCATATGGAGGTAGCGGTGAATAGCGGCAATCAAAATAGAGACTCGCTTCGAGAGACGATTTAAAAGCATATTGAGGCATTACATAAATTTTTATGCGTCGTAGACAAGCGAGGCAGGCATGTCTAGAGTCCATCGTTTGGCTGAAATCCAATGGTCATATCAGTGCTCATTAAATCTTTTTAAAAAGGGTTTAAATCAAAAGAAATGCATATTTATCTGATTTATTTATTTTTTTAACTTCACGGCCCCACATATCTTGGTTGTGCAATTACACGGTAACAGTCAAAGAGAAAAGTTAATCTGACGCATCCCTTGCATCACAATGAGATCTCATTCACCTAAAGGGACTTGAGAGAAACGTTCCCGGTTTGGTGATTCAGGATTCAAGCACCTCTACTTTCATCTCAATTGATGGAGAACTTAGTGTAGCCAGAGAACGGAATACAAACTGACTCCTACAGACCATAATGACTATGAAAGAAGCTCAAAGCGTTCAACGCTATGGTTTGAACTTCACCAATTGAATCTGCCTCGATCTGACAATGCTTCACTGGGAAAATTAGCTGCTTTTGGGTTTAACAGAAAGGTGGTGCACTTGCTAGTTATCTGAAGGATCGATACAGCCAATCCCACTCGGAGAAGAACTGACTTGTAATGAGAGAACTCTGTAGGAATGGCTGCCTCTGACTATAATATATGCCGTCAATAAGATGCAAGCAGATTGAGTCCAAAGAGGCAGCAGTGAAACCATGTTAAATAATGAGTGGGAACCGTGTCTTCCTGACCCATATACTGTTTACCTCATTCTGTCTGCCTAGTTTATTCTCTAGCCGTGATTCCCATCCTTGTTGATAAAGGGCCGAGTTGCCTAATCCACTTTTGGAGGCCGAGGCACATTATGCTGTCCCGTTTATCAAATCCAAACTCGATTTTTGCAAAGGTTAATGGCCAAGCTTGCAGGAAAAAATAGTGCAAAGGCAAATGTTTTAAGTGGAGCCCTTTGCAATTCCAAACAAGGGATAACATTTGCAGTCTGTATTTCGGATGCATCGGAATGACCTTTGTAAGAATCTGGCCTGATTAAACAGGTGAGGATAGTCAGGCTTTGAGGGGAGCCAACTTTTCCACAGTCATTACCATAAAAAACTTTTCCTGAAGGCCTAGAATGAACGTAGTTACTTCAGCAAGCGGCAAAACAAAGGGACACGCTAACAGTGAGCGGTTGGTCCCATAACCTTTTCTTTAGAAGGTCACACAGCAGAGGAATAGGAAAATGTTGTATTTTTTTTATTGAGGTGAACCCAAGTCCTCTACAGTTTTGATGATGTTGTTAGTTATGCAAAGTTATCCTGTTTCACGTGATAGGAACCGTTGAACTATGACAGTGTTTTCCAGGGAATGTTGACACACTCTCCATTGTTAAGCATGAGTGATACCTCAGAGGGCCAAAGAGTATGTTATTCAAGCCCGGGCTACATGTTTATGTGTTTCCGGACACATATTCTGGATGAAATAAAGGATTACACCATCAAGGTTTCAGGACATCCAGGTGACGTAAAATATTCCCAAGGTACACTACACTCATATAAGCCTTGTTATACTTGTAGTTGATGTATTTTTTTCAGATAATTAAATACTTTCTCTTAACCCAGTTTAATATACAGAGACAACTAAAACTAAAAAAAATCTATTTGCCTTCAAAACATTGTTCTGTTTGTTTTACCAACCAGGGGTGCGTTTCCCGTTCAACGACGTAACTTACTGCTTCACTACCATAGTACAATGCATCATTGAACAAATGAACTAGCTAGTTACGATAGATTAGGGTAACGAGATGAGCATATGAGCCAGACTCAAACTCTCCTAGTGTGCCCTGCAGATAACTTCACCAAGCTCCACCTGATTTTTAAAACAATTTTTTATAGAAACAAATAAATTAAATATATTCACATGTATCATCTTATTGTTCTTGGTACTTTCTGGGTTTTGTAAATGTAAATTACCCAAGCACCATTTGTAAAACCGTAGTCAACAAAATTGTGTCAAAGTTTCTTATAAGTTTTCTGTACCTGTTTTTTGTAATAAGTGAACCGTATGAGCTGAAAAAAAAAAAAAAAAAAAAAAAAATTTCTCCCAACATAATGAGAAATTAACAGCTCTGGTGGACATAGTGCTTCCTGGTTGAAAATGTTAAGCTGTATTTAATACAGGCAGGTTGACCCATTCTCAGGTCCCACTGTATTAAAAAGAGATTCTGAAGCCGCTGGCAGGCTTTGTTCTTGCACATAATTTATTCAGTGAGAGTGCTGGGAGAGTGCCGCTATTTTTCTGCTTCATGTTACAAGCGATGTCCCCCTGCCCGCTTCATTTGTATAGAATAATGTCATGCTGTCCCAGCCACTGAAATATCGGCCACAAAAAAAAAAAAAAAAACTCTTACAAGACTCATTTAATTTGCAAGCCTGTGTTTGCACACACTCCATTATCATTGGGCGGCACCACACCGGTGTTTTGTGGTCATATCATGTCCTTTAATCAAGAAAAGGTCCGTCTTCCACAACAATCAAGTGCTTTGATTGACTGGAAATGAAAATACAACTATCACATGCATTTGAAAAATAATTTTCTCTGACAGGGGTGGGAAACCAAATAGGAAATTGGATGATCTAAACTTGAACATAATTTCTTAGATGAATATGCCTTTAGTTTCTGAATTTTTATATCTTTTTTTTTTGTGTTGTTGTTGTTGATTTTTTTTTTTTTTTTTTTTTTTTTTTTTTGGGTGGTGGCATAAAGTCAAAGGGCCCTCTCATACACCCGGCACAATATGGCGGCAGGCGCGATGCAAGTGTTTTTTGCTAGTTTCAGCTCAACGCAGTTATCATTTTCATGTCCTGTGCCACATTGTTTAAATAGCAAATGCATTTGCGCCTATGGGTGTGCTAGTCTGAAAACGAGGTACTTTCAGGTACACTGTTGGCGCGTTGCTATTTTGAGGAAACTGAAATAGACTGTGCCATTGACCAACTGAAACCTGGTCTAAAGTCAGTGGTGCAATACAAAGTTCTGGCATGAAACTCTAATGGGCAGGCTAATAGGTCCTTTAACTCAACCTGCTCCTAATCACATCATTATCTATAGGACACAGATGATTGGTTCCTGCTGTATCAGTAGCCAATGAGCTTGCGTACTCAATCTTCAGATATATGAGTAGCATTTGCCTTAGCAATGCAGTGCACTCCACCTTCCCCAGCTCCACCTGTATAGATCTACTATGGGTAATTCATGTACGCTATATTGTACAGCAGCAGCATGTCTTACTTGCTCACAGCAGCGTGTCATATATGCATTGGCAGTATTAAGCCCTGTACTTGCTCTGCAGCAGCAGCATAGCAGATCTATTCTGCCAAGACCAAACATGTCAACATTGTCATACCCATTATCATGCCAATTCACAACTGGCTTTTAAAGGGAATAGGAGATGAGACTCTGATTACACCCAAAACACACCCATTACACATTAAGAGAACAGGGACAACCCTTTTAGACCATGTGCCGGGTGCGCCGACCATTTTTTCCTGTTGTTAAACTAGCAAAATTGGATTCGGACACGCCCTAAGTGCACTTGCGCAGTGCGCTTAGATAGTTAAAATAGGGCCCAAAATGTCAGGATGATGCAGTAGTACTCCTGATATTATAATGAGAAAAAAAAAACTGTGAAAAAAAAATATTTATTTCTTAAAAAGAGAACCCTGTTAAGTAGTTTGACATATTTTATTATTTCTTTGAAAATAACAAAAACTGCTTTGCTGCTTACTAATTTACATAAAACTTTTGTTTAAAGTCAAATTGTCAAATCAAAGTCATGTGGTACGACCAACGTGCAGGAAATACAAAACAAAACAGGAAGTGATACCATAGAGAGGACCCCCTGCAGACCCTCATGACTCTGTGTCAAGGTTTGTTTTAAAGGGGTCCTTGATTATGATTTCACTTTTTTAACTTGAGTTAGTGTGTAATGTTGCTGTTTGAGCATAAACAACATCTGCAAAGTTACGACGCTCAAAGTTCAATGCAAAGGGAGATATTTTCTTTTACATAAATCGTTTTTTAAGGACTACAACAAACAGCTGGAAGGGACTACAATGAGCTTCTTCCCGGGTTAGTGACTAACCCCAAAATCCACATAAACCCCGGCCCAGAGAACACACAACAAAGGGGGTGAGGCCATGTTGGGCTGCTTTAGAGAAGAGGAAGAGTTGTTGTAGTAGAGTGTTGTCGTCATGCTGTCATTTTACACCGGACCTCTTCACAAACGATGGTCAATTCAACGCTGGATTTGCACAAAAGATTAACATGACGGCACATGCTAGAGGATGAGTTGAATCAACTCCACAGCAACTACATAAATTTATCCACTAACCATTCAGAAACGTCCAGTTTCATTCTAAAAGTTGTAACTTCTTCCTGAGTCTCTCCATCAGTGTCGACTCCAGTTTGAACAATGTAAGGTTGAACACCTGACAATTGTTATTTTGGCTGCGTGAGATTCTCCAGCTTTGTTGTTGTTGAGCAACCTGAAGCACAAGCTGTTAAAGGGTGGTAAGAGGGCCAGGAGCAGCAGCTCATTTGCATTTAAAGGGACACACACAAAAATGGCGTGTTTTTGCTCACACCCAAATAGGGGCAAATTTGACAAGCAATGATCTGTGCGGTATTTTGAGCTGAAACTTCACAGACACATTTTGCAGACATCGGACTTGTATTACATCTTGTGAAAAGGGGCATTATAGGTCTCCTTTAATATCTGATCATTTGACCTAAAGGATAATTATTTAAAAATAATTTATGATATTTGTAAAATGTATAAATCATATAAAAAAATATAAAATCATTAAAATAAAAAATATTTTGAAAAAAAAAATTAAAACTATGGATAATGATAAAAATCTTTGAGATGTGTTTTTACAAAAAAAAAAAAAAAAAAGCATTTGATGGTTACACCACATGACATTATATTAAAACTTTTTTTTTTTTTTTTTTTTAAATGGTATAATAATAATAAACTTTTTTCAAACCCACTTGCACTTCGGGCAGCTATCAGGTGGTGTGGTTGTTATGTTCTGCTCTGTAGCACCTGTCCAGTTGACATGCATGACGTGCAAAGCTAAGCAGTTCATAAATGCCTTTCATCAACTTAACATCTGTTTCGCTTTTCTTTCTTTTGTCAGTCGTCCAATGCATTACCAACTCGATCAGTGCCTAGATAAACATATGAGAGTTTGGGGAACTAACCATGGCAGATGTATTTATAGTGATGTTCTTGGCCGTATATGTTCAGGAGCCCATACGCTTGAATATGTTGTAACACACTACATACAATCACTCTCTTGGCAGCCCTAAAAATGATTGATAATGGAAGGCGGCCTCCTATTTTATAACCCCTTGTGTTGGCGTTCTAGCCTTGGCCGCCCGCCAAGAGGTTCCCGTGGATCTTTGCTTGTCCTTGCTGGTGTAGTTTACTACCAGGAGAACAAACAAAGGTGACAAATTACACCAGCTCTTAAACCGCTATTATCCCGCTATTATCCCGTGCTTACGAGTCTAGAAAAGCATCCGTCTCTGATGACCAGCTAATGCATCTGCAGCCAATTAATGGGATTTTTTTCTTCTACGTTAATAAATAGGATTTTATATAAAAACATCATTGCAGTAAATGTTAAGTAAATGGCAAAAAGAAATCACCGGCTTATGGATGCATAGATTAACGTCAATTCAAATAAATGCATTTATTAAACAGCTTTTGTTTATATCTGGGGCAAGATGTAAATCTTGATCTATATTCCTGCAGGCCACCTGGTAAAGTTTAAACTTTATGGATGTTATATAAGGGGAAGAATTTACGATCTGCCCTGAATTTCACCTGTATTTTGGAACATCGCTTATGCACGTGTTTTATATATCAATCTCATGCAGCATATAATAAACTGCTTTAAAGTTAAATAAAGCAGTAAGCATGATATGTGCAAAAATTAAGTTGTGATTTGTTTACCAAGAACACTAACCTCCACAAGATGCAATTTACGACTTTACTCTAAACTAACACTTAGTCACTGTTGTGCAGTTTCTACATGGCAAGTATGTGTTTTGAATTTGCCTATAGTGATTACACATTTACTCTGGGCTTTCATTCACATCCAAACCGAGAAATGCAGTGTACGTAACATGACCGTCTCTGTTCTCTATGCTGGCCGCCAAACCGGGTAAAGATGAGTTCATTGTAATTACCAGCACACATTTTACTCTTTGACACTTTCTTCATCGCACAATATTGTGTTTTGCTGTTGACTAGCTTAAATAGCATCTTTTTCTGCTTCTAATTTATCGAAAGAGACCCCAGATGACTTGTTACAAGCAAACATTTCCTGGACGTCTAGAGTTATTAAGAAAGATACAGTGCAGAGCAGAGGTTGCCTTCTTTTTCTGTCTCGATTATGATGGTGACTTGCAGAATGACAGATTTTACGAAGCTTACAGGGCGAGAAGGGGATGCTGGGATAGATTAACCTTGAGAAGTCATTGCATACTGAAAACCCAGTTATCTGACAGAAAAGCGCCGGCCCCATGGGAGGTTCAGGCTTAGGTAAGGACAGGAACGGACAGGGGCCGATATCAAGCGTGTGTTCTGAATGATGTTGGAAGGCTTGCCGTAAGTCAGGTCAAGTGTGTTTCTGATTGAAAGTGTTAATAGAAACCGCCTGTTGAAAGATCAGCGGCGCACACACATATACGTCACACACGTGCGAGACAGATCTCCCGAACACAAGCGCACACTCTTATCAGCACTAAAAACGCAGTAATGATGACAGTTCTGTAGAAATGAGAGTCTGTAAGCTGATGTAATTGGGTCATGCAAAGTTAATCTGGTTCTTTTTACTAGTATACAGCCAGAAACACTCACTCCTTCACCTCTGACTCAGAATTTGCTTTTTTTCAACCTGTCCACTGAGGTCGACTGTACTTTTATCATTGGTAATTGGGAATAAACAGTCTTGGAGGGCTGTGCGCTACATCAGAGAACCCAAGACCTAGTGAGACAATTCGTTCCCAGCGGAACATTGATTTCCATTGAGGAGGAACTGATGCTGTAACAAACTGTACAGTTGATAACATGTGTGAACATGCGGCACATTTTAAGACCCCTCCCCCCACGGGGCAATTGGCTCAGCAACCCACGCAGTTCCCTTAACAAATATGTCCACCAGCCCAACACCATATGTAGTCTGAATGCTGCATGTACTCCCCATGGAAGTCCGTTGAGAAGACAGTATATATTATTAGTCATGCTTGTTAAGGCACATTTAGAATTTTTCAAACTTGTATTAAAGTCATGCAAGTTTGTGCTACAGAACTGAATACTACGTCAAAGAGGGACACACTCTCACACACGCACACACACACACAAAAATCCCTTATACTTACATTATACTACAAATCTTAAAACTTTGTAATGCTTTAAAGAGAAGTACACTTATTTTGATGTTGACTAACATACTAAAGCACATGTAAGTACTTAAATAAAATGTTAACTTTAGTGTACTACATTTGAATGTATTATATTTCAAATGCTCTAAATTGGAACTTCATCAGTACAAATATGTAATTACAAATATATTACGCCAAGATTTACCCTCAAGCCATCCTAGGTGTATATGACTTTCTTCTTTCTGATGAACACAATCAGAGTTATATTAATAAATATCCTGATGCAGCTTTATAATGGCAGTGAACAGAGGCAACGAGTAAAACATCCTCATTTAACAAGTTATAAATTAAAATATTTAAGTTCTGCCAGACTGCCTTCCATATTCAACTTATGAAAAAAGTTGCGAGAGCCGTTACACTTTCTTCGTAAGTTGAATACGGAAGGCAGTCTGTCGGAAGCTAGATATTTTACTTTATAACTTGTTAAATATGAATATTTTTCTTACACAAATGCATCACTTTGGTTCAGAAGGCCTTTATTAACCCCCCAGAGCCGTGTGGAGTATGTTTTGCTTTGATACTTCATACTCGTTGGTCCCGTTCTCTGCCAATATCAAGCTTGGATGCGTCAGGATATTTATTAATATACACTATATTGCCAAAAGTTTTGGGACGCCTGCCTTTCCGTGCACATAAACTTTAATGACATCCCATTCTTAATCCGTAGGGTTTAATATGGAGTTGGCCCACCCTTTGCAGCTATAACAGCCTCAACTCTTCTGGGAAGGCTTTCCACAAGGTTTAGGAGTGTGTTTATGGGAATTTTTGACCATTCTTCTAGAAGCGCATTTGTGAGGTCAGGCAGTGATGGTGAGAAGGCCTGGCTCACAGTCTCCGCTCTAATTCATCCCAAAGGTGTTCTGTCGGGTTGAGGTCAGGACTCTGTGCAGGCCAGTCAAGTTCCTCCACACCAAACTCGCTCATCCATGTCTTTATGGACCTTGCTTTGTGCACTGGTGCGCAGTAATGTTGGAACAGGAAGGGGCCATCCCCAAACTGTTCCCACAAAGTTGGGAGCATGAAATTGTCCAAAATGTCTTGGTATGCTGAAGCATTAAGAGTTCCTTTCACTGGAACTAAGGTGCCAAGCCCAACCCCTGAAAAACAACCCCACACCATAATCCAAACTTTACACTTGGCACAATGCAGTCAGGCAAGAACTGTTCTCCTGGCAACCACCAAATCTAGACTCGTCCATCGGATTGCCAGACAGAGAGGCGTGATTCGTCACTCCAGAGAACATGTCTCCACTGCTCTAGAGTCCAGTGGTGGCGTGCTTTACACCACTGCATCCAACGCTTTGCATTGCACTTGGTGATGTAAGGCTTGAATGCAGCTGCTCGGCCATGGAAACCCATTCCATGAAGCTCTCTACGCACTGTTCTTGAGCTAATATGAAGGCCACACGAAGTTTGGGGGTCTGTAGCTATTGACTCTGCAGAAAGTTGGTGACTTATGTGCACTGTGCGCCTCAGCATGCGCTGACCCCGCTCTGTGATTTTTACGTGGCCTACCACTTCGTGGCTGAGTTGCTGTTGTTTCCACTTTGATACCACTAACAGTTGACCGTGGAATATTCAGTAGTGAGGAAATTTCACAAATGGACTTATTGCACAGGTGGCAACCTATCACGGTACCACGCTTGAATTTACTGAGCTCCTGAGAGCGACCCATTCTTTCACAAATGGTTGTAGAAGCAGTCTGCATGCCTAGGTGCTTGATTTTATACACCTGTGGCCATGGAAGCGACTGGAACATCTGAATTCAATGATTTGGAGGGGTGTCCCAATACTTTTGGCAATATAGTGTATCTCCAATTGTCTGTGCATGTTTTTTTGACTCTTATAGATGGAGTTCCCATTGCCATGCAATATCATCATTTGTGTTCTACTGAAGAAACAAAGTCGCCTACATCTTGGATGCCCTGGGGGTAAGCAGATAAACATCAAATTTCCATTTTTGGGTGAACTATCCCTATATGTGTAAACTACATTACATTTTCATTTATACCCCAAGTATCTGAAAACATTGCAATTAGTTCACACTTAAATATATATACTTTAAAAAATATACTACGCATGCTAACGTGTACTTTGTCACCAGGGACCAGCATGACGGTTTCCCTCTGACTGGGTGTTAGCCGTTTTACATCCTAATAGACTAGGTTAATATTTGTCTTCACGTTTTTCATCCAAAGTCCACTATGTTTATCAGAAAGTGTCTATTGTATTTTGAAAGACACACCTTTTTAAAGTGGAAAGGGGTCATGTATCGGTGCTAACAATTAGAATATATTTGTTTAGTCATTCTGGCCTTGACAGAGACCTTAAACTTCCCATTATAAGAACGTTCAAGGGTGTATTAGCAAATTATTCAATTGTTAATTGTGTGAGATCTATTAAGACGCAGGCAACATACCCTTGTGAGAAGTAAGCTTTTAAGAAGAGAAACTATTAAAGAAAATAATACACTTTAAAAGATTATGCAAGCGTGAACTGAATGAATGTTTTCTGACAATTAATTGTTAATTGCAATTAAATGGAAATGTCTTATAGTTTAAATTTATATTAAATACAGTAGATCTTAAGTACATCTCTATCATAATTACTTCTAATGTCTTTGATATATGGTTAACGTGTACTGCTGAATGTACTGACAAGCATTCTATGTATTGTAAACTAAAAAAAAAATACCTTAATGTCATTTTATTAGAAGTTGTATGTCATGTATTTACATATATTTTTGATTACTTCTGATAAAAAATAAAAAAAGGCACAATATGTAATATTTTTGATTGAAATATCCAAAAACCAATAGAACAATGTTATATATTTTGTTGACTTGTGTACTTACATTATCCCAAATGTTTCCAAGAATGTTTAAATCAAGAGAAATAAGCAATGACATCATACCTGCGTAACCCTTGATTTTATTTTGTAGAAACCATGAAAACACCAAAGACCTAATATATTATGTGTTTTATTAGACAGGTGAGCAACTGTTTAGATACATTCATCAACAGAAAACTAATCACTGTTATATAGCTTAACACAGTTAGTTGTTTAAATCTTGTTTTCCTTGATTTACTGCAAGCACCATGTTTTACCATGTCTAATAGGGATCTAGCTTACTGCAGTGTGCAACAAGTGTCTCATAGTAGCTGCCGACAATTACATTAACATTACAACAACTTTCAACACACAAATATATCGAATATGATAAACAGCGCTGCTTTACTCCACATAAGCTCGATCAGAGGAAGAGGAAGCGCTCGTCTGCGGCATAATAAAAGCTCCACTTTTCTCGATCCTTGTGTCGTGCTCGTCTTTCATTAGCAATCGCTCCAGCGGCTTCGTTCCACTGCAACGGTTCTCAGCCAAACCCTGCTTCATACTACAGTAATGTTAATAAATATTTAATATGTTAGCTCAACCATGAATATGATTTCCGAGTCCCCTCGGATTCTTAGACGTGAAGACAACACCTCCCATGATTCCACGACATCAAGACGTCATCAAGCTATGCCTTTGTGTTGAATAAGCGACCTCTAGTGGTGAAAACTACATATTGTGCCTTTAAATGGAATAACACACTTTTATGGCCTTTTGTTTCATTAATATTATGTTATCAGCAAGTACTGTAATTAAAAATATATCTCTGAGATTTTGAAGTACTGTATACTACAAGTGCAATGCAATTAAGCGCACTTTTTTTTCACAAGGGAAAATTGACTCAGAAATGCATTTTAGAGGAATATTTTACCAAAATATGAACAATCTGTCATCATCCAATGAGCTTCCACTGCTCTTTTACATATAATGAAAGTATACATTAACCAGGGGCTGTCAAGCTCCAAACAAGCACCATAAAAGTGCATAGTCCCTTTTCAAATCTGCTGTTCCTCTTACAAAGCCATCATATGTCTTCCGAAGACTTGGAATACGAACCCATATATCAAACTGACTTTTATTGTGCTTTTTAGTTTTGTTTGCAGATTGACGGTCACTATATGCTTTTGTTTGGTCAAGAGCAGCTTGAGCTTTCTATGAAATATCCTTCAAAACATTCCACAGAAGAGGAAAAGTCATACTGGTTTGGAACAACATGAGGTTTAGTAAATAATGACAGAACTTTCTTTTTTTTTTTTTTTATAATAAAAAAATAGCATTTCTTTAGGGAAATATATCTTTTTGAGTGCTTAGCTTGACTCTGGGAGCTCAGAGGCTTGTATGTGAGTGTTTTCACACTTTTTAGGTGTAGACTTAAAAAGAAACACAAAAAAACCCCTGTTGTTTGTTTGTTTGCTTCGGCAAACATCACATAGACGTGCTCTATTCCTCAGTGGCGAAACGATTCTCTGTTCTTCTAATCGGCAAACAAACGGCACAGGGCTCTTTTCACAATTTTATCTCTATTTGTTTACATTTGCACTTTTGTCTCTCTGTTTTGCTTTCTCTCGCTGTCTTTCTTTCTGCCTTCATAAAATTGGCATGGCTGAGTCCCGCGAGACAGATTCCACCTTCAATCTGAAAGGATACCCATCTGCCCTGCAGCCAAATTCCTGCCATGTTTTCCGGGAACATTACTCTGCTTTTGAAATCCTCCCATGGTAGGGGCAGAAGCTGCTTTTTCAGGGCCAAACGCTACAAATTATTTAAAAAGCAGACACCAAAGTGACAGTCTCCAGTGGGCCTTTATCTGCACGAGAGAAAAACTCACAGTGTGAGTGAATGAGAGACCTGGGAGACTGTGGATGTCCTGTGAATATTTGTGTGGAGAATTGAAAGTTGCTCTGAGATAAAACCACGCTGAAAAGATTACATAAGAGAGATTAATAGTGACTCTACGATTGAACTCTTTGTAGTAACTACAAATGTCTGTGTAGAACATACCCATGCCTTTGTATGAGATAATATACACTATACTGACTGTATACATGCAAATAATGTATGTCCCTCATGTTTGTCAAACTCAACTTTCCTTCTTTTATGGATTTGTTTTGAAGAATGGTCACAATGATCTTTACCATATTATGAAAGTGAATGGAGACTGATGCTGCAAAGCTCAAAAACCACATGAAAGTACACTAAAAAATGTTGGGTTCAAAAACAACCCAAATTGGGTTAAAAAATTGACAAACCCAGCGAATGGGTTGTTTTAACAGTTTTATTTAACCCAACTATGGTTTAAAAATGACTATATGGCCGGCTTAAAATGAACCCAAAACAAAAATTAAAAATAAGACACATAATTACTAGAGGCAACAGTAATAATCAAAAGATGAACATTTCTTAATAAGCAATTTTATAAAACATATTAATAAATGTTCATTTCCAACATACTTTGGGTTCATTTTAAGTGAGCAATACAGTAATTGTTGAGTTAAATAAATCTACAACCGCTGGGTTAAATGTTTCAGTCTGTTCCTCACACAAAGTTTCCATATGACTTGGAGTATTGTGCACAAGTCATATGGACTGCTTTTGTCTTTCCTTTATCATGCATTTTTTGCTATTTTTGAAGCTTAGTATAGCCCATGGACACTGTTTGCTTTCATTTCTTGGAAAAGAGCAGCGTGAACATTCTTCAAATGTTCTCCTTTTGTGCTCCACTGAGGAAATAAAGTCAACAACATGTGGGTGAGTACGTTATGACAAAACTTACATTTTTAAGTGAATGCTACCTATAATTGCAGTCTTTTGGATGAAAAACAAAGCAGTTAATACAGTTAAAATCTGTCTGTTTGTGTGACAGTGAAAGTGTGTGTATGTGTGTGATAGCCTTCACATTCTTCCTAAGGTCAGAAAGATCCTGAGGTTCTCCTGGTTGGTTTCAGCCTGCAAATCTTATCTTCCATGTTGAGCCCTCCTGACTTTGACCTGGCATATATCAGCATACATTCCCAGAGATGTCACCACTTCTGACCCCTACGCTCTTGATCGGCACCCTGTCGTCCACACTTATCCGATCCACCCTCCCTTTTGTACGTATAGCCTCTGTGACAACCTCCAGATGTATAACAGCCATGTCGGTCCGTAAGTAACATTTTTAGACAAAGAAAATACATAATTTACACTTAGCAGTTAAAAGGGGGGCCACTACAAACTATAACATAACCCAAAAACTGTTTAGACACTTTAAAGGGTAGTTCACTAAAATATTGAAATTCTGACATAATTTATGGCGCTTTTCCACAGCATGGTACGGTTCGGTACGGCTCACTTTTTGGCGCTTTTCCAGTGCATGGGATGGTACGGACAACACTGCAGATCACTGATTGGTCAGAGAGAATCGTCATACCAGCATCAATGGATTTGAAACACAAGACACCAAACCAGCAAGATTTAAATAGTCAGTAACAGCCACCGCAGTATCGTTTGTTTGCACAACTTTTTTTTAAACGACTTGCTTTAAATGACCATCGCACGCAACTTGAAAAGAAATGTCAGTATCGTGGTCAGTAGACGAGGTGCAGACTCGTTTGTAGCCGAAGAGCAGATCCACAGCAGAAAAGGCGGCGCAACTATAACAATCAATCTATAATCCCACCCACTTTGAAGTGGTACTAAACTGCAGTGGAAAAGCAATCTGAAAGTATGCGAGCCGAGTCATACTGAACCGAACCGAGCCGAGTTGAGTTGAGTCGAGTTGTTCCACGCAGTGGTAAAACGCCATTACTCACCCTCCTGTCATTCCAAACCAACCTAGGGTGTGTTTCCGAAAAGCATCTTTAGCCAACTATGGTCCCAAGTACCAAAATCCACCACCATTTCACCAAACAGGAATTAATACTTAACATAAAACCTGGTAAAACATCTTTGTAAAACATTTTCTATAGTTCACTTTTATACATAAAACTTGGTAAAACATCTTCCATAATTCACTTTTATACATAAAACTTGGTAAAAACATCTTCCATAATTCACTTTTATACATACAAATTGGTAAAACATCTTCCATAATTCACTTTTATACAAAAAAAACTCGGTAAAACATCTTCCATAATTCACTTTTATATATAAAACTTGGTAAAACATCTTCCATAATTCACTTTTATACAAAAAAACTTGGTAAAACATCTTCCATAATTCACTTTTATATATAAAACTTGGTAAAACATCTTCCATAATTCACTTTTATATATAAAACCTGGTAAAACATCTTTGTAAAACATTTTCTATAGTTCACTTTTATACATACAAATTGGTAAAACATCTTCCATAATTCACTTTTATACAGAAAAACTTGGTAAAACATCTTCCATAATTCACTTTTATACATACAAATTGGTAAAACATCTTCCATAATTCACTTTTATATATAAAACTTGGTAAAACATCTTTCATAATTCACTTTTATACATACAAATTGGTAAAACATCTTCCATAATTCACTTTTATACATAAAACTTGGTAAAACATCTTCCATAATTCACTTTTATACATACAAATTGGTAAAACATCTTCCATAATTCACTTTTATACATAAAACTTGGTAAAAACATCTTCCATAATTCACTTTTATATATAAAACGTGGTAAAACATCTTCCATAATTCACTTTTATATATAAAACGTGGTAAAACATCTTCCATAATTCACTTTTATACAAAAAAACTTGGTAAAACATCTTCCATAATTCACTTTTATACAAAAAAACTTGGTAAAACATCTTCCATAATTCACTTTTATATATAAAACTTGGTAAAACATCTTTCATAATTCACTTTTATACATACAAATTGGTAAAACATCTTCCATAATTCACTTTTATACATAAAACTTGGTAAAAACATCTTCCATAATTCACTTTTATACATACAAATTGGTAAAACATCTTCCATAATTCACTTTTATACATAAAACTTGGTAAAAACATCTTCCATAATTCACTTTTATATATAAAACGTGGTAAAACATCTTCCATAATTCACTTTTATATATAAAACGTGGTAAAACATCTTCCATAATTCACTTTTATACAAAAAAACTTGGTAAAACATTTTCCATAATTCACTTTTATATATAAAACTTGATAAAACATCTTCCATAATTCACTTTTATACAAAAAAACTTGGTAAAACATTTTCCATAATTCACTTTTATATATAAAACTTGGTAAAACATCTTCCATAATTCACTTTTATACAAAAAAACTTGGTAAAACATTTTCCATAATTCACTTTTATATATAAAACTTGGTAAAACATCTTCCATAATTCACTTTTATATATAAAACGTGGTAAAACATCTTCCATAATTCACTTTTATACAAAAAAACTTGGTAAAACATCTTCCATAATTCACTTTTATATATAAAACTTGGTAAAACATTTTCCATAATTCACTATTATATATAAAACTTGGTAAAAACATCTTTCATAATTCACTTTTATACATACAAATTGGTAAAACATCTTCCATAATTCACTTTTATACATAAAACTTGGTAAAAACATCTTCCATAATTCACTTTTATACAAAAAACTTGGTAAAACATCTTCCATAATTCACTTTTATACAAAAAACTTGGTAAAACATCTTCCATAATTCACTTTTATACATAAAACTTGGTAAAAACATCTTCCATAATTCACTTTTATATATAAAACGTGGTAAAACATCTTCCATAATTCACTTTTATACAAAAAAACTTGGTAAAACATCTTCCATAATTCACTTTTATACATAAAACTTGGTAAAACATCTTCCATAATTCACTTTTATACATAAAACTTGGTAAAACATCTTCCATAATTCACTTTTATACAAAAAATTTGGTAAAACATCTTCCATAATTGACTTTTATACAAAAAAACTTGGTAAAACATCTTCCATAATTCACTTTTATACAAAAAAACTTGGTAAAACATCTTCCATAATTCTCTTTTATACATAAAATAGTTATGAATTGCCATGAGAATGTGTTGTCCAAACCTGTATGACTTTCTCTCTTCAGTGGAACACTAAATAAGATATTCTAAAGTAAAACAAGGGAACAAATTTGTGGCCACAATATCTAGGTTATATTGTTTATTTTAGCTTTTTTCCTCTTCAAATAAAATATCAAACCAAGTGGCATCTGTAAACAAATGCAGCTTGAGCTTTTCTCAGAACTAGCAATTTTTTGAGACATTTTTAGTTACACATTTAATTGGTCCCAGGGTGATATTCAGTTTGTTCTCTTCTCGAGTTCTCAGGTGTTGTTTGACAAAAATGTTCCACTAACATTCGTTGATGTGAAACATTCATCGAAAGAAATTTGCTTGAAAAGTGTGCTATCTTCAAAATAAATGCCAGTTTTTGATATTTTGTATAATGCAATGAAGTTCATTTTTAAATGTGGCTTAGCTGTCCAAATACATTTAGAGGCACTGGCGAAATTAAATCCTGGAGGAAAAAAACTGTTTCTACATGCATGAAAAGTGAATTAGGGAAGATGTTTTACTAAGTTTTAATTGATGGATTGCCTGCTTGTTGGCAAAACAGCCCAGCCTCCTCCTAGATTCAATTTTTCATCTAGTATGTGGTCTGCTGTCAAAAAGTGTAGCTTCCCCTGCTGTGTGTGAAACCTCTTCTCTGTGATTAGCACACTTCTGCTCATACACATTCATACGTCACTATACGATTTCCATTACCACATCATGCATTTGCTTTTGCTAGGTTGCATCAGGTTGCACATTAAAGGAAACAGATAGTGAAATCATTTCCTGTTATGGAGTTTCGATAGCAGATTGTTTGGTATCCTGGTAACATAACTATGACAACAGCACGGGGATGCTTGTTGGTTCGATCTTTTGATTTTGTTGTTTTGAATACTGATTAAGCTGTTTTTGGTTGCCTTCTGTTTTATTAACACCAGGTTTAAATGTAGTGTTGTTATTGTAAACTAAAACTGAAACTATTATAAATTGTTTATTGAAATAAATTGGTAATTGAAATGAAGTTGAAATAAGTAGTATAGAACTACATATTAAATATTATAATTTTATATAAAATTAAATGTGGTCTTGGCAACTAACTGAAATACGTATGTTTAAGTTGGAGTACTAATATTACTAAAACTGAAATAATGACAAAAAATGTTAACTAATTTAATAATTTAATTTTTGTTTACTAAAATGCTATAAAAATATTCTTTATGTAGGTGTAATTAAAAGGCACAATTTTTTATATATATATATATATATATATATATATGTATATGTATATATGTGTGTATGTATGTATGTATATGTATATATGTATGTATGTATGTATATATAAAGAACTCTATCATGTGTTCTTACACACACACACATATATATATATATATATATATATATATATATATATATGTGTGTGTGTATGTATGTGTGTATATATATATATATATATATGAAAAACAAAAAGAAGCCTGTTCTCAAAATTGCTGTCTTAAAATAATGGCCTACAAAGAGAGGATCAATCGTGAGTTCTTTGTGAAAGAGTAAACAGAGCTCTCATATCTGATGTCAGATGTGTTGCAAAAGAGAAAGAGAGAGAGAGAGAGAGAGAGATACGGACAGATGAGTCAGACTCAACTGATGATCAGCAGTTTACTGGAGTCTGTTTTGCGTGATCGGGAATGGTCAAACACATGAACACATGATAGAGTTTAGCCATACAAGCATCCCGATGTATGTGCATGTGAATATGTGCGTGTCATGGGAATAGTGCAGGGTCAGATGTCGAACTGAGAGCAGAGTCTTTAAAAGTCATGAGCTACACAAGTGCTTATAAAAATTTTAACAGTAACATCATTTACACACCGCACACTCAGCAAGAAAATAGTTTGGTGGCAGCACTGAGGTCGAGTGAGGTCAAAGGTCAGGATAGATTACATGTGTAGGCAGCGCTCACAGGGAGAAGGACAACCTGCTTATCAATAAAGGCATGATCTTTTGCAGGACATGGAGATCCGATGGACAAGCATGCTTGACTCACATGTAGAAAATGTAAGGCATATGACCCTGAGAGCTGAGGTATTTCTTTCCACATTCCAAAACATCAAAATGATATTTAATTGCTCATCATATTACTACAGGCATGAATGATCATGCAGCTTGTTGACAAACGGTTTCATGTCTATTTGAAAAACTTTTTCATAAAAAAAAAAAAAATACATTTAAGTTAATTTGTCATGTGGTGTAACCATCAAGTAAAAATGAATAACATTTTTCCTTGCATCTTGAATACCCATAAGTGTACATATCTTAATCCATATCATGATTTTATATATGTATATGTATATATATAAACAGAAGAACAGCGGTAATGTCTCCAAGACTCTTGAAGAAACCTACCTCCAAAACTACACACTAAACAAATGCCGGGTAAAAACAAGTTGGGTTGAAAATGGACAAACCCAGCAATTGGGTTGTTTTAACCCAATGGTTGGGTTAAATGTTTGCCCAACGTGCTGGGTAGTTTTATTTAACTCAACTATTGTTTAAAATGACTGTGTTGCTTGCTTAAAATTAATCCAAATTATGTTGGAAATGAACTTTAATAAATAAACATGTATGAATAAGTTTAATGAATAATAATTAAACAATAAACATGTAATAAATTGCTTATTACCTATTTTTTGCCTGTTTTGGGTTCATTTTAACCCAGCCGTATTGTAATTTTTAAACAATAGTAGAGTTAAATAAAACTACCCGGCAGGTTTGGCAAACATTTAACCCAGCCGCTGGGTTTGTCCATTTTCAACTCATCTTGGGTTGTTTTTAACCCAACACATTTTGTGTATATAGACAAATAATAGTTTATTTTCAAGATGAATGAATACATAAATACCTACATAAGATGGAACTTGTAGAATAAGTTGATTATGGGAAAGAAGTGCGCCTGGAATCTGAAGCTAAAAAAAACAACACAAGGAATGAAGGTATTCTTATATCTAAACCATAGACCAATGAACATGATTCCTAGGGAATGTTTCATCATCCGTGGGTGTCTTGAATTCAGTGGAACTGAGATTTGAATCAATAACACAGCTTAGCAGTAGGCAGGAAGTCAAGCCGTTTCAAGCAGGTGCAACTTCCTGGCAGCGTGCAGCATGGATGTGGGTGGGACGTGGGGGTGGGGAGGGGGTAGTTCTGGAGGGGAGATTGAGGAAGTTTGTCTCCAAATTTGAGAGGCAGGCAGGAGGCAGGATACACGAGGAGGATGGGAAACATAGTAGGAAACGAGGAAGGATGTGGGCTGAACCTCTGACAGAGGAAAGGATGGAGTCGTTCATTAGTGCCAGCGGTGGAGGGGTCTAGGGTTGGGGGAGGTGCATGGGGGACTCATTGTCTCACGGTGGGACCAGTGATCTGGGAAGAGAAACAATGAAGTCATCAGCCAGTGTTGTGAAGTGGGGGGTCATAAAGCAAATGAATAGGAAAACATAGATTGATGATGTAAGTTTAGTCGCACAGCTAAACTTTTAGAGTGTTGCGTCAAGATTAGTGTTTCTTAGAAAGACCTTTGACTAACAACATGTGATGTGGTCAACACAGAACTGTATTCTTCTCAAAAATCGACAGGAATCGATTTGTAATCGTTTTGGTTGCACTTCACTTTGATGGTCCTCTTTAGACACTCTGTTGACTAAGTAACGCTGCACCCAACTAACTCTCATTAGAGTATCACTTGAGAATTAGTATTTTGTCTGCTTAATAACTTTATTTTGATAATCCCCCAAAAGACATTCTACTGACTATAAATATCTTTGCAAGTACATGTCAACTTATTCTACTAACCAGAACCCTATCAGTCTACTAATACTCTAATGAGAGTTAGTTGACGTGTAGGTGCAGTGTTTATAGTCTACAGTAAAGAGACCATCAAAATGAAGTGTAACATTTCCGGTATATTCCAGTCATAAAGAATGCATATCCATTAGTGAAAAACACTGCTTAATTCAGTTGACCTAATTTAATTTACAAGCATTAAGATGTTTTCAATTTAAATTTTTATCCGCTCATGATGTTCCTGTATATTTGTATCATTGCAAGTTTGCTAAACACGTTAGCATGTGTATCCTGTCTATAGCTAAGATGTCTAAGATGACGCAGCAGTATCCTGTTTATTGACTGCAAACAGGAAACTCTGAGCACAGCGAACAGACACAGAGCTAAATAATGGCCTCTCTCTCTCTCTTTCCCTCTCAGTACACATGCAAAATCTCCATTCATTTGAATTTAAGTCACAATAACAAGTTAAAATTATTTATCTAAAAATGGTGTATATGCAAAAGTGTTTTTATTGGACTTATGTCTAGAAAAATATTAAACGGAGTGGAGTGAAAATATTTGAACATTTCAGTTAAACTTAAAAAATTATAAATATCAGTGCATCAGATGGCAAAATCTCAAATAGCCATTTGTTGTTAAGAAAGGCGGCGCACTTTTCAAGCAAAACATTTCAACCTGCAGCAGTGGAGAGAATAGGTGGATGGTCTGGTGACATTATGTGTACCTTTCTTACTTGAGCAAACAATAAATCATATGATGCATCTCCGGGCATGGAGGTGAAACGCATCTTTGGTTTAGTGATGGCTGTTCACAGAATAACGTTGGAATAATGATCTCTTGTGATCATCACAGGACATTCCTTTGAATGTTCTTTTGAATCCCACCACACTGTGGACATTACATTTTTGGGTGACATGACTCGTTTTGTTCATATGTTTAGAGGGATTAGTACCATTTATATCAACCATAAACTAAGACCTTTGACTGGTGGTACTAAACATCTGTTTTGGAAGGTCTACATCTTAAAAAATGTCCGTGCACACTTTTATGCAAGTATTTACATGGGCCAGTATCCTTTTTCACAACACACAAAATCTCTGTATGGTAAACTGGATGTAGTTTGCTGTGTGCAAATTGTTGTTTCTATCATTGTTGGGGAAGCTGTTGTATTGCTAAGCTACTAATTAATGACACTAGATAAACTGCAATCAAGCACTCCTTCAAAAAGGTAAGAACGTATTGACACTACAAGCTACTAACAGAAAAGTAATTAAAGGGTTAGTTCACCCAAAAATGAAATTTCTGTCATTAATTCCCCACCCTTGTGTCAATCAAAACCCATAAGACCTTCGTTCATCTTTGGAACACAAATTAAGATATTTTTGATAAAATCCGAGAGGTATCTGAATCACCCGTAGGCAGAAATGTCAGTAATTAATGACAAAATTTTCATTTTTGGGTCAGCTAACCTTTTAATATTTAGCTAACTAACAAAAGTAGCACAATTTTGTTGCTAAAATATTTAACATGGTAAAACAAATGGTAGGGCGAGCAAGCAATCTACCACTTAATGTGAAAAAGAAATCATGTTTTGTCCTGTATTTCATCTTTTCTAAAAACGTCTTTATTGCTGAGTGATAGAGCGAGTAGTAGGCTTCTGTCATACGAGAAGAGCCTAATCAAAGGTAGCCAATCACATCACAGTATATTTTGGAAAACAAAACTACCATCCAATCACAATTCTCTATCGATTAGCTCGTAGTTAGTGGAGGTGGGATCTGGCGTCAGTGTCGGTGATCGAGAGTCTGATGCGAAAATATTACCAAGAAGCGTGTCTATATTTAATGAGGATCTCCAAGAAGAGTTTAAGTTCCTAAAAAGGGAGCCACTGTCAGAGCCAAGTAAATTAAGATTTGTGGAGTTTGCTTTTTCATTGCTCACGGAGGCTGCTTTGTGCTATTACACAACATGTGCACACAAAAACAAAAGTATGTGGACGCTGCTAAAAGTAATGTGCTACACCAAGTGTCAGCAATTTTTTACGAAGCAAAAGTGCATGCAAGTAAGGGACTTTTTGCATTACATTCATGGCCATAGTTTTCAGTCAGCTGACTGCACTGCGAAATTGATCAATAAAATAGTATGATCCAAACATCTGAGGCTATAATACATTATTGTAATGTGTAGATACGTCTATGTGTTATACACCCTATGCAATAATGTAAAATATGTAAAAAATTATGTTTGTTGAACATTCAAGCATGAAAGCATATTGTAGTAGAGCCCAAAAACAAAATAAAGACTTTGTCAAAGGGCATAATATGGCCTCTTTAAATTAAACATGCCAGAATGATGTTCTGAATCGTTCCGGCCCAGTTTTACCTCAGGTTTTAACAAAAAGATACCAAAAAACTGCCTTGCAGGAGACAAACATCAGATGACAGTATCTTGTGAAACTTTTTGTGTGTGACAGAGAGAGAGAGAGCTGAGATGAGAGAGATCTTTGTAGGCAGTTTTAGCTCACTGAATATAAGCACAAGTCTCTTGAGAAGGGCTGTTAGCAACAGACTTAGAGAGAATGAGAGACCCCCCACGTGGACTGCAGTAACGCTTTTTCATCTAGCCTAAAAAAGAATAACAATCTCAGCTGTTCCAAACATAATCGCTGTGGTGATGCGACCCCTCTAAGAAAGTGGGCGAGAAGCATCCAACTAAATGACGATAAGATAAATATCCCATTTTATCTGCCTTCTCTTACACAACAAATGTGTCTCTGGGAATATAAATGGCTCTTTGTTTATTAAAGAACCACATAGTCAGAAATACTCCACACTGAGAACAGAGGAAAAACTACATTTTTACACTTTCCTTAGAAAATGGTTGCTATGCCGTTACCCTGTTCTAAGTGATTGCTTATGCCCTACCTCAATTCTTTATACTGTAAAAAAAAATGTTTTTACAAAAAGAAAATACTGTAGCAATGCTACAGTAAAACCTTATACTGTAAGTCTCATTCATGTATGTAACATAAATAGTGCTGTACAAATGAATTACCTTGGTTTAATACTTAAAGAGGGTCTATAATGCCCCTTTTCATAAGATGTAATATAAGTCTCTGGTGTCTCCAGAATGTGTTTGTTAAGTTTCAGCTCAAAATACCCCACAGATCATTTATTATAGCTTGTCAAATTTGCCTCTATTTGGGTCTGAGCAAAAACACGCCGTTTTTGTGTGTCCCTTTAAATGCAAATGAGCTGCTGCTCCCGGCCCCCTTTCCAGAAGAGGGCGGAGCTTTAACAGCTCTCGCTTCGGTTGCTCAACAACAACAAAGCTGGAGAATCTCACACAGCCAAAATGAGGATTGTCAGTAACAGTGTTCAGCCTTACATTGTTCAAACCGGAGTCGACACTGATGGAGAGATTCAGGAAGAAGTTACAACTTTTAGAATGAAACTGGACATTTCTGAACGGTTAGTGGATAAATTTATGTAGTTGCTGTGGAGTTGATTCAACTCATTGACTAGCATGTGCCGTCATGTTAATATTTTGTGCAAATCCAGCATTGAATTGACCATCGTTTGTGAAGAAGTCCGGTGTAAAATGACAGCATAGCAACAAAACTCTACTACAACAACTCTTCCTCTTCTATAAAGCAGCCCAACATGGCCTCACCCCCTTTGTTGCGTGTTCTTGGGGGTGGGGTTTATGTAAATTTTGGGGTTTGTGATGTCACTAACCCAGGAAGAAGCTTGTTGTAGTCTCTACCAGCCGCTTGTTGTAGTTCTTAAAAAGCGATATCCCTTTGCATTGAACTTTCAACATTGTAACTTTGCAGATGTTGTTTATGCTCAAACAGCAACGTTACACACTAACTAAAGTTAAAAAAGTGAAATCATAATCAAGGACCCCTTTAAGGTTAGGGGTTTGTAAGTATGAGCTTAAAAAATGAGAGCATGATCACCGATGAGCTCCACTGGAGGAAATGTTCTGTTATCTCCAACATATGTTGGGAGAAGTGAAATTGAATTCTAGATAGAGGCCAAAAGGACTGTCAGGTGTCCATATTTCATTTTCACAGCCACGGGTTCTCCAATTTCGGCCTACTTGTGTCTCACGTTTCTAGTGAGTAATGACAAAGGTTAAAGGTGACAGGCTGTTTCCTGTGAAAATGTGATGTTTGGAAAATCAGATCTTATCAAGCTGGATGAATAGTTATTTCCAAGCATTGCCCAAAAAATGAATTATAAAATATTTTTCTGATGAATGAGGCATATGCTTTCACTATCATTGCTCGACTTCTTGAGAATATGCAATGGTTTGCATCTGTTAGAAATTCCTTGGAAAAAAGAAAGAATGGCCTTAGGGTTTATCAGAAGTCCCCCTCCCTGTGTGAGCAAGTCATTCTGGCATATCACAAGCCACATAAGAAAAGAGGAAAAGAAAAAAAAAAAAGACACATTTCAGTGAGCAGATCGCCTCCCATTGATCTCCAACCACCGTTGATTCTTGCTTCATGAGAGCGTTTTCAGGGAAAGCTGTCTACCGCACTCAGGCGTGTAAGGAGACGATGGCAAATTGATGCTCCTTGCTGCGAGCGTCGCTCAGACCCTTAGATACATTTTATGTAAGGGAGGCCTGTTTTCTCTTGTTTACCAAAAGCTGTTCTCCCAGAGTGGATAACAACCCTGAACAAATATGACTCTCAGCTGACGCACGGGCCACACGACGAGCGCATGGAGATGATACTCATTACTGCCTTGGCTCACAACAGAAATAACAGTGACACTGTTCAATTCTCCACCGATGTCTGGAAAGTATTTAATAAAACTCTATAATACCATATGTGGATTTAACAGAAAAGAGTTAAAGATGAACAAAACATTGCTAAAGACAGCAGAGATGGATAAATGGATAAATGGATACAGATTATATTTTTCTCCTACAAAAAAGCAGTATTATATATATATATATTGCAGAAATTGCAGAATTAAAATTTACCAAAATTTACTTTAGAACTGAGCATAACTAGAAAAAGCATATATTAAAGACTTCATTGACTTTTCCATTACCTATTAAGACATTTTACATGACTTTTACTGGACACTCTTTGAATTCACTGATATTTCCAGGTCATGCAGAGTCAAACGGATGTGTAAATAAATAAATAGATAAATCCATCCATCCATCCATCCATCCATCGCAGGGAGTTCCACAAACACAACTGAGTGATTTTTGTGAATCACTTATTTTACAAGTAGCTCATGAAAGACTGTGAAATGACTTGACAAGAGTTTTCTTTTGACACATTTGACTTGACATTTTCTTTTTTTAGAGGTATTTCCTGTTGAAACAGTGGTTGGACACCTCAAACAACTTTTTAAAAATAGCCACAAATTCAAGATGAATCATCAGTATTTTGGTCTGTTTCCTAGAAGATAAAGTCTGTAACTTGAAATGTGTATATTTGCTAAAAGTGAATTTTGTCAACATTTAGGAGAAGTGTAGCATATTATGACCATCAAATAGCATATCTGACAATAGAGACAATGAACACTGACTAAAAGCCACAAAAATCCCAATTTGATTGAAGTCTTTGTAATGGTAAATGAGTCTGTTTATCAGATAATTGTACAGAAGCAGAAGTAAATGTGACGATACAAGTTTCGATAACTGTTATTTTAAGCATTTCATTGTAAAATACATACGCTTCACGAGTTCAGTGATATATTTATATTTAATGATGCATCATAATATATATATATATATATATATATATATATAGTACGATGTGTCATTGCATAAATTAACCAGCTATCACTACTGTTTTCCCAAAACCATGGTTACATGGTCACACCTCCGTCGCACAAACTCTGTATGTTTTTTTTTAATTTTAACATGCAGTATGTATTTGGTGTACATTTTACATTTAGCTTGTTTATTTTGCTCAAGAGCATGATCTAAGGCCACTTGTCATACTAATATGAAACTATACTTCTAACTAAAGGTCAAGAGCTGTAGTTCCAGCCAAACAAGTTTACAATGCTGTTTGCAAATGTTTGTTTGAACTATGGTTTTCAGGAAACTCTGAATCATTGAACAATGGTGATAACGACGGCTTTCGCATCAGAAAAATTTACCCCTAATATCATTCATACAGTGCGAGCCCTTACCATACGAGCAACACTAAAGGATCTCTTTTAAAAGAAGACACTTGCAGAAGTGAAATCACTTCAAAAAATGAATGGGTAAACAGAAGTTTAAGTTTACTGTAAAGCAAAATGTATACAAAATATATATTTTACAAAATAATCCAGACTCTAAAATTGCTAGAAAATCAAAGCTATATGTCTAACCAAGTTGTGTTCCAAATTTGAAGTAGATATCACAAAAATTGAGCCCACGAAAAGGTTTTAAAATAACACAATGTCCAATTTCAAAATGGTTTTGAAATTTGAGTGTTTAAGCTGTTGAATGATACCTGATTTATGATAATTACTAAGATATGGGATGGGGGAAAATTAAAGCGAGCTAAATGTCCTGCTACCGGGACACTAACAGTTCACAGACTAAGGGCCAGATTTACTAAACAGGCCAATTTAGCGTGAGAGAGCAAATCCAAAAAGCGCAGATGGGAGTGGAAAGTGCAAATTAAAGAACACAGAGGTCGGATCATTTCCACAATGACCAACGCAACGTACCAAGAGCAGCGCGAATTAGCGTCTGGTTTAAGACATGCTTTTATGGGGGAGTTAAATAATGGCGTAAATACCAGTAAATTGACTAGCACAAACCGTAGTAAATCACCTTGCATGATTAATTTAAATACTCTCCTCCTATAAATTTGCGTCTAAAAGGGGAAACTTTTACAAATGCAATAAGATCAGACACAAAAATAACCCTGTCCACGCCTTTTCAGCGCTAATTTTTCACTGTGTGACTTTAGTAAATCCTGACAGTAGTTTTTTAACGGCAAAAGAGGATTTGCGCTGGTGCAAGCTGTTAGTAAATCTGGCCCTCAGTAAGTGACTCCTACAGATTGGCATTGTGTCCCAGTATACAAAAAAAACAGTCTTGTATGAATCTTGGTTGTGCAATCAAAGAAATAGTTTTCATTCCCCTTTAAATGACCTTAAGGAACAATTCAAGTAAGCAAGGAAGCAAGCGCACTATAATCCATGACAAGTGGGTGGGGGAAGTTCCCAGTGTTTTAGATGATACTGAGATTGCTTCTGTTTTTAATATGATGTCCCTTATGCTCTCTTAATATGCAATCTGGTTTTATCTTTTCTAACGTCTTGTGCACTCATTCATCCGCCGCAGACTCGTTACGGGTGATAGGAAGTGAACAGCAACAGTTGGCCCGGGTCCAGCCCCGGCCAAGGGGATTTAATAAATATGATCTTTCCCACTGTAATATTTCATTTCTCCTATCGCGTATGCCATCGCATGTGTATGTCTCCATGTTCTCTCGCTGCATCACAAGTGAAGGTGCCCTTTAGAGAAGGACAGCAGAAACAAGAAAAACATTCACAAACTTGCTGCAGAAAGTAGGGCATGCTGGGATTTTTGTTTGTAGGGTTTTTTTATAATACAGAGGAGTCGTTTCAATGAATGTCACTGGAGAAACATGGATTGCCTACTAATAATTAGAGTCGAAGCAGATGACTTTGTATGCGCTCAAACATTATTACGGAGAGGAACAGACTTCAGGCATATTAAATAACACCGACGGCACCATCAGTCAAACTAGACGTCAGAGATTGGAATCAATCCAGTTCATATGAAAACCATATGCAGCTGGCCTATCTACATATTCATACGGGTACTTCATGCCTTGTCATTAATAATCGTATAACGCGCCTCATATGTGGCTGGATGTCTCCATGGCGATGCAATATGATGCAGCAGCGTCCTCGCGGCCAGGAAACAGAGTAGAACGACTGATGAGAGAGAAAGGGGAGGGGAAAATTGATAAGACGATGTGGAATCAGCCAGATCTGAGGCCTCGTGGGACAAATCAGGACCAAGATGAATATAGATTTCCATTAGGGAGTGAGACGCCTTCTATGCAGGTGATTTGTTCTGAAATATCTGCCAGTGAATCTCCTTCACTTCCATGTTTCCGGCTCCTTCGCTGAAGTCATTTGCGAAACAAGGTTTTCTTTCCCGTTTTTTTTTTTGTCCCCCAGGCGACGTTGAAAATTAAAATGCAGTTGAGTGAAGTGGCAACTGGCAATCACCTCATCTTTTCTGCGCACCTCTCGCTATCTCATGCGATACTACGCCTCTTTTTTTATCAGGGATAGGAGGGAAAAACAGATAAAGCAAAAACGTATCCAAGAAAGCGGGGAGACTGTTGAAGCATCAGTCATGACCTGGTGCTAATGATCTCTCATCAAAGCCAGAGTAAGATCCACGCTTATGAACACGCATGGTGGGTGCCTGCAGCAAGAATCACCAATGAGCCGATAACGAAGCTCTGCGTACAAAATATCACCAGTCTCCCCTCTCTCCAGAGGACTTGATGTGAGCTTGACACATGCACATCATGGAAATTCCTGAAAATAGCTCAGGATACCAGTGTTTTCTTCACTTGGTGCTTGTCAGGAAATAGTGGCAGTTGAGGTATTTCTGATCCCAAATACCTGGAATTACAAATCTACCACCAGACACGCAACCTGACATGGCAGCGAACGCAGTGACATGCTTGTTGCAATATTCTAAAGACAAGTCTGAGCCAGTCCTCTCCTAGTACATTAGCCCTGTATGGATACTGACAGATTACACATTCCTCTCTAAACACCAGTGTCTCATTTCATAGTCCTTCACTAAGTCAGCGATCTCGGTGCTGTGCCAAGTTTGTCTTGATTGCAGAATAGTACTGTAATTTGTTCCCTCAGGTTTGTTGTTTACTACGGAAAGCCCTATTCAAGTGGGATTGGTGTTAAAAAGGTCATGAACTGCATTGTTTTATTGTTTTATAATGTTTCATGGGGTGCACTTATAATCTTAGTATGCTTTTTACATAAAAAAAATGGTCATAATTTAAAAATAAAAGCCATTTTTCTTACCCTGGTTTTAGCCCTCTGATTTGAATTTGATTGACAGCTCTAGCGATTGTTAAGGAAGCGTTCTTTGATTGCTTTCTATATATAATTTAATCACTGTTTAAATAACAGATTATCTTCATCCTACTAAGAGAAACAACATGAAGTTGACCGTTTAGTGACTGGTTTGATTTACTGACACATAGACAACGAATATCTGACCGTACATGAATCATTATCAGATCAGGCATTAGAATGAACACAGTTACTTACATGTTGTTGCATTACTGTCGAGTCCATATTGTAAAAGTCTGTTTGCAAAGCCTGCGCCGAAATGCGATTGATTTACCAAAGAATCCACAGTGAAATGTACCGAATACAAATAAATAAAGCTCACCTGAAACATTCACATTGTTGAAAATAAATAACCATATTCCTAGCATTGGGATCCTTTGAAAGGTAATGTTATTTTTAGTCCTGTATCGCTCTTCTCTACTTGTCATCTCACTAACACACCAGATGGCGGGGCTAACGTTGCGATGATGAAGTAGGCATTGATTTCTTCTGCGGAGGCGCCGTTTTACGTCTATATGCACATTCCGGGACGAGACGTTCACTGGGCCTGGTGTCAATAAAAACTTTTATTGGACTAACAAGGAAGTTTTCAGTTCTGAAACTTAAAGGATATTCTTATAGTATGATGGCCTCTTATATATCAAAAACTCAAGGATTTCTCAATTCATGACCACTTTAAATAGGGAGATGGGGTAATGTAATAATTACCAAAGCTTCTCTTTGATTTTAATCCCGTCCAAATTGGCAGTGTCAGTAATCTTTTTCAGGACTTTTTCTTCTGCCAGTAAAAATGTCTTTTACATTCAATAAAATGTTTTAAATGTATAACCACCTATGAAAGCAACCTGTAGTGCGAACTGACAAATCTGGCTAAAAGCTTGTAAATCTACTCTCTGTAGCCATGTATCATACATCAAGCACTCCAAGTGCCTCAAATGGACATTGACTAATGAAAAGACACCAGAAAATGACAAGATGCATCGTAGTGCGGCTTCGCATTTCCAGGTTGGTGGGGGTGCGGGAGGTTGTGGCGGGGGAATCGCCACAGTCCAGAAGTCCCTCTTGGTTAAAATTGTTACTTTATGTCTATAAAGTAACAATTACTTTATAGACATATGTACTGAAAACTAATCCCATTCAAACAGGATAGATAGGCTTTAGATATAACAGTTATTTAGGAAATAGTCTTTGCAGAGATCAGACTGAAACCTCTGACATTTATACTGCCGAACCTTAGAGCATAGATGTCTTTGAATCTTCTGTTTCTTAGACACTCAGAGGTCAAGCAGCTTTTCAGGAAAACATACTGAAGTCAAAAGTTTATCACAGAGAATCAAAAGTCCCATTCTAGTACCAAGACCTCAGTGGACAATGCCTGAAGATGTAGATAGAGCATAAACAATATGGTCAGCCTCAATCATTGTTCAAAAGTAAGAATTCATTTTTATTTTCAATAGATTCTGCACCGGTGTTCAGAAAAGATTGTAAAATGGATAAGAAGTCATTGATTTCATTTAAATTTAATATTCCCTTCACACTTTGCTGTGGTTTCGGTGCAGTGTGAAAACAGCCTTCGTGTCCTGGGCATGTGATGTACTTCAAACAGAGGCCCCATCGTAAAACATTCCTCCTTGTAATGGCTACCTGACTGACACATGGCGTGAGAAAGATAAGACATACATGTTTGACGTTATTAATTGCATGGCTGTATGTTCACAGTGGACCATGACGACAATGGTGCTCAGGAATGCTGGGAACATAGATCATCATTCACTATCTTCATGTGTTCATGTCCATGGATCCAGAGAAAACAAATGCTAAAGTAAACACTGACAGCATATGGTGATGAGAGAAGGTAAGCCACTGTTACATAAGGCACTTTCTGTAGGATGTTGAGGAAGTTTTTCTTACCTGTCTTTTGCAGAGCACTCTAGAGAGGTACAAAAAATGAAAGATGGATCTTTAAAGCTGTCAAACATGCTGCATACTGTGGCTCGGTTCCAACTTACAATTTAGCGCAGGAGAGAAGCAACTACATGGGGGATATTTTCCATAATACTCACATTGCATATGGTGTCCACTTGACTGAGAGCAGTGATGACAGGCAAGATTTTGAAAGCGTTCGTCTGTCAGTTTTAACTCTAAAGGTATGTAGATGGAAGATAGTGTAGAATTTTTCTCCTTCACCTAGGGACTGAGTCAATTGTCATTTGTCATTGTCATTACATTGCCTAAACGCTGGCAGTGTGCAACACAATCACTTCTGATTGGGTTCATGAACGTTAATTAGCTGTTAGCTGTGTTATAATCAGCGTCAAAAACACAAGGTGCATTATATTGTATGCATATGTGCGTATCAGATGCCAAATGGTATAAGTAACAACATGATTTTAAATGTATTCGCTGGCAGAAATACAATGTCATAGTCAACATGAATGATTAATGAAGAAACAAAATCAAGTAACTACCCTTGCAAAAACTGTGCCAGTTATACAGTGGTACTCTGTATATAGTGGTGCATTATATTTTAAGATTAAACATATTTTGAAATACCCCTGTTGTCAATAATTGTATCCCTTAAAACTCATCTTTGATCACCGAAATGACATATTTAAATGACATATTTAAAAAAAAAAAAAAATTCTTTATGCCTTGAACGTAAGGTAGTTTGTGATGTCGCAGACACCAGCGATTTCAAACCGCGTCTTTTTTTCACTGCAGTTTTAAGGAGAAAATACTCAGTAATGGTGTTGACTTATGAATTTGCACATGGTTTGGCTTAAAGTATATTAAAGCATAAAACACCACATAGACATATAAACAACATTACAAACTTGATTTTCACCACTGGGGGTCTTTAAGAGGTTTTGTTTTGCTTGGCTGCAATGTAAAGAAAAAAAGAGTACCCAACCGCATAAAATTACAACTTTAAAACCCAAGCAAGCACTGTTAACCGGTTGCACTAAGAGTGGACTGAACAAATGTGCAAGTCATAAGTAATCTTATTATAGCTAGAGCCCACTTACGTACCTGCCCCTTAGCAAAACAGTTAGGTCTACTGCTGTTACATCATGTTACATCACATAATTAGTATTCATGATCTGATAAGGTTTAAAAAATGCCCCTGTATTTAAAAGGCAAGGTACTTGAAAGAATACCATCGTATTACAAGACCATGGTAACACTATGGTATTTTGACTCAAATCAAGTCTCAAGTCTTACCCACCGATATACGCTGAGCTTACCATGCAAGCTAAATACATTTCACAATTTGATGAAAAATATGTCAAATTCTTTGTGTCTATTCTAGTGACTATTTTTACTTTTGCACTTCTGTCTACCCTCTGGCCCACAAGTAAGTCCCTTGTCAACCCAAACAGCATTGACATGCATCCATTTGGCAGAATCTGTGAGTGTATGTGTGTGTGCATACACACTCCCTTGCTCCCACGGCACCGCCTGGCACGCAAACACACTTCACATGTCTTTCCAAAGTGATCCTTCTGTTTTCTGACCGCCCCACGGAGGAGAGGGAGCCAGAGGAGGGGAAAGTGGGTGAGAAGGGGGGTCTCACAAGCAAACACTAAAGGTTACTGCACTCATTCCCCATTAAATATCAAGGACAGCGGTAATTGCAGCACCCTGTTGTCAGGTTCCAGTGGCACAGTGGGCCATCTCATCCATCTGACCTTGGGAATGAGTGAAAATGGCTTCTCTGGTGATGAGGAACCATTCGGAACAAATGTTGCGATGCTATATTGTGGTTAATTACCTTCCGTCTACTGTGCCACTAATAACTGCCTTGTCAGAAATGGCCCTTGTTGCCGAAACGTATGGGATCAGCAGGTGATGGATCTCTTTCAGGTTGTAACCTGTGGTACATGCAATGGGGTTTTCTGAGGACAGGTTGCAGCATAATTAAAGCAGGGGGCAGTTAATGTGAGTGAACCTCAGCTTACGTGGAAAACTAAAAGGGTAAAGATAAACTGTGAATGGTGGCTCAACAGAATGAACAAGAGGTGGCCCAAAAAAGAACTAGCGATGGCATGTAATTAGCACCATTCCTTTGCATGGCCTCGTCAGCAGGGAATGACTTTGGTTGTGCCGATGCAAGTGTGCAAATTGTTGCTAGGCCATTGTGAGAGTTGCTCTCTGTTCAAATATAGTGCCCTGGTGTGCCAGCAGAGGAATGCAGCTGGTCTCTGGTTTGGTAGGGCAAGGGACAGAGCTAAATTCCAGGATTAGAGGGAATTGATGGGAATGCTAACTGCGCTGGCCAGCTGCAGTAACCAGGGCCAAGGTTTGTCCCTGTCTTATCGTGGAGTCTGTCAGTGGTTGATAGTGCGAGAGGAAGCTCAGACCCCTGGCATGAAAACCTCAACGTTCTCCCAGCCCCACTGACCCAGATTTTCGCACCTCCACTCAGAAAGTCCCAGAGAGCTGCTTCATTGAGCTTGGCCTGGGCCGCTAATTAAGTCACACAAGGGAAACCAATCCAAAGCCGTCAAGTCTTTGTCAGAAAATTCCACGCTGGTGCTTTTGGGTAAAGCTTGATTTGCTGTTCACCCTGACACTTGATTATTGAATTCTTCATCCTTCCCTTTCTGTAGCTCATCTGAAGTTTAAAAGCATTGCTAGCACAGTAAAGCAGTGACATCGTCAGCCAAGTGATAGATTGGCTAACGTAATGCTACATCAGACAACTAGTTGTAAGCTCTAACTGGAATCACCTCAGAATCACTTACCTATTTTGAGGAAACCATGTTATCTCTTCATCCGGAACACTAGCCTAAAACCCTTCAGATGTTGTCTGAGCCACAAAGTCATTTTAGGTGACTGTAGAGGTTAACAACAAGTGGTTGATTCCTATTAGAACTCACCTGGGTACCTGTCTGTCAGTAATGATTTGTGTTGTTGTTTTCCATGTTGTTGTTTTGGAGCAGAAAAACTAGGCCTGCTGGGAAACGGAGTTTAATGTTCGCTATGTTTTTTTTCCTCTATTTCCCTCTCTGAGGACAGCTGCGGCGTCTTCATCCATTAGCGCTTGGATGAGTGAGGTGTGCGGTGCTGTGTTGACACACTCGGCTTCCTTCCGGCCTGCTTGATAGGAAGCCGTGTCTGGCAGCTCTCTAGGGCATAGGCAATAGTCTCCAGCAGTCTCCTGTCTGCCACTCATCATGGCTAGAGCTCTGTCACAGTAAGCTGTCAGTACCATGAGCGATGAGGACTGGTAAAGTGTATCCAGAATGAAAATAGGTTTTGCGCTCAATGTCGGTCAAGTCAACGTGCCGTCAAGATTTATTTATTGTAAACTTGCATGTGACCCCTATGATGTGTAGCATCAAAATAGATTTTTTTTTTCCACCCTTGGATGTAAGCTTACTTTTGGCTTCTTCTGTGTTACTTGAGGCTGAAAAAACAAAATACACAACTCACAATGAGTATAATTTATTATAGTCATGTATCTAGGAGCACTGTCCACTGTGGTGGAAACTAAATGATTACAAATACTTTCGTTACAGTACTTGAGTACATTTTTCTATTTTTTGAGTATAATTAAATTGTGGTACTTTTACTTGGGTTGATTAAAAATAAAGTATTCAACTTCGCTTAATTTATTTTTCACCAAAAGTGCAAAGTACTTAGACAAAGGTGCTGACCGAGCAACAGGGTAAGCTGGCATTTCATGTGTATTGCGGTGGAGCCCTGCTCTTCAGCCAATAACAGACATGTCTGATTTGGGTGTAAAACCAATCAAAACTTCCAGTTCAGCTTGGGGCGGGGCATTCAAACAGTGCTTTGACATTCAATCCCTGGCGCTCGCATTTTGAATCGGTATCGCAAACGTTTCAATATTTTAGGGAATGTAAGTGAGCCATGCTCATATTCTGATTTTGAATTGTAATTTTGGTAGCTCCTGAAATAGATAATACCAGAGCATGGATGGAGCAAGAACAATGCAAGTGTCTAAAATGCATGCACACAGTTAAAATAAAGCTTGCCCTCTTTAACAATGCAAAAACTAAATGTATGACGCAAAATTTGTACAAAGCTGAAATAACCTCAAAATTAGCAACAGTGAAATAAGATTGCATGATTTATCTGTCAATCCAATGCACTTAAAAATGTAGTTTGTTACTATAGCAACAGTGGGCTACCGGCACATTTTCAGTAGAACGAAAAAAGAGCATTTTATTTAATGTTTACCTGTACCCTACTTTAGTTTTTTTTACTGGCACTTTTCTATTCACACTGTTTTAATCCCTCATGTGATCAGACTTCTCACTTAGAAATCACAGCTATACTCCCTTCTCCATTTCATTTGCTTTCTTTCCCTCTCACTCGTAAGCAGCGGGTTGGTTCATTCAGTACTACTCATCCGTATAGTATTCCACGGAAGTGATGTTTAGTAGAGTGTGACGAAATCCGAACAAAAGTTGTCAAAGGAGACTCATTCAAAACGCATGTATACCAGGTGAAAACAGTAGATGCATCTCTGCAGACAACTTCCAACTGAATCACCTGGAAACAGGGCTTCACTCTCTCTTGCTTGATTTCTGAGATATTGTATATAATTTGTGGCCATCGGGGAGTTGCTATCAATATGCGGGTGACTCCTGGGGATACACTGAGTCGGGGATACTTTGAGGTGGACTCTTTTGGCCACTACGCAACCACCTAGAACACCTTAGCAATCGCATAGCAACATCCTAAAAATAAACAAAAAAACATTCAGAACACCTAAGCAAACAAACCACAAACCACACAGCACACCCTAGCTACTGCATAAGAGCACACTCTCATATTTATCAAGCATTAGTACAAGCATTCTTTGTATATTATATTCAAGAAGGGTAAACCAACTAAAGGAAATAACAAAGAGATGCATCCACAACATGATGTCAATTTAATTTACAATCATATGAAAGCTGACCCTTTCCTTGTGACCTAGCTATGCTGTGTGTTAAGCTAACAGTCTGTTTTATATCTGAGCTCCTGGTTCCTGAGGGGTTGTGTCTGGGTGATGGCACGCATCATGCCTCATTTCCTGGAGAATGCAGGACACAGGGCTCGCAGCACTGCAGGCTGGTCACGAGATATGGGTTAGTCATTCTCAGGTGTTTACACAGAAAAACAGAGGAAGAGAGAAGAGCTAATGCTGCTCACATTTCACTGGGGAATAGGGAGATTTTAAATGATCTTGCCAACTTTTGACCCAACAAGCGCTTTTATGATACTTGTAGCATACTTTTTGTGAGGCAAAATGCTTTTAAATAATGCAGTTTTACTGGGTTGCAATTGCAAAGACAATTATAGGATCAGAATGAAATGCCTCATTTGCTTTGTTTGACTTTTTCAAGGGATTCTAGGGCAATGAATTATGATATACAGTCTACTTCTGCAGTTTTACACAGTCTTGCAGTAGTTTATACTAAAGCTATATACTATTTTACTAGCTATGTCTTTGCCAACTCTCTATAAAATGCACTGTTAAACACGTTTCTATTAAATGGACACCAGCTCATTCAATCCCAGGTGAGTCAACAGTCACACCTGAATCCCCAGCCAATAGGAACAAGCACAGGTGTTGGCAAAACAACTCTGATCCGTCTCTGAGTGTGCTGACCCGGCCAAGGTAAAACAATCCAGTGAGAGAATGCCTTGCTCATGGGAAAATTACATAACCAGTGTGATGGGAAGATGGGAGCAGCGCATGAAAAATGCAGCTCAGACATATGATATCATAGTCTAAAGTCTAAATGAGAATGATGTCATTGCGTGTGGATTTGAATGTACAAACAAAAAGCCAAGTAAACATATGCTTACAGCTGGAGGACACCTACAATTATGATCTATGTGTGATAACCACAGACCTCACATAAAGGTATGCCACATTTTAACCACACTAACATAGTAAACACTTTAAAGGCGTGCAGATAATAGGAGTGTGCAGATAAAGAGTATCATCTTTTTTATTAATTTAATTCAATTCACATTTATTTGTATAGTGCTTTTCACAACACATATCGTTTCAAAGCAGCTTTACAGAAAATGCATTTCAACATTACAATTTAGAGTAATTTGTCATCAGAGGTGACTGTGTCCAAATTATGTAATTTCAGAAACGTACTTGTACAAATCACGCAGTTGGCTAACAATGTGTTAGTTTAAACAATGTATTCATTTAAGGCAGAAACAATGAGCTCACTGAAGTAATGAATACATGTTAACAATGATATATAGCAAAATTTGGAATGGTGCACGTTGATCCAGAGTTTGCATCATCTGAAGTTCTCGCAGGGGTTTGGGTCATCTCTTCACAGGTGTTGAGGCATCTGAAGTCTTCATAAGAGGCTGGAGCTGATGTACTCTCTAGTCGGCATAGCAGTGGAAACTAATTCCATGTTTGCTTATAATTTTACTAAGTGGCAGCATATACAGGTGCATCTCAATAAATTAGAATGTCGTGGAAAAGTTCATTTATTTCAGTAATTCAACTCAAATTGTGGAACTCGTGTATCAAATAAATTTAATGCACACAGACTGAAGTACTTTAAGTCTTTGGTTCTTTTAATTGTGATGATTTTGGCTCACATTTAACAAAAACCCACCAATTCACTATCTCAGTAAATTAGAATACTTCATAAGATCAATTTTAAAAAAAGGATATTTTAAACTTTTCAGGCTTCTGAAAAGTATGTTAATTTCTATGCACTCAATACTTGGTTGGACCTTTTTTTGCATGAATTACTGCGGCGTGGCATGGAGGCGATCAGCCTGTGGCACTGCTCAGGTGTAATGGAAGCCCAGGTTGCTTTGATAGCGGCCTTCAGGTCATCTGCATTGTTGGGTCTGGTGTCTCTCATCTTCCTCTTGACAATACCCCATAGTTTCTCTATGGGGATCAGGTCAGGCGAGTTTGCTGGCCAGTCAAGCACAGTAACACCATGGTCATTGAACGAGCTTTTGGTACCTTTGGCAGTGTGGGCAGGTGCCAAATCCTGCTGGAAAATGAAATCAGCATCTCCATAAAGCTTGTCAGCAGAAGGAAGCATGAAGTGCTCTAAAATTTCCTGGTAGATGGCTGCGTTGACTGTGGACTTCAGAAAACAAAGTGGACCAACACCAGCAGATGACATGGCAGCCCAAATCATCACTGACTGTGGAAACTTCACACTGGACTTCAAGCAACATGGTTTCTGTGCCTCTCCACTCTTCCTCCAGACTCTGGGACCTTGATTTCCAAATGAAATGCAAAATTTACTTTCATCTGAAAAGAGGACTTTTGACCACTGAGCAACAGTCTAGTTCTTTTTTTTTTTTTCTCCTTAGCCCAGGTAAGACGCTTCTGACGTTGTCTTTGGTTCAGAAGTGTCTTGGTACGTGGAATGTGACAGTTGTAGCCCATTTCCTGAAGACGACTGTGTGCGGTGGCTCTTGATGCACTGACTCAAGCTTCAGTCCACTCCTTTTGAAGCTCTCCTAAGTTCTTAAATCTGCTTCGCCTGACAATCTCCTCAAGCCTGCGGTCATTCCTTTCACTTGTACACCTTTTCCTACCACACTTTTTTCTTCCAGTCAACTTTCCATGAATATGCTTTGGCACAGCACTCTGCGAACAGCCAGCTCTTTCAGCAATGACCCTCTGTGGCTTACCCTCATTGTAGAGGGTCTTGATGATCGTCTTCTGGACAACTGTGAAGTCAGCAGACTTCCCCATGACTGTTGTTGGGATTACTGACCTAAACCAAGTATTTATACCCTGAGAATGGTAATTTAATAGAACTTGAAATTAAATATTCTAATTTGAGATACTGATTTTTTATTTTTATTTTGATGAGCAGCAAGCTGTAATCATCAAAATGAAAACAAAAAAAGTCTGGTTATATTTTACTTTATGTCTAATAAATCTAGAATATATTTAAGTTTTACTTTTTGAATTAAATTACAGAAGAAAAAAAAAAACTTTTTCATGATATTCTAATTTATTGAGATGCACCTAGACTCATTAAAGTCTAAATGAGAATGATGTCATTGCGTGTGGATTTGAATGTACAAACAAAAAGCCAAGTAAACATATGCTTACAGTTGGAGGAAACCTACAATTATGACCTATGTGTGATAACCACAGACCTCACGTAAAGGTATGCCACATTTTAACCACACTAACATAGTAAACACTTTAAAGGGGTGCAGATAATAGCAGTGTGCAGATAAAGAGTATCATCTTTTTTATTAATTTAATTCAATTCTAATTCATTTGTATAGTGCTTTTCACAACACATATCGTTTCAAAGCAGCTTTACAGAAAATGCATTTCAACATTACAATTTAGAGTAATTTGTCATCAGAGGTGACTGTGTCCAAATTATGTAATTTCAGAAACGTACTTGTACAAATCACGCAGTTGGCTAACAATGTGTTAGTTTAAACAATGTATTCATTTAAGGCAGAAACAATGAGCTCACTGAAGTAATGAATACATGTTAACAATGATATATAGCAAAATTTGGAATGGTTACAGAATTACAGAAAAAAAAAAAAAATGTTCATGATATTCTAATTTATTGAGATGCACCTATATATTTAAAACACAATAAAGCCTAACACAGAACCTTGTGGCACTCCATAATTTACTGATGTTATTTTAAATATTTTCCTGTTTAAATAAACAAAATAGTGACGGTCTGATAGGTATGATCTAAACCACCTTAATGCCTGTCCCTGAATACCAATGTAATATTGTACTCGATCTAAGAGTATTTTATGATCTATAGTGTTAATCATTTGATCCAGTTCACAAAAACGATCTGACTGATCTGGTTTTTGAGTTCAGTGATCCAGACACAGCATTTAACAGCTCACTGGACCTAAATGGACCTAAGGGTGCTTTCACATCTGCCTCATTTAGTTCGGTTGAATTGCACTAGAGTTCGTTATCTGCTTTGGTGCGGTTCGATTGGGCAGGTGTGAAAGCAGCAATCGCACTCGGGTGCGCAACAAAAGTGGACCAAACAAGTGTACCGAGACCTCCTTGGGGGGCTTTCACACTGGGCTTGCGTACTCCTGCTCGAATCCAAGATAAATCATCAACACTATCATCTCTTACATGTGTTTTATTTAAGTAAATACATTACAACCGGCGAAAACGCACACGCAGGTTACTTTACTTCCTGAACAGGTGCGCACCCGAGTCAGTGTTGCTTTCCTATTTACGCGAACAGTTCAAGTGCAACCGAACTCAGACAACCTCCTTTAGGTAGTCTCAGGTTCGGTACCCCAGTGCGCACCCAGGTTCACATGACAGCTTTCACACTGGCGATTTTTTTTATGCGAACCGTGCCCCATTTCGAACTAAACTGCAAGTGTGAAAGCCCCTTTGAAGAGGTGGTCTCGGTGCGCTTTCAAACGAACTCTGGAGCGGTTCGCTTGATTTTGTGAGTGAGCAAATTTTTTAGCATAATTGAAAACCAAAGAGCGCCTCTGTTGTGTAATTGCACTTCTCCATGCGAGAATGCTGACACAACGAAGCCTTGATTCCCGCTCTGCATTATTATAAAATTCATATGGTCTCTGGACACACTTACAACAGTTCACCTACTAGACAGCGCTGGGAAATCGAGAGATAACACTATATACACTATATAGAACACTATATACAAACACTATATACATTTATATAGTGTTTGCGTGTGTCTCGACAGTTACAAATAAAGCCACAATAAGCTCATAGAGCGAACTTGTCAATCATTACTTTAATGGATGACGCAGAGAAAACTGACCAACTGACCACACTGACCAATAAGAGGACAGTTGTACTCGCATGTGACTTGCCTAAACGCATTTTGGTACGCTTTGAAATGTTGCCATGTGAAAGCGAACCGAACCAAGAAGAAAATGCAACATTGTAACAAATGTAGTCCCTGTTTCGGAACACAACAGGTGTGAAAACACCCTAAATTTCAGATTGTTACTCGTACAAAACTATTGTATGACTACTGAAAACATGGACTATAGTACAGGAGTGTTTATTGTGTGTTTGGTTCTTTTTGAAGCTTCAGTCCTCATTCATTGTAATTTATTTTATTTTTGGATTTTACTATTCCTGTAAAATCTCTGTGGATAGTGTCAGATCCAGCCCAAAACAAGAAGCAGCCTGAACTTCATTACTATGGTTTTAAAGAGAAAGCAGCGTTAAATGTCATAGTGTCCTAACAGGGCGAGACAAGCTGTGCTCATACCGAAAGTATCAAAAAGAAACTTTCCTTGATTAGAAAGCCCTATGAGAGTTCAGGCATGGAGTTAGTCACTTAGTATTCACTATTTCAACTGCTCTATGTGTACTCACTGTTGCTATTGTTACCATGACAAAGGGCCTCAAAATCCCTTTTGAATGTCTTATCATGATTGGTTAAATTACTGGCCATGTTAATACAAATCCAACTTGCTCCAAAATCTCATTTTCATTCTGTTTCCTGTCATTATTCCTAATTCTGCCTCACTCTGTGGATTCGGAAGCCACGTTACCATGGTGACGGAATTATTAATTTGCCTATTTCACCCATCCAAAACTGAGTGAATGCACATGAGCAGTACATTGAACAGATAAGATGAATGTGTGTTATTGCCATAGATTTACAAAATGTGACAATGTGCTTATAAAAAGTGGCCTACTAATGAGGCAAAAAGACAGTGATTGTAGATTATGAGTCTATTTAGTCTTTTCTCTCAGACATGTTTCGTCACGGGTTGTTGGATTTTGCACACACATTCCTGAACTACATTATAATGAGCATGTTTACAATAATATGGTACATTATTCACAGAACTGTAGTTTCAGAAGAAGATAGTATCATTCAATTTAAAGATGAAGTGTTTAATTTCTATGTCACTTCCAGCACAAGTGAGAAAAAAAAAAAAAAAAAATATATATATATATATAATATTAGTGGTCCATGTATCTTTGCTTTTCACTTTTCATTTATTACCTAAAACCTACTTTAAGTCCTCCGATACCACAGCAAAATGCTTTTAATAATTAAAGATTAATAAAGACAAGAGAACAGTCAGTAATAAAATAACAACAAATAAACAAATTACAGTATATAAATACAATATAACAAAGTAAGGTCTAACAGTAGTACTCAGGTACAGAAATGTAATCATTAAATGTAAAATAACACTATAGTGTTCACTGCATAAATTAAACGTAGATTAATCCTTGTTAAAATATGTGTTTTGTTGTTTTATTAACATTAATGACACAGACAGCAGCAGATTTTTATAGGCTGTTGTCACTTTAAGACCTAATGAACGGATCTACCATAATCATACACATCCGACTGTTTACGTTCACTTAAGACCTAACCGACTGTATTTAAGAGAATACTTTCCGAGATGGGTATTTTAACATAATTTTGTGTGTATTTGTCCGTTCAAGTGCAAGGAGACGCGAACGAGGAATCAATTCTGACAAAACTTCGCTTCAGATGTGTGTGGCTGTGCGCGCAAGAGCAATAAATTGAGCTCTTTTTCGCCTCTTCTGCGCTTGAATGGTTTAAAATCACTTGAATGTGTAAACTGTCAATGATAAACTTTCACTCTGTGATGGATTTAGCAATTAATATGCGAATCACATGCCGAACCATGAGGCCAGGTACATACGGATCAACCCTAATATATATTTTATATATATATATATATATATATACACACAACTAATGGTGTGAGTTGGGGGCGGGGCTACCTGTTTACCTGACCAATACCTGCTGTATTTTACAATACTGTCTTGTGCTAGATAATTCTATGCAGTTCTGTGTATAATGTACCATATTATTGCACACATGCCCATTATAATGTAGTTCATGAAATGTGTGTGCAAACTCCAACAACCCATGACGAAACATGTCTGAGAGAAAAGACTAAATAGACTTTTTTTGCCTCATTAGTAGGCCACTTCTAATGAGCACATCACATTTTGTTCATTATAACATAATAGGTTTCTAAATAAAAAAATGTATCAGTTTTCACCAATGAAAATATTGACAGGGCACTACAAATGTGAACTACTGACCCAACCGGGCTATGAGAAAAAAATTCTGCTACATCATCTCATATCATTCAGGAAAAGACTCAAGGATTATTGGTTTTCTAATCCTTTTGTTTTGAATTTACCAACAAGAATGTGTGAGGTCTGTTGCACTGAAACTCAGCTGTGACAGAGACTCCAGTGATATACATTAGATGTGGAGCTGAGATAAGAGATAAGACGGGATACGCATTGTGTTGCAGAGAGAGGAACGTGGACCTCCTGGGCACTGACCTGACTGCCAGAGATCAGTGTCCCTGATGGGGCGGACAGACTGGAAGAGGGATTGGGGGAGGACGGCTGACGGTCCACTCCACCTTGTGAGGCTTGGCTCGGTATCAGATTTTTAATGGAGGACAAAAGAGATTTTCTTTTATGTGCCCCTATCAGTAGGACAGTAGGTGACCCACTGTTAATGTGCAGAGAATACACAACTAAAGTCATGCAGTGAGTCAAGTCAGAGATGCTTTGCAAATGTCTATTTAAAACCGCTTCAGGGAAAAAAAGTTTGCCTGTACAAACTCTATGCCGTTCTGTTCAGGTCCTGGATCAAAAAGCTCATCCCAAAGTCACTGTAATATCCTGATCTGTAGATATGGCTCCTTTAGTGAACAGTTATGGGATTTTAATGTTCGTTTTATAGTCCACCAGGTGAAAATTGTATAAACATGATGACTTCAGGAATCATTTATGTCCGTAGTACAAATGGAACAGAATGCTGGGTTGGAATGTTTAAAAATCAGGTGTGGGAAAAGCACTTTTTCACCTTCTACTTTCACACTGAGCTTGTGAAAAGTTCAGGACTGAATCACAGGGTCTATCCGTGTCATTAATGGTCAAGGTAACCTGATAGACGGCCTACTTCCCCAACTCTCTAAAAGCATCATGCATTCATTCACCCAAGCCTCTAATCAGAGGGTTGGGCTTCTGTTTACACTTTGTACCAGATAAATGCCCTGCCCCCTTCTGAAAAAAGAGAAGAGAGGCGATTTTCCCACAGAGTTCCTGTGAAAAAACAAAAAAAAACATAAAATACTTAACATTCCTCGTCGTGGAATAATGGTAGCAGCCTTTAGCATATCAAATCACAGGGGAAAACAAGTAACCTCAAACACAGAATGTAAAACAATGACCATTCGATGCCCTTTAGATCTTCCATCACATTTAAGATCTTCCTCCAGAGTTTCAATTACATGAACGCCACCCCCATAAATATACTGCCTTGGTGCATTCGATACGATTTTTAGATACCCTATTTTTAGATGCTAGTTATTTCAGTATTTTATAGTGCTGTGCCAAACATTTGTGCGGGAAGTGTCTGATATCAGAAACAACAGAAAGTGAATCTGAGAACTACTGGATTGTTTGCTGTTAATGGGGTTTCAAATATATAAAGTGGAACAACTTGATTTTGGAGGACAGTACACTCTAAAAAATGCTGGGTTAAAAACAACCCAAGTTGGGTTGAAAATGGATAAACCCAGTGAATGGGTTGTTTTAACCCAATGGTTGGGTTAAATGTTTGCCAAACGTGCTGGGCAGTTTTATTTAACCCAACTATTGTTTAAAAATGACTATATGGCTGGTTTAAAATGAATCCAAAATAGGTTGGAAATTTAAAATCAGACACATAATTACTAGAGGCAACAATAATAATCAAAAGATGAACATTTATTAATAAGCAATTTAATACATGTTTATTGTTTAATTATTATTCATTAAACATATTAATAAGTGTTAATTTCCAACATACTTTGGGTTAATTTTAAGCAAGCAATAGAGTAATTTTTAAACAATAGTTGAGTTAAATAAAACTACGCAGCAGGTTGGGCAAACATTTAACCCAACCACTGGGTTAAAGGGTTAGTTCACCCAAAAATCTGTCATTAATTACTCACCTTCGTTCATCTTCAGGACACAAATTAAGATATTTTTTGATAAAATCCGATGGCTCAGTGAGGCCTCCGATGGCGATTTCAAAATACTGCTTCCTGAAGCTTCAAAGCTTTAAGAATATTTTGTTTTGAATCATTGGTCATGTGATTTCAGTAAACAAGGCTTCGTTACATCATAAGTGTTTCAGTGGTTCACTTGACTTGGCAGTTTGATACACGCTCCGATTCGAAACAAAAGATTCATAAAGCAGTGTTTTGAAATCGCCAGTGGAGGCCTCACTGAGCCATCGGAGGCCTCACTAAGCCATCGGAGGCCTCACCACTTCATATTGTTGAATAAAATTATTATATTATTCAAATTATACTCGTTGCTTCATAACATTAAGGTTGAACCACTGTAGTCACATTAACTGTTTTAAATACTTCTTTAGCAGCTTTCTGGGCATTGAAAGTGTTAAATATCTTGCTGTTAATGGAGGCCTCACTGAGCCATCAGATTTTATCAAAAATATATTATTCTAATATTAAACTTATTCTAATTAGTTGACATGTAATTGAAATGTTACTTATACTTAGTGGAATGTCTAAAGTGGACCATCGAAATAAAGTGTAACCAAAATAAATGAGTGTCATTGACTCAAACTTGTGGAAAACCATTTTAAATGATGCTGCAAGCAAATTATTAAAAAAAAAAAAAAAAACTTTAACAGCATATTAATGAGGATTAAATCAGAAACACTATTAAAATACTCATGGGCCGTGACACAATAAGTCGTAGGACTTATTAGGAAACTCAATGACCAAATAAAAACAAAAATTAATCACAGTGTTGGTTCATTTTATATTGACAAACAGTATTACAGAATATAAATATTTGAGTTGTTTATAAAAGAAGGCTTCAGTGCCCTCTGCAAGGTCAAGTGCCAGCTGCGCGGTGGCCGACTTCTCTACCCGTCAATACACACAGATCTGACAAGAGACACACACAGATCGTTTAATGCCACCCTTGGCTGAATTTCAATGAAGCGTCCGCAACACTGAGCAAACAGAGACAGACCATGTGTAAAGACTAATGAAGCCAATGATCACTTTTGCGTCGCCAGGTACCGCATACAGTAAGACAATTCTGATTTATGACATGGTGCATTAGAAAGAATATTGATTTCTCCTTTTGTCTCTCTCTCTCTCTCTCTCTCTCCTACTCTTTTACTGGCAAAGACTGATGTCACTGCATTGATTCCCAATCAATCAATTTATTTTCATTTTATTAATGCCTGAGCAATCGCTCAATGTCCTTATGAAAAGCAATGCATCTCAATTACATGCACCTGGTAAAATAAATTGTTTGGGGATGATTTGCTGAATTACAATTGGCTTTTTCGCAAGTTTGCCAATTTATTGGACACTCAAATTGGTAATTGTCTTCCATCGCTACACAAAATGCATTAAATAAGTCAGCGAGGGCCAAATTAACTGCGTATACTTGTGCTTTCATATAGCCACATTAGACAAGGTGAGCACAAATGCAGACACTCAATGTCTTTTGATTGTAACCATGAACAAAACAGGCATTGATGGTATTGCTGTCACTTTGGGGACTCGGGGAGGGGGGAAGAACGAACAGGTTTGGCACATGTCCAGTTTTAATAAAACACAGCTATTGGTGTGCGTTTCCTCGCTTCAGCAAATCCAATTGGAAATGCTTGGCCTGTTCCATGTCTGCGCTGTATTAAGGCTAATTAGTGTCTCAGTCTATTTGCATAGCGACTAGTTTCCGGCCATTCTCTCTCCGCTGACCCGTGCGCGCTCGCTGCTCGCAGGATCAACTTTTCCTGAAAAGAACGGCCAATAATTGTTTTCGCACGCATCAAGGGATGGGTACTCGCGGGATAAATGGCCTTCCATACAGCACATCGCTTAGAAGGGAAAAAAGAACAACCTGCAACAACTTACTGATTGTACTGACATTGATGTATTAAAATGGACCCTGTGCGTAATTGCTCTTTCCTGTGGCTACTGTGCAGGGAGGGTTGCATAATGATGATGGAGTTTAGAACCTTGCTAAAAGAGATAAAGGCTGCCAGGGCCCACCGCAGAGTATTTTCTGGACACTTCCTTAATGAAACATCCCGCTGGATACAAATGGGGATGAAAAGATCGTCAAGTGGCAACTTTCCATTGTGGATTGCTTTGTTGTCACACAACATTGTTGTCGCTTGGTTCATTAGTCGATAGCAATGCGTATAGAGACTCCGAAGGGTTCTTATGACAGCACAAATGCTCAGATCAGCTTAACGCAGGGCGGTGTAAAGTGTGACATTAAGACGCTCTGTTAAAACTGCAACTCATTGTTGCAGTTCAATTTCAATGGGTTTAAAAGGACAGACGCTGAGGTCCGGAGTGACTGACTGTCCTCAATGGCACTCTTTCAGTTCAAAAGCAGGCTGGACAAAGCCATTGTCCGGAATGTCTGACCTTTGGCAATGATTAACAGTTGCACCACTTCCCCTCTGACAAGCAGCTCAAAAATTCCTTGAAATGACTATCATAGTCAGGCTCTGCAGCTCCAAAGACACCACCATATGACTGAATCAGATGCTACGAGTTACAAATATGGCCCCAGCTGAGAGCTACAATAAGGGCCTCAGTTCTCCAGAGGTTAGCACCAGACTATACTGTGGCGCTGGACAATGGCACTCTGTTCTGGAAATGTTGTTTGTAACATCTCTACTGAACTCAGAGGACGGGAGGCCAGATCAGCGTGTAAATTAACTTTACCCGCATGTCTTCTGCAAGCGATAAAAGCGGTATCTCTCAATTTCAGAGCCATTCCAGAGGATTAAGTGATTACATTGAGAGTATGTGAATCGCTAGTGTTAAAAAAAGACAAACGATAGACTCGGTAAAGGCTAAATCAGTTGTTCCATAAACAAGTCATCCAAAATCATCCAGAACAATTAATCATTCATTCCCATACGTGTATATTTGTCTATAATTTTGAGCATGAAAAAAGAGATCTCACTAAATAAGTCAAATCTGTGTGATAGTTATTCCGTTTGATTTGCTTTACACTGAACAACACCTTCAGATTTGCAATTCAATTATTCACTTTGTAAAAAGTGACTGTATACAAACCAAGTTGAAGTGAATGAATCCAAAGCATAGTACTCTAAAGCATGCTGAGTTAAAAACAAACCCAGCGGTTGGGTTAAATGTTAGACCCAATGTGCTGGGCAGTTTTATTTAACTCAACTATTGTTTAAAAATTACTGTATTGCTTGCTTAAAATGAACCCAATATATGTTGGAAATTAACATTTATTAATAAGCTTAATGAATAATTAAACAATAAACATTTATTAAATTGCCTATTAATAAATGTTCACCTTTTGATTATTATTGTTGCTTCTAGTAATTATGTGTCTGATTTTTAATTACAAATCTATTTTGGGTTCATTTTATGCCAGCCATATAGTAATTTTTAAACAATAGTTGGGTTAAATAAAACTGCCCAGAACGTTTGGCAAACATTTAACCCAACCGCTGGGTTTGTCCATTATCAACCTAACTTGGTTTGTTTTTGACCCAGCATTTTTTAGGGTGTGCTCTTATTACTTCAAGGGTTAGTTCACCCCAAAATGAACATTCTGTCATTAATTACTCACCCTCATGTCGTTCCACACCTGTAAGACCTTCGATCATCTTCAGAACACAAATTAAGATATTTTTGATGAAATCTGATGGCTCAGTGAGGCCTCCATTGCCAGCAAGATAATGAACACTTTAAGATGCCTAGAAAGGTACTAAAAACGTATTTAAAACCGTTCATATGAGTACAGTGGTTAGTTGTTTCGAATCAGTGAATCGGAGTGTGTAACAAACTGCCAAAGTCACGGGAACTACTGAAATTTCGAAACACTTATGACATAACAAATCCTCATTTACTGAATTAACATGACTTTGAAGCAGTGTTGTGAAATCGCCCATCACTAGATATTGTTGAAAAGTCGTTATTTTGTTTTTTTGGTGCACAAAAAGTTTTCTCGTCGCTTCATAACATTAAGGTTGAACCATTGTAGTCACATGAACTGTTTTAAATACATTTTTAGTAGCTTTCTAGGCATCTGAAGATGAATGAAGGTCTTACAGGTGTGGAATAACATGAGGGTGAGTAATTAATGACAAAATTTTCATTTGTGGGTGAACTAACCCTTTCAGGAGTATGCAGTGTGCAGTATGCAAGTTTGCTGTATGCTTAGAATACTACTGTAATTCCCAAAATGTGCATTATAAAACCAGAGCACACTGCACAAAATATTGTATCCCACAGTGCTCCACTTCACTTTTCATTTCAGTTGATGAATGAACCAGAAGTCATATCCATCGCAGTTATGTGTTTTAGCTAAGGTATCATATACTACATATTGGACTCTTTTGGAGCACTGTTTGACTCAAATAAGTATTTTTAAACTTGAAACCATTGCCATATTTGGCCTACTAAATCAGAAGTTATATTAAGGCAGAGTAACCAAACAGACAGATTAGGTTTATTAAACACATCTAGTTAGTCCAGGCAGACCCCAAACAAGTAGCTATATAAAGAGTGGTCAACTGGTCAGTGCTGTCATCATGTGTTAACTGACTAGTGTCCACATCCTTCACGTATGAGTCATGTGCAATGTGTCAAATTTCACTCTTTTATCTGCAACTATAGCAACATAAGTGCTTTCTATGTAAACAGTTTTTGTTTATTTGATTATTCAATGTATCCTCATACTAGAAATGGAAACTAAGTAAAAAGCTAACCTCAAATGTAACCCTACAGCAAGGCCTATAATATCTAAAGAGAGCTGTTAGCATTGATATTCACTTCAAAGGTACACTAAACAAATTATTTTCATGATTTGTTCACATTTTTTCTTTTGTCAAATCAACTTCAATAATTAATGTGATTCAGATAACATAATATTTTGAGTTTCTGTTGATTAAACCAATCACCTTCATTGTATTAACTCAAATTTTTGATTTCAATAAACTTTTAGGACAACCAAAAAATTAAGGCAACTAGGTAACTTACTTTTTTAGTTTATTTTCTTACAGTGTAGCTGCTCGGCTGGCACATTACACCCAGAAGGGTGGCATAATGTGGTATATAAATAAAAATATATTAATTGATTAAGAATACACTGTAACATGATGTTAAATCATTTCTAATTAGGCACCAAATGGACCCATAGGCCTATATATATATATATATATATATATATATATATATATATATATATATATATATATGCAGCAGACCATGGAAAATGTTGATTTCATAATTTCCTCAAGATTTGTTTGTTGCTTTGAAAAAACATAATAATGCATGGCTACTTTTGAATGGTCATTAATAAAGAAGGATGTGAAAGTTGCAATACATATTCAAAGTTATATATGACCCTGGACCACAAAACCAGTCATAAGTCACATGGGTATATTTGTAGCCAACAATACAATATATGTTGTTGTTGTTGTTTTAATGCCAAAAATCATTAGGATATTAAGTAAAGATCATGTTCCATGAAGATATTTTGTAAATTTCCTACCGTAAATATATCAAAAATGTATTTTTGTGAGTGAATATGCATTGTTAAACACTTCATTTGGACAACTTTCAAGACGATTTTCTCAATATTTTGCACCCTCAGATTCCAGATTTGAGTTGTATCTTAGCCAAATATTGTCCTATCCTAACCAACCATACATCAATAGAAAGCTTATTATTCATCTTTCAGATGATGTTTAAATCTAAATATTCAAAAAAATTGACCCTTATGACTGGTTTTGTGGTCCAGGGTCACATATCATCATGCACAGTGATTTTTTTGTTTTTTTTGTTAGTGGTTTACAAAGCCAACAAGGCTGCCAGACATTTTATTGCAACAGAAGACATTTATTTCACTGATATCTGTGAAGTAACAGGGACACTTTATTTGTGGTATTCAAAAAATGCTTGGAACTTCTCCAAAGCCATATTTTTGTATGTAGGCCTTACTCTATGGAGCTAAAAACAGGCAAAATGGAAAAAGAACGTATTTCAAAACTTTAAAGTTCTCTAGGAGACTCAACCGATTGCACACAGCGCTCGCTCTGGCCAAACCAATGCGAGTGTGACACTCCGTCGTCAAGAAACAGAAACGAAGGGGCTCGAGCGCAGGGCCTTTATATACGCTTCTAAAAATAACGTCCAATCAGCTCGCAGCCTCGTACGGTTGAATAAACCAATCACAGCCCTAGGAGGGCGGAGGTATAAACACACGCCGCTGCGATTGGCTTAAGGTGATATCATATGCGCCCGCGCAACCTGGTCGCATTTGATTGGATGCGTTATGAGGGAACGTCACGTTGTCACGAGGGGGTAGGCAGGCTGCGAGGTTTGAATAGGGGAAGTTGACAGAGCGCAGAGCTTTGCGTGAGTTCAGTGTTTGCAAATATAGAGTGAGCTCAACAGACGGACTAGCGGACTCTGAGCAAAGCGACGGCTGCACCGCGTTGCTATTGCACGAAGAGGACGCATTTTTGTCACACTTTATCTTGATTCAACAAGATATCTATATATATATTGTCTTTTATTGCCTGATACTTGGGATTGCAATGGATGTTCTACCAATGTGCAGCATTTTTCAGGAACTTCAGATCGTTCATGACACTGGCTATTTCTCTGCATTGCCATCGCTTGAAGAATACTGGCAACAGGTAACAATTTTAAAGTGATATGGATTGAACTTCCGCCGCGATTCGTGTGGTTTGACTTCGCTGTCTTTAAAATTGAATCGGAGAGATATTTACAATCCGCGGAAGCGCTGCGCTGAATGAAACATTGTAACATTCTAAGTGACGTATTTGATTCGGATACATTGTCGCGCGGTAAATGTTGTCAATCAACTCCTATAGAATGTAGCTTATTGTATGCGCTTTTTTTTGGCTTACAAAGTATTTTTTTTTTTTTTTTTTTTTTTTTTACTTTTTAAAGAGTCAGATCAATATTGCGCTACCATCGTAAAAAACACAATTTAGTAAGGGAAATAATTGCATTTTTTTTTTTTTTTTTTTTTTTTTGTGCGTTTCCTACTCAGACATAGACTGGTTGATTTGACAGTCTGCAGCACATGTTCTGTCACATAACGGGGTTTATAGGAGGCGCGTATTAACTGTCATAGCAGGTTCTGCTGCTTGATACTGATATACTTGTGATTGAACAGTTGCAGTCGTTTTCTTGGCAATGTTTCTTTTGAAATTGATCCAGGTAGTTTCCCCTCAGGCATTTTGGGATTCTGGCATAAGGCCATATGAACGTATCTCTTGGCATTTAAACATGCATTGCTTAATGTTTCCCAGCATAGACTGCTGCTAAAATAAAAACCAGACATAATTTCCTCAGCATTATGTTGTTTCAGACCTGTATCACTGACGGTTAGTGACCGACAGCTTTAGTCACCATTCACTTTCATTGCTGCTTCTTCCATACACCAAAAGTGAATGGTGACTGAGACTGAAAGTCTGCCTAACGTTCGTGGAAATGGAATAATGTTAAATAAACGACAGAATCCGCTTTTAGAAGCAAACATTTACCAGATGGAGAGTGTAGAATCACTATCGTTAGATTTTTAGGACATATTTGCGCGGTAAACATCATTGTTGTTATCGAGGATGAGCAGAGCTAAAACCGCACAGCTAAATGATCATATTGAGTGGAAAAACAGTTTGAAGTGTTAACTTCTGTACCCAAATGCAGTGCGTTCACACTTAATTCGCTTTAAAACGCATCCAGATGTACACTGAGGGGACGTCAGGCTGTTTGAATGAGGAAACTCGACCGAGGAAGTTCTGTGGCTTCCTTAAAAGGACTCTGAAATGTCTGCATGACTCACTAGGGGATAACTGTTCTAGAAAGACAATATACAGCATTCAAAGCCATATTTATACCTAGAATACTCTGATAACTGATTTTATTGGGCTTGCATATCCGCTAATGTTTCCACATGACACAGTTTAACATATTTCAGCAGAAAGTGTGTGAAAGTGTAGGTGAGAGTGTGGTTAACCTACACTAACCATAGGCAGTCAGGGTTAAAGTTGGAGGAAACTCTTGCACTTCTAATAGTGTGTTTTCTGTTTTGAATCAGACATGTCTGGAGCTGGAGAGATATTTGCAGAGCGAGCCGTACGTTTCTGCGTCTGACCTCAAGTTTGAGGGCCAGGAGGATCTTTGGAGCAAGCTCATCTTGGCTTGTGGAGATAAGGGAGATGGGAACGGCAACCTTCCCAATGTCAAGGAAGAGGACAATCAGGACTGCCAAATATTAGAAATCAACAGCATGAATTCGGATGCCAGCAGCGAGGCGTCTGACAGCTCGGAGGAGCTCTCGCCCACTCACATCTTTACCTCCAACCCGCTGGGCTCGGTTCTGACGGAGTCAGCGCATCACTTGAGTTCCTCTATCATCAGCACGCCTCCGTCCTCTCCGGAAACCCCCCAGGAGCCCGGCGTCCCGCAGGTGTGGGGCTCCACGCAGACTGACTTGCACGTGCCGGTGAAGATCCGGCAAAACGGACTGGGGAAGGCCTCGGATAAGGCTTCCGCAGGAGGGGACGCCTCTCCGGACGGCAGGAGGAGAGTGCACAGGTGTCACTTCAACGGCTGCCGGAAGGTTTACACAAAGAGTTCTCACTTAAAAGCACATCAACGGACTCACACAGGTAAGAAACCTTCGCTTTTGGTCGTGACGTTGCTCCATATTGCCTTTGACACTGCATTAAAGCAACTTCCTGTGAAGTTGTGTAATGCAGTTGAGTTCACACAGGCTGTCCTCAGCTGCAAGGCTAATGTCACTCTGAATATTTGCCCCGCATGACTGCACGCCTAAACGGTGACCTAATCTGTTTGGAATGCGGCCGTGGCGAGGAAGGAGGGGGGGGGGGGGGGTCGGATGGGGGAGGGGATGAAACTCAGGCAGGGTGAAAACAACCTGCTCTACCAAAACAGTTTTGGTTTCGTCATGGGAAAGAACCAGGCTTTTGAATGGAGATCTGGGTGGCCCCTTTTTAAAGGGCCCCGTCGCATTCAAAACAGACTCTGTGTGACACGCATTGTTGTTTATGCATATAAGACAGACTTTTGGCATACCGTGCATTCCTGCGATCCTTGAGAGCTTGAGGGATCTTATTAAAGTTGAGACTGTCTGCGTCACCTGATCCGTAAACATGCATCCTGTTTACAGATGCATTATTGAGCACGCCGTTCCACATTCCTCTAAGACCAGTGAATGTTTTGGTGCCGAAACCTAGCAAAATGTTCTGAAAGGTGTTTGTGGTTTTGTTTACAGGTGAGAAGCCGTACAGGTGTTCATGGGAAGGCTGCGAGTGGCGTTTCGCGAGGAGCGACGAGCTAACCCGACACTTCAGGAAGCACACCGGTGCAAAGCCATTTAAATGCAGTCACTGTGACAGGTACGTTCAGTTCTGTCTCGCTATCTCTCCCTGTGACAGTCATCAAAGCCTGTCTGTGTCTCCCTGATCCTTTGATGCGTGTGGCAGTGAAATGCGACGGATTTCTGCATTCAGCATTGATTCGGTTTTATCGGTTCATCGATGGGAGTCACCCCATTATGTTTGGATTTTATCACTTAATTACCTAATCACATTAAATGCTTGAAAGCGCAATAGTCACACTGTCGCAATACTTTATTGATATTCTCCGCGTTTTATGACCAAACGCGGCTCTCCTGTTTGTCATCACTTCCTCTGTTAATCATTTCCCTTCCTGAGAGCTTTGTGCTTTGAACACAACTTCCCTTTTGGCGTTTTGTTTCTGTGGTTACTGGATGTGAAACATTTCATAGTTCTCCTTTAAAACAAAGCATTCGATCATATCCAGGCCTACACAGAACCTGACAACATTGTAATATATATTATATATATTACATTATATTATATATTACATTATATATTACATATTATTATATATATTCTCCAAAATTCATCCATCCATAATAAAAGTAATCCATATGGCTCCAGTGGGTTAATAAAGGCCTTCTGAAGTGAAGCGATGGGGTTTTTGTAAGAAAAATACCCATATTTAAAAATGAATTAACCATAATAACTAGCTTCCGGCAGACGGCTGTATGCATTGATTTGTGGCAGAAGAGTAACCTCTGACCTCATGCAGAAGCGCAGAGGATAGAGCAGGTATTTAAAGTTTTGAATATGGATATTTTTCTTATAAAAATGCATCACTTCACTTCTGAAGGCTTCAAAATGTGAAGCCCCTTTACAGCCATTATAAAGCTTGGATATTTTTAAATACATCTCCAGTTGTGTTGTGCATTTTTGGGTGAACTATCCCTTTAATGCTTACATTTATTTTGAAATAAGCACAGAAACTCCTGCTTGTAACCAAGCTTTCCTTTCATTAGCCTTCATGGCACCTATTCCAGTTTCAAAAATTTGCCTGGAGGGCCACTAGGGGCCTCATCAGCGATGCAGTGCACACTTTGATCACACTTTATGGCTTCGGTGGCCCCTGCCTGACCTTGTTTTTCACCTTTCCTCTTGCTGTTTCTTTCTCCAGGTGTTTCTCCAGGTCAGACCACCTGGCCCTGCACATGAAGAGGCACCTTTGAGCGGGTCGTAGCTTCACGCTGGGGATCTGTTGTGTCCTGACCAGCTTCCTGGTTGACCTGGCCCTGCAAGAAATGGGGGGAGTGTGTTCCAGCCAAAGCATGCCATTTTGCACCATATCCTGTGCCTCCGTGAGCCCCGGGATAAAGGCGGACTGACTGGTTGTTGAAACGGAAAAGGAAGGGACAAAATCATGTATGAAGAATCGAGGAGGATGATTTAGTTAAAAAACAAAACTAAAAAAATTACAAAAAAAAAAAAAAAAAGAGCGAATGAATGGTGTGTTGTATGGTGCATGATGTTTTGGGACAACTCCTGGACTATACACTGGTACTTTAAAACAAATCCTGTTTGACGTGAGCGGATGAATGACCCGTGTGCGAAGAAGATGGGTGGGAGGGGGGTACCAGTGTATCGCTGTGGGCTGAATGGTGTCGGGGAAACAAGTTCCGTTTTTGTTTCCACACGGTATGCGAGAACGGCAAAGTCTGAATGAAGCCGTGAGACTGAGGACTCCTGCCAGACGCCCCCGGGCTCTGTGGCGCAAGACTGCGGGGGGGACGAATCGGCCAGGGTTTCACCCCCTGCCCCCATCTAAAGGGGGGCAGAAACTCGGTCCTGAATGAAAGTGGCTTTTTTGGTGTTCGGTGCAGCTACTAAATGTGCAATGTGTTCGGTAGCTTGTTTTTTTGACAGGCTACAAAAGCTCATTTGTAGTCCGTTGTATAAGCTGTGTGCTTAGAGATGTAACACAATTATAACTTCACTATCATAAACAGGTGTTGCATGGTATTGGGGTTTGTACTTCCTTTTTTTTTTTTTTTTTTTTTTTTTTTTTTTTTTTGTAATTGGGACTGCAAATAGATTCCAATAAAGCGCAGCTAAATACAATTGGTTAAATGTTACAATATTGTACATAAACGCATTGATCATTCTTCACTCTAAATTCCCTCTTTTTTTCTTTCCTATGGGGGGGAAGAATACTACCAATCAGCGACCATTTCAAACAAGACTCATTTCATCTTGAGGACTAAATTCTCTCTTTCTATCTCCATTTTACCTGTTGTTAATGCACTGTTGGCCTTAATGGTGCCTTATGCAAGTGACCTTTCCAATTGGGGGTCACAAAATGTCTTGTATAAGTGATTGAAAAAGCTTTATTAAGGCTCTGTTTCACATGAACATGCACCTTTCCCATTTCCGAGGCCACTGTAACCAAGCCCTTGTAGATACGTAATATATTGTTATTCTTGAGCATGCAGTTTCATTCTTTGTCACTAATATTTGCCCTCACATTTCTAGATGTTATCAAATCTGCAATGTAGAGCACTTAAAGTTACAGATTTGGTATCTACTGAATGAGCTTTAGATCTCTATCTGTGAGAGACAAAAAGCTCTTAAAACAGGTCGTTGTGTAATGCAAGGCTTGAACGTTTGTGGAATGCCAACTCCCCCCATTCCTTGTAACCAAGAATAAAGAAAAAAAACACCTAAAGATTTATTGTAATTAACAAGCTCCAGTCAGACAGGCCTTGCCTTGTACTGCCTCTCCGTAATGAATTGCTGAAGGCCCTGCCTGCTACAGACTGCTGACTCGGGCAGTTCGATATTGACCTGTCTGGATGCCGTTGTTTTAGTCCAGCGACAGTATTGTGGAAACAGTGCACAGCCATCCAGAAAGATAAAGATATATCGCACACCTTTTCAGCATTTACAATGGAAATTTACGGACGTGGAGAAAGCCGCTCGGTCGGCTGTGTGCATTTCTTTTGCCATCTGAAATGTAACCATAATGTTTTCAGGGACCAAACGATTGATTAAATTTAATGTACATAGTTATATGCTTGAATTCTTTGAGTATTGTGCTTTTATAAGCGCCGTGCGATGAAGGTTTGACACTGTTGCATGTTGAGCAGCTTCGTAGATACGGATTGTTTCAGCAGGAGAAAAGTAACTTGAAGCAGCTTGTGCTGCCATTAAATCAGACCAGCCAGGGTTTTGTGGGCAAAGAACATTGTGTCTTTCCAACAGTGGCCAATATTAGTCAAGTGCTAATGGAGCCTTAATCAAGTTTTCCATTTGCTTGCTTCTACCAACACTTTCTATCACTTATGTTTTCTCTCATGAATCCCTCTTGTCTAAAGAATATTTGTACAAAAGAATAAAAACAGAAACGTTAGGACGGAAAACACAGAAAAAAAAAAAAAAACTTTTTCTAAGATTTTTATTTGTTTTTGCTTTATATGAATTTTATTTGAAATTGTTTTGCAAAATTGTTATATTTCTGTATGAATGTATTTTTTATTGGAATAATAAGAAATTCTTATCGGACAAGTTTGATTTGTTGTTTTGCTTCACTTTCTTTCATTAGTGTTTTAGACCAGCTTCTAGATAGTGATGTTTCACTATTACTGATGCTTGATAGTTATTAATTAAACTTTTTGGGGGGGTTACAGACATGAATTATATCTCAAATTGAGCTTTTATAAGAAGTCAGACTTAAGATTAACTTGATGGATAAAGCGGGTGAAAATCCCATAGAGAAACTGTAGTTACAGAGAAGTAAAGGTCCTTTGACTTAAAGGGTTAGTTCACCAAAAAATGAAAATTCTGTCATTAATTACTCACCGTCATGTCCTTCCAAACCTGTAAGACCTTCGTTCATCTTCAGAACACAAATTAAGATATTTTTGATGAAATCCGATGGCTCAGTGAGGCCTGCATTGCCAGCAAGATAATTAACACTTTCAATGCCCAGAAATCTACTAAAGACATATTTAAAACAGTTCATGTGACTACAGTGGTTCAACCTTAATGTTATGAAGCGACAATAATACTTTTTGTGCGCCAAAAAAAACAAAATAACGACTTTATTCAACAATATCTAGTAATGGGCGATTTCAAAACACTGCTTCATGAAGCTTTACAAATCTTTTGTTTCAAATCAGTGGTTCGGAGCGTGTATCAAACTGCCAAAGTCACGTGAACCAAATGAAATTTCGAAACACTTATGACGTAATAAAGCCTCGTTTACTGAAATCACGTGACTTTGGCAGTTTGATACACACTCCGAACCACTGATTCGAGAAAAAAAAAAAAAAAAAAGGATTCGCAAAAAATGTTTGATACACGCAATACACCCTTGCAACTGCAAGCAACATACTGGCTGCGTCCGAAATCGCATTCTCTCTTGAGTAGGTGCTTATTTACTTACTTTACTTAATGACCACTAAAAATCATATGCACACTTCAGAATCTCGCCGGATGTAGTAGGTCATCCGGGTACATTATGAGTATTGTGAATTCTGACAAACTTCTGTCACGTACTATTTTTCGCCTACTATATAGTAGGGAAGGATGCGATTTTGGACACTGTAGCAGTAATGTTTACGCTAACAAGCTCAACATTTTCCTCAGAATCAAGTGTTTAATATACTATAAACCTACAGTGCATTAAAGAGGATCTTTTGAAACGACCTAATATTCACATTTCACCTGATATCTCACTAGAAGATAAATGGCAGTTACCTGCATTAGCAATGCAACAGTCGTGTTCATAGATTCCTCGATCTCATTATATGTTGTGCACAAGTTGGTCTCAACACCCACTGGAGGGGTGTTCCACAGACTTGTCAAAATAGACGAATGTGTTCTCACAGAAAAACATTGCAAATTGCAGCCTTTGTGAATTGCTAAAAGGGGGAAACATGCCCTAGGTGATTCCTGGCAGGTGGAGCGCTGAAATGTTTTGCCAAGGATTTGTTGGCTTATCTAAACATTTAAAAATGGCTATTCATCTGTTTCTCATCGTCATGTTCAAGATGTGTTCCACTCATAATCACAATGTGCTTTTGCGCACGTTTATATTGTGATTATTAATAATAATAATTAAATTAACTGGATATAAATTAATGCGCTACCCTGATGAGGATAAAGTGGTTTGGGTATATAAATAATGTTGAACTCGTTAACGTTTTAAAGTTTCGTTAAAATGTTATGCTATATATATATATATACCATATTCAGTGGGCTCAGAGTCTGAGACCACCAATAAAAATAAGTATCATAAAAATGTATATGAAACAATTAGGAATGTAGCTCTGACATGAGCAAAATTGATAATTGTTATCTAGGATGATCTTACAATGTTCCAAAGAGCATTTTGGTTTCAACGGAAGTAGTAAATGTGACCGTCTGTACAAAGTTCACATGAGTTTACAGGATCAAAGTCACTAATTTGTTTGATTAGTGACCTATATATATATCTATACACACAATATAACACAATGCATTAAGAGCCGGGGGTGAAAACTTTTGAACAGGAAGAAGATTTTCTTATTTTGTTGAATTACCTTTTTTTTTATCTTCATTTCATTTAATTTTACTGCCCTTGGAAGCAACAGAAGATACTTGCCTGTTTCCTGGAAGACAAATTAAGTACAATTTACACTGATCTTCAAATTCAAAAAGTTTTCACCCCCCGGCTCTTAATGCATCATGTTTCCTTCTGGAGCATCAGTGAATGTTTGAACCTTTTCTAATAGTTGTGTTTGAGTCCCTCAGTTGTCCTCAGTGTGAAAAGATGGATCTCAAAATCATACAGTTACTGCTGGAAATGGTTCAAATACGCAGAAGATGCTGGAAAACTTAAGAATTTTTGGGACCTGGAGGATTTATTTGAAGAATATTGGGCAGTTTAACTGCTCAGGACAGACAAGGGATCATGAACAACCACCACAAAACTGTCGTAGATCATCCAGGTAACGACTCACAGTGTTAAGTTCCCAAACTTTTGAATGGGGTTATTTTAATAAATTCAGCTATTTCTCAGTCTTGTGGACTTTATGTAAACATCTTTTATGTAAAATATCTTACTCAGGACAGTACTAAATAAAAAAAAAAAAAACATTTTGTATGATCTCTCTTATTTTGTTAAAATTATTTACATTTTCAGAGATTCTGCAAGTGGTTCCCATACGTTTTCATGCAACTGCATATATATATATATATATATATATATATATATATATATAGTCCCCTTGGAATTATAAGGTCCTATCTGACATTTTTGTCAAAATTGAGTTACTGACATATTCATATTCTGTGACAACTTATTTACGTTATGTGATGTTTCTTTTTTTAAGTTGTGCACATTTTCTTTTAGAAAACGAAAAGGTTCTATCTACAAAGTCGAACTCTAACTTGCCATGTTGCTGCGATAGTGGAAGAGAGCACACGAAAACGCTAAATCAGTGAAGAGAAGACTAAATTTTACACAACGCGATGTTTATTAGAAAGCTCATGATGGACTATTTTATCTATGATCTTGTCAATGACAGCCGCCCAAATTTCATGGAATTAGTCTTTTTGTGTGAATTTGTTGTATCTGATTGCTGAGGAGTTATTTTCAGTTAGACCCCACACTAGCCAGCAGCGCTATTAAGAGGATAGGTCCGGTTTTTGTAGTATATTTGCTTTACTCCAGTCACGTCATTGTCATACGAGGGAAAGTTATGTATATATTAGGTTATGCACTGCACTGGACAAAATATTTAGCACTGCCTTTTATGCTTAACTTGAACTAGAAAAAAATATTCATTTAAAAATATGAAACAAATGTCATAAAAAACATTAAATTTAACTTTCTCATGCATGTCAACACGTTACAACAATAATTTTGTGTTTTAAAACAAATTATAAGTAAACTGTTTGTGTTTCTTGAAAAGTATTGCTTTAATTAGTTTTTTTGGCAGATAGAACCTTATAATTCCAAGTGAAAAGTGTTTTTTATTTAGAATGCGAAGGCTCTAGCTGCGTTTGACCCGTTCCAAAAATCCCCCTTTACAAATTTGAGAGGATTTTGATATTGTACATTTAGGGTCCCTGTCATTTTCATGTTTGAAAGAAACTTGTTCCCCATATAATTTTTGCTATATGGAATGCAAAATAATCTCAAAACTGCTCAGAACGCAGATAGAACCTTATAATTCCAAGGGGACTATATATAAATATATATATATATATATATATATATATATATATATATATGTATATATATAATAAAAGTATGGTAAAAATATTAGTTGCAGGTTTTAATTAAGAAAAAAAAAAAAATTTTGGACTTCAGACTCCACTATACCTGTCATTTCATCCAGACACCTTATTTTATTAAGAGAGGTTTCGCAACATGCCGGTTCACCAAAGTTGAGGATCGTGGGAAACTTATTGCATTGCATAACTCAATTAGGGCTACGCCTCTGATAATACAACAGCAGTTTTTCATGTTTCTCAGTGCTATGCTGATGTTGACTCTACAACACTGAGCTGCTCTGAGAACTTGCTCATTATTCCGTGTAGCTGACAGATCTGAAAGTGGAAGCAATTATATGCAGCGTTGGAAAGTCACATAGCGACATCAATCCTTTAAAGGTCAAGTGCCCCCAAATCCATCATTAAAGTCCAGTCTCAGTCCATACTCTGTGATGTTTAAAAGGAAAGATCAATGCTTCAAAAGATCTATATTTAATGTACGGCATTGTTTAATATGTCTTTAATAGCCATAAAATTAGAAGGGCAGTTGAGGAACATGCTGAAAGAACCAAACGTTTGATGTGATGTATTAGTTGGGATGTGTGCGTGCGTTCTCACGTTTACCCTGGGGATACCCCTAACCCGGGATTACCAAATCTAAAAAAATTCTGTGATCAGTTCATATCTTTCCAAACCTGTATGAAAAGAAGAAATTTAGTTTTCACCGGTCCATTCAATGAAAGTCAATGGGGTCCAGTATTGTTTTGACAAAAAACAGTTCTTCAAAATATCTTCTTTTGTGTTTCACTAAATAAAGAAAGTCATACAGGTTTGGAACGACATGAGGGTGAGTAAACGATGACCGATTTTTTTACACTTTAAACACTTTCACGTTTTATGTTTTAGATTGCTCAGATCTAACATTAAAAAATGCATCTGTACTAGAACATACGAACACCTACGAATACTAACGAGAACACATCGCAGAACTACCTTGAACTTTGCATGCAGAGCAAAGTCAGCAGTCTTACTGCATTTTGTGCATTGTGCTTTCTTGAAATATTCCAAAGGCAAAGTATTGTCAGGCGAGCTGAAATTAAAAGCAATGTCACGACATCAAAGGCTGCCGTTGCCAGAGGGTGAGGGGTGAGTGTGAAACCGTGAGCTGTTTGAAGCCAGTGGGGTTGAGGGAGAGTATTCAAAGAAAGACAGAGTAGCTTGGTTTAGAAAATGGATTAATTAATAATGGTACCTGGAAAGGCAAGCATCACTATTACTATAGCTCATATATGGTTAGTCACTTGAATAAACTCTTAAAGGTAGAGTAGGTAATTTTCAGAGAGGATAGTAATAGCGAGCTAGCTTTGAAACCATAAGATCACTACCATTGTCCTCCTCCAAAACACATGAACACATACAGAAGAGTCTGCAAAGCGCCATGAGAGACGGCATTAAATTACCTTGAGAAATGATATTTAAACATATTATTCTTCTTCTGAGACTAAAATTCCTGACTCATAGAGCTTTCACTACCAAACTTGGGTGAGACCTTCAGACTTTTCTGATTTGCGTTGCTATATCTTTTTTAACTGATCTGACTTTGGTAATTCCTGTATCGGACATCCAAACAATCCAAATTCCCATAGACTTACATTGAGGGGGTTAAAACTTTTATACAATAATTATATTATCGAGTATTTAAGCTGTCTATCACTAGCAAAGCTCAACAACTAGCCTCGGACAACATTCTAAAACGTGTTAGCAATGTGCAAATTCATGCTAGAAACATGCTAAATCATGCTAGCAAAATGTCAAAACATGCTAGTGCTGCGTCTCATTCCGAAGGCTGCATACGTCATCGAGGCGGTCTCATTTAAGAAAAGTAACAGATTTCAAAGTAAGAAAGAAATCACAGTATTTTACACCTAACAGTCAATTTTATTACAGTTACTAAACTTAACTAAGACATCCTTGATGACGTATGCAGCCTTCAAATGCGACCTCTGGAGGACACAGCCTTCGAAATGAGAAGCAGCTTAGCAATGTACTGAATTATGTTAGAAACATGCTAGCAATTTGCTAATTCATGTTAGAAACATGCCAAAACATGTTAGCTATGTGCTAATTCATGCTAAAGACGTTAAATCATGCAAGCAAAATGTTAAAACATGCTAGCAATGTGATAAATTGTTATCAAACATGTTAGCAATGAGCTAATTCATGCTAAAAAAAACAAGCTAAAACATGCTAGCAATGTGTTAAATCATGCTAGCAACATACTAAAACATATGTTAATTTATGCTAGAAATGTTATCAGTTATAAATATGTTAAAAAGTGTTAGCAACGTGTTAATTCATGCTAACAGTGTGGTAAATCATGCTAGCAATTTGCTAATTCATGTTAGAAACATGCCAAAACATGTTAGCAATGTACTAATTCATGATAAAAACATGTTAGCAACGTGCTAATTAATGCTAAACATGTTAATAATGTGCTAATCCATGCTTAAACATGCTGGCAATGTGTTAAATCATGTTAAAATCATGCTAGCAACATGTTAAAACATGTTAATTGGTGCTAAAACAAGTTATCAGTGTGCTAAATATGTTAAAACATGTTAACAATGTGTTAATTCATGCTAACAGTGTGCTAAAACATGCTAGTGTTGTGTTAATTCATGTAAGAGACATTAAAATTCGTTAGCAAAGTGTTAAATCATGTTAGAAACATGCTATCAATGTGATATAGCATGCTTACAACATGTTAAAACATGCTAGCAATGTGTCAAACCATGTTAACAACATGTTCAAACACCCTATCTATCTATCTATCTATCTATCTATCTATCTATCTATCTATCTATCTGTCTGTCTGTCTGTCTGTCTGATAGACTATTGCCTAAATAATGAATCACTCAGCAACCACCCTGAGCATCCTAGCATCCACATAGGAACCATTGAGAAATGCTTAGTAACCATATAACAACGTACTAAAAAAACTTTGAACATCTTAACAACATAGAAACATAATAAAAACCACAGAGACCCCCTTAGCAACCATATAGCAACATGCTAAAATCTGTAGAGAACACCTTATTAACAGCAAAGAAATATGCTAAAAAAACACCACATAGCAACACCCTAGGCAAGCATAACTCTTGTTTATTTAGAAAATCTAAACATCTTGCTGTATACAGCAGTTTTCTGGATTTGATTGCCGCTGTGTCTAAGTACAAGAAAAATAAAAGGTCAGTAAGTGCACAGTAGACATGTAATTTTCTGACCATCTTCATGCTTGGGTTTTGTCTGCATCCTGTCTGTTCATTAAAAACAGGGCTATTTGTTTTCAAAGCGGATACTTTACCCAATTAGCATTAGCAGTTAGTGCTTATGAACACTAAAACGTATTAAAAAGGAAATGGAGGGAGGGCGAGGAGAGATCTGAGAGTATATGGCACAAACACTTTTTTTGTTGGTATTTTCATAAAGCAAGCAAGAGCTGCATATTCTTCCTTTCAACACAGATTAATTTTCATCATAACACCAGAGAAAGGCTTAATGGCTCTTTTGAACATTGAGATGCAGCCCTCAAACAGCTCATTTCACTCCGGTCTTAGGCAAACATGAGATTTACTGAGATTTGTTGTTTGCTGTTTGAAGAAGAGCAGTTGTTGATGGTTAAAGAGCCGTTGCCCTTTTTACTTTGACATCACTCAAGTTGACCATGTCACATGACTGCTGGCAGCAAGCTTTGGTCACATTCATTCACGTCCTAATTGTATAGAGACGTCTTTTGTCTGGTAAATTGACTGCTGACATTGTGGTACCCTGGATCCGAAAATATGCTCTAATGAAAAATGACTTAATTTTTATGCTTAACAAAATAAATTATATACAAAAAAATATATGTAATAGAAGCTCTTGAATATCAAAAAAAAAATATATCTAAGGGTCAGTTTAAACGACCCGGTTTTCAACTAAAAACAGAGAACTTTATGCGTTTTGGCCGTTTATTTTCATGACGTTTTGGGGCCTGAAAACGCAAACTTTTGAAAATGCGTTTCAAACTGCAATTTTTTGAAAATGATACTGTAATCGTCTCTGTGTAAACTGTAAAAACACGAACTTGTAAAGACAGTGCTGTCACGCGCATGCGTATTACGTGTTCAGTCTATAAACGTGTAGTGTTTCTTTACAAAGTGACATCGCCACCTACTGGCCTGGCAGCAGAATACAGCGTTTTCGGTCATTTTTGTGCATCCATGTGAACGGGGTCATTTTGACAATGTTGTCATCTGTACATGAAAAACGTGATGGAAAAACGTTTCTGTTTTTAGTTCATTGTTGTCGTGTAAATGTACCCTAAATGTATATATTATGTAAGACAGGATTTAAAACCCATAACTGTTTAAATAATATTTGTAATATAAAAAAAACAGCAGCTATGGTTGCCAGAACTTTACAGTAAAACAATACTTAAAGTTCACAAAATGCAAAGAACTAACACACTTTTTCATACTTTTTACTTAGAAATATAGTAATGTGTCTATAAAAGTAAAATTTTACACTAAAATATCACCGCTGTCGAGCAGAAACCTTGTACCTCTTTTCAGGAACAGGGAAAAAAAACACTTTAAATAATTGATGTCAAAGATGATATTGTGGCTTTTTATATGTTTAGACACTTTCATGTGTCATTATATTATTAACATTTTACCAAAATGAAGCTCAGATGGAGTTTTGAGTTTTTTGACCAGTGAATTTTGGAGAATATCAGACATATATGTTTTGTCCTTCATTAGCAGTGCATGAAATGGGCCGGTACGTGCCGGTACTTCTCTATTTTTACCTTTAGCGTACTGCCAGTTTTCCTTGCGTACCAGATCTTTCAACATGTTGCATGTACGAAAGCCTGCCGCCCCCTCCTTTCTTCTAGAACGCATTTTAAACTGAGCATCGGGAGTATCTGCCAAATTTCAACTCCCTGCCAAATTATTACCCCCCTCGTTGAAGTCACTACCTGATTACCTAATCCTAACCCCTCCCCCACACCCAAACCTACCAATACTAAGGGGTCAGAATTCGGCACTTTTATTTTTCCATTTCAAGCACTGGTCATTAGAACAGCCACATCTGAGGCAGTGAGTGCATCACATTATGTTTTCATCAGCTTACAGGTTATTGAGTTTACTGTAGCTGCGTGGACTCTCAGTTTCATTTGGACAAAATCTCATGTTGGTAAAGATGTCTATAAAGTCTATTTAAGGCAGTATTGGCAGTGACTCAAGGACAAATGCTAGACTAAGACACTCTTCTCCGATCCTTAAATACACAAAACATTAGCCTTTATATATACTGTATATGGTGTTATACTGTACTGTATATAACCAATACTTTATTTACCCTTGCATTTGAAAACAAGCAGAGATGCTCTAAAATGCGTGCAGCACTTCATTCACGATAGAAGTGGGTGGAGTTATGAGGTTTGACTGACATTTTAATGATCCAATGGAGTTACGAGGTTTAGTCACAAGCTCTTTTTAATACTTTTCACGGGTTAAATATTTGCGAAACTCACAGACAGATGTAAAGGCTGACCAATAGTAATGATTTATGAAAAAAAAAAAAAAAAGATGAAATATGGAGATATGAGGTTTACAATACACCCGAAACACCCTGGCTGACACTTAGGACCATGTGATATTTCAGTTTTTCTTTTTTAATAAATCTGCAAAAATGTCAACAACTCTGTGTTTTTCTGTCAATATGGGGTGCTGTGTGTACATTAATGAGGAAAAAAAATGAACTTAAATGATTTTAGCAAATGGCTGCAATATAACAAAGAGTGAAAAATTTAAGGGGGTCTGAATACTTTCCGTACCCACTGTATAATTCATGTAGAAAAGTATAATTATTTCTTATATATATATATATATATAAATTTTATTACATTGTTAAAGTAACTTTTGCATTAATTGTCATTAAAATCACATTTTGTTTCAAACTGAATTCTGTAAAACAGAATCTGTCCACTACAGTAAAACAAGCCATCGTCTCATTATTCAGGGGTACATATAGGATTCGCACACAGAATGAGTCATAATCTAAGAAAGAGACTATCGCAATGTAAGCGGTAATTAAAGCAACTCCCATGATTGTTAGCATGAGTCACGGGCATAAATGGGAGTATCCACTGGTGATTACACATCAAGAGCCAGGCTGTTATTTAGCACTTTAAGCTCCGAGTTGATGGGTCAGTCTGTGCATGAGGAAATGAATGTATGCTCCTCTTTAATGATCCTTAATATTATGTTTGTCTTCATCTTTCACTTTCTTTATTGAACCCCATAATCTTCAGCAGTAAACCAAAATGTTTTTTTTGTTTTTTTTTCTGCTGGAGATGAAATGCATTACTACTCACTTTGTTATTTCTAACAGCAGTCATTATGCAGCTGTGGCAGAATGTACAACACGTTGCAGAGCACGGAACAAGACACGCTTTTGTATTTAATATAGACAGTGGTTTGGAGACTGTAGTTTTAGGGCCCGTTTACACCAAGAATGATAACTATAAAGATAACTATACCAGAACTATATTAGTGTACACACCAGCAGATGATAATGTTCTGTTTATCATAAGTTTTTGGCATTTTGCAACCTTAAATGCTTGGGATCTTTAAGGTCAGGTGGATTCTGATTGCTAAGGTGTTATGGGTCATTTCTAGGGGGTTGATAGTGGTGGCCTAATCAAAAGAGCCCACCATCAAAATCCATGATATTCTGAACTCTTCATTTTTCAATCTTTTTGTTATCCACCAGGCAAAATTTAAGTATCTCATGGCATAAACTGTACTAAGTATCCAAGTATCCTGCCTTAGCAAGCACTACTAATAATGGCGTAATTACACGCAGCATAATTACATATTACTTACAAGTAGCTTATTATTATTACTCAATTATTACCTATGTAATTACGCAGTAACATGCATACTGGAGTGTACACTAAAAAGTAATACCACAAAGTAAATAAATCCATTGTTGCAAGTTAAAAATTCTATTTTATAGTTTTAATTAAACCTTTTTAAGTTGCAAATATTATTTTGAGTTCTGTTGACATAATAATGTTGCTTATTACATCAACTTAATATTGTGTGCAATTCAAACTCAAATTTATTTATTTTATTTTTTTTTAAATTAAGCTGTAGTAACTTGATGAAATTGTCTTAAATAACTTTGGAAATTCGATTTCTAGTACCCAGCATGCTTTGCTCTCATTATCTAAGTGTTTTTTTTTTTCTTCTTCTTCTTCAGTGAAAGTAAATACCTGTTAGTGTTTTAATGCTGTAATGTTTGACATTTAAAAGAGTTTCTGTAATGTTGACGTTTTTGTGGTTATCATTGTGCTGAAGAGAAAGCAATGACTGCGCTAACGCCAGTGACACACATATATATATATATATAATTTATTTATTTTTTTATTTTTTTTGAGTAATCAGTTAGTGTTTATGCATTATGTTACAAATTATTAAGTTCCTCTAACTCAGTGTAGCTTGTTGGTTGAATGTAATTTCACTCAAATTTGCCATAACTGGAAAAAAAAAAAAAAAAAAAAAAATGATGCAAACTAGTGTTAATTTTGTTAACAAACTCTATGACGAACAATTTTTGTAGACAACCTTTTTTTCCATGACTCATCAAACGATAACTGTGACTATATTAACATGGAATATCGTTGACGTTAAAAGACGAGACTAAAACAGTAAAGAAAAAAAAGAAAAAACCTTGACCAAAAGCTCTCTTTGTTCTTGTCGAATAAAAAGAGGAAGACAAAATATTACAGATTGTTTTCAACAAGCTTCTACGAGCTTTTCATGCCCTTTTCTGCCCAGTGGTTTACTTAATCTTTGCAATCTGGCAACCATGCGCACACGCTCTTTCTACACTTCCGCCGATCTGAAAACACCGACAAACAAGTAAGCTGGAGTTTAGCAATCTCCATTTGAGATATTTTGCTTAAATGAAAGTTTAATTCAGTTAGTCTGTGTTCTGTCACGAGCCGCTTCTGCTGTTTATGCAACTAAATCAAAATCCTTCTCAGTGATGAACTGTAATAAATCCAAGAATAGATCTCGACTGTATTGTTTGCAATTGTGGTTGCTGCACTTAATGCAGTGTTTGTGACAATACAAAGACATTCTCTTGTTTTGGGCTTATAGGTGTAAGTGCAATAATTTTGAGCAAAACAATTGTGATTATCAATTCATACATCTCAACGAAAATGTTTTCAGTGATTAAAACTAGACGAAAATTCCCAGACAGTTCACAGACAAGGCTTAAGCTAGTCCTAGACTAAAATGCATGTTTGAGTTTTAACTAAAAAAACAACTTGTACTGACACATTGGATCCGGGCCGCATCCAGGTGAGACCAAGGACCTGCGCCTTGACACGACCACAACGCAGCCCTGAAGTATCAGCAGAGATTGAGTCAACTAGATCATCCACTGTGAAGGCCTCATCAACATGACAACCAGTGGCACATCTCCTCAACAACCGTCCATACCGGCGTGATGAATACGATCCTCAGCTGGATGGAACTGAATTAAATACTTTGAATGTTGCGATCCTATCTGACTTATGATAGCAACCTGAGTCGTAACAAAGCACTTTTTGCCATAGGAGAACTGGCCCCCCGACTAAGCCTGGTTTCTCCCATGGTTTTTTTCTCCATTTTAACACCTGTTTGCCACCTGATGTCACCTGTTGGAGTTTGGGTTCCTTGCCGCTGTCGCCTTTGGCTTGCTTAGTTGGGGACACTTGATATTTGATATTCAACAGTGCTTTGATCTACCTACATTGACAATATTCTTTAAGAGCTGCTGTGCAGCCAAAATAATGTACCAGTTATCACTGTAAAGCTGCTTTGACACAATCTACATTGTAAAAAGCGCTATATAAATAAAGGTGACTTGACTTGACTTGACATCCGAAAATATATATCGGTGTCATTGTTGTGTCTCAAGATGCAAACCAGTAATGTTTTTTTTTTTCTAGTGAACATTTATAAAAGCTTCTTAAATGCCCTAATTGAACTAAGGCCTAATCCTGGCTTAGGCTAGCCCTGTCTGCGAAACCGGGTCTTAGTCGACTAAAACTCGACTAAGCAAAATCAAGACAAGGTTGACTTAATATGATAAAATAAACTATTCGGCACAGGATAAAAACTAAGACAAAATGTAAAAATAGCTAACACTAATGCAACTCATTATTTTTAGAGCGTAAAATGTGACTTCAAAGTTTGTTTGTACTTCCTCACTCAAGAGCTGTAGCAGCAGCAGGTCTAAAAAAAAAAAATTTTCATATACCTTGTCGGTTGTGTTCCTGCACCTGATGCAAATGTGCTCTTATCAAGCGAACTCAATTGATTTCATACTAGCCATACTGGCTTTCAGAGGCCAAGATCTCAATAGGTGTCTATGAGCGTGTTTTCTCAGCACCTGGGGGGAGAGAAAGCCTCTATTAGTTTACGTCAAAGATTGAAATGCTTTCAGAAATCCCCCCGCATGCTTCTCTTCTGCAGGTTAACTTTCCTGCTGCTACATTAATCACCATGACAACTGCCTCCACTCAGACTGTTATATGTCGCTGTAAGAGAGAGCAAGAATGTCTTGATAATTTTGTATTCCAATTTCACACTTTGTGCTTATAGTCAAATCTGTTCAGACAACCTCTAATGCAAAACAGTATGAGCTTGCAAAATGACCAGTTCATTATACATGCATTTCACAAATCTATGAAATCTCACTTTGATGTGATTTAAAAGCATATTTATGTTTTTGTCACTGGGATTGAGAAAAAAAATAAATAAAAAAAATCTAAGCATTGTAACAACAGGCGGTATTGATTTTCTCTTAGATATTTTTCGATTAATATCTGCTAATGATAATATTAATTAACTACATTTTCCGAAGGAAATTTAAATGGGAAAACTCCCATGATGTGTTCCGAGTTGCTAGGGTGTTGTGTGTGGTTGCTAGGATGTTACTAAGTGGCTGTTATTGTATTCTGGGTGGTTGCCAAGGTGTGGATGAATGGTTTGTAAGGTGTTGCAAAGCATTTTCTGAGGAGTGGTGCTCTGAATGGTTTTAGTGTGTTGATATGGTGGTTTGTAGGGTGTTACTAAGTGGTTGACAAGGTGTTGATAAGTGGTTGCTAGGGTGTTTCCATGGCTTTACAGTGCTGCTTGGCAGTTGCTATTGTCTTATGGGTGTTCTGGGTGGTTGTTAAGGCATTGATAAATAGTGGATATAGTGTTGCTATGCATTTATGAGGTGTTCTGAGTTGTTTTTGTGTGTTCCTATGTAGTCACTAGGGTGTTATGGGTGGTTGCTAGGGTGTCACTAAGTGGCTGCCAAAGTTTCTGGGTGATTGCCAAGGCATTGATACATGGTTTCTAGGGTGTTGCTAAGTATTTTATAAGGTGTTCTGAGTGGTTTTCAGTGTGTTGTTATGGTGTTATGGGTGCTTGCTTGGGTGTTACTTTGTAGTTGTGAGGATATTTTGCCATGGGGTTGATAAGTGGTTGCTAGAGTGTACTGGGAGTTTGTTAGTGTGTTGCTATTCATTTGCTATGGTGTTATGGGTGGTTGCTGGGGCATCACTAAGTGGCTGCCAATGTGTTTTGGGTGTTTTCTAAAGTATTCAGAGTAGTTTTTAGTATATTGCTGTACTAGAGTGTTCTGGGAGGTTGCTAGGGTGTTGCTATGCATTTGCTAAGGTGTTTAGAGTAGATTTTAGTATGTTGCTGTGTTAGGGTGTTCTGGGAGGTTGCTAGGGTGTTGCTATGAATTTGCTAAGGTGTTTAGAATAGATTTTAGTATGTTGCTGTGTTAGGGTGTTGTGGGATGTTGCTAGGGTGTTGCTGTGCATTTTCTATGGTGTTCAGAGTAGTGTTTAGTATGTTGCTGTGTTAAGTTGTTCTGGGAGGTTGCTAGGGTGTTGCTATGTAGTTGTGAGGATATTTTGCCATAGGGTTGATAAGTGGTTGCTAGAGTGTTCTGGGAGTTTGTTAGTGTGTTGCTATTCATTTGCTATGGTGTTATGGGTGGTTGCTGGGGCATCACTAAGTGGCTGCCAATGTGTTTTGGGTGTTTTCTAAAGTGTTCAGAGTAGTTTTTAGTATATTGCTGTACTAGAGTGTTCTGGGAGGTTGCTAGGGTGTTGCTATGAATTTGCTAAGGTGTTTAGAGTAGATTTTAGTATGTTGCTGTGTTAGGGTGTTCTGGGAGGTTTCTAGGGTGTTGCTGTGCATTTTCTATGGTGTTCAGAGTAGTTTTTAGTATGTTGCTGTGTTAGGACTAATGTTGCTGTGTTAAGTTGTTCTTGGAGGTTGCTAGGGTGTTGCTATGCATTTTCTAAGGTGTTCAGAGTAGTGTTTAGTATGTTGCTGTGTTAGGGTGTTCTGGGAGGTTGCTTGGGTGTTACTATGTAGCTGTGAGGATATTTTGCCATGGGGTTGATAAGTGGTTGCTAGAGTGTTCTGGGAGTTTGTTAGTGTGTTGCTATTCATTTGCTATGGTGTTATGGGTGGTTGCTGGGGCATCACTAAGTGGCTGCCAATGTGTTTTGGGTGTTTTCTAAGGTGTTCAGAGTAGATTTTAGTATGTTGCTGTGTTAGGGTGTTCTAGGAGGTTGCTAGGGTGTTGCTATGCATTTTCTAAGGTATTCAGAGTAGATTTTAGTATGTTGCTATGTTAGGGTGTTCTGGGAGGTTTCTATGGAGTTGCTATGCATTTTCTAAGGTGTTCAGAGTAGTTTTTAGTATGTTGCCGTGTTAGGGTGTTTTGGGTGGTTGTTTGGGCATTGCTATTGTCACCAAAGCACATGTCACTTTATCAAGTTGCATGATTTGAGGTATCAACGGTATGAGATGTTACATAACAATGTTTATTTTTTTATCTTAAAAAAAAAAAAAACAGTTGGTTCCCTTAATTAAACTCAGTGCATTGCAGATTCTTGACCGAAGTGCTTTGCCTAGGCCAGTAAATGATATATATTGGATCTATCATCATTTTGAAGTGTCTCTGCTCAGAAATTTATGCCTGCATTGTGTGCATCAATAAAGCTGCAATAAGATATTGAAGGGTAATTTCTAAAGTGCATGGCCTCTTCTAACAGCTTTATAATTCAACAAAACACTATCATGCCTTCGATTCAACGTGTTGAAAAAGTTACATGAACATGCAAGCATGTATATAATGTCTAAAGGGTTCATAAGGTTCAGGTAGCCTTACAGAAAAACAGCAAATACACCAGTCCCTTGAGAAAGGTCATCCCAAATTTCCCCTTGAAACCTATAAGTACTCACCCTTACACCTGTCTATTTATCCCTGCCACAGATTAAGACTGAGTGCTACTGAAAGAAGAACATCTCTAACGCTTATTATTGTGTTTTTTTAACTGCCGTGGCCTTGGGTCAAACATGTCTGCCATAAAACATCTCCCACATTCTACTGTTTAGACTAATGTTTCATTTAAAGCACTTAGGAATGTTAAAAGCTTACCTAGCCAAGGCCTGACATGGAAGCCAATAGCACACATCCTTTTTCAAAAGGTCCAAACATCTTTTTCCTATTTATGTTTCAAGAAAGACATATTTTTGGTTACTGATTATGATTACTCTTAATAAGCTTAATTGATTTAATTTATTTTATTTATACGCACAACAATTATATAAAGTCAAATATTACTACTTTTTTTTTTTTTCTTCGTGTCTATACAAACACTGCAGTGATGGTAGGGTGTTCAGTGTGGTTGCTAAGGTGTTGTCAAGTGGTTGCTAGGGAGTTGGAGGTGGTTGCTAGATGGCTACTCACAATCGCTGGCTCATTCTCAGTCTCTAGATATGGCCCAGGTCCCTGTTTTTGATTATTTTTTTTTTTATTATTTTTTGCCTGTTTTATCATCCATAAATCTGACTCGTGTATATATATATATATTCGCAGTAAACTTGGAGCTAAAAACACACCAACAGAAAACACACATTTTAAATCACAATCACAATTTTTATCAGAAAAATTGTAAACATTTTTTCCCTAAATTGTGCAGCCCTAATTTGAAGCATTATTCAATAATTAAGCACTGTAGTTTATTACGTAGGGTTAGGGGTTTGTTCATATTATAACAGTCACACTTGCCGACACAAGGTGAATGAACTTTTTATGACACTCCCTGTTTTTTTCTTTCTTCACAATAACGGTAAACAGAGGAGGCGAAGTGTGACAGCAGTTGTCATGTTGTTTACAGAAAAAATCAGGGTGTGAACTGAGGTATCTAAGACCCTGTGACACCCGCATCTATTCACATTCATGTTTTCTGGCATTCTTAGTCAAAGGAATTAAAAAAAAAAAAATTTAAATAGCAACAAACCTGTCATCAAGTGACATGCTTCTAGTGCTGTAAGCCTCTGAAGGGGTGAAGTAAAGTTAAAAAATTGGAGGTTGGGGGTCGCAACGGGGAAGCGATGTCAGATCGAATCAATGTGTGTGAACGGCAACAGGTCATTTGCATTTTAATCATTGGAAGGTCAGGTCAGCTTCCTCCGTCATGTTTAGCAGACTGTGATTAAACGCACGATCTCTCGCAAAAGTAATTTATGGAGCACGAAGGATGCATTGACCCTTGTCACGTTTTACACATCTCCCATGTCCTGTGGCAGCATATGCGTGTCACACCGGTGTAATTTACAGAAACCTGATGAGCAGAGAGCCATATTAAGGGTGTGAAGTTAAGCGCAATTTTGCGGAGGTGAGGATGAGGTGACACTTCACTGCACGATGGCCATGTGCCGTTCATTACAGAAGTGATGCGCTTTAACCTAAAATACAATGCACTGATGAAATGCAGTAGAGGCATAAACATACATGTAATATATTATCCCACAGTATTGTAATGTTCTTAGAATGTCATATTTTCCCTGTCATGTTTAGTTTCAAATGTTAAGTGAATAAATTTTTTTTTTTTTTTTAAATAAATAAATGAAGTAAATAAGTAAATAATAATAAATACTGTGTTGTACCATTGCCATTGTAAGACAGACTGGCGATAGTTGTCACAGTTTTCAAATCAGTGAATTTTCTCAGGCTAAATCAATTTTTTGTAAACATGAGCCTTCAAGAATTTACTAGAAAGAAAGATATTGAACATTTTTCCAATTATTGCCCAGGGAAAAAGGATCAGTTCATTTAATACATGTTGAACACGCAATAACGAGCATATTGTACATATATTTGGCCAACAAAAAATATAATTAATGAGTAGCATAAAATTGTGAGAAAAAAATGACAGAAAAAGAAATCATTCTAATATGCCAATATTGAATGGTTGCATATATATATATATATATATACACACATACATACATACATACATATACAAAATCCCAAATGCCAAAATCAATGTTTTGCCACACCTTCTTGACAATTTTATTAAATCCCTATGACAATATATATTATCTCCCTATATATATATATATATATATATATATATATATATATATATATATATATTTGTACATTTTGTCTTATGCTTGGCACTTGGCGAGTATTAATTTTGTACCCTGTATTTACAACATGGTACTGAATGATTACCATATTGTATATTCATACACCATAAAATACTCTAAGATACTTAAAAGAATCAGTGTTGCCAACTAATTTCGGGGGAAATTGCTAAAGGCAGGTCGATTTCTTGCTAAAAGTTGCTAAATGACGTTGTGATGTCATTGTGTGATGACATCATTGCGTAACCATGACGCAAAACTGCATTGTTCCGTAGAATAAACATAAACATAATTTAGATTTGATTAAAGACATTTCCTGTTTTCTTATTAACTAGTAAAACTACACATTTTGAACAATTACAGTTTTAAGCAGTGTAGAAAAGTCTGTAAAAATAGGGCACAATGTACTATTAATATAAAAGAATTATCTATATTGATTTTTCACAGGTGTTTTACCTGTGTTTTAAATTATGCATTGCATATTGTGTTTTAGGGTCGCAGAACATAACGTCCTGGCAGAAAATTACCAGTACCTTCTCAGTTTTTCTACAGTTTTTTTCTTACAATGTACCTAACTGAACTACAATTACAAGCTAATAATAACATGCTGTATCATAAATGAACAATTATTATTGACCAATTGCAACTATCAATAACTATCTACTTAATTCACATATGATATGTGTACTGTTAGGCAGCTTTCTTCAGCTCTCTCCAGGCTGATGTGCTGCTTGACTGGCTATCTGTTCAATGGTTTCATTTTTTTGTGTAATTTAGATGAAAATGTGCCATTTTTATTGTTTGAGTTTTAAAAGTTGCCAAATACATTTTAAAAATAGCTCAATTTGTTGCTAGGTGCTTTTGGGAAAAAAGTTGCTAGGGTAGTCTGAAAAGTTGCTAAATCTAGCAACAAAATGTTGGCAACACTAAAAAGAATAACATAATACTATTCTAGTAAATAAAACATGTTAATACCCTGGTACTTGTTTGTCAGTGCATTGCACTGGTCTGGACAGGCTGATACAACAAAACAACTCCACAAAGGAGGTTGTTAAAATTCCTCGTTTCCCTGCAGAGAAATGGGACCCCAGGTCAAACGGGACCTTTCTTTCCTCAGAGCCAAACCCAAATGGCCAAGGGGTGACTTTCCCATAACAAACAGCCCAGGCCAAACTGTGCTGTTCACATAATGTTTTTAGCAGATTGTCACCAAATAGCCATGTGGTTGCACATGCTAAGCATTCCTCCCCCTTTCCACCGACTGCAAACAAGTACACAAAGCACTGTGGTTAACTGCCATTTAGCTGATAGCTTCATTATATCCCAGCACTCCAAAGGGAGAGAGACAGTATCTTTTCCCATGGAATACTGCACTCATTCTCAGTCACATTTTCTGGCTTTCCAGAGTCTTTCACAGATGTCACCCGGCCTCCCCCGATCTTGATTGAGTTGGTTCTCATACATTAGCAGTTTCCCATTTGCATACCGTATCGTTCCCGCTTTGCTCGTCTATGTACTGGGAAGGACAGTGGAGGGAGGACGGTTTTGCTTTTCTCACATGGCAGCCCAAATACTGTGACATAATTGTTCTGCTCGACCACATTATTAACAGTGACTTGCTGTGAATGCACCTTCCATGCTCGGATGGAAATTATGTATGGTGTCAAATTAGGCATTTATCTTGCGGGTTGTTATTTATATAAATGAACTCCCATCCCTGCCTCTAAATATTTGGCCACCCATGTCAAAAACATGCCAACATGTACACAAAAATGTTTGTTGGTGCATTTCTGGCATGACATTTGGTGTTGACAGTGAGGTTAACTAGTGTTTGCTAAGAAAATAATTATGAACTATTGATCACTAATCACATACTTTTTAGATCCACGTAACAGTTAAGGGACCCCCATGAAGGCAAAAGGCTTAAGTGGTCCTCTTCTTTTTCACTGATTATGTAAAATATTTATGTGTTTATTAAATGTGATGTATGCTGTTGGCAAATTATTGGCCTGAGAGTGTGATGTTTTTTGTTTTTTTTTGTTTGTTTTTTACTTTTCATGTACTTTTAATGTATTTTCATATTCATTTTAAATGTTATGAGTGAGTTTAAGCATCACTTTTTAATGTATGAAGAAAGGATTTTCATTTTCAGATTTGCTAAACATGTATGTAATATTAACATACAGTACAGTCTTGCACCAAGGCTGATAGATGGATGAATGCATGGATGGATGGATGGAAGGATGGGTGGATGGGTGGATGCTTGGTTGGATGAATGGGTGGGTAGATGGATGGATGGATGAATGGATGCTTGGTTGGATGGGTGGATGCTTGGTTGGATAGATGGGTGGGTAGGTGATTGGATGAATGGGTGGATGGATGGATGGATGGATGGATGGATGGATGGATGGATGGATGGATGGATGGATGGATGCTTGGTTGGATGGGTGGATGCTTGGTTGGATGGATGGGTGGGTAGGTGATTGGATGGATGGATGGATGGATGGATGGATGAGTGGGTGTGTGGATGGATGGATGGATGGATGGGTGGATGCTTCATTGGATGGGTGGATGCTCGGTTGGATGGATGGGTGGGTAGGTGATTGGATGGATGCTTGGGTGTATGGATGGATGGATGGATGGATAGATGGATGCGTGGGTGGGTGGGTGGATGGGTGGGTGGATGGATGGATGGATGTGTGGGTGGGTGGGTGGATGGATGGATGGATGCTTGGGTGTGTGGATGGATGGATGGGTGGATGCGTGGGTGGGTGGGTGGATGGGTGGGTGGATGGATGGATGGATGCTTGGGTGTGTGGATGGTTGGATGGATGGATGGGTGTGTGGATGGATGGATAGATGGATGCTTGGTTGTATGGATGAGTGGATGGATGGGTGGATGCTTGGTTGGATGGATGGGTGTATGGATGAGTGGATGGGTGGATGGATGAATGGATGGGTAGGTGGATGAGTGGATGGATAGATGGATGGGTGGGTGGGTGGATGGGTGTGTGGATGAGTGGATGGATGGATGGATGGATGGATGGGTGGGTGGGTGGATGGATGCTTGGGTGTGTGTGTGTGTGGATGGATGGATGGGTGGGTGTGTGGATGAATGGATAGATGGGTGACCGGATGCTTGGTTGGATGGATGGATGTGGATAAATAAAAAAAAATAAAAAAATCTTTAATATAATAAACACATACATTCAATGAGATCAATATCTTGCCAGTAAGCAACCACCCAGAACACCCTCATAACCCCATATGAAAATACATATTATGATCTTTACCAGTTCTCCACTCTGCAAATTGAATTTATCCTCTTTTAAAACAGACTGACCCATCTGATATCACGATATTCCCAGTCCTGCAAGGCTTGACTACACCTCTCATTTTCATGCTCAACACCATTATTTATGCCACTAAAGAGATAGCAGCTGAATTCCCCGGCCGCATGGATGGATGGATGGAAGGATGGGTGGATGGGTGGATGCTTGGTTGGATGAATGGGTGGGTAGATGGATGGATGGATGAATGGATGCTTGGTTGGATGGGTGGATGCTTGGTTGGATGGATGGGTGGGTAGGTGATTGGATGAATGGGTGGATGGATGGATGGATGGATGGATGCTTGGTTGGATGGGTGGATGCTTGGTTGGATGGATGGGTGGGTAGGTGATTGGATGGATGGATGGATGGATGGATGGATGGATGGATGAGTGGGTGTGTGGATGGATGGATGGATGGATGGGTGGATGCTTCATTGGATGGGTGGATGCTTGGTTGGATGGATGGGTGGGTAGGTGATTGGATGGATGCTTGGGTGTATGGATGGATGGATGGATAGATGGATGCGTGGGTGGGTGGGTGGGTGGATGGGTGGGTGGATGGATGGATGGATGTGTGGGTGGGTGGATGGATGGATGGGTGGATGCGTGGGTGGGTGGGTGGGTGGGTGGATGGATGGATGGATGTGTGGATGGATGGATGGATGTGTGGGTGGGTGGGTGGATGGATGGATGGATGGATGCTTGGGTGTGTGGATGGATGGATAGATGGGTGACCGGATGCTTGGTTGGATGGATGGATGTGGATAAATAAAAAAAATAAAAAAATCTTTAATATAATAAACACATACATTCAATGAGATCAATATCTTGCCAGTAAGCAACCACCCAGAACACCCTCATAACCCCATATGAAAATACATATTATGATCTTTACCAGTTCTCCACTCTGCAAATTGAATTTATCCTCTTTTAAAACAGACTGACCCATCTGATATCACGATATTCCCAGTCCTGCAAGGCTTGACTACACCTCTCATTTTCATGCTCAACACCATTATTTATGCCACTAAAGAGATAGCAGCTGAATTCCCCGGCCGCTTCTGCTATTTGGAGAGGTGATTTGCCCACTCAGTGAGGTCAGTCCGGTGATGGTTCAGCATAATTAGGCCTGTGATCAGTGCATCCATCTCCCTACAGCTCAGCCAAAGCAGCACCAGCTCAGCAAGCGCTGACCAAGCCGAAGATCAGCTCCCTTCTACGGGAAGTCAGCTAACGTAGCGGTGAGGATTTGACACGGCTGGAAGGGGGGTTGGGGACTGACTGAGCATGAGGTGTTGTAAATACTTTGGGCCAGACACAAAAAACTGTCAACGTGACTGAAAGAGTTGCAAATTTTCCCTGAGTGAGAGGGCAATGGGTGCGTAACGGTTTGAAAAAGCATATTTGGACTGAGTGAGAGTTGTTTATGTTATTCATTTCAATCTCTGTATGCTTAAAAGCCCCCTGAAAGCATTCAGAATTAATGATCCATGTTGAATAAAAGTCACATTTGTTAAATTAAGAAGGCAGAAGCCAAAAATGTTCTGTTCAACAGGAGACTGATGTGCATTTCTTCAAAATCCACTTAAACAAATTTGTCTTCATTGTAGATTTTGACTGTACAAAAGTCTGTGTGCACCTCAAGAGTTTATTAATCATATATGTATGTTTCTTCAGATTTGGACACTTTTATCTCCCAAGGGGTTGATTTTTTATTAAAACCAGCAGATACTTTTGTAATATGAAAGTCCCATTAATATTTTTTAACCATTTTCTGAACCATTTCCAATGACATTTATGTATAGATTTTTTTTTCAAGCGCAGATTGCAATCTTAATATATGAAAATCAATCAATAAAATAATAATATATAAATAATACAAATAATAAACAAAATAATAGTAATTGTTTAAAACTAACAAATAATATTTACTAAATAATATTTATAAAATACATAAATATGTATTCTAAACAAAATGATTCTGTTAATATAAATTTCCACCATGAACAAGTTTATTTATTTATTTTTATTTTTTATTTTTTTTGTGACAATATGTGTGTTTGACTTGAAGCGGCGCTGCGCAGATCATTCAGTGTATGACATCAAAGTACCAAAAGAGTGAATTTTGAAAGCTCTAAGCCACTTCAAGTCAAACACACAAAGTTTGGTGTCAATATGCCAAAACCTTGCAGAGATACAGCCTAAGAGTTGTTTTGCCTTCATTGATATGTTGATGTGTTAAACAATAAAGGTTTGGTATATCAACACAAAATCCATAACTCTTTGCTGGCATGGTATAAAGATGATCTGACTCGAATCTGGTGAAAATTGGATTAACGGTCTAGGAGGAGTTCGAAAAAGTAGATTTTTGAAGGAAATTCAAAATGGCGGACAGGAAGTTCCACCGACTATGGCATAATTGGTATCATTTTTTTCTCTGTATGACTCACGGAATCTATCCAGACCAGTTTCAGTACAATAGGCAAAATAAATCAAAAGCTATTAGCATTTTTTAAAATGTCATTATAATTTTTTACATTTTAAATGTTTTGAGTACCTTTAATGCATCATGCCAAGGGAGAGTGGGGTAAGATGAGCCATATTTTTACTTATGTGGTCCTCAAGATAAGAGAAAATTAGGCAGAAGTACAATGAAAGTATCTAAAGTAATTTGAGGGTGTTTCCTACGATTTTAAATGATCAGAATACATCTATGACAAAGGGTTCTAAAAATATGGCTTCTTATAAATAAAAGTGTTCCTGTGGCTCAATTCACCTCAGGTTAGGGGTAAGTTGATCCAAGTCAGTGGGTAAGTTAGACCATCTCAGTGTAAACTGACCATCTAACTGAATCTGAATCAACCCATGTGAAAATTTAAAGATAATTTACCTCTTTTAAAAAATAATTTAATAATCAAATTTCCTTTCACAAACAGTCATATTTCTTTTCTGAAGGTTTACTTAAACAACATAAAACCAACCAAATGAAGTTGAAATTTCAATATTTGCATTTCTGAAACAATATGTTGAACAACAAAGTTGTAACCTTCCCAAAAACAGACCAAACAGAGAGTTTCTTGAGTAAAATGATATAATAAATATGATTAAGCATCTTCTGTTTTTTTATTAGAGAAGGATTTGGTGTACTTGTACATTACCCCACTCTACCCCCGAGTTCTGTAATGTTACACCAATGCATTCGAAAAATATAGCATTTAATGACAAAATTAAAAATGGCAGATGGCTAAAATGGTTGACATGGGTAAATTAGATATTGTTTGACTCTGCATGCTGCCCCGAAACAGTCTAGTGATTTTTGGTCAAACTGTTCAGAAATTATAAGCAAAAATAGCCGGAGATATTGCCTCATGTTCACTTTTCCGTGCTATTTGTCAAATTTGTATTCACATTTGTCGGCATGGTCTGAGGATGAAATAATTTGTGATTCATGCAAATCGGTCAAGGAAGTGGCGGAGCCAGGATATTTTCATAGGGGTGACCAGGCTGGCCACCCTCAGCAACCAGTCTGAGGTAGCAAAGAAATGTTCATTATTCAAACATGATTTCAACTCTAAAGTACTGGACTATTTTAGTGCCTACAACACAACTGAATACAACTAAAGGTAGTGGTGGAATAGATAAAGTCCTAGACCATAAGATCTGTTTCAAAAGCTTGCAACTGAAAAATTAAACACTGAACGTTTAACGTTCAATTAGTTGTCAAAATAAATGAATTGCATCAATTCAATCCTACTTCCATTCCATCAGACTAATTCAATAATTAAACTAATTAAAAAAATCTCTTTTGAATCCCCATTTGCTAACACAAAATTGCACCTGTTTTCGAGTACAAATGAACAGGTCGTAAAGAGATGGTTCTACGTCTAATTAAACTCAGTTCTGGTCGAGATAAAAAAAGATAGAAATGGCAATTGTGAGCGGGGTGACCAAAAGGCTAGCCAAGTTTCGGTCAATAATGGACATGGTCACCCCCAGCTCCGCCCCTGGGTCTAGGAGGAGTTCGAAAAAATTCATTTTTCATTATGGAAAATTATGTCATAGGGTGCATTCAAAGAATCTGAGGAAAAAAGTTTTTTTTTGTTCTTTTGTTTCCCTTAGGGTTCAAAAGTGATTAGCATAATCATTCGTGCAAAAGTTTGTGGACAGTTGGTGGCCCTAGAGGGTTTGAGTTAGAGACTCAGACTGTCCTCTATCTGTGTGCCAAATTTCATTACTTTCCTGCTAGCAGTTCTATGGGCTGCCATAGATTTCCATGGCAGAAGAAGAAGAAGAAGAAGAAGAAGAAGAAGAAAACTAACGGATACAATAGGTATGGGACTCGTAGGAAGACTGTGAGTGTTTAGGGTTCCATTAATTTAATCCATTAATTCCAATAATCCGTTAAATTGACATTATTACAAAGTGCACTTTTTGTTAAGTTTGTTAAGTAATATAATCAAGTGTTCTCTCTTAAGTGTACACTTAAGTGGAATTTTATTTCATTATTATCATATTATCTGCAAGCACTTTAAAAAAAAAAAAAAACGTTTAGAATTTAAAGTACGCTAAAAGTAAACATTCAAAACAAATAAGCGCACGTTTTTACAAGAAAATACATAATTTGAGATGTGGTGGAAATGATTATAACAAAAAAAAAAAAAAAAAAAGTACAGAATTCTCCTGTGATGTATATAAAGTCACTGTTGGACATTGTTAGTAGACAAATGAAATAATCTAGTGATTGTGTGAAAATATGTTTTAAGAGGGCTTATATTTTAAAGGTCCACAGAACCAAAATAGCTGAAGAAAGAACCGCATATTGGATTCCAATAATAATCCGTCTGACTGTGTCAGTGTCTGCGTTTCCTGTCTGGTTTTGTTGTGGTTGCTCAGATATGAAATCACAAGCACTTGTGCCAGACTGCTTAGCATAGACTCTGTAGTACCCGCAACCCCCCATCTTCCTCTGCGCCCCCATGGCTCAGGCCGAGGCTCTAATGAAGTCTATGAGATACTGTATGCCTGTCATGCCCCGCTGCTCGTCTGATCAACAGAGTGAGAACATTTACTTTCCCTGCATGCCAATTAAGCCCATCGCCTTCTTCAATGCTTTTCCCACCATCATTAAACCAACGGAAGCGGCGCACATTGCAGCACGCAGAACCACGCAAAGAGCAAAATATTATCAAAACCCGAGTATCTTAATGATTGTGTTTTAATTTGGAATCAAACTCAGTTTTAGGCCAAGCAACTCAACCATAAGTAAAACAAACCTCAATGTTTTTGCTTTCCATCACCAGGATTGCTGCAGACATTTAAATAATTACACATCATTATAATATGTATTAAGCGGCACAACTGTTTTAAACACTGATGCTACTAAGAAATGTATCTTAAGCAGCAAATCAGCATATTAGAATGATTTCTGAAGGATCATGTGACACTGAAGACTGGAGTAATGGTGCTGAAAATCCAGCTTTGATCACAATAATAAATTCCAGTCCTTTTAAATTGTAATAATATTTCACAATATTACTTATTAGTGAACATAAGAGACTTCTAACATCTTCTAACACCTAAAATCTGCCAGTAAATGTTAAATTATAAATGAGAAGTATAATTTAACATAGTGACCAGCCAATTATTTAAATAATTGTTATTGTACATTTCAAATAAAATAATTAAATTGAAAAAAAAAAAAAAAAAAAAAAAAAAAAAGGGGGGGGGGGGGTACATAAATTGAGTCTATGCTTTAATGTGGTTAGAAAATAACATGTTCTTAAGAAAATAATTGCACCCCGAAAATCAATTCCAGGGAAAAGTATCGACTCTTAATTAAAAAGCTCATTTCGGACACTGCTGGGTACCGTCACATTGTTTAGTAAAACACGAAAAATGGTATATGAAGGCTTAGATGTCATTTTTGAGATTCCTAAAAGAGTGTGTAGCCTGGAATCTGGCTCTCTCTCGCTCCCCAGTTGAAACAGTTCGAGATAAAGGGCACTTTTGTCTGAATTAATATGCTGCTCATGCACAGAGGGCATATTATTCCCTTTTATTTGTGTCAGAGCGGTGGGAGGAACCTGGCGGTCTCAAAGCTGAGACAGCGTTGGCAGGCTCGCCGCAGACATCTCCATGCCTGCATATCTTTACAGCAAGAACCATTTCCCTTTGAAGGGCCAGATATAGACAGATTTCACCTATTCATCCTTCAGAAGAGCCCTGAGTTTGCTGTTTCATAGGCCTCGCATTCATCACGCACGTTCACGGAAAAAGTCAGAGCAGCTATATAACAAATCAAAAGTAACACACAAAACTGCGTTCATCATTAATAATGGACAACTTGGTGCAGGCTGGTGTAGTGCACAAGAAAACCAGGTTACGATTTATAGAATCAATATTTCATGCCGAACATCTGTCTGTATATTTTTTGCCAATGCATTCAGATGTCATTACAAATAACTGTCAAAAGGAGGGTTTAATCTCCCTGCCTCACTGAGAACAATGAAATATTTATAGAAACCCACTGCGTTGCTATTGTCCAAAATTTGACAGAACAAGGAAAGAAAATAAAAGTGATTATGAGTAAAGCAAGAATGATGGACTGTAAGATATTATTAAATCAATAAGCCATGAGAGGCCGTATGTTAATAAGGAGTGTTTTCAGACATAGACTGCTCTGATAAAAAGTTATTTTTTGTAGCTCCAATATGTTCACTGTTCATTGAAAGCAGAATAATACAAAAATTCTTATAAAGTACTTGAGAGTTTATAAATGCCAAAACCAAAAGTAAACTGAAAATTTGGTGCATCATTTGGTATTTTGTATGTATGTACTTACGTTACATAAAAGTATTTGCATAAAGTGACAAATGTATCACTATTGTCTCATATATATATACAGTATATTTATACAACAGTTCGTTCTGGTTCTTGAATCTGATTGGCTGAGAGGTCTTTGCATGCAATATTCTACCAGTATCACCACGGGAACCGTTTCACCATTTGAATCAGAATCAGAATCAGAAAGAGCTTTATTGCCAGGTATGTTTACACATACTAGGAATTTGTTTTAGTGAATCAGCATTCTCACGGCGAGTGTCATGGCGGACGAGCAAACCCTCCATATTTTTAAAGATACTACTGTTATTTTGTAACGGAATGTAGTTTTAAGAGTTTTTTTTTAATGGAGAATGTAGTTGTTCGGACCTCAGATATGCGATTTATATGTAAACAGCGCCTATTTGAAAATTTGTTTACACGCTTTTGGAGATGCGAGCTTCAGGCCGTCAGCGAGCGTTCAGCGCTCATGTACCCGCCGAGAACAGCTTCATCTCAGCCAGTCCTTCGGGAATTTGCCGCTGGCTCTTATGTGCAAACGTGAGGTATAATTTGTTTTGGGTATATCAAACGGGCAATCTTTGGACTTATTAATGTATTACTTGTTCCACAGCTAATAGATTTGGCTTAAGGGCTACATTAAGTTTCAGAACTTTATATTTATATTGAAATAAATCCTGTACTAACTAGAGGGCTGCTATTGTACGTTTGACTGTATTGTTTGTTTTTGTTTATTTCCTATTTACCTAGTTTAACAACAACAGCCATTATAACAGTATAAGACTGTTATAATGGCTGTTGTTGTTAATTTAAATATATTTTATATAAATAAAAATGTATTAAAAAACATTTTTTGGTACTGAGAAAGAGTCAGTTAGGGATTTCGACTTCAGTGAAAGTTAAATTAATACCCCATGAAATTGCGGCAAAGACTGTCTTTAAGACAGCAAGGACGTTGTTTTTGCTTTAAACATCTTACGAGATGCAACTGACAAATGCATTGACTAGCACTGTCATGGGAATGTTAAAAGGACAAAGATACTGCTTTCCTTAGTGTATGAATATAAGATTGACTCAACTGTTACACTGTCAACTTGATATCTGAATCCATGGCGGCATTGGTGGAAGGAAGTAGTTCCTCACAAAAGAGGGTTTTTAACCCTCTGGGGTCTGAGGATTTTTGGGCACTCTGTTTTCAACACTCTGTTGTTGTTGTTGTCGTCAAACTGTTGTATAAACGTTGATATGTTGATATGGCTGTATATCAGCATGCTGTGATTACCTACGGTCGATATATATATATATATATATATATATATAAAGATGTGGTAAAAAATCAAGAACTAGGAAGAACAGAGAGAAAATGAAGGACTGGTGCCAAGCATTAGCCCTCAGTCTCTCCTGCAGCCTGGGTCCATTGCATCTGGCAGAGGCCGCGGTTTGGACAGCACTTGCATTCTTCTTCAGTTTATCCCAGGGCACTTACAATTAAACCCTAATAGCCACTCGCACAAAAAGAGCACTCAGAAAACGGAAACCAAGAACAGTACGACCACTCATGTCAAATTATTTTCAGGACTTTTTATAAGCAAGTCTGTTTTGGGGGAATGCCTAATATGCCATTACACAGAAGCTGTTGGCCTGGGATTTGCCTCTTGATCTTCCACAGCAGATACAAGGCTGTTTTTCTCTGCTTGGACAGCTCTCAGCTCCTTAATTGGACGTTTAAGACCGGTTTTAGATGGGAAGAAGTATTCTCTTGTGAAGTCTGCTTTTTGAGTGCGGTTTAAGGATTATATGTGGTTTTATTAAGGAAAGTGGTGAGCTATAAGTAACACTATAGATACATTTCAAATTTACTGTATTTACATTCTTAATGCACTTTCCTTATCATTTTCCTGGTAACCATATCCCTTTCATAAACCTAACCCTACCCATAACCTGTCCCTAAAATCAGAGGGAAATGATGGTGAATAACACTTATGTAGAAGCACCTAACTTTGGTTGTAAGCCTAAACTTGACATAAACTGTAAACTTGTTGTTCCAGGATCAACAAAGATACTGATCCAGGAACATGTTGCACTTGGTGATAACAGGCCCTGCTAAACTAATCCCGCATCTAAAATGTAATCATTTCCACTGCCTCTGAAACAACTCTTAAGAACAGGTGGCAAAGTTTAAGGTCGGCATGAAACAGAACTTGTGTTAGTCTTTTGTTCCCTATTGTGATGTTTATCTAAGTGAAACAAGAAGAAATATGGGGTGGGACTTGATTTTTTCCATGGGGAATTGATTGGATGGTAGTGGTTGGTGGATCCCATCATCATAGAAGAGATTTTGCTGCAAGAGGAAGGGAAGTTATTTTGATTACAGATAAGAGGGCGCATGAATTAAATAAAACAGTGATGTGCACGGACTGGTATATAATAAATACTGCAATATTCCATAAAATTAAGAATTGTCAATTTTGATTTCATGGTGACTTTAAGCAGGACAATGGATTGTTGTTGTGACTATTCTTCTACAGAAACCTCATGTTTATTGTACCAAGTAGACACAGCATAAACTGATACAGCATTCTGCAGATAAGTTTCCTCAATTTTTCCAAATATAGGGCTGGTTTTATGTGACAAGCCATTCTACCTCTGTTAGTTTTGTAGAACACAATATGGCATGACAATATTACAGTCTTGCAGTAATGTAATACTCCTTGCAAGCTGCATATAGTCTGCAGAGCTTCCACAGTGGGAGAATCGCTGTCTTAAACAGCATATGGGATGGAAGCGGTCCAAAAGCTCATGCAAACGATTTTCAGCCTCAAAATAAATGAAATCAATGAGACCGCCAGGCCTCTCTGACCCCTGCCGAGAGTGAGAACATGACTTTAGTTAGGTGTGAAAGCCAAAGTGAGGTGAGAAACCAAAGGAACGTTCTAGATGAAGGGCATGTTTTTGCTTTGATTCACTTGAAGGAAAGGACTAAACATATTTATATATTTGGAAGTGGTAAAACTTTATTTTGATAGTCCACTTTAGACATTCTACTGACTATTAGTACATTTGCAACTACATGTCAACTAGCAGTCATTAGAGTATTAGTAGACTGTCTGCTTAATATCTGCTGACACTTTATTTTGTTGATCCCCAACAGACATTACACTGACTATAAGTAAGTTTGCAAGTACATGTCAACTTATTCTACCAACCCTAACCTAACAGTTTACTAATAATTTAATGCCTGGTTTCACAGACAAGGCTTAAGTCTAGTCCCAGACTAAAATGCATGTTAACTGAAAGTAACGTGCATTGACATATCTTAAAATATATCAGTGCCATTGTTTTGTCTCAAGATGCACACCAGTAATGTTTTTTTTCTAAGGCTACTTAAATCAAACTAAGGTCTAATCCTGAATCCTGAAGCTCTGTCTGTGAAACCAGGCCTAAATTACTTATAGTTAGTAGAATATCTAAAGTGGACCATCGAAATAAAGCGTAACCTTGTTAGTTACTATTACAAGCTCATACGAAAACAAAATCCCCTGGTGTAGTCTGTGTATGCATTCGCTAATTAATGTTTTGATTCAGTTTGAGCATATTCGAAAACCAGATACATTGCTTTCATTCTGTATGTCCTTTTTGGAGCTCTTTCTGTATGTCCTTTTTGGAGCTCAGAAGTTTTGGAGCTTTCATTATGTTGACTTTCATGACTTCCATAATATGGAGGAAAAAAAACAGCGTTCAAAATATCTTTCTTAAAAGTCTATTTTTATTTTTATATAAAAGTCATAAAAGTCTGGAATGACGAGGGTGATTAAATGATTTTTGGAATGAAGCAAATATTACACAAAAATACTTAATACCACTTCTTGAAGCGGTCAGAAATTCAGTTTTCACCCAGTAGATGATACAATGAAAAGACCCTTGGAAAACAGTAAGCAATCATCTAAAATGATAGGAAACACCCAGCAGAAAAACCAGCAGAACACACTAGCAACTGCATAGCAACACAGCAACAGCTCTCAAAAGACCTTGGTAACCGCAGTAAGATCCCAGAAACCCCCCAGAAAAATGCTGAGTAGTTCTGCACAGAAAAACACTTCTCACATTTTCTTTAAAAAATTTAAAAATCAAGTTATATTGCTCCAGCAGAAGCATTATGGTCTGGGTTTCTGGTTTCTGAGTGCTAATGCTTTGCCAACTAATGTGCTGAATGTCAGAGAACTCTCCAGTGATTGATTCATGAAACCAGATACTGAAGCACGCACAGACAAAAGATAAAGATATGAGGTAAATTGAAACTAATTTACTTTTAGTTTTAGTGTTTTTGTTCATAATATGTCAATTTGGCAATTATATATATTTGGCAGTTTGCTGACATATAAATAAAGACAATAAAGACAGCCTTGACCTAAACTGATTCAAAACGGCCATTAAGGTATGTTTTAAACAATTAATTGCTGGTTACCAGGCAGGGCTACACTGGTCATGCTGGTCTAGCTACAATAACCAGTTTTAAAACAAGTTAAAACCATATTCTTAGGGTGTGTTCACACTTGTAGTTTGGTTCGCTTGGTTCATTTGGTCCAGACCAAAAAAATAAATCAACATTTAGTCCTGGTCCACTTAGAGTTCACAATGACATTTTTAACACCGAACCTAAAGATACCGCACCTAAAGTCATAGCAATACGTTCACAACCTGATTGGTTGGCTTTTATGACGTATATTTCATGACGGAACTTACCAAACATCCAAAACAATGCTGTACGCTGGGCTAAATGCGCTCGTCAGCGCTGCCAATTTAGCGACTTCTCGCCCTTTTGAGACTTTTTTCAAAAGCCTAGTGACAAATCTAGCAACTTCTTGGACAAACCTTATCTAGATTCTGTAACTCACCCACTGATCTATATTTATATTAATATAGATCAGATGTCTCGCCAGTATGACATCAACTAGTGTCATTTAGCGACCAATTTTAGCTACTTTCAACTGAAAGCAATTGGCAACACTGGCGCTCATTATATGTGCGTAGCCTACATATGATGGTATTTTGACCAGCTGAGAACTTGTAAAGAGCTTATAAAATGTGTAAAGGAGTCAAAACAGCGGCAGGAATCCCTCCGTCACACACACAAACGAAGATCTGCTGCGAGGAGAGGTGGTTCCGATGCCTGTGCCGAACTGTGATGGGCAACAGGTATGCTTGAACATTCTGTCCTTTTTAGAGTCGCATCTTGTGAAATCATTTCCTTTTTCTGGTTTGTTTATATGTCTTTGGTGGTGAACATCTGTGTTGCGTTCATATTTCTTTCAAACCGCACCAGAGTTTGTTTGGAAGCGGACCAAGACCCTCTTTTCAGCAGCCTCAGGGCGTTTTCACACCTATGGATAATTTGTTTTGTTCTGAAACAGGGACTACATTTGTTATAATGTGGCATTTTCTTCTTGGTTTGGTTCGCTTTCACAAAGCAACATTTCAAAGCGTACCAAAGTGTGTCTATGCAAGACACATGCGAGTACAACTGTTTTCTTATTGGTCAGTGTTTTCTCAGCGACATCAAAATTATTGACATGGTGGCTCCATGAGCTTATTGTGGCTTTATTTGTAATTGTCGACACACACGCAAACACTATACAAACATAGCCGTCATTCCCGCTGTTAAATTATATACTACATTCGTATTAAAACTGCGGCAAATTCGAACACGCTCTCTCTGGTTCTTCCATCACTGTCTAGTAGGCTAACTGTGTCGAGACCATCTATGAATGTTATAATGCAGGTAGAGAGGGGAATCAAGGCTTCGTCGGGACAGCATTCTTGCACAGAGAAGTGCAATTACATAACATTTTAAGACGAAGAGGCGCTCTTTGGTTTTCAACTATGGTAACTAATGTGCTCACTCACAGAATCAGACACTACGCATTTTTATATAATACATTTCCCGTTATGAATTATGATATTGTTAGGTTCGTTGATCCGTTGGGTTAGATTGCTTTCACATCCAGAGTTCGCTTGAAAGCCTCTACAAGGAGGTCTCGGTATACTTGTTTGGTGCGATTGCTGCATTCAAACTGTTTGTTTCAGCAGGAAAGGCACTTTGTAGCATATATTAGAGATGATTCTGAATTAACATGTTTGTAGTTCATTGAGTTAACAGGGTCTCTAGAGGCCTACATTAGCAGTCCATCAGCCCTGTGGGATTTTCATGGTCTATTTCAGCACAGTTAGATCGGTGAGCGATGAATACTAATGACGGACATTTTTAGAGGTCCACTTGAGGGGAATGGAGACAAAGAGTCCATTTGACATACTTCACCATGTCATCTTCAGATGAGAGCACTTTTGCCTTGAGAGCATTGGTCACCACTCAGCTCTTGACAAAGTGAGGCAAAAAAAAAAAAAAATGCTTGGCAACGCAATCTCAAACATTTTGTGGCTTCCTAGAACACATATTAGGAAACTTTCCCACTGACATAACAGTACTACAGGAAACCCACTACAGTAAAACAAAGGAAGTTACAAGATCTGGGGTTGGCTTTTAAAGAGCTGTTTATACATTGCTTTGGCTTTTGAAGTGGAGTGGGAGTTAGGATATATGATAGGTTTCATGTCTGGGAAACCACAATTACACATTTAAAGGGGTAGACTAAACCACCACATTGGTATTGTTGGCGATTACTTGCTTGGTTGCACTTTTGACAGAAAAACGGATCTGAAAACACCCATGTCTACTTTAGAAGGTATTTTGTTGTTGTAGGATGGTGCTACGTTACATAATACATAAAAGTAATCCTGAAACTTTGCCGTCAAGACCTCTGCTTTTAAGGTCTTGGAGCAAGGCTTTCCCCTTTCGCTATGGTGCTGTGTTTTCCTTCCTTTCAGGCCATCCTGGGAACCTGGAAAAGTAATTACATCATTGTGCCCGGCCTTTCAAACTCCTCAGAGTTGAACTGTGAGAATTGTGATACAGGAAGGAAAAGATTGCAGGTGTGTTTGGAATTACTGCACAAGAACAATGGAGGAACTGTAGAATAGGCCACCGGCATCATTCAATTGCGGACTTGTGTACATGTTGTGGTACGGCATCTGTTGTTTTTGTCCAAAATTTACTTTATGCTAGAGGTCTACAGAGTATTATGTACATGTTCCTAACATTCAGTGCATGAGACAGGTTTGGATATTTGTAAACCCCGATTTAACATTCTTGCAATGCATATTAACAAGGTTAATAACATTGAGTTCACAAGTACAGTATATGTCAAGCATGCACTGCTTTCATTTGTTAAAGTATTTGTCCATCTGTGAAATTGTTGGAAAGTAAATTTGCTCTGGTTGCCATTAAAATATATATATATAAGGAAAACACAGAGGGGAATTTGTTGAAACTTACTCTCATGACCAATGCAACCAATTTGCGAATACTTCAGTTTATCTGCTTAAAAATGTTGTTTAATTAAGTGTGTTACTTGGCATTTCTTTGTAATTGTTTGTGAAATTTACTAGCAATTTCTGAGTGAAGCTGCTTGTTTCATTTGAGTCTCCAAAAAGTTCGGTTCTGCACAAATATTTAACAAAACAGGAAATACCTTCGTTTATAATTTGTTCTTTTACCCTGGAGATGAAAAAAAAAAAAAAAAGAATAGTTGATGAAAACATAGCATAGTGGCATAGCAAATGACTGCCAGTCATTAGTTTATGTTGACCGTGAAACAAAAGGGCAGCGTACAAATAAAACTTTGACTTTCTGTCTTTGTTGTGTCTGTGCAAGTTATGTTTATACTGAGAGCTGAAGGTCACCTGCCATTCAAATTAATACCATTAATACCAAACTACCATTTGTATGGACATATGACCAATGTCCCCACTTCTACTACCAGTTACCCCCCAAAATAGTTATAATAATGTCCCAGTAGGGGTACAGACCAAAGGGCATTGTCTACAATGCATATACACATACACATACCGTTTTTCATGTTTTAATGCTTTGTGTGCTGTAATCCCCTTAGCAGCATTGTGCAGTTCCCCTCTGACAGCTACATAAAAGGCTTCTGCTTTGAGACAACATGTGTATGAAGATCTGTCCTCCAGTCAAAACATCTTAGCTTTATTGACTGCTGCTGTGTCTCGCTAATAAAAGAGGGCACGTCTTTTGTTTATCCACAACACCCCTCTTAGCTATGAGCGTTGTCTATTGGATTGCCTTGAAAAAAGGGAAGCAAAATAAATCAAGAGCGAGTCATTTTGGTGCCAGGGAGGTATTTATCTCACAGATGCACTGCAGAACACATCTCCCTCAACGCTTCACTCTTGTACCCCTGTAGGGTTCACATTCTTGTTTCTCATAAACTCTGTATAGGTAAAAACATGAATCATACATACAGTAGATGAGCCTGGCAGTAAAGAAACACCTAGCAACCAACTAGAACACACTAGCAACAGTATTAGCGATGTGTTACCAACCACTCAGAACATCTTAGCAACTAGGGACATGCACGCATACACTGAATAGTGTAGAAGACTAGTGTGAATTGCGCATTTAGAGTGCACAATTTCAATGAGTGATTTAGTCTATTAAAATGCATTTAGAATGCCCTCAATATTCAAGATAAGGAGGCAGAAATACTTCTGTATGTCTTTTATATTTATATAATTTAATATATTTATATTAACATTAATATTAAGTTCCAAAAAAAAACAAAAAAAAAACACGGGATTGTTTGGCAGTAACAGACGGCAGTGTTTCATTACTGAATGAATGAATCATTTGAATGAATGATTCAATGACTCACTCATTAACAGTGACTTGCTGCCACCTACTGGCGGTTTTAATTTCACATTTAAAGTATCTTTTTCATTTTTTAAAATCCTTTCAAATATCAGTATCCAATGTTTTATGTTTGAAACATCAAAACATTATTCATGCATTTGTAACTGCAGGTTAAATGCATTTGTCACTTCTAACCTGCATTAAACAGTCTAATGCAGCTTCTGTGTTTCCTCTGCACTGCAAAGATTAATTTTGCTTATTTCATTGACTGGTAACAGCCCTATTTTGTCTTATTATTCTAAATGAATTTATTGATTAAATATAATAGTTTTTTACACAATGTCCATAAAAGGTAAAAATCAATATCATTATTGATAAAATATCAGAAAATATCGAGATATAATTTTTCAATACCATACACCCCTAAGCAGCAGCATGTCTTACTTGTTCACAGCAGTGTGTCGTGTATTTATTGGCAGTAGCAGGTCTCTACTTTTGCTGCAGCAGAAGCAATAACCAACAGCATCAGCAATAACAGCAGCAACAACAACCAACAGAAATAACCAACATCAGCAGCAGCAGCAACAACAATCAACAGCAGCAGCTATGACCAACAGCAGCAGCAGCAACAACCAACAGCAATAACCAATGGCATCAGCAGCAATAACCAACATCAGCAGCTATGACCAACAGCAGCAGAAACAACAACCAACAGCAGCAGCAATAACAACCAACAGCAGCAGCAGCAATAATCAACGGCAGCAGCAGCAACAACAACCAACAGCAGCAGCAATAACAAACAACAGCAGCAGCAGCAACAACAGCAGCAATAACCAACGGCAGCAGAAACAACCAACAGCAGCAGCAGCGGCAATATCAGGATCAGCAGCAGCAATAACAACAATAACAGCAGCAGCAATAACAAACAACAGCAGCAATAACCAACTGCAGCAACAACAACCAACAGCAGCAGCAGCAATAACAGCATCAGCAGCAATAACAACAAACAATAGCAGCAAAAATAACAGTAGCAACAGCAATAACCAACAGCAGCAGCATCAACAACCAACAGCAGCAGCAGCAATAACAGCAGGAGCAGCAATAACCAACAGAAGCAGCAGCAACAACAACAACAACCAACAGCAGCAGCAGCAACAACAACAACAACAACAACCAACAGCAGCAGAAATAACAGCAGCAGCAACAACAACAACAACAACAACCAACAGCAGCAGAAATAACAGCAGCAGCAACAACAACCAGCAGCAGCAGAAATAACAGCAGCAGCAGCAACAACAACAACCAACAGCAGCAGAAATAACAGCAGCAGCAGCAATAACCAACAGCAGCAGCAGCAGCAACAACCAACAGCAGCAGAAATAACAGCAGCAGCAGTAATAACCAACAGCAGCAGCAACAACAACCAACAGCAGCAGAAATAATAGCAGCAGCAGCAACAACAACAACCAACAGCAGCAGAAATAACAGCAGCAGCAGCAATAACCAACAGCAGCAGCAGCAACAACCAACAGCAGCAGAAATAACAGCAGCAGCAGTAATAACCAACAGCAGCAGCAACAACAACCAACAGCAGCAGAAATAATAGCAGCAGCAGCAACAACAACAACAACAACCAACAGCAACAGAAATAACAGCAGCAGCAGCAATAACCAACAGCAGCAGAAATAACAGCAGCAGCAGCAACAACCAACAGCAGTAGAAATAACAGCAGCAGCAGCAATAACCAACAGCAGCAGCAGCAACAACCAACAGCAGCAGAAATAACAGCAGCAGCAGCAGCAATAACCAACAGCAGCAGAAATAACAGCAGCAGCAGCAACAACCAACAGCAGCAGAAATAACAGCAGCAGCAGCAACAACCAACAGCAGCAGAAATAACAGCAGCAGCAGCAATAACCAACAGCAGCAGAAATAACAGCAGCAGCAGCAATAACCAACAGCAGCAGCAATAACCAACAGCAGCAGCAGCAATAACCAACAGCAGCAGCAGCAACAACCAACAGCAGCAGAAATAACAGCAGCAGCAGCAATAACCAACAGCAGCAGCAGCAATAAACAACAGCAGCAGAAATAACAGCAGCAGCAGCAACAACCAACAGCAGCAGAAATAACAGCAGCAGCAGCAATAACCAACAGCAGCAGCAGCAATAACCAACAGCAGCAGAAATAACAGCAGCAGCAGCAACAACCAACAGCAGCAATAACAGCAGCAGCGTATTAGATCTATTCCGGCAAGACCAAACATATCAACATTGTCATATTCATTACCATGCCAAACACTCAGAGTTGTCATGACAGAACTGTAAAGCAATGTTACTACTTAGTCAGAACAACTTAAATACTGCATAGCAATGCCCTGGCAACCACACACAATGTCCTATATTGTTGCCAAAGGTTTAGCTTTGCTAACTACTGTAGATGAATCATGCAGCTAATCATTTATGTTCCTTTATGTTTACTCTGTATAAAATGAATATGTGTGTATGTACAGTAGAACAACTGACCTGCTGTAAAACGTGATTTCATCTTTAGTTTGACTGATTTTTAAATGACCCTACCAATGTCAAAACTGAACCTCTTCCCTTGCTTCAAATCATCTGGAAAAATAATATATTGAGATTAAATTGGCTCAGTTGAGTGTAAGTCACAATCATGATCACACGGTTCTTCAGAAATCAAGAGAATGGCTTATCTGAGGTCAGTGAGGGATGTAAAGTCTGTCGACTCGCTCCATTTGTTACGTAATTTATTTCAGGTAAGGATTACTCACCCAAGCAGTCAGACAATTGGACTCGGTGCCAAGTTGTGGCTGAGGGCATATTTTACACTTCAAAGTATACACTAGGGGATTACAGGCATATATAAAATATAAATCTGATATAGCGATCAAAAAAAAAAAAAAAAAAAAAAAGTTGGAAGAAATTGATCCCAGATATGGTAACTGGAATGTCTGCCTTTTTTTTTTTTCAAGGCTATTATGGGTTTCTGTATCCCTGGATGAAAATGATACTGAAGATCTGATCTTTGCTGGGCCATGTGTCCATATTTTTGATGCATTCTGCGTGTCATATTAAAGATAAGTGATAACGGGGCGGCTGCGATATCCCGTTCTGCAACTTTCATGCAGACAAATGATAAAAGGCTGTGTTTAACAGTGGACATATGTTTCACTGGAATGAATCATCATAATGTTATTAATCGTAATGTGATTACTGACAGACTCTCTCCGCAATTGGATATCAGGTATCCTGTTGATGTTACCACAGATTTACAGAAAACAATTTTGAGTGCCTGCAACCCATTATTTCTGAGTTGTGCCATTCTTAATTTGTAGGGGCGGATGTGTATGCGTGCATGTGTGTGTGTGTGTGTGTGTGTGTGTCTCGTCACTGTCTCCAGGGGGCATTGACAGAAATAAGATCTTGCAGGCTGTTATTTGTACATATCTTCTCCACACAATTGTAGATACATCCACTGCTTTATAAAAATTTAGGTAAAATCTACTATAAATGCAGCTTATAAATATATATATATATATATATTTTTTTTTTTTTTTTATTATTATTTATTTATTTTTATTTTTTTGCTTCTTCTTCTATTCTGTGTTGAAATAAATTTATATAATTAAGCTTTTGGGGGGAAAAAAATGCTTAATTGTACAAAATGTGTACTTAAAGGTGTATCGTAAAGGTATTTTTTTATTTTTTTTATTTTTATTTCATAATATAATATTAATTAAATAAAAGGCCATTTAAGTGTACTTAAGGAGAGTTAACACACTTACGTTCATTTTAATGTCAAATGAAAAGATTTACTCTAAAGTTCATTAAAAATCATTGTTTTAATACTCTTTTGCAAATCTTTAAATAAGTGCACTTATTTTGGTGTTGACTAACATACTAAAGCACATGTAAAGTACTTGATTATGATTTTAACTGTAGTGTGTTATATTTAAACCTAGTCTATATTACATTTTAAACTTAATATATTTTAAATATGTACTTAATTACACCATCATTACAAATGTGTAATTACAAATATATTTAAATATGACACAACTTTCAATAGAAATTACATAAAAGTATATTTTTAACATTTGGCAGCACACACTTAAACCATATTTTAAAGACAAAAGTAAATATAGCTGCAAGCAGCGATGACGGGCCCAAGCCCAAGCCCCAGCGCCACGCCACACTGGTGGCTTAAGTAAACCCGTGCATGGTGGGCAACATACAATCTTAATTTCATTTAAATCAAACAATGATTTTACACGATATGAGACACTGTTTCCCTTTTTTGACATTACTTTAATCCCTCGCCACTGTTCGAGATATCCTATAATCATTTGCAATTAAGCATCTTCATTGCCTTTGTTTCATGTTGACCAAGTTTGGTGGCGATTGCATGAATCTCCTACGAGGAGTACTTAAAAACTCAGAGCCTGATTATTCAAAAAATCAACATTCAAACCAAAATATCCTGTTGGTCGGAGCTAATCAGTGTTGCAAAGTCCGCTGTTTTCCTGTGGAATTGGGTTACTTTAACACTGTTGCCGCGGGTTGTTTATCATGTCCGCGGGTTGAAGCGACCTCAAATAACATGATATTTAGCCCCTGGAATGCAAATTTCACCAAAACCCCAGCCAAAAACATGGATTTTACCCCCCGAAATTTTTATCGTGGGACCCCCCCAAAACGCGATAGAAAGTTGTCCGGCTTGATGAGAACAACATATGTAGTTTGGTAAGACACATTTAGTTTGTAGGTAAGACTAACCCCCCAACATTTGTCAACAACTTTGATGTGTGTTTCAAGTTTCATACAATTTGAAGCATGCCAAGAGCCTCAAAAACACCCAAGAATATTATAAAAGTTTGATGTGTTGCCAAAGAGCCCCCCACTGAGCTCAACTGACCCCCCACCCGCCCCCCATGACAACTTGTGCACAGCCCTGATGGCCAACGATTCCAATGAAAGTTGAAAAAAAAAAAAAAAAAAAGAAAAAGTTACCTAAGGAAAACAATAGGTCCTAATAATTATGAAAATACAAATAAAGATGCACATAAGTTCTTCTTACGTGGGTCAAAGGTCCAGGTAATTGCATTAGATATGCATGTAAAATATATAACATTTTCATTTAATTGCAATTAACATGCAGTTAAGTGCCTGAAAACATTACATTCATTTCACACTTAAGTATTCTTTTAAAGTATGAGCATGCTAAAGTGTACTTCTTATTTTCGCAAGGGAATTTTCAAACCAGAAGAGAGAAATATTGTTTATAAATGATCTTCATTTTTGTTTATTAAATTACCTGACTGTTAGCTTAGCAACATGCTAACATTAAACTACTGTAATCAATTGTGACTCAAATCTTTTGTGTGCTCCATTACGTGGACATGCTGTCACGTATCTGACGCCTGCTGGTTCCTGCTACTCCCCACCAGAGGTCACCAGTTCCCCATTTCAGTGCACACACAGTTATACATCACTCTGGACTACATTTCCCATAATTCCCCATCTAGGAACCAATCACACACTCGCACCTGTTTCCCATCAGTGGACCCATTATAAGCTACACGCAGACACCCACACAGGGCTGAGTATTGTTTAGTCGTACGTTTCCGTGTTAATCCTTGTTCCTAGTTCCTAGCCTTGCCTTGTTTTTGACCGTGGACTGTTTATTCCTTGTTTGATGATCGTTTGCTGCCTGCCTTGACCATTGCCTGTGACTTGGATTACTCTTCTACCTTGCCCTTATGTTTCTATTTGCTGGTGTTTGACCCTTGCCTGTACGACTACACTCATTCTAATAAAGCCTTCGTTTGGATCTTCCCCTTGTCGTCACAACTCCCAACATTACACATGCACAGTTTATGCTTATGTAGAGCGTTCTAAATCGATCCATTATGAGGTTCCATTTCAATTAGGACACTGCCCATTTAGTATGCAGAGTGACATCACATTTTAAAAGAAAAATACAACTGCATTAATGACCAATAAAAAAAAAAAATCACTGCCACACAGTAGTGCATAACTGGCAGAAAAGAAATGCGACCCGATTCATCACATCACTGTGCTAAGTTCAATATCTGATGTCCATTCCTCTGACATTATTGTCTTTGTCAGGCTGAGACATTGAGCCATCTGATCTACTCATCTGCATGTACGCTCACATGTCCACACAGTAATGGACAGTGACAATCAATCGGCTGTGAAACATGCTTACAATGAGCAAAAATAAAATCCTTACTCCTGACACAACATTATTTTTCATGAGTCTATTAAAAAATAATGACATTTGCAACGACGGGGGAAGAATACGAAATGGGCAGTTAAGCAAAACGACACCATGCATTACGTGGTGATTAGTTTACTCAGTGGCCGTTAATGGATCTAATCAGAGCACATTAATTAACAAGACATGTAACTCTGTCTCCACCTGGACGGCTCATTTGTCTCTAGAAGGAAGCATAGAATGATGTGTTCTACATGCAAAGACCCCACGGTTATGTACAATTCATGGACGTTTACTTCCTCTTCGTTCCTTGTGGTCTACTTAACTTGAAGTTAATGGCATGGTCACCGTAACATAAAATAGATGAAGGGATTGATTTTATTCAAAGGTGAAGTGTACCATTTTTTTTGCGCCATTTGTGAATTAGCTAAAATAACCAGAGTTGTAGGCCTACATTTTCTGTAGAAAATGTGATTGGTAGGATAGGCTATAGATAGGCTCCCTTGAAATCAAGTCTCCCCAAACTGTCAGTTAATGATCATCCTAAGTATATATGAATAATATTTTAAAATACCCATATAGCTTACTATACAGTGCGTAAGAAAACAAATTAGTGCATAATAAACCAACTGAACGTAATTGCTTACACTTGATTAAAATAAATAGTAATTATAATAGCCTTTTAAGTGAATAATTGAACATCGGTTGTTTTATTTATAACTGAAATATTTGGACATTTAACACATAATTTAAAACATAATTACATTAAAGATGATTGTGAATACATGTAGGGTAAGTGCAAATGTGTGTATAAACTAAACTATCAGGCTAATTGGGTATCTGTATGCTATGCTATTACATAAGCTAACTAATACAGATATAAATCACATTATAATGTATTTGCAACAGCATTTATCATAACATGATTTTGTAGGAATTGTAAACAGGCGCTAAATAGAGTACCTATTAAAAGCAATTTGAACCAATGGGATTTCGATGGGGACCCAATTTGTCATCTAACAGTCTGTTATGCCATGACAACAACCGCTATAACTGATAACAGACCGCTCAAGCAGGCACTGCGAGTCATCTTGAGGTAATAAAATCTATCAATTTTTTTTTTTTCAATTACTTACTTACGTGGAAAGAAGCCACATAATAAGATGGATAATTTTGCATTGGAGTCTAGTATCATCCTGAATTCTTTTGCATAACAGTCGGCTGACTGTACGCTATCCCTTAGCCTTGTATTTACTTGACTATGTACTTGTCCCCTTTGTTGCAAGTATGAAACAGCAATGCTCTAGCTGCTTCGTGATTGGTTTTGTCACGTCATGTAGCCCTGTTGTGTCTGGTGTAGACAGACAATTTGCTTGTCGTTAGCATTTTTGGCATTGTGTCTGATTAGGACACACAAAATAGTTTCCTTGCGAAGTGGTTGCCAGAAATGTATAGGGTTTTCCTTCAAAGTTTATGGGACTTTTTTGTTCATTTTATCAAGGGGAGTCAGTGTTTGACTGGTTAGCATCAGCAGTTAACCCCAGGTGATAGATTGCGTAACTACACAAATCCTTAAAAGGGGACCTATAATTCCCCTTTTACAAGATGTAATATAAGTCTCTGGTGTCCTCAGAATGTGTCTGTGAAGTTTCAGCTCAAAATACCCCACATATCATTTATTATAGCTTGTCAAATTTGTCCCATTTGGGTATGTGTCTCTTTACATGCAAATAAGCTGCTGCTCCCGGCCCCCTTTCCAGAAGAGGGCGGAGCTTAAACAGCTCACGCTTCGGTTGCTCAACAGCAACAAAGCTGGAGAATCTCACGCAGCCAAAATGAGGATTGTCAGTAAAGGTGTTCAGCCTTACATTGTTCAAACCAGAGTCGACACTGATGAAGAGATTCAGGAAAAATATATTTTACTTTTTTAAAATTATATTAAATTATATTCAAAGTAAAGACACCTTATCCAATGGTGTGCTTATAGTTGTCACTGCACATTAAACTAAGCAAAAAAAAAGTATAGTAATATAAAAAGACATACTTTACCTTTAAAACTGTTTTAACATTGAATGCATTGCTTTTGATTATGTGATATAATTCACTTTGAGCTGCTTTGATGTCCTTGACTTTCATCACAATAGATCAAATGAATTTGATCAATATTAAAGCAAATGCAAATTTCAAAGCTAAATTTCGTCTGATGATGTTTGTGTTATTTGGTATTTCTTTTATTGAGAAGTACAAATAGTAACAGAGTATAAAATATTAAAACTTTTGATGAAATCTCCCTAGTGCAAACTACAGAAATATTTCAATAAAAACACAAATATGCATTAGAGCGGGCTTATACTGCAGATATGCTCAAATCTATAAGGAAACTGAATGACTGGGTTAGATGGTGGTTTGATTAAAGTACTGTGGGAAATTCTCTAGTGTGTGTGGAGTGCATTTCAGTGCAGTGGATGTTCTCTGGCCTCAGGCTGTTCTCAGCTATGGCTGCTATAGAGATGCATGCACAGTCTCGTCCGCTGCTGTAGGTGAGACGGGTGCTGTTATGAGAGACTCCCACATATAACACACACACACACAAACACACACAGAGAGAGAGAGAGAGAGAGAGACAGAGAGAGAGAGAGAGACACACCTTCAACTATACCAGCAGTGACAATAACAAGCATGCCCACATGCATTAAAAATGAGTAATAAAGTGTAAAAACGATGTGAATAAAAAAACCATGCTCATAAAAAAGCAAAATAATCTCGCTATTTTGCTATTTTTAGACCTGCTTATGCATTCCATACATAAAAAACAACAGCCCTTGTGAAAAATAAGTGTGCTTAATTGTACTGAATGTGCACTTGTAGTGTACTTAAAGTATATGCAGATATATTATTAAAATAAAAGGCCACTTAATGAGAGTGTTTCTTAAAAGTACTCTTTGTCAACTTTGAAGTAGATTTTAAATCATTGTTTTAAGAAGTACATTTATTTTGATAACTAACAAAGCTCATTTACAGATGATTTTAACTGTAGTGTGTTATTCAATATTGCATTTAAAGTTAATGTATTTTAAATGTACTAAATTGCAACTTGCAATATATTTGACCTACAAGTTTAAGCAGAAATGCAGTTAAAGGGTTAGTTCACCCAAAAATGAAAATTCTGTCATTAATTACTCACCCTCATGTCGTTCCACACCCGTAAGACCTTCATTCATCTTCAGAACACAAAATAAGATGTTTTTGATAAAATCCGATGGCTCAGTAAGGCCTCCATTGACAGCAAGATAATCAACACTTTCAGATGCCCAGAAAGCTACTAAAGACATATTTAAAACAGTTCATGTGACTACAGTGCTTCAACCTTAATGTTATGAAGCGACGAGAATTCTTCTTGTGAGCCAAAAAAAACAAAAAACAAAATAATGACTTTATTCAACAATATCTAGTGATGGGCGATTTCAAAACACTGCTTCATGAAGCTTCAATGCTTTACGAATCTTTTGTTTCGAATCAGTTGTTCGGAGCGCCAAAGTCATGTGAACCATTGAAATTTAGAAATGTTTTGAAACACTTATTATGTAACAAAGCCTTGTTTACTGAAATCATGTGACTTTGGCAGTTTGATACATGCTCCGAACCACTGATTCGAAACAAAAGATTTGTAAAGCTTCGAAGCTTCATGAAGCAGTGTTTTCTGAAATCGCCCTTCGCTAGATACAGTGCTCAGCGTAAATGAGTACACCCCCTTTGAAAAGTAACATTTTAAACAATATCTCAATGAACACAAAAACAATTTCCAAAATGTTGACAAGACTAAGTTTAATATAACATCTGTTTAACTTATAGCTTAAAAGTAAGGTTAATAATGTAACTTAGATTACACATTTTTCAGTTTTACTCAAATTAGGGTGATGCAAAAATGAGTATACCCCACAACAAAAACTACTACATCTAGTACTTTGTATGGCCTGCATGATTTTTAATGATGGCACCAAGTCTTCTAGGCATGGCATGAAAAAGTTGGTGACATTTTGCAAAATCTATCTTTTTCCATTCTTCAAGAATGAGCTCTTTTATAGACTGGATGCTGGATGGAGAGTGATGCTCAACTTGTCTCTTCAGAATTCCCCATAGGTGTTCGATTGGGTTCAGATCAGGAGCCACCGAGTCACTTTCACCCTGTCCTTCTTCAGAAATCCAACAGTGGCCTTAGATGTGTGTTTAGGATCATTGTCATATTGGAAAAGTGCACGACAACCAAGGGTACGGAGTGATGGTAGCATCTTCTCTTTCAATATAGAGCAGTACATCTGTGAATTCATGATGCCATCAATGAAATGCAGCTCCCCGACACCAGCAGCGCTCATGCAGCCCCACATAAGGACACTGCCACCACCATGTTTCACTGTAGGCACCATGCATTTTTCTTTGTATTCCTCATTGCGACACCATACAGTTTTGAAACAAATCAGTTCCAAAAACATTTATCTTGGTCTCATCACTCCAGAGTATAGAGGCTATAGAGGCTTCTTTCGTGGACGGCACCCATGCATGCCATTCCTCTGCAGTGTACGCCGTATTGTGTCGTGGGAAATAGTCACCCCCTAGTTTGGCTTTCTACTTCTTTAGATAACTGCAGTGAATTTTCATGCCGATTTTCTTCAACCCTTCTCATCAGAAGACGCTCCTGTCAAGTTGTTAACTTCCATGGACGACCTGGACGTCTCTCTGAGTCGGTTGCAGTTCCATCTTTTTCATATTTTAGCACCACTTTTGCTACAGTATTCTGACTGATAAGTAAAGCTTTGCTGTTCTTCTTGTAGCCTTCACCTTTCTGGTGTAAAGACATCTGTGAAACTTCTCTTCCATGTGGTGCCATTGCTGACAGCATTAAATGGGAAGGGGTTTTAACACCCTTTTATAGTCAACTGTCTGCTGGACGCCTCTGTAATGAATAATTAGACTCACCTGTGGTTGAATTCTTGTTAAATTGGACATTTGTAATTTAAAATGTAGCTTTGCTCCAGAGACTTTCAGTGGGGTGTACTCATTTTTGCATCACCCTAATTTGAGTAAAACTGAAAATTTTGTTCTCTAAGTTATATTAATAACCTTACTTTCATGTTATAAGTTAAACAGATGTTATATAAAACTTAGTCTTGTCAACACTTTGGAAATTGTTTTTGTGTTTATTGAGATATTGTTTAAAATGTTACTTTTCAGTGTACTCATTTACGCTGTATTGTTAAATAAAGTCATTACTTTGTTTTTTTGCACACAAAAAGATATATATATATATATATATATATATATATATATATATATATGTTATTGTTGTTCATAAAAGGTGCTTTTTTTATATACTACAGTTGATTTTTAAAATGTTTCCCCTTTCACTGTGCAAGACAGGTGCTAGTCAGAGGTTTGCACATTCTCTACTGCATGCTTTGTAAAAATGTATACAATATATAATCATGCATTTTAATGTTTTTGCATTCAAAGCGCAGCTTGATGTTTGCATACATGAGTATCTTTCAACTATACACGCATACCCAGAGGAGACGAGGTGAGAGCACAAGCCTGGGAACAACAAACCTCTTTCCCCTGGAGAGATCAGATGAATTCATCCTAAAGCAGCGCTGGAGACGTGATCCATAGCTATTGCTCTCAGATGAACCCATTTGATCATGCGCTAATGTTGCCTACGGTGTTGGGTGCAATGGTACAGTAGACTGCTGACTTTAAAGAGATTTCTATGGCTTCCTACGCTCACATTAGAAGTTTAGTGTCACTTGCTCTACTGGTGCCATTGTTATTCTCCATACACTGAGCTGTTGTTGTCCTGTGACAAAGGAGCTTTGTGGCAAGAATCTTCCTCTTGTTTGACCTACAATTGTTGTGACAGTCTTTAGCAAATTCCTTGTTGGTTTTAAGCTGTGTTCGGCTTCTCAGCTGTCAATGAGAAGGTCCAGATTATGGCTAGAGGGCTCAGACAATAAAACCTCAGTGACGATTCTGTGACAGTTGCTAATACGCATGTAACAAATTCCACTTTCAGTTTATAGGAGTCCCTTTAAGGCAAGTCAGTCCACTCTGCGGCCATTTTGCTAACACCTTTAGGGATTTAGGTCATAAGCATCCTGGTACAACTCCTGTCTCAGTCAATTAAGAATTAGTAACATTTCCATTTACAAAACACGTGTTAAATCAGCAATAATCTGACATTGTATAGATTTTGTTATAAATATATATATAATAGTTCTTTCTGGTTCTCAAAACTGATCTACCTTTTCACCATTTGTATCACTCCGCTTGAAGCAGCTGTCATGGCGGCCGAGCAAATCCACCATATTTTTTTTACAAATACCACACTTGTTGTTCTACCAGAAAAACTTGTGAGGCAAAATAACGTAACAATGTTATTTATTAACGATCAGCAAGCAAAATATTATGAGATAAAGTTCTTTGGCGTAGGCCCCGTCCATAGCACACATCCTGAGGGTTGTGGGCTCTACATTTCCTGCCTGGAGATAAAGGCAGGGGCGTAGCTGACCCCCCGGGAGGTATGGACAGGGACCATCCTGGTGGTGGTGGGGAGGATGGAGGTGGAGATTGACATCAGCATCTGCGAACTCAGACATGTGTAAGTACCGATCTTTTATACTCCAAGTTTTAGAAAATGGTTGGTTAGATCTAAACTAATAAGTGACGTAACATTAGAGTCTTTCTGGCAGAACTTACGCTAGAGCTTTCATTTCCACGAACTGTAGTTTTAAGAGTTTTTTTAGGCGAGAACGTAGTTATTTAGACCTGAAATATGTGACTCATATTTAATCATAGCGCCTATTTTGCAACTTGTTTAGACGTTTTCTGAGATGCGAGTTCCAGGCCGTCAGCTGCCGTTCAGTGCTTGTGTACCCACCAAGAACAGCTTCATCTCAGCCAGAGCTTTGAGTATCTGCCGCTGGCTCTTATAGTGAGATATAACTCATTTTGAGTACATAAAATGTGCAATCTTTGGTTTTATTAATCTATTACGTTTGACTGAATTGTACAGTGTGTTTACTTCCTATTGTCATTTATAGTGGCTATTGTTAATTTAATATTGTTGTTCAATAAAAATGTTGTATATAGTATTGAGAAAGGGTCCATTAGTGTGTAATATGAATAGAGTGAAAGTTAGATGGTGGCAAACTTTACAAGTTAATGAGTCAGTCGACTTTTGTAAACAAAGGACGTTGTTTTAGCGCAGAAAATTTCCTTAACTGTACAAATACAAAGATCGCTTTCCTCAGTGGACATTCAAACAGATTTGTATTATGGATCTCTCTCTCTCAATAATACTGTATAAAATACAATGAGTTTCAATGGAGGGACTCAACATTCCTTCGTTACTAGTTCTAAAGTGATGTTTTAGAATTAGTAATGGAGCCTTGGTCAAATTGTCAACTTGAGATTTGTATCCATGGCGGAAGGAAGCAGTTCTGCACAAAAGAGAGTTTTAAAGACATTTCGTAGTTGTTTCTTATTTATTTACACACTTGTGCCATCGAACTGTTGTATAAACGCAGTATCACATGAGTAGCCGTGCGATATGGCTGTATATCAGCACGCCGTGGTTACCTACGGCTGAATCACAGTTGTGCTGATATACAGCCAATTGCACAGCTAGTCGTGTGATTATTGCTCATATATATATTGTGTATATATATATATATATATATATATATATATATATATATATATATATATATAATCAGCATATTAGAATGATTTGTGAAGAATCATGTGACACTAAAGACTGGAGTAATGATGCTGAAAATTCAACTTTGAGTCACAGAAATAAATTATATTTTAAAATATATTAAAATAGGAAACAGTTATTTTAAATTTTAATAATAATTTTCACAATAATACTGTTTTCACTGTAATTTTGGTCAAATAAATGCAGCCTTGATAAGCATAAGACACTTCTTTCAAAACCATTAAACATTTTTTTAAGTAGATTTGAAACGGCAATAGGTCTCGGCTAACCACCTGATCAGAGCAACCGAATTATTTTAATACCAGTTGTAAACAGGTTTTTGGAATAATATCTCCTTACTTGAGTGTTACAGGCTGGGGAAAAAAAAAAAAAAAAAAACTGTCTACATTTCCTCTGCTCTTTGTTTCTTTGTAAACAATTTTAAACATGCAAGGTGACAATCTGGATCCTGACACATTCAGTGCCTCGCAGTGAATAAACTTTTCAGTGTGTGAAAGCATGTTTACGTTTGTTTTTGAAAAGGTTTAAACTAATAGATTTGAATGACTCAAAGGGCAGTGCAGTCAAGCTGTTTGTCTTCAGTTTTTTTTATACCTGACCTGAATAGTCACTGTGTGTGGTGATTGTCTCATTCTTTTCCCCTCTCTCGCTTTTTTTCCTTTTTAGCTCTTTGGTTTGCACTTTTGAATAACCCCTTCCCCTGTCACTCCCCCTCGCACGTATAAAGAATATTTACAACTATAATTTTGCATTCCTAAGAAAAGTGGTGGTTTACTTAAGTGGTACTTACCCATGACAAAAATCACTGTTATGATGCTAGATTGTGGATGCCCTTGTGTAAAAGAAGTGTGCTTAAGTATATTGAATGCACACTTTTTGTAGTATATTAACCCTAAAACAGGCAAGAGTGGAAAATGATCATCAAAAAATCATTTTATGTCACTTTTTATATCATTTGGACTCAAGTAAAACATATCCAAAGGACTTTTTGAAATATTTGATATAGTTTATGAGTTGTATCTCCCAGGATACATTGCCCTATTTAGGTACAAGAAAGGCCAAAGTCATCAATGTTTCTGTGATTTATTTAATGCAAAAAAATATGGGTCCCACTTTATATTAAGTGGCCTTAACTACTATGTACTGACATTTAAATTAATCAGTTGATACAATGCACTTAATTGTTTACATACATGTTTTTACATTGTACTTATATTTAAAAACTTAAAAATTAAATCTGTAATTCAATTCTGTAATTACATTTAGAATTACACTGTTGACCCACCCCATACCCCATACTGAGGGAGGGCGGAGCTGTAGGGGCGGAGGGCCAGAGGGTAACGGACGGCCCGCAGGTCTGTGGCAAAGGTGATGCGATGTCTGACTCGGGTGAAGCCGATGGTCCGAAGGAGCTCAGCGAGACCGATCGCTCGATGGTCACTGCAGATGTCGAGGGAGGGAGGAGCACGGGTGGAGGAGTCAGGGCGACAGGTTGAGGTAGAGCGACACGATCAGAAGCTGGAGACGGAGCCACGGGATCCCCATGCCCTGAGGGAGGTGGCTCACAGTAGGCCCGCGATGTAACCACGTCACTGAGAGGAGACAACAGAGGTACAGCGGGACTGGTGGAAGACAACTCAGGCAGGACAGCAGGTCTGGGGAGAAGACTGAGACGACAAGCTTGCAAGAACATTAAGAAGAGGAGGTGGGAGAGGGAGGCTGGGTGGGACCAGTGAATCCAATATAGAATAGTCAGGCAGATGAAAGGTTAAATCTATATTATTGTCCAGAAACTAACTCCCTGTGATGGGCAGGTGGGCGGGGCTTCTGACCAAACCCTCGACTTCCACACACACTCCCTTGGCGTAGGATGGGACAGCCAACTCCCACCCCTCGTCAGATGCGTTCCCCTCAGGCTCCGGTGTGATGTCGAGCTCAGTCGGTCCTCCTAGCGCGGGCTCTAACATCGCGGCTGAGTCACTTAGTCCATCTGCGGTGGGTTGTAATTGTCTCATCTTGTCGTCGGTGGGTTTCTGGCTGGGCACTGGACTTGGCTGGGATCTGGATCGGGGCCACATGCTCTCCAGACACATCAGCACGGCTTCCCTCCAATTCAGTCCGGTGGTGTCTAAGAGGTTGATAGGTCTGTGAAAGTTTGCCCCGATCCAGAACAGGGTCCCTAGGGTCTCCTCTTCGAGCAGGCTGGTTACGGCAAAACGGGAAAACTCAACAATAAAGGAAAAAAAAAAATCATGGCTCTCCTGAGCCACAGCGATGAACTTAACCCGTTCATCCATTAGGGCGGTCCGGCCTTCTGTAACACGTGTGCACAGGCGGGCAGACAGATGAAGACATGGACGAATAAAGTTCCAATACAAGGTTTAATATAATCCAAACGGGTCGAGGTACGTACACACAACCGAAACGAGACCGGACAAAGAGACACCAACAAAACTGAACTAATATACACAGATGATTAACTAAAATGACAAACAGGTAGGATGATTAGTGCAGTGTCCATGGTGACTGATTTTGGCGGGAAAACGGAACAAAGGAGCACATGTGACCAATGAAAACAAACAAACTGAAAGTCCATGTGGTGCGTGCGTGACAATGGCGTTCCACACCCGTCAGACATTCGTTCGTCTTCGGAACAGATATTTTGATGAAATCCAAAAGGTTTTTTATCCTCCATTGAAAGCAACGAAATTACCGTCATTCAAGTAGTGAAAACATCGTTAAAATAGTCTACGTGACTGCAGTGGTTCAACCTCAATATTATGAAGTGACGAGAATACTTTTTGTACGCAAAAACCAAACAAAAATAATGACTTTATTCAACAAATTTGTCTCTCCCCTGTCATTCTCATACACTATTTACGTTGTAGAGCTTCCGTGTTTACATCCGAACGCTGGCTGACAGAATGACAGAAATTTCATTTTTGGGTGAACTAACCCTTTAAGGTCAAGGGTCAGCGTACAGTGCGCAACATGAATTTCGTCATCAGAAGCGTACTGTACGCGCACTGCCGGATTTTTGTAACCGCGCATACTTTGTCCTCTTAGGTTGCACATGCGCATATAATTTTTTTGCAGTAATTCGTTTATCCACAAAATCGGGGCGTCGATTCACAAGGTAGTCGAAGAAAAAGCTACAGCGACGATGGAGGCCTACATAGATGAGAGATTGTGCTAGGAGGTTAGATAGTACCCTCGTTTGTACAACTCTAGCATTAAAAAATACAAAGATATTTACATGGGTTGTAACTCGCGGCGAGAGAACTGTGCATGCGTCGAACGCCTGTGTTCAAATGAAATATACTTTGCAAGGCTGTGCATTCGACTGTGCACGTACGCTAACATATGCGTAAAAAACGAAGTATACCCAGGGCTTTACTTGCTCACAACAGCGTGTCGCGTATGAATTGGCAGTAGCAAGTCCCGTACCTGCTCTACAGCAGCAGCAATAACAGCAGCGTATTAGATCTATTCCGCCAAGACCAAACATATCAACATTGTCATACCCATTACCGTGCCAAACACTCAGAGTTGATATGATTGACAGATATAAATTTAAACTACAATACATTTTCATTTAATTGTAACTAGCATGCACTTGAGTGTCCAGAGTGGAATGTATTATTTAAAAGCGTGCTAAAGTGTACTTCTTTTTCATAAGGGTAGGAATTGCTATACTCTTACTAAGTGTTTTTAGCATGCTGTCGGGTGTTTTGGTTGGTTTTTGAATGAAAAGTGCTCATCCGCCAGTCTCTATAACATAACCTTTTATCCATTTTTATCATCAGGCAAAATGTTTGAAAAGTAACAGTACACCTCTCATAGCACAAACATAGTATGTACTTTTGCAAGCTGCGATAATAAAGTAATCCATCACCAATCACACAATTTTACACTTGCATAAATCCTTCCTCTTGAGTAAATTCTGACAGAACAATAAGCCGCGCTATCTGTGTTTTAACTGGCGCTGGGAGTACCTACTGGAGCGCAGCCAAAACAATTTATTCAGATGGAATTTTGGTTCACGCCCATGTTATTTCACTCGTATTTTTGAGTGAACATTGTTTTCCCTCGTAGGGCACTGCAGAAACATGCAGAACGTCTTGGTCGTGTTGGAACATGTACACATGTTTAAACTGAGCGAAACAGAAAATGTAAAGGTGTTGTGTGCTTTAATCCTCTTTGACCTCCCGTTATCTGCACTGTACCATCATAAATGTGACCTTCAGTTCTGTTTTACGATGTGCGACAGATCAATGGCTCATATTCAGAAGTATAGACTAAGGTTGCATCGGTGAATGTCAATGGATCAGTACCTACGCACACCTACTCGCACACCCCGAGACGCCTCGTATGAAAGGACACCCTACACTTTAGGCTGTTATCACTCGCATTGTCAACTAACAAGGCTCCAGACTTGGAAAAGTCTCCCAACACGTTCAGTCAATGAAAGCACCGTAATCCTCACAGACATCCTTTTACCATATAAGGCTCATGATGATTTGTAGATAGCGTCTGCGTGGGTCAGCCGTTCTTTGAATGCTTTTGACATGTATGCTGAGCATACCAGACATACTGTCCCAGTTTCAGCTCTGTTGCTATGACGACAGCACATACACTCTGATGATATGGTATGCAGGAAGTCGATTACATCTGTGTTGCAGCTCATGGATTGTGTCATTATTTGTAAATACATGATGACTAAAGTCAGTTCACTTTTTTTTTTTTTTTTAATTCATGAGTCCAATCATGAAATGTGCACAGTGCCAAGAGACTTTACCAGAGCACTGAAATACTGAAATTCTGACAGGTTGCTAGGGTGTTGCTAGGGTGTTCTGGTTTATTGTTGGGGTGTTACAAGCGGTGGGAAATTTCAGTGTGGTTTCTAGTGAGGTTTGGGTGGATCCCAGGGAATCGTTGTCGTTCTTATGCTGTTCTGGCTGCTTTCCAGAGCATTGATTGAGTCTTTTAGGTGGTTGCTATGGTGTTGCTGAGTTGTTGCTTTGCAATGGGCATTGCAATGTGATTTCTAGGGTGTTCTGGGAGATTGTGTTCTGAGTTGTTGCCAGGACATTGCTATGCAGTTGCTAAGGTGTTGTGGCTGGTTCTTAGGATGTTGCTAGGGTGTTCTGGTTAGTTACCAGGGCATTGCTTGAGTCTTTTATATGGTTGCTAGGGTGTTCTGAGTTGTTGCCAGGGCATTGCTATGCTGTTGCTAAGGTTTCCTGGATGGTTGCTATGCAGTTGTTAAGGTATTGTGGCTGGTTGCTAGGGTATTCTGGGTGGTTGCTAGGGTGTTGCTTGAGTCATTCAGGTGTTCACTGGGTTGTTGCCTGGGTATTCTAGGTGGTTGCTGTGGTTCTCTAAATAGTTGCTAGGGTGTTGCTATAAGGTTTCCAGAGTGTTCTGGGAAATTGTGTTCTGAGTTGTTGCCAGGACATTGCTATGCAGTTGCTAAGGTGTTGTGGCTGGTTCTTAGGATGTTGCTAGGGTGTTCTGGGTAGTTACCAGGGCATTGCTTGAGTCTTTTATATGGTTGCTAGGGTGTTCTGGGTAGTTACCAGGGCATTGCTTGAGTCTTTTATATGGTTGCTAGGGTGTTCTGGGTAGTTACCAGGGCATTGCTTGAGTCTTTTATATGGTTGCTAGGGTGTTCTGAGTTGTTGCCAGGGCATTGCTATGCAGTTTCTAGTGTGTTCTGAGTGGTTGCTAAAACACTGCTATGTGGTTGCTAAGGTTTCCTGGATGGTCGCTATGCAGTTGTTAAGGTGTTGTGGCTGGTTGCTAGGGTGTTCTGGGTGGTTGCTAGGGTGTTGCTTGAGTCATTCAGGTGTTCACTGGGTTGTTGCCTGGGTATTCTAAGTGGTTGCCAGGGCTTTGCTATGTGGTTGCTGTGGTTCTCTAAATAGTTGCTAGGGTGTTGCTATAAGGTTTCCAGAGTGTTCTGGGAAATTGTGTTCTGAGTTGTTGCCAGGACATTGCTATGCAGTTGCTAAGGTGTTGTGGCTGGTTCTTAGGATGTTGCTAGGGTGTTCTGGGTAGTTACCAGGGCATTGCTTGAGTCTTTTATATGGTTGCTAGGGTGTTCTGAGTTGTTGCCAGGGCATTGCTATGCTGTTTCTAGGGTGTTCTGAATGGTTGCTAGGACATTGCTATGTGGTTGCTAAGGTTTTCTGGATGGTCGCTATGCAGTTTTTAAGGTGTTGTGGCTGGTTGCTAGGGTGTTCTGGGTGGTTGCTAGGGTGTTGCTTGAGTCATTCATTTCTAAGGTGTTGCTATGCAGTTTCTAGGGTGTTCTGAGATTGTGATCTTAGTTTTCGCCAGGACATTGCTATACTGTTCCTATGCTGTTCATTGCTAAGCTGTTGTGGCTGGTTGTTAGGACATTGCTAGGGTGTTCTGGGTAGTTAACAGGGCATTGCTTGAGTCTTTTAGGTGGTTGCTAGGGTGTTGTAAGGGCTTCATGAGTTGTTGCTAGGACATTACTATGCTGTTGCTAAGGTTTTCTGGATGGTTGCTATGCAGTTGTTAAGGTGAGTGTTGTGGCTGGTTGCTAGGGTGTTATTAGTGGTTGCTAGTCTTTCAGGTAGTTACTAGGGTGTTCTAGTTTGTTGCCAGGGCTTTGCTATGTGGTTGCTATGGTTCTCTAAATAGTTGCTAGGGTGTTGCTATAAGGTTTCTAGGTGTTCTGGGAGATTTTGATCTGAGTTGTTGCCTGGACATTGCTATGCAGTTGCTAGGGAGTTGCTAAGGTATCGTGGCTGGTTGTTAGGACATCGCTAGGGTGTTCTGGGTAGTTACCAGGGCGTTGCTTGAGTCTTTTAGTTGGTTGCTATGCAGTTTCTAGGTGGTTTGGGTTGTTGCCAGAATGTTATTATGCAGTTGCTAGGGGGTTGCTATGGTGCAATAGTATTAGTAGTGTTTGCTAAAGCAAACATCAAAAAAAAACATTGAAGTTGGGAAATATAAATTTGTTATATATTGTAATGTCATTATGACAAAGTCAGACCTGCATGGGGGTTGCATCATCAAAGATTGTGTTTTAGACAGCTCTAGTTGGCTAATGAATTACATTGTGTAACTATGTGTAACTATGCATGGAATGCCTCTGTGTGGCTGCTTTCTGTATCATTGCACAAGGTTAGATTTTATCTCAAGTTCAAGTTGAGTAAATTCATTTTACTGTGATAAAGAAGCCTTTATATTAGAAGGCTCTTACACAATGTCCTGTTCATAAGATTGCAAAGAAAACACCTATTGCAGAGTAGATAACAGCACTGAACAATAGTATCTTCTCTGCTCTGGGTTTGTTTCTGGAACTTTCTTTGTATTTGATCCAGTTTTATCCGTGCTGAGGTGATGTGGCTCTTAACTTGAGCTATGGGAGAATTTCACTTGAGCCCTATTTCCCATCTGATAGGATTCTAACCCTTGATTGACACCACCAGTGCTTGGGTCGGTTTCACCTGTCATACCCCAGGCGTATTTGAAGACTCCAGACCTCTGTGAGAGTAATTATGGAACAAAAACTCAAAAACCTCATTCTGCTTTTGTCCTATATCATATATATGCAACAGCGCTACCAATATCTGTCACTTTCATGGTGAAAGCAGCTGCTAGTCAACATGCTGCATGTGCAGATGAGCCTCAGAAAGATACTGGAGGCTTAATTAGCACTGTGCGATTTTGTCCCCTAGTCGAATTCCTTTTGCACTCTCATTGTTTTTAATTACTGCAGGAAATTCAGCACCGATCGGCACAGCCATTTAGAGACTTTTGCTGGTTCACTTGAACACAGGCTGATGGAGTTTACTTCCCGCAGTGCAGTGTTTCATGTTGTGTGATCATAATTTGAAACAGGCTCTTTTGTAAAATTTTCCTTTCAAATCTTATTATACTTAGATAACTGGTGAGAACACATAATGACTTTATTTACACAAGTGTATTATTTATAAAATATGTAAAATTAAAATGGAATGAAAGTGAGTAAGTGATGACAGATCTTCACTTAAAGTACACATACAGTACACTTTATTAAAGCAATAAGCCGTAAGCCGTGGTTTACTACATAAATTTATCCACTAACGATTCAGAAACGTCCAGTTTCATTCTAAAAGTTGTAACTTCTTCCTGAGTCTCTCCATCAGTGTCCGACTCCGGTTTGAACAATGTAAGGCTGAACACCGTTACTGACAATCCTCATTTTGGCTGCGTGAGATTCTCCAGCTTTGTTGTTGTTGAGCGACCGAAGCGCGAGCTGTTAAAGCTCCGCCCTCTTCTGGAAAGCAGCCGGGAGCAGCAGCTCATTTGCATGTAAAGGGACACACACAAAAATGGCGTGTTTTTGCTCACACCCAAATAGGGGCAAATTTGACAAGCTATATATATATATATATATATATATATATATATAGCTTATAATTATATAATTACACTTAAGTGGCCTTTTATTTCATTATTATTGTATTATCTATAAGTGCAGTATACACTTTTAAGATTTGAAGTACTGAAGAGCACATTCCACACAATGAAGCATTTAAGCGTGCTTTTTTCTCACAAGGGAGAATTGTCATTTTTGGGTTAACTATACCTTTAAGGCCTAAAGATCTCTGTGTTCTGGGCGGTGCAGGTGGCGTTCTCTTGTGCGTGTGACTCTGGAACACAGTTGGAATCAGGTTAACATTCACAAGATCATCTCGTTAACGCACTACCTACTCTGCTGTTCTCTTCCGATTTACAATATGCCTTAAGCAAAACTCTGGTATTTTTTTTTTTTTTATATCAATTTCAAATATCGTGTGCTCAGAACTCTAAGCACTGGATAATAATAGGAGAGGGAGCAATATTCGATACCCTGCCGAAAAGAAGAAAAAAAAAAACTGTGACGCCTGTTAGAAAAAGACGTTCCCATTCTTTATTCATGCTACATCCCTGGCAATATCATTGTACAAGGAAACTTTATATCACCAAGAATAAAAAAAAGATAAAAAGAAACAGAGGGGTATAAATCGATGTGGGCTGTGAAATCTGACCCAGTAAAAAGTCTTCTCATTGACAAGACGGGCGGCCAGTGTACGCAGCGCTGCTGTAGTAAATCGTAGCAGATTTCTCCCTGGGGACATGTGGTGAAGTACAGGGCTAGCATTTGACAGAAACATTATTCAAATCATCCTGCTCATTTTTCGCTTTCTTTTTTCTCTTTTTTGAGCTCTTGAATGCAAAAGTCTGGCATTTAGCTGCATTTTCAGCGAATGCAAACAGAGAAGGTATATTCTGTGCTTCTGTCATGGTCAGATGTGTATGACAGACCCCCTGAGCGTGTCTGTTTATGAATTAAATATTTAATTTGGACACGTTCCATTCCCTGTCGCCCAGTGCCCGCCACAACAATGAAAAGGTCATGTCACATCACTCTAATCACTCTGAACGTGCTACTATGCAGTTCCTGTGTAACTGAGAAAGAGAGAAATACAGGTTAGAGAAAGACAGGCAATAACAGAGAAAACACCTATCAACCTGTCCAGTGAACACATTGTGTTTTGACAGGCTTAACATTTTTTGTCTCTGACAGCTATGACATAACAAGTCCTTTGCTCTTCACTTGATTACACAAGTGGAGTGTGAAGGAAATTTTCACAGGCCAAAAACATCTCACAGGCATCAAAGGTGAAATGGCAAAAACCACTTGGCCTGAGTGCTCTGTTCCATTGTCCTTTCAATTAGGGATGTGTACAAATACATATTTTCAAAATCTTGAAAATATGCTGCGATGTGAGAACAACTATAAGGAAACTCTTTACAATTACACTGACAAGATCATGTCCACCAGACAACAATCATATAAAGTCAGAATTGTGGGATATGAACTTGCAATTCTGACTTAATATCTCACAATTCTCACTTCATAACTCGCAATTGCGACTTAATATCTCACAATTCTAACTTCTTTTCTCACAATTCTGACCTTTTCTTGCAATTTGCGAGTTTATATCTCACAATTCTGACTTTTTTTCTCACAATTCTGACTTTTTTCACGCAATTGCGAGTTTATATCTCGAATTCTGAATTATTTTATCAGAAATGTGAGATATAAACTGGTAATTGCCAGTTATAAAGTCCAATTATGAGGAAAAAACAAATGACTTTTTTCCTCACAATTCTAACCTTTTTTCTCAGAATTGCGAATTTTCTTTTTTTTAAATTCTGACTTTTTTCCTCGAGTTTATATCTCGTAATTCTGACTTCTTTTCTCGCAATTCTGACTTTTTTTCCTCACAATTCTGACTTTTTTTGCACAATTGTGAGTTTATATCTCAAATTCTGACTTCTTTTCTCAGAAATGTGAGATATAAACTGGCAATTGTGAGTTTATATCTCGCAATTCTGACTTTTTTTCTCACAATTCTGACTTTTTTCACGCAATTGCGAGTTTATATCTTGAATTCTGAATTATTTTATCAGAAATGTGAGATATAAACTGACAATTGCCAGTTATAAAGTCCAATTATGAGGAAAAAACAACTGACTTTTTTCCTCACAATTCTAACTTTTTTTCTCAGAATTGCGCATTATCTTTTTTTAAATTCTGACTTTTTTCCTCGAGTATATATCTCGTAATTCTGACTTCTTTTCTCGCAATTCTGACTTTTTTTCTCACAATTCTGACTTTTTTTCGCGCAATTGTGAGTTTATATCTCAAATTCTGACTTCTTTTCTCAGAAATGTGAGATATAAACTGGCAATTGTGAGTTATAAAGTCCAATTATGAGGTTAAAAACTACTGACTTTTTCTCAGAATTGCGCGTTTATATCTCACAATTCTGACTTTTTTCGTGCAATTGTGAGTTTATATCTCGAATTCTGAATTATTTTATCAGAAATGTGAGATATAAACTGGTAATTACCAGTTACAAAGTCCAATTATGAGGAAAAAACAACTGACTTTTTTCCTCACAATTCTAACTTTTTTTCTCAGAATTGCGAATTTTCTTTTTTTAAATTCTGACTTTTTTCCTCAAATTTATATCTCGTAATTCTGACTTCTTTTCTCACAATTCTGACTTTTTTTCTCGCAATTGTGAGTTTATATCTCAAATTCTGACTTCTTTTCTCAGAAATGTGAGATATAAACTGGCAATTGTGAGTTATAAAGTCCAATTATGAGGTTAAAAACTACTGACTTTTTCTCAGAATTGTGAGTTTATATCTCACAATTCTGACTTTTTCTCAGAATTGTGAGTTTATATCTCGCAATTCTGACTTTTTTTCTCACAATTTTGACTTTTTTCACGCAATTGCGAGTTTATATCTCGAATTCTGAATTATTTTATCAGAAATGTGAGATATAAACTGACAATTGCCAGTTATAAAGTCCAATTATGAGGAAAAAACAACTGACTTTTTTCCTCACAATTCTAACCTTTTTTCTCAGAATTGCGAATTTTCTTTTTTTTAAATTCTGACTTTTTTCCTCGAGTTTATATCTCGTAATTCTGACTTCTTTTCTCGCAATTCTGACTTTTTTTCCTCACAATTCTGACTTTTTTTGCACAATTGTGAGTTTATATCTCAAATTCTGACTTCTTTTCTCAGAAATGTGAGATATAAACTGGCAATTGTGAGTTTATATCTCGCAATTCTGACTTTTTTTCTCACAATTCTGACTTTTTTCACGCAATTGCGAGTTTATATCTTGAATTCTGAATTATTTTATCAGAAATGTGAGATATAAACTGACAATTGCCAGTTATAAAGTCCAATTATGAGGAAAAAACAACTGACTTTTTTCCTCACAATTCTAACTTTTTTTCTCAGAATTGCGCATTATCTTTTTTTAAATTCTGACTTTTTTCCTCGAGTATATATCTCGTAATTCTGACTTCTTTTCTCGCAATTCTGACTTTTTTTCTCACAATTCTGACTTTTTTTCGCGCAATTGTGAGTTTATATCTCAAATTCTGACTTCTTTTCTCAGAAATGTGAGATATAAACTGGCAATTGTGAGTTATAAAGTCCAATTATGAGGTTAAAAACTACTGACTTTTTCTCAGAATTGCGCGTTTATATCTCACAATTCTGACTTTTTTCGTGCAATTGTGAGTTTATATCTCGAATTCTGAATTATTTTATCAGAAATGTGAGATATAAACTGGTAATTACCAGTTACAAAGTCCAATTATGAGGAAAAAACAACTGACTTTTTTCCTCACAATTCTAACTTTTTTTCTCAGAATTGCGAATTTTCTTTTTTTAAATTCTGACTTTTTTCCTCAAATTTATATCTCGTAATTCTGACTTCTTTTCTCACAATTCTGACTTTTTTTCTCGCAATTGTGAGTTTATATCTCAAATTCTGACTTCTTTTCTCAGAAATGTGAGATATAAACTGGCAATTGTGAGTTATAAAGTCCAATTATGAGGTTAAAAACTACTGACTTTTTCTCAGAATTGTGAGTTTATATCTCACAATTCTGACTTTTTCTCAGAATTGTGAGTTTATATCTCGCAATTCTGACTTTTTTTCTCACAATTTTGACTTTTTTCACGCAATTGCGAGTTTATATCTCGAATTCTGAATTATTTTATCAGAAATGTGAGATATAAACTGACAATTGCCAGTTATAAAGTCCAATTATGAGGAAAAAACAACTGACTTTTTTCCTCACAATTCTAACTTTTTTTCTCAGAACTGCGAATTTTCTTTTTTTAAATTCTGACTTTTTTCCTCGAGTATATATCTCGTAATTCTGACTTCTTTTCTCGCAATTCTGACTTTTTTTCTCACAATTCTGACTTTTTTTGTGCAATTGTGAGTTTATATCTCAAATTCTGACTTCTTTTCTCAGAAATGTGAGATATAAACTGGCAATTGTGAGTTATAAAGTCCAATTATGAGGTTAAAAACTACTGACTTTTTCTCAGAATTGCGAGTTTATATCTCACAATTCTGACTTTTTTCCTTGAGTTTATATCTCATAATTCAGACTTCTTTTCTCACAATTCTAACTTTTTTTCTTGCCATTGCAAGTTTATATCTCACAATTCTAACTTTATAACTCGCAATTGCGAGTTTATATCACGTAATTCTGAGAAAAAAGTCAGAATTGCGAGATGTAAACTCACAATTGTGAGAAAAAAAGTCGTAATTATCTCTTTTATTTTTTGTTCAGTGGCAGAAAACAAGCTTCCATTGTAAACTAATCAGAAACTACACATAAATGAAAAATAAACACTAACAATCATATAGAGAACACTAAATTGGAACTGACACTGATAATAAAATAGAAATAAAATAAATAAATAAATAAATATCTAATTAGATACATTATCCATCTATCGATAAATTGTTCTTTGGATGGTGAAATTCTGTGCTTGTGAAAAAATAAACTGACAGCAAGGTGTGTGCGTTCTGCTTGGAGGAAGACCTCTGTAATGCAGTTTGCAATGCTTGTGGTGCAACACTGAGTCTGTGTCATTCATCAATGTTTTGACACAGGAAGCGGACACAACCCTGCCTGTCAGACACCATGATGGAACAAGGCCATTTTTTACTGCATCAAACAATAATCTACAGCAAGACAGCAGTGAACAGTCATCCCCGTCACACCCTTAGAACAGGTACTGTAAATGACATAAACCTCAGAATGACTCAATTGTGGAAAACATTACACACCGTGCTCTTGCTAACCTATCATCTTGCGGCTCAGGTGAGTCACAGTCATCATGTCAGACAAGTCAAAATGTGATGAATTAGAAAAGTCTATAGTCTGACTTCATGCACTCAAATGAGCAAACTGTGAGTCACTGTCGCCAAATCATCAACACTTTTCACCAGGTTTATGGTCCGGTTTATACTGTTTAATCCTGCATCACATTGAGTGAAAAGGACAGAAGACCCTAACAGTGCAGCAGCCACCCCACTTATCTACCATCAGCATAATCTGTACACATAGACCATTCAGGCTCTGCTGCAGCACAATGCCTTTGTTTGCCTAGCAATAGAAACCAGTTGTCCACTGCTGAGTCAATATTTACACCCTGTTGGAATGTGGGTTGCGCTGCCTCCCCAATACTAGAGCCCAAGCTCATATTCAATCTCCCTCACTCTCTCTTTTTTTCTCTCTTTTTATGCATTATTCCCCATCCTTCTTATGAAGTGCACAAACACAAATCCCCCTGTGTGCAATGTAAAGGCTTTCCATTTGCAGTCACATAATGTTTCTGAGTGGGTAAAAGTCTAAATCTGGCCTGAGATATTCCTTGCCCCTTTATTAATGTTCTTGTATCTACATCCTTGTTGGTTCTGCAATGACATTCCTATCAACCAATCATAGGAGGGGAGTTGGACTCTGAACAACATTAATATCAACCTATAATTTAAAGGCACATATGTAAGATTTTTGGATTGAAATATCCAAAAACCACTAGAACAATGTTGTATATTTTGCTGACTTGTGTACTTACATTATCCCAAATGTTTCCAAGAATGTTTAAATCCAGAGAAATAAGCAATTTTAACCAGGCCTTCGTGTCGGTGTGTTGCCTATCAATGACATCATACCTGCGTTATCCTCAAATTCCTTTATTTTGTGTTTTATTAGACAGGTGAGCAACTGTTTGGATACATTCATCGACAGAAAACGAATCATTGTTCACACAGTAAAGGTGATGATATGCGTTATATACAACATTTTGAGCAATGGCTTAGAAATTCAAACAAGATGGCGTCCTCTCAGCGGCAGTGGAGCGAAGAAAGGGAGCGTGAACTTATATCTTTTTACACTGGTAATTTGTCATGTGTCAACCCAAATCAGGGAATTTACCTCATTTAATGCTTAAAATACCAATCGGTGTCCAATTTAATGTACGTAGGCTGTAATTTAGCCATCAAATGTCTTCAGTTAAATACTAAAAAGAAGCATTCTGTTTAAAGTCTGCAGTGGTGTAGGCTGTAGGAAGTGTGGCATGAATGTAGCTTTTGACACGATCGACCCGGGTTCGAATCCGCCTTTTGCCAAACTCGCTCTTCTCCCTTTTCCCATCACAAATCAGATTGGAAAGGCATTTATATTCAATGAAAATGTAGAAAATATTTGAAAAGTTGAAATAAAGTGCCTAACACGTGTTTGATAATAAAGTATTTATTGGGTTGGCAATAGATTTGCTCCTCTCTGATTGGTTGCTGCCAACTGTCCGTTGCGTTACTAGTTGCCCTGTGTCTCAACAGGTTGCCCGTTGATGGCAACATTGCCCAGCAACATTGCTCAAAAAGTTGCCCGTGTATCATCACCTTAAGTCTTATTGTTTAAATCTTGTTTTCTTGATTTACCGCGAGTACCATATTTTACCATGCCTAATATCGATCCAGCTTACTGCAGTGTGCAACAAGTATCCCATAGTAGCCGCAGAGCGAATGCTGAGTAGCACTATAGCAACTTTCAACACACAAATGTATCTAATATGATAAACAGTGCTGTGAAAGCAAACTAGTGAGTAGATGAGTTTACCTGTTCAGCATGATGTTCAATTTCCATGATTTAGCCATGTTATTACTGATGTATTTTATCATGTAGAATAAAACATGAGGATATCTTGAGCTTGTGTTAACCATATTTCAAGCATGTAACCCAAAACTCATTGACTAGTACAATGTACAATGTGTAGTACAATGGAACCAGATGTGCCAAAATTATAACTCACTTTCCGGTTTTGGCCTAAAAAATACGTAATCCTGGCAGCACTCTATAACAGGCATGTGTGTTGGAGTAGAGTTGGAACTGAAGTCTGCATAAAGGTTGCCCTCCAGGGGAAGCAGGGTTAGCTAGCAATGAGTTAGAGATAGGACAATGTGTCTTTGACCGGAATTTTGACCATCAAAGATGTTGACCAAGGAACACGTCCTACTTGGCAAAGTCACAGTCACCATCCCCTTACTGCCGGGACAGATAGAACTGGCAATCGAGCCAAGGTCTTCACCACCCAGCGGATGCCTTTGCCATGAGCTCACTGCATTCTCGCAGAATGACCCCTTTGTTGCCAGGGCTGCTTGGAGGCCGTGGATGGATTACGGAAGGAATGTGCAACATTGCAATTGCAGAGCTGATGAACTGGAGCTTGTCCCTGAGCCACCTTCCCTCTCAGCACAGGTGTAAAAAGCGGGAAACAGGATGTCCACAGGTTTGTTAAGCAACCCTCCTTTCTGGCCAGGAAACATAATATCATCAATGCCATCTGATTATGTTATTTAAAAATAAATGCTAGGTTAACTGGCCTCCATATTAGAACTTTCCATGGAGGGAGCTGGTCCTAGTCAGGAGGTCACTGCTCTCTGCAACCTTGAGACACAGTTGAGCCATTCATGCTCCAATCTCTCACCCCTTATCATATCATATAATTTATTGTTTTCAAACCTTGTTTTGCCTCCTCTTCTTCAAATATAAAGAGATCTTAGTGGTACAGTTATGTTGGTGAAGGAGGTTGCTCTTCTTGTGGTGAAAAGTTATTTTCAAAGGCTAAGGCAAGTTGGGTAGTTATTTTATATTAATGTGTTTTTCAAACAATGCAAAAACTTTTGGACTAAACAAATATAAAATGCATTAATCATACAAGCTCGCTCAGCCTTGAACAAGGTTTGTAAATTTGCATTTCATCTTCATCGTTAAATCCAAGAATGTCATACTTTTCTACCTTTTGTACTTTCATTCAAGATTTAACTCTTATCATTTTTGTATCATTTTTAAACTCCATTGTTGATTCGAATAGCAAATAACTTTTACTGCACGCACTGCAACATACTTTTAAAAATGGTAGGTGAAATAAAATGCTGCATGGAGTCAACCCATCAAAATGCTGCATGAACTCAACCAATCAGCATGTTAAGCGGCCAAGTCCCACCCCTGAAAGTTCCTGCGTGGAGTCAAACAATCAAAATGCTGCATAAACTCAACCAATCACCATGTTAAGCGGCCAAGTTCCACCCCCGAAAGTTCCTGGGTGGAGTCAACCAATCAAAATGCTGCGTGAACTCAACCAATCAGCATGTTCAGTGCCCAAGTCCCACCCCCGAAGATTCCTGAACTTTGAAAAAGTACTACCTCGTGAGCAGAGACTTTCTGAGGGGCAAATTTTTACTCAGAACTTTATTTAGACCCTGGACGTGCCGTCGAAACACACAGAGTACCATCCCGAAGTCCCCAGTTCCTGGGGAAAGTTCCTTCGGTGGAAACGTAACTCAAGAATCCAATTTAACATTGACTACATTATTTTTTAACTTTCATCTTAAGTCATTGCGAACTTTGTGAACCTTAATAAATGTAAAATTCCGAATCCATCTCATTTATAAAAATAGCAATAGTTCTTTGAAATTGATTTGGATTAATTTATAGAAAATTTACCACAGAAACTTCTCATCATATTAGATATTAATATTGCTACGTTAGCAGAGCAGCCTGAAAATTATTGTGCTAAATTGGATTTAGGAACTTTAATCAAGTGCCATAGCTCCAAGAATAATCTGAAGACAGATTCTTTTCAGCAATCAGAATAATTAATTATCCATGGTGCAGAAAACTATATACTAGAGATACTTTGATTTCTCATGCAATATTGCAATGCATAATCAAATGAGGATTATTAATTTTTTCCCCCTATTAGATTATATCCAGTCTCAAAGTGACTGTTAAATGAACAAAGCAAAGGTATTATATGATTCACTATCTAATCAATGTCCAAAAAACCTTGTACAGTTTATTCAGTTATGCCAGTTTATGCCCATTTGGGGAAGCTCTCAAATTCTGCATTCCCGTGTACGCCCCTATTGGCTTTTGGGCAAAATGATGAAAAACAGCAGCAGTTCCTGTGGTCAAAGTGTGAACCACACTGGGTAGTCAATTGTCAGTTAAATGGAGCACAGTGCAATAAGCACCAGCACAGCCTGTTTGCTTGCCTATCCCCAAATCTTTCCCTCCATAACCCCCCATCTTTCCTCCCACACATTTACCCTGTGGGGTCCCAGTCGGGTGGAATACAGCACGAGTGGATGTGGCAGGTTGCCATAGAAACTTAATAAGCCACCGGCTGCAGAGAGACTTAGCTGGGGTAACTACTGAACCATGGTTTTAAAAGGTAATAAATTGTAAGCGGGGCAATATGTGGAAAGAGAGCCAGAAAGAGAATGGATGTCAGAAGGGAAGAAATGTGTTGTTTCGCCTGAGAATTGGGGTGTGGGTGAGGTTGAAACTGAATTAAATAGTTTGTCAAGCACGGTCTCAACTGTGAGAGCCACCGGAGCCGCGAGGCTGAAGGTTAAACGGCTGTCTGTGATGCCGATGTCGATTGCTTCCCTTTTGACGCGTGTCACCGTTCGTCTGCGGCGTCCCCATTCTTTATCCTCTCCTACAATTGTCATTGCCTCGACTGGACTGCCCATCATGCGCACCTGTCTGCCGGCAAGAATTGATGTGGGGCTCGCTGTCATAGCTCAGATCGCTCCTACGGCTGCTCTGTTGCCAAGTATCCTTTGTGGCTGTAAACCTTTCATTAGCGGCAGTGCTGTAAATCTATCATTAATTATTGGGCTTGGCATTTACAGAGGGACCTCTGATTGATAGCAGAGACGGCAGCAAGCATGGTGTAGACTGTTTAGAGAGCAGATCCATAATGGCTGGCAACAAGGTGGAATTTGTCTAAGTTTTAATATCCAGAGGTCTTGCCATTCATCTTGCTAACCCTATCACATCGCAGATCTTCCAGGTGCTCATCTACATGTGCTGAAGTGTTTGTGCCAATGTGTTTTTGGTGAGGGGTGGGATACATGTCCTAAGTGGCCACTTACTGTTATCCTGAGGCTCAGGTGAAGGAAAACTCTTTAAATTTTAAATGTTTGAGCTGTTTTAACTGAAAGCAACTTGTACTGACATATCTTAAAATATGTCAGTGCCAAATGCGGGTGGATTTCAGCACTGGAAGTTAAATTTTATGTATAACATAGTATATATTCAATTGTAGTCTTTTAAAAAGGCATTTGAAATGATAAAGTAAAAAAATATTGATTTTTCGATACATATCAATCCTGAAATATCTGAAAATACTCATTTTCCACAGAATAGATACACAATATCAGCTGTTCTTTCTCTTTCTCTCTCTCTCATCTCTCCGACAGTGAGTCGACACACAAACCCACCTCCCCTCACTCACTCGTTTCATTTGCTCCAGATGAATATTCTAAGTGTTACAGGGTTTGAATTTCAGCGTGGGATTGCGTTTATTGTGCATAATTTTACTCATTCCCACATATTTTGTCCTCACACACAAAGTGTGTACACATAAATTCGCCTTTTAGTGCTAAATTGAGTTATTTTTCACTGCTTATTGTGCTTAAACAGTCAAATATACACACAATAATGTCAAAATGCCGGTCTTGGAGAGTATTCACGTAAAAACAGTCAGTTATGTTTTAAGTGAACGTAAACAGTTGAGAAAGAAAACGCATGTGTAACAGTATAATGGATCCGTGCATCAGGTCTTAGGGTGCTTTCACATCAGCACTTTTGGTGCGCACCTGGGTGTGATTGACGTCAGAGTTCGGTACGTTTGGATGATGAGAACATTGTCTTCTGTACTTGGGTGCGCACCTGCGAACCGTACTCGAGTCCACTTAAAAAGGCTGGCCTGGGGTACGGTTCAAGTGAACTCCGGTACGGTTCGCTGCTGATATGAATGCAAACGTACCAAATCTCTATTAATGCCAAATTATTTAAAAAAAAATTGTGTTTGTGTGTGTGTTTCACTCACTTTCCCGTCGAGTTTGACAGACGTGCTGCAAGCAGAGAGCTATATATCTAATTTCTGCTCAACTTCTGCGTTCTACATTTGCGGCAGATAGACGCAAATGCCGTTATGTACTGAAGCTTTGGAAACAAAACCAACGGTTCAAAAACAAAAAAATATATATAAAATCGAGGAGAGAAACTTTATGCATTTTGCCGCCTTCTCCTGCGCCGTTGTTACTAGGCAATGGAGTATACAGCTGCTGGTTTGATGACGCTAATGAACCGTGGGTCGGACCCAAATAATATAATATGAACACAGTCCAAAGGGGGGAGCAATCGAACTCGGTTTCGGTCCAGGCAATCATACCAATTGTGAAAGCACCCTTAAAGTGATAGCAGCCTAATAAGCCTGCTTCAAATTATGAGATAATATTAATATATATATATATATATATATATATATATATATATATGGCAGTTTTTTTCCCCATGGCATTGTTATCAAAATTGTGTTTAAGCACTGTCTGTGAAACCAGGCCATGGACAAACAGGTACTCGCACCATTGGTTGAGTCATTGTTTTTGTGTATGGCCTAGTCACAATTTCTTTGGTGCCACCAGTGGTGGATAAATTGCACACTTTGAGATGGTCACCAACTCAGCTAGTTTAAGCTTCTTTTTCCAGTAGGGATGAGGGATTAGAGTTTGTTTCAATGCCTCAGTGTTTACTCTAAAGGTTAGGGTAATGGGTCGGCTCATTGCCGATATTCAGTTGTCTCTTCTTGGAAAGCACTTGGCCTTTTGCATATGATTAGATGCATTGCATATGATTAGATGTGGGCAACTCTCAAAAAACATGTCCATGCATTTCATCAAATGCCGCTTATCTGAGCCTTGCAGTTAGTCTCAGGTCTGTAACTGTTGCAGATTACTCTGGCTCAGTCTATGAGAGCACGGGTTGTTACAGCCATTGTTCCGGTGTGCCTGGGGACTTGACCACTCAGCAGGTTTGATGAAATCGCTGCTCTGGCAGTGTGCTGGAGAGAATGGGGTTACGTTAGGTGGTTAACAGGAGATGACTCCCGAGCATCAGCCAAAACAGTTTATTTTCCTCTCCGCTTTCATAAGTGTGATAGACCGAAAGATCCCTCCGAGATTACTCAAGAGAACAGCTCTCTCAAGATGTCAGATGTTGGTCGGCTGCTGTTCTTTGTTTGGCAAGTGCCTGAAATAAGTTTCAAGTTCATGCTGCTTGACTGAGTTCACTCAGGTGTTTTTGAGGGTAACATGTTCTTATAATGCTGACCCTTTAGCGATAACACTATTAGGATTCATGGAGCAAATCTTTAGGTGCACTCAACTAAATTACTGTTAGGCCTAACCTAAGGCACACTGGATTATGAAGATAAACTTGATACTAAGAAATGATTCAGACCACTAGAGCAGATGGTTATCATAAGGATTAGGTAGACAGGAAGACAATAAGACCCATGTCCATCTTTTAGTTGGATTAGTCAATTATCTGTTTACACAGATTCAATTCATTTGTTTAATTTCTTTGTTTATCTGTTTGCAGATAATCTATTGTTTTCCAGTTAAATGGGTGCTGCTGTAAATTACTTTTTGCATAAAGCTCAAATCTGTTTAGTTGTTCGTAGTCTGAACAGAATTACAAACCTGATCAAACTGCATTTATATCAAGTTTGCAATGCAATTTAAAATTTTTCATTATTCAGTATGAAACATGCATTAAAATCATACACTGAACAGTAGTGTCTACAGATTTATCTGAATTCACTTATTTTACACTCATGTTTTCCCAATATTTTGAATGATCTATGTTGTGAATGAATGGTTCATGAATGGAATATTGCTTAATCACATGATGGTTAGATGTCATGATGGCCAAGATCAGAGGCAAACTGCCCTCTCTTACCACACTGACAGCTGCTTTCTTCTTTTGTCTCCTGGCATTGTCTTGATACTTGACTATGGCAAGCAGTGTGTGTGTATGTATGTGTATATATATATATATATATATATATATATATATATATATCAGATATTGAATACAATGTTTGAACACCATCACACAGTGAATTACAAGGCTCTTCTCCATTATCTGATGAATCACTGCTTCTATTATTACTAGAAATTGTTTGTGCAAAATTCAGTTATACCACATTTTCCATGGGCAGTAGGGCAACAATTTGTGGCAGATAAATAGTGCTGACTTTGGTGAATTAAATGTAATTTACATTGAAAAAATATTTGCACTGAAACTATGCATTCCATAGATCAGGGGCGGTTCTAGGATTTGATCTTTTTCTTCTGGCCTGGTCAGATCACAGCAAAAACTAATATTAGCCTAACTAAAGCCAGGTTCACACTGTGCGATTTTGACCACGGTTTGGCTGTCTAAGACAATTTGACAAATCCTAAAAGATTCCTCTGATCCTAGGCTAAAATCTGTAGTCTTTGATCATTAGTTTGACATGTTCACCGACAGCCAATTGATGACCGTTGCGATTAAATCTTACCTCAGACAGAATTCTGGCAGTATCAGAAGATTTGGCGCACAGTCCTGCACTGTGACTTCTACGACGACCGTTAAATTGTCTCTGTTTTTCAAGACAAGCCATAGTCAAAATCACCATTTCAGGCCCACATGTAAGGCAGCTCACAGTCACCGAACGTGTGCGGGTTGATGATGTAAAACTCCGGACAAGTTATCTTGCGTGCGTCCATTTTTAATACATCTTGACTGTCGTACAGTCTGACATTAATCTGACAGCGTGACATGAGGATCATGTTTGTACAGTCTGACAAGCAACAATCGTAAAGGACTATTATAAATCGCACAGTGTGTGCCCGGCTTAATATAAAGTTCAAACATTAAAGACAATAATAAAATAATAACAAATAAACAAATTACAAGCAACAGCACAAATAAATACAAGCGAACAAAGATAAAAAATTAAATAAACAGTACTTTACAGTGTTTGTGAAAACGATATTACTGTAAATTTACACAGATAAAGAAGTTATTTAGTTAAGCGCAGTGAGTGATATTATCTTTTCCTTTTCTTGTTTGTGTAACGGTCATAGGCCGGTAAGAGATGTGCATGTAAACCTCACTCCCCTGATCTCAAGAGGTGCTCTAGCGACTGATGCTAGAGACTGCAGTCTTTAGCCTCCTTGTTAGAGCACCAGACTCCCATGCCAGCGGACCGGGTTCGAGTGGGGTTCGAGGGGTTGCATTGGTGCCATGACCCAGATGGGAGTGAGGTTTAGGGGGGTGAGTGTAACGGACGTAGGCCAGTAAGAGCTGTGTGTGTAAACCTCACTCCCCTGAACTCAAGAGGCGCTCTAGAGACTGCGGTCTTTAGCCTCCTTGTTAGAGCACCAGACTCCCATGCCAGCGGACCGGGTTCAAGTCCCACTTAGAGCGGGCGGTTTGAACAGGAGGGGTTGCATTGGTGGCATGACCCAGATGGGAGTGAGGTTTAGGGGGATGAGTGTGACGGACGTAGGCCAGTAAGAGCTGTGTGTGTAAACTTCACTCACCTGAACTCAAGAGGCGCTCTAGAGACTGCGGTCTTTAGCCTCTTTGTTAGCGTGCCCGACTCCTATGCCGGCGGACCCAGGTTTGAGTCCTGCTTAGAGTGGCTGGTTCGAACAGGAGGGGTTACATTTGATTAACATTATTAATATAGGAAACAGAAGGTATATGAGGCTGCTTTCACTTTAAAACCTATTGCACGGATCTATTATATTGACACACAACTGATATATAACTGTTTTCGTTCACTTAAGACATAACCAACTGTGTTTATGTGGATACTCATCAAGACAGGCATTTTGGCATAATTTTGTGTAGTCTCGCGTGATGTCTGAGGCGGCTTTCTGTGTGCGCGCACAGAAATAATCTATCACAGCGCGCTAGTACCAAATTAAGTTACTTTCACCTGAATGGCTTAAAATCACTTGAATGTTTAAACTGATAAGACTCAAAAACATGTGAAAAATATAAACTTAAAAGCAATACTGGCCCGATCTTTTAGATAGGTGATTATAGTTTAAGGGGGGACTGAGATGACAAATGGGGGGTTAAAGCCCCCCTAAAAATGGTCTAGAACCACCCCTGGCATAGATGCTTAGGATTGTGGATAGTTAATAAATACAGCTGTAATGCAGAACAATTGTGCAAAATTGCCACACAGTTATCTAGACACTAGAGTCTAGCAGTGCAGCTCTTTTTTCTTAAATAGTTTGACGTGTATTTGGTCCACTAGCTCTCCAAGGCCTTCTCTACTCCTCCCCCAAACCCGACTTCACTGCAACACAAACTCTGATCAAGAAACTAAAAAAAGAGAGAGAGAGAGAGAGAGAGAAAACATCAGTGTGTGACAAGTTCTCTCCCTCTCATCTCTGCGGGAATCTGGTGGGGGCTTTTTGCAACCCACCTGGCCTCGACTGAATCAACTGCAGCTCAGCATCTATAATGAGGCAGAGCTCCTGCAAAATCAGCTAGCATGTTTTTAGCACAGACACCCCACTTCTCTTGATCCTCACTCACAGCGAGGCCTGTTTTCATCCGCCCGTTATCGTTGGAAGAGTAGTTCACCTCAGACTTCTGTTTTTCCTTTTTTGTTTCTCTCTCACACTCCTTTTTATGTTTCAATATTTTTTTTTTACTGTGACCACCCGCTGAATGTGTCTTGGTAGTTTCTTTTCAACTCTATTCCCATAGTGGCCGCAGGATGTGCCAAAACAGTTTAAAAAGGAAATCTTCGTTCCATTTTTATCCCGTTTTTCAAATGTCAGCCAGAACCACACATTCCACAAATCAACAATGCACTTTCTGTTTCATGACTACTCGTGACAAACAAAAACACTTTCTATAGCTGCAGTAAACACCACAAACAACAACTCCACAAATAACTTTTTTTTTTTTTTTTTTTCTGTTTAGAACTTAAATTGTTTAAACAGAACCTGCTGGAAACATCTACATTTTTTGTAGTTCCCCTGATTTGGCTTTGAATGTTAACACTTTTATATGTCAGCTTGGTCAATGTGCGAGAAAAGTGGAAGGAAAAACTCTTTTATGTTGACAGTTTAGTGATTTGCATGTAAACCCTTTCATTTGCAATTTCCATGTTTGTGTGGTTATTTATTTGTTAACACTCTAGTTTAGGGTCCAATTCTCACTATTAACTAGATGTTTATTAGCATGCACATTACTACACACTAAAAAAAATGCTGGGTTAAAAACAACCCAAGTTGGGTTGAAAATGGACAAACCCAGAGATTGGGTTAAATGTTTGATTTAACCCTACTATTGTTTAAAAATTACTATATGGCTGTCTTAAAATGAACCCAAAATGGGTTGGAAATTAGAAATCAGATACAAAACTAACTAAAGGCAACAATAATAATCAAAAGGTGAACATTTATTAATAAGCAATTTATTAAATGTTGTTTAATTAGTATTCATTTTAATTTATTAATAAATGTTAATTTCCAACATACTTTGGGTTCATTTTAAGCAAGCAATATAGTCATTTTTAAACAATACTTGAGTTAAATAAAAATACCCAGCAGGTTGGGCAAACATTTAACCCAACTGCTGGGTTAAAACAACCCAATCACTGGGTTTATCCATTTTCAACCCAACTTGGGTTGTTTTTAGCCCAGCATTTTTTAGTGTAGGATATTAGCTGCTTATTAGTACTTATAAAGCACATATTAATGCCTTGCATGGCAATATTCTACATACCTTAATCTTACCCAATACCTAATCTTAGCCCAAGCTTTACTCACCCTTAAGCCATCCTAGGTGTATATGACTGAAGTAAAATATCTAGCTTCCGCCAGACCGCCTTCCGTTTTCAAGTTACGAAGAAAGTGTAAACTGGCATTGCATCAGTAACACTTTTACCGTAAGTTGAATAGGGAAGGTGTAGGACGTAGTGTAAGCTTTTTGAACTGAAAGAGTTTTACACTTCGTACGTTGAATACGGAAGGCGGTCTGGCGGAAGCTAGATATTTTACTTCATAACTTGCTAAATATGGATTTTTTTTACACAAATGCATCGCTTCGCTTCAGAAGGCCTTTATTAACCCCCCGGAGCCGTGTGGAGTATGTTTATGATGGATCGATGTGGATAAAAGCACTTTCTTCAGCTCATACTCGTGGGTCCTGTTCACTGCCATTATAAACCACAGATGTGTCAGGATATTTATTAAAATATCTCAGAGAGTGTTTATCAGAAAGTCATATACACCTAGGATGGCTTGAGGGTGAGTAAAGCTTGGGCTAATTTTCATTTCAAATTGAACTAATTCTTTAATAATCTTACTAACTATTATAAGCAGCAATTAGGAGTTTATTGAGACAAAAGCGGTAGTTAATAGTTTTCTGGCTAATTTGGCAGCATACTATTTTTTTTTTTTCCTTAAAAAGGATATATGCTGGATTTTCTTTTTTTCTTTTTTTATCTCTGCCAGAACCACACATTCAGTAAAACAATAATATTAAAAAAAGGTGATTTGCAAAAAGCTCCTCTAGCTGAAAACTCAACCAACAATAATCCTGCGCCAGGCTTTACTTATTCTTTTATTCAGAATTTTAGAAAAAGTGAATAATTCCACACTACCATTTTGCGCTGCATTAATGTGTTGTCTTAGCTGCGGTAATTTTAGGAAAGCAAAGCGAGTGGAAACCCCGGTGTTTCACTTTAAAGCACTGATCTGGTGCTCACAGCTGGAAACCACTACCATAACAAATAATACATGAGCGGCTAGCAAGAGGGAGTGCAGTCTACACCATACAAACAGGAATAAATCATTACAGAGCTGATTCAGTGCGAATGGGAACCTGAAAAACCCTCTCATACATCTGCCTCTAGACTCGTCACCTCTGAACCTCCTGAAATGAAGCAGTTTTCACTGCTCTGCCATCTGATTTGTGTACAAAACCCAGGCGCTAAACAAAAGCGTAATTTTCCATCATCATAATTACACTCTGCCTAAAGCGAACTATTTTCAGCTCTTACTTTTTACCAACTAGTCTCTCCGTAGGTGCTGCCTCAGAGACAGACTTCGCCTTTGCTGTCATTCAGATTTCCCTCATTGGCCAAATGCTGATTGCGGAGTCTCGTTTTTCAGAGCACATCAATCATTCTTTAGCATTAGCGTTCAAAGGGCCAATTAGCAAAGCTCTGAGGCACTTAGAGTCACCGAGTGCAAGTCTTCGATTAGAGCCTGACCTCACTGCAATTTGCATGGACAGCTAAGCATCAAATAAAAGATACAGGATCCTTCACATAATTACATCTAAATGGATATTAGGGTGGAACCTTTGAGCCTTCATCTGTGGATATTAGCAGCAACGAATGGAAATATATCAGTCTATAACAGTGGATGAAAACAACAACGGAAAAGTGTATCATCAGATCAGTGACACCTAAAATTCTGCCAAATATTATGTGAGCAAGTTGATAAATCAGTGAGTGTGTAAATTTACGGTGTGTCAGAGAATTCTACAAATCCATTGATTTCGATCAATCATATCACAAGGACATGTATGAAAATGCAAGGGTTATCTCCTTAAAACTTGCATTTAAAAAAAAAAAAAAGTCATTGGTGCAATCCATTGAAAAATTATCATTTCAAAGGTGGTTTATTAGTCGTTTTGGAAATTCTATTCACTGAATTTCTGCTTGATTGCAAACTGAACCAGCTCTTTCCACACCCTCAAAATGCATTTGATGTATTTGGGTCAATAAAATGACAGTTTTTTTTTTTTTTTCCAAAGGCCTTAATAATAATAAAAAAATAATAAAGATATAACATCCAAAGTATGTAAAGTAGTACAACTAGATCTCTTCTATTGAATCCAAAAGGTTTTAAATATATTTTGCTACATATAAAGGTATTTTAAAGATTTTGAAGTGTGAAAAGGTCATTCGGTTTAACCATCCAAAGCCAATACAGCCATTTCATTTGTGATTAAAATATCTTAATATGTAATAAATGTATATATATTTTTATTCTGACATGCTTTTATAACATCATATATCAACATAGTGCAAAATGGTACTAAAATTATGAGAAAGAATGTCCGGAAAAATTAATTTTATTGATGTCATTCGTAGTAACCAATTGGGAAAAGGAACCATTTTGAATAAAGTCATGCGGTCAATATCATGTGACAGGATGTGACATCATTCAGACACCTGCAAAGCACCACATGGTCGTGAAGCAAAGTAACTAACTCTCTCTTAACTATTTGAAAAATTCATGTTTTCACTTGTTCATACGCATGTCCTGAAACATCAGGTCATTCGGTACAACCGCTATAAAACAGAAAATGTTGTAATATTTTATATAGCTAGCTAGATATCAGCCTGTTAGCATTGTTTTAAAAAAGCTATCATCATTCGGTATAACCAAAACTGTCATTCAGTAAAACCAAAATTTTGGTTAAACCAAATGACTTTTTTGGTGACAAATTTTGTCCATCTTGTAAAAAATGACGAAAACAGTGTTAATTGAGTATAACAACCACATAATTTCATTGTTAACACTTAATAAAACTAATTAAAATTAATTATATCTCCATTATGTTTTTTTACACTTTTAAAAACCCTATTCGTTAATGACCTATTTTTACCCGTCAAATACTACATCATTGATTTAACCACAGGTAAACTCTGTTCTTACTACATTAAAATTGTTTAGCATAGTAAAATCACGGTCATTAATATTATTATTAATAATCAAAATACACAATTCTAGTAACAGGGTTTCCTGTGGTCACAGTATTGTACGTATTATTGGTGTTTTACAACTTTAAATGCAGCTCACCCAATCAAAATTTTAAATGCTGATTTTTGAAATTCTTTTAAGTTATATTATTATACAGGATAGATTTGCAGCGTCTCTCAATATAAAAGTCCAGCCATTTGACCCTTTTTGTGGTCAAATGAGTCTGGTCCCATTCTCACACATGGCCTGATTTCACCATAAGAAAGAGGGTTGTTTAATGAGGCAGTGCTAATCACGCAAGGTCACCTCGGTGGCTAACTGCCTTTCCACGTCTACAGGTGCAAACACCGGTGTCCAGCCCTTTCTATAATATAGCTTCTTTTTTTCTGGATAAACTCTATTAAATTCCACATAATTGTGTGTGTTCTCCATGGTGAATATTTGATACCTTGTTTGCCCTCTGACGCTGAGCAGACCAAAGTAATCAGTGCTGGGCTTGTCCGTGGATAGACATTGGTGTGTACTCAACGGATGGCCACTCACTGGACCAATTACTTTATTAATTATTAATTTATCACAAAGGTCAACTTCCCTTGATTGTTCCCGCAGAGCTGGTCAGGACAATGTGACTTTTGTCTCTTTGAGTAGCGGTTAATACTCACATTGAGAATTACGGTGTCTAATGAAGAAGAAACAAATCACATGTATATGCTCTGTTTCAAAAACTAGCAGGCGGCCTATATAGACAGCACTTTAAGGAATCATAGACTAAGATGCCTCATTTTCACAAAATTTAAAGCCAGCATTGCATTTGTACAGAAGCCCTAAACGGCCATGGATTATTTTTTTTTTTTTTCTCGTGATCACGAGAAAACAGCTTTTGTTATCTTGAGATCACGAGAAAACAGCTTTTGTTATCTTGAGATCACGAGAAAACAACTTTTGTTATCTTGAGATCACGAAAAATTAAGTTGTGATCACGAGAAAACAGCTTTTGTTATCTTGAGATCACGAGAAAATTAAGTTGTGATCACGAGAAAACAGCTTTTGTTATCTTGAGATCACGAGAAAACAACTTTTGTTATCTTGAGATCACGAGAAAATTAAGTTGTGATCACGAGAAAACAGCTTTTGTTATCTTGAGATCACGAGAAAATTAAGTTGTGATCACGAGAAAACAGCTTTTGTTATCTTGAGATCACGAGAAAACAGCTTTTGTTATCTTGAGATCACGAGAAAACAACTTTTGTTATCTTGAGATCACGAGAAAACAACTTTTGTTATCTTGAGATCACGAAAAATTAAGTTGTGATCACGAGAAAACAGCTTTTGTTATCTTGAGATCACGAGAAAATTAAGTTGTGATCACGAGAAAACAGCTTTTGTTATCTTGAGATCACGAGAAAACAACTTTTGTTATCTTGAGATCACGAGAAAATTGAGTTGTGATCACGAGAAAACAGCTTTTGTTATCTTGAGATCACGAGAAAACAACTTTTGTTATCTTGAGATCACGAGAAAATTAAGTTGTGATCACGAGAAAACAGCTTTTGTTATCTTGAGATCACGAGAAAATTAAGTTGTGATCACGAGAAAACAGCTTTTGTTATCTTGAGATCACGAGAAAACAACTTTTGTTATCTTGAGATCACGAGAAAACAACTTTTGTTATCTTGAGATCACGAGAAAATTAAGTTGTGATCACGAGAAAACAGCTTTTGTTATCTTGAGATCACAAGAAAACAACTTTTGTTATCTTGAGATCACGAAAAATTAAGTTGTGATCACGAGAAAACAGCTTTTGTTATCTTGAGATCACGAAAAATTAAGTTGTGATCACGAGAAAACAGCTTTTGTTATCTTGAGATCACAAGAAAACAACTTTTGTTATCTTGAGATCACGAAAAATTAAGTTGTGATCACGAGAAAACAACTTTTGTTATCTTGAGATCATGAAAAATTAAGTTGTGATCACGAGAAAACAGCTTTTGTTATCTCGAGATCACGAGAAAATTAAGTTGTGATCACGAGAAAACAACTTTTGTTATCTCGAGATCACGAGAAAACAAGATAGACAAAAATAATAATCCGTTATTTTATTAAAAATAAAAATGGCCGTTTAGGGGTTCCGTACATTTGTCCTTTAAAGACACATTAAAGGGTTAGTTCACCCAAAAATTAAAATTCTGTAATTTATTACTCACCCTCATGTCATTCCACACTTGTAAGACCTTCGTTCATCTTCAGAACACAAATTAAGATATTTTTGATAAAACCCGATGGCTCAGTGAGGCCTGCATTGCCAGCAAGATAATTAACACTTTCAATGCCCAGAAAGCTACTAAAGACGTATTTAAAACAGTTCATGTGACTACAGTGCTTCAACCTTAATGTTATGAAGTGACGAGAATACTTTTAGTGCGTCTAACCCTAAAACAAAATAATGACTTTATTCAACAGTATCTAGTGATGGGCGATTTCAAAACACTGCTTCATGAAGCTTTTGAAGCTGTACGAATCTTTTGTTTTGAATCAGTTGTTCGGAGCGCGTATCAAACTGCCACCCATTTACACAATTGTGTGTGTGTCCCTGTTACACAATTTTAAGTTAACATTACATAGTGTAAAAATAGCAAAATAGAATTGTGTTTGGTCTCTCTTTTTATGTAATGTTCTGTTTATTAAAACCAAGTATACTCATTTTTACATTTATTCCAAAATAATAACTAAAGGCAGTAATAATTTAAACAATTTATATTACTTATATACTAATATTTAGCTTTTCTTTTTAATAGTCAATTTATTTTCAGCAGTCATCAAGCCTTTAGGCTACACACTGGTCACTCACTGGTCACAGACACAAAGATGTACCTTTAATTTCACCACTTAAAGCCCCCGAGTCATCATGTTTTCAGGCCATTTCAGGTTTGATTTTGACATGACATAAAGTGGTGATATATCTTAGTGACAGTTGTTTGCTTCATTTTTAATTAGTCTTCCCATTAACGCCGTCACTGTCTCCATTCAGGCCGATTCGACGAGAACGGAACGAAAACAAGAGGCGGGATTTATCGCACGAACCAATCATGTCCAATCATAACTGATCATATCCAATCATAGCGTAATTGAGGCATTGCCTCCTCTTACGTGACTTTGCCCCATTCATTCTGAATTACCCCCCACTAAACCCACCGCACGCTATAGAGGCTCTGCTTTATTTCTATGAGCTAAAGGGAGGCACAGAGACGAGGACTCCCTGCTGTAACTTTACCTGCGGGTGTCGCTGTTTGACATTGTTTCTTTAGAAAAACAAGTGACTTTTACACTTTTTAAAGCATTAGTTCACTTTCTGAACAAAAATGTTCTGATAATTTACTCACCCCAATGTCAAGATGAATGTCTTTCTTTCTTCAGTCGAAAAGAAATTCAGGTTTTTGATGAAAACATTCCAGGATCATTCTCCTTATAGTGGACTTCAATGGACTCCACTGTTGAAGGTCAAAATTACAGTTTCAGTGCAGCTTCAAAAGGCTTTAAACGATACCAGACGAGGAATAAGGGACTTATCTAGCGAAACGATCCGTCGTGTTTTTAATTCAACTGTAACGTTATATGCTTTATAAACACAAATGATCGCCTTGCGAGTGCTTCCATGTTCCGTATTCTTCAAAAAGCTTATGCTGTATGTCCTATGCCTTTTCTATTCGACGGCGCCGCGTTCGTTCCGTAAGTTGAATGGGGAAGGCGTAGGACATACAGCTCTAGTGAACTAATCCTTAAATGTCAAGTTTAGTAACATTTGCGTTGTTTTATTTTTGTAATATCGATTATTTTCTCATCCAGTTTTTTTGAGGAGGCACTGCCTCCCTTGCCTCCTCGGAGGAAATGCCCCTGATTTCACCATAACAGTTTGTTCGGCTGAAATATCTAAAGGCGTCTTGTTGCTGGAGAACTTTATTATGACTGGTTTAATGTTTACGTTTATGTACATTTTGAAGGAAGCTACCTATGTAGGCAGCAAGGCAGCTCTCTAGGTTTCGGAACAGAGCCATAGTATCTGTCTAGACTAAAACATGAAGTTTCAAATTATCAAGATTATTGTACACATTCGTTCAGTGTTGATAATTAAGGCTTAATGTCTTGTACCTCTTAACAAGGCCCAGCTGGAGTCTCGTGTGGTTCTGTTTAATTTGAAAGTCCGGTAGTTTGTAATGTTTAATGTGTCATTTATTTTGACCTTTAGTTAATGGTTCTGCCATACCACTGAAAAGGTCATATCTCTATTTCCTATTTATTGCCAAAATGAGATGCAGAGTGACCCTCTGCCCTCGTTGGTGCGGCCAGCTCACAATTACAGTGCTGACTGATTAAATTACCACCTCTGCACACCATTCATTCTAAGAATACCTCATTCCTTTTAAATGATCACAGACCCTCCACAAAATCTGACCTGGTTTGTCCCACCGAGATGAAAGAGACCACCTACACTTGAAACACTTCCTAAAGTGTACTGCGTGAGATGGAAGAGGCGGTAGCTTCATGACTCACATGGATTTAATTCATGTTAATTCGTTTTTTGTTATATTTAAACAATGCATGTTAATCTGGCCCGGTAAATTATGAATTGTCAAGCCTGTCTTCATTTACATCATATTAATAGTCATATTAGCATTAAGTGCATAATTAAATTTGATTACGAATAATTATTCACATAAATTAGATTTAGGCTCAAATTATTGCTGTTAAAGTCTGTGGAAAGCTATTTAGCAATAAGAAAAAGTATTCTGCAAATGCTTTTAGTATTCGCGTCGTCTGCGCATACACAGACACACAAGATCCATTCCCTTAAAATAATTACGGCCGCATTGATATTGAAATTTGCATAATTTAATGCCTTAGTCCTCCAAACTTAGAGTATTTGCCCTTCTCAGTTTACGCAATAAGCTTTACTGCACTCTGTTAAACAGTAATATACACCAGTCACAAATCTGTAGTGTTGTAGTCAAGACCGCCTAAAACGAGAGCAAGACCAGTGTGTGTTGAGACCAACAGAAGACCAAGGCAAGTCGAGACTGAGTCAAGACCAAGACCAGACTAGCACTCCTCAATTTCATCTGAAAGATCCACATTTACTGCTTGAGTGATGTCTTATTATTCAAATTGTTATTATTGATTAAAAATAAGACACTATATAGAGCCATTACCAATCAGTTGAAAACACTAACAACAAAGTTAATCTTTACACTGCAGAGGTGGAACAGAAGTTGCATTTAAATTGGTACAATTACAAATGCATAACTAATGTTGAGATTAATGGTTTAAAATTAAAATGTTGTTTATTGAACATTTGTAAAAAAAAAAAATCAATATCACGTTTACAATTGTGCTCATATTTGTGAAAACAGCCCTCTTTCTTGTGATATTGCTTAATTATATCATATGTTATAATATAAATATCAAGATTTTATACAAGTACTTTTATGCAATCATATCTTGTATTTTGTGGGCATTTTTATTAATTTTGGTGATGTTTCTGACACAATCCCTTGTTGATTTCTGACCCAGCACAACAGTAACAAAATAAATGAAATTAGAAATAAGTTATTGATTGCATTTGAAGTTTTACATCCAATCAAATTAATGATATCAGACATTGCAACGGCAATTTAGTGATATCCCCGCAGTTGTGGTCTTGACCGGTCTTAAAAATAAAAACTTGAGTCCTTTTAGTCTGAGACCAAGACAAGACCAAGACCAAATGCGGCCGAGACCAAGACAAGACCATGACCTTCAAAAAATGGTTTTAAGACACAGTCTCAAGTATACAACACTACAAATTTGGGCACTTGTATTCATCTTACTCATGTTAAGTTGTTTACATAGTAAAATATAAATTGTGCCTATCACAATTCATTTTAAGCATTTATGTTTACAAAATTAAAAGCTATTGAAAATAATTTTGTGGAAATTGACTTGCCCTATTTGTGAGGGAAAAGAATGTGGCATGAGGTTTTTGAGGCATTAGGCCCAAGCTAAAATATTCTGTCAAAGTACGGAAGAATCATCTCGGTTTCTGTTGTAACCTCTGTTCCCTGATGGAGGGAACAAGACGTTGTGTCAAGACTGACACTAGGGGTCACTCTTGGGAGCCCCAAACATATTCAGAAAAGGCCAATGAGAATTAGTAAGTGAATTTGCATGCCAGCCACTCCCCCGGACACTCATTCAGGTTGGAGCTGAGGACACAAGACAGCATCTTGACCATTTCAGCATCAGGGTTGTGGCATGAGGGACACAACGTCTCGTTCCGTCCCTCCCTCCGTCCCTCCAACAGTAACCGAGACATTCTCTATATGTCAGTCACTTTGACGTTGTGTCGAGACTGACACTAGGGGTTCCTATACTAAACGCCACTATGTTGAGTTTTTGTGGTGCAAGTATCAAGTGAACTCACGCCATCTCGCAACCTTCCAACGGCCAGGGGACTTATCCTTTTTTTATCGGTCGTGAAGTAAGTTCTTATTATTAAAAATGAGTACCTACTCAAGCAAGCCTATATTTCTTGATGCATGGATGGAAGAACAGATCAACCATTTGAAAACATGGTTTTAGTGTGAGAACGCTGACTCTAAGATCCGTCTGTAGTTTGGTCTACAGATGGTGTAACATGAAACATACTCTGTTTGCATGTGCTTTTGTAGTGATTCAGAGTTGCCCAGATATGGATTAGCGCTATATAGATAAAGACCATTTTAGAAAAGATAAGCATTGCGTTGGAATAAACTCACACAGTCTGACTGTTGACGACATTGATTCTGGCTATATCCGGGATAAAGATAAGGTTCTGAGATTTACGACAACATTGGAGTCCTTCCACCACGGTGATGCTTTAGAGAATTTATGGGGGAAAAAACATTCTACATTATGAGTTCATATTTGTCTTATCATCTATCACCAGATTTGATTGGACCACACATGTAAATATGATGGATATAGATATCTACAGTTAGTCTTTGGCTCGATAACATATTGTCTTCAAAATGTGTTCTCAGCCCCCACAAAACCATATGGGCTTTGTAAATCAGAAATCTGCAGTTTTCTCCTTGTGTAGACTGTTTATTTTTCCTCCTAAATGCAGCTTTCATGGTTTCACAAAAGGGATTTGTCAAAAATTAAATAAATATAAGGAAAAGTATTCACAGAACAGGGCAAATCGACAGAAACAACGTAATAGACCCTCCAGAGCGTTTGTTATGTCCTCTATTACTGAACCTCAAACGACATTATAAAACAACTTTCTTCCTCTTTGTGCTTTATAGAACGTAATCATTCATAATAATGAACACACTCGAACTCAAGAGTGTGTTAGTGAGGTTTGACTCAAAAAAGGTATAATGGTAAGAAGCCAGAGACACAAACAGATATCAGTCTGAAAACTCACAGCCGAAAACAGTCACATTAGAGCTCTTATCGCTTGAGAAACTCTGTTGAATTAATTAAATTAGAGTGACTGTATTGATTGTGATATTTTTTTCTGGCTTCCCCGTATTCTAGTGTGGGTCCTGGAGGGCTGTAACCTTGCTGTTTTTTTCACAGCATTCTGCAGATTTGCCCTGGGGTTGAAAGTTTACCACTGACACACAAACACACCAGTGCGCCACTAAAGGCCCCTGGGAGATTAACTGAATGAAGGGGGAGTGGAAGCGTGTGGGGTGAGCGAAAGGTTGCGTCAACCGAGGGCAACACTCACTGCCAAGGTGTAGCCAGACAAAAAGACTAGAAATTTACATTTTACATTCATGTGATTGCACTAAGGCATCGTATCGCCTGCAGCGATGTTCCATTGTAGTTTTTAGCCGCTGACATATTTTGTTTATTATTTATTTCATTCTTTTATTGTGGAAAGTGTATAATTATAGCTGTCACAGGCCTGTGATATGGGGGGCCGTGTTGTGAGACTGGCCCAGGTGTTGATACGGCTGCACATGCTGATAGTGCCAGTCGCCACTCTGACAATTACAGACAGGGTGATTGCTTGATTGGCAGGGTTATTTCTGGGCAATTATTTAGATTTTTATGTCAGTCAATCCTACAATCGGCAGACCTTGCTTTTTTACCCTCTCTAGTTGTGTTTCTTAAAGGCTTTGTTAACCTGAAAATCTAAATTCTCACATAATTTCAAAAGAAGATATTTAACAGAATGTCAAAGCTGCTCTTTTACAATTAAAGTGAATGGGGGAGATAGCTCAAAACAGACAAAAATAAATACCAAATATAGCTGCAAGCAGCCATTACAGGGTCAAGTCAAATAAGGACATAAAAGGAAATATTTTTGAACATCTGTGATCATGAGGATAAAGCTGTTTAAATTACATCAGTTAAAGCACTTATTAACATGGTTTATAACTTCTGAGCAGTAGGTGGCGCTATAATGAAACTCTGCATGCACCCTCAAGTCATGACTGTGCATGTACCAAGTTTTGTGTCAATACACAAAACTTTTGCAAAGATACAGTCACATATCCATTTTGGCGTGCTTGAAGTCAAATTTGTTGACGCAGTATAAAACAACACTTGGGTCTATCAAAAATTGTTTAATAACTTTTTGTCCCGAGTGTCTGTAGATGCTACATACCAAATTTCATACAAATTGGACAATTTTTGTAGGAGGAGTTTAAAAAAGTAGGTTTTTAATAAAATCCAATATGGTGCATAGTTTTGGGCTATTGAGTAGCAATTGGGCGGGTTTTGTTGTGAAAACCTGGCAACCCTTATAGGGTGCATTCGAATCAGCATGAGGAAAGAATTTAGTTTCTAGGACTTACAAAGTTATGAGCATAAACATGAGTGAATGATTCAATGAGTGAACTGTTGGTGGGTTTGAGATAGAGACTCCAAATTTGCTATGGTAACAATTTTGACTGTCCTCTATCTGTGTGCCAAATTTCATAACTTTTTACCATACAGTTCTATGGGCTGCCATAGACTCAAGAGTAGAAAAAAACGTATAATAAGAAAACTAACGATTTCAATAGGGGTCCCCTAATAAAGTAGTTATGACCATAAGTCTTCTGAATTCATATGATATCTTTTTGTGAGGAAAAAAAAATAAAAAAATTAGTTTAAAATCACTGAAAAGTTGTATACACTAAAATAACGTCTTGAATCCTAGAAGAACATATTCCAAATAATGTCTATCGTATGGCTTATAGATTGTAAAATAACAGCTAATTCAAAATATGAATAAAAAATAGAACAGTATATAAATATTCCTAAAATAACACTACTCCAAAACTGACTAAAAAGTACCATAAAAATAACAGTAGTTATGATATAAGTATGATATAACTACTTAAGATATAAGTAGTTCATACAACTCATGAAATATATATTCCAGTTCTTGTGTAGCCATCTATTGGAAAATTGAGCTTGTTGAAAATGTCATACATTGAATTTTTTTTTACAAATAACATCTTAAATCCCAGTTTGTACTTCTCACAAACCTACATCTTCAGAAGACTTTTATTATAGCACATGATTCATATGTTTGAATTACAGCATGTTGAATTACAGGTTTGGAACAAGATGTGGGAAATACATTTTGACCATATTTTCATCTTGGGTGAATGATTCTTTTAAGCTTCAGTAGTCCTTGATTCATCTGTTTTTGTTAGTCATTCATGGAATCACAGCTGCAGCATCTCCTGTTATTACACTCTATAATCTTAAAGTTTCTCCATGTCATGTTTTTGTACCTGAAGCAATCTCTACCTAGACCACCACAGCAGCCAAGACCATTATCACTAAAGCACTGTTCCTCCGGCTGCAAATGCTGTTGATAAGGAACAGAAACCTACTTTGTGCCTTAATGAAAATGTCAGAAGACAAAAGGTCATTAGCGAATGCTGTGTGTATGTGTGTGGCCCCTTTGCACCTCGGTCTTTCTCATGGAACATTTCCCTCGGCTTTCCAAAAGCTGACCTTACTTTTCATGTTACTTCAAGGACAACACCGCACATGCTCTTTCAGACTAAATAGAATATCCATGGCAACTAGGATGTGTTGCTGCAAGGTGCTTTGTGTGTGTATTTAGTGATAATTCATTTAATGAAAATCAATGAAGGTATTGCACAGAACAGTGTAGGCCGCACTAATACGGGTCGCGTTCTCAGATTAGGAGCGGCAGCCTCTAAACAAACTATTAGTTCTAATGAAATCTCATCAGTACATCAAAAGACAAGGTTTTGCTCTACGTCGTCTCAAATGAGCTCAATTAAATCAGGGCTTTTAGGTCTATTACAAACAGTGTCAGCAGACGCTACCTAAATAGCTTTCGGCTGCAGTAAAGAATTACGCTCAGCATAACAGATTTTATAGAAATGCTAAGGAGACTTACCGCTGTCTACAAATTGCCAGTAATCTGTCTTTTGGAACTGTGGGAACCAAAAATAGAGTCTAAGATCAGAGTATCGCAGCAAAAATGAATTGATGTTGACACATCAACCACAACTATGAAGAAACTGCATGAAAAAGCAGTTATTTGGCTTGGACGCCTGAGTAATGCATTTCCTTCTGATGATCAACGATTTTTCCCCTCACTTCTTTCTTTTAATGTCTGGGTGGTAATCGTTCCTACTTGTGAGGGGGGCATCCATGTCAGATATAGGCTTTTGCTTCTTAAAAGCTTGCAGTGCTTTAAGTGCAAGGGCCGAAACGCCTGAGTCAGCATCAGTGCAGCCAGTTCAGCGAGTGCGACGAGAGGCTGGAAAACACATCAGCACCTCCCCCTGTTCGATGAGACACGCTATACATACACATTTCTCCCCTGTGTTCATGAATTTACATGAGGTCAGTCATCTCCCTGACAATTTTCAGGGGCAGCAAGGAAATCCGGTTGTGGGGCAGAAATTTGATGTGATGTAAATTGCTCTAAACGCACGGCTGAGACTGACTGAGCTGTTACCAGAGCCGAAATTTTTCACTCTTCTGTAATGACGTTTGGCTCCTTGAGATCTACGGCAGAGGATGCTGTAAATAATGTACTTAACATAATTCTGTGTAGCTCTGAGGGTTTTGGGGCGAATTCGCTCGCCGTTGGATAATTTCATGCAAACAAGCCAAAGAAGCCACTTACATGCCTCAGCGGCAGTTCATTGGCCATCTCCAAAGCAAACCAATTAGCCAGCGCCTCAGCATCTGTCAGGCTAGAAAAGTCTGTAAAGAATGCCTGTGGATTGGTGGGTGGTATTGTACGAGACCTCTGTATGGACCGAAATGACGAAGGCGTGTGTTTAGAAACCGTATCGCTGACATGAAGGGCTTCCAAAAGCTGCTACGCATCAAGAATCCAATGCGCTAAGCTGCTTGAGCTTTCAAAGCCAATTCAATGTCAAATCTTCCAAAATAAGCTTCAAATTCACAAATGAGTTCCGATGTGAATTTCTACTGTGGGGTTACTTAGCAGGGGTTCACTAGAAAGACTTGGGTTGGTTGATCTGAAAAGGGCAGAAGGATTTGGCCTAAAAGTGTTTAGGTGTCAAACTCACTGCCCGCACCCTCCCCAGGGAGTCAACATTGTGTGGAATTACATTGGCCACACAAAAGGAATTCTTAATTGGATGCTAATTAGGGGCACGGAACTGATAAATACCTTAGTGAGGCAGCTTTTATCCAAAGATGAGAAGATGAGAGTCAGGCACCCCTCTTCCAATTCCATTAACGAAAAGGCAGTTTTTGGTGGGAAAAATGGCTCGGCACTGGTCCCTCAAACACGCTGGTCTTGAACAAGGAATTGCTAACGTCAGTCGCCAAGGAGAGGGATAATGTCCACTTGTCAAAGGATGCAGTACGTACATAAAAATTAGTTCTCAAAACTAGTAGTAAAGGGCTTAAAGCCCTAATCATTCTAATTCTATGAGAATAGTAAAGTTCACACAACAACTATAATGATATTTTTTCAACCAATCAGAATTCACCTAACTTTAAAGAGCAGGAGCATTTAAAGTGGCAGACGTCATAATACACTCATAATACACAGAATGTTATTGTTCGTTGGTATATATATATATTAGGGGTGTAACGGTACATGTATTTGTCCCGAACCATACGGTACGGACGTCATGGTTCGGTTCATGCAGTTAGATGACGCATACAGTAATTCACAAGCGATCCACACTCCAATCCAGAAGGGGGCGCATAGGGTAATGCAATGCTGTTTTGCTAACCGTCACAACAGGAAAAAGCGCAGAAGAAGAGACGAGCAATAGATATGTTTACGTGTAATCTCTCAACTAGTGTTTTAACCATGGAAAGACATCAATAAAACAGCTTGAGAATAATATCTCACGTAGCATTACATTTACCTCAGGCAAGTCATTCAGTGTCCACAGCATGTTAGTTCACTAGAGAAATGAACTCTAGAGGGAACATTTCACTAAATATATATGCACTGTATTAGCAAGAAAATGTATATGGTTTACAGCGTCGGTTGAGAGAGATTATATATATATATATATCCTTAAGAAAATTATAATTGAATTTATTTAAAGAGGGAGACACACATTGTTCAATAAACCACTGTTTAATAATAAAAAGAAGAAAAAAGAAAATTTTATATTTAATTTTCTCCCCCTGCTGTACCGAATTGTGACTTCAATACCGAGGTACGTACCGAACCATCATGTACATATATTTATAGCTGTATATCGCTGCACCAATATAATATATATACACACAGTTCTCAGCGTAAATGAGTACACCCCCTTTGAAAAATAACATTTTAAACAATATCTCAATGAACACAAGAACAATTTCCAAAATGTTGACAAGACTAAGTTTAATATAACATCTGTTTAACTCATAGCGTAAAAGTAAGGTTACTAATATAACTTAGATTACACATTTTTCAGTTTTACTCAAATTAGCTTGATGCAAAAATGAGTACACCCCACGACAAAACAACATTAAGTCTTCTAGGCATGGAATAAACAAGTTGGCGACATTTTGCAACATATATCTTTTTCCATTCTTCAAGAATGACCTCTTTTAGAAACTGGATGCTGGATGGAGAGTGATGCTCAACTTGTCTCTTCAGAATTCCCCATAGGTGTTCGATTGGGTTCAGATCAGGAGACATACTTGGCCACTGAATGACTTTCACCCTGTTCTTCTTCAGAAATGTGTTTAGGATCATTGTCATGTTGGAAAAATGCATTACAACCAAGGGCATGGAGTGACGGTAGCATCTTCTCTTTCAATATAGAGCAGTACATTTGTGAATTCACGATGCCATCAATGAAATGCAGCTCCCCGACACCAGCAGCGCTTATGCAGCCCCACATAAGGACACTGCCACCACCATGTTTCACAGTAGGCACCATGCATTTTTCTTTGTATTCCTCACCTTTGCGACGCCATACAGTTAAGCCATCAGTTCCAAAAACGGGCTTTTTTGTGCCTGAGCTTTAGGAGAGGCTTCTTTCGTGGACGGCACCCATGCATGCCATTCTTCTGCAGTGTATGCCGTATTGTGTTACGGGAAATAGTCACCCCAGTTTGGCTTTCTACTTCTTTAGATAACTGCAGTGAACTTGCATGCCGATTTTCTTCAACCCTTCTCATCAGAAGACGCTCCTGTCAAATTGTTAACTCCCTTGGGCGACCTGGACATCTCTGTGAGATGGTTCCAGTTCCATCTTTTTTAAATTTTTGTACCACTTTTGCTACAGTATTCTGACTGATAAGTAAAGCTTTGCTGTTCTTCTTGTAGCCTTCAGCTTTCTGGTGTAAAGAAATTATTTTCTTTCTCAGGTCTTGTGACATTTCTCTTCCATGTGGTGCCATTGCTGACAGCATGAAATGGGAAGGGGTTTTAACACCCTTTTATAGTCAACTGTCTGCTGGACACCTGTGTAATGAATAATTAGACTCACCTGTGGTTGAATTCTTGTTAAATTAGACATTTGTAGTATAAAATTTAGCTTTGCTCCAGAGACTTTCAGTGGGGTGTACTCATTTTTGCATCACCCTAATTTGAGTAAAACTGAAAATGTTGTTCCCTAAGTTATATTATTAACCTTACTTTCATGTTATAAGTTAAACAGATGTTATACAAAACTTGTTTTTGTTTTTGTGTTCATTGAAATATTGTTTAAAATGTTACTTTTCAAAGGGGGTCACTGTATATGCCTTTAATTAGATACAGTAACCTACAGTAGGAGGACAGACGGGAAGTTGTCGTTCTTGGTGTGAAGACTAAACAAAGGCTGTTATATGTCTCGTTGGTTTGCAGGCAGGTTATGTCCATAGTGTCACACAGCACACATCGTCACCGGATCTCCATGCTCCGCCCACTCATTTCCAATCACCAGAGTACTGATCAGCGGCACCTGCACCTCATCTCACCAGCACTATATGAACACTCACTCCCTGCACTTCAGTGTCTGGTCTTGTTTGTACATACCTGGATTCCTTATCTCTCCGTCCATGTCTCCATGTCTCCATGTCTCCATGTCTCCATGTCTCCATGTCTCCATGTCTCCATGTCTCCATGTCTCCATGTCTCCATGTCTCCATGTCTCCATGTCTCCACTGTCCAGCTAAGTGTCTATACTCAGCGTGCTAATATCAATCAACTACTCACCTGTGTTATTCCTGTGTTCGTGCCTCTGTCTACAATAAAAGTACCTGTTTACTACTTACCCTCTTGTAACCGTCTGTGTCTGACACATAGTCACTTATGATGTTGTTTGTCTCTCAAGAAACTAGTAGGTAATCAATGAGTCAGTAACTATACTAATTTACACCAGCTTTGAGTACAACATAAGATGGATGTGGTCATGACAAAATGAATGTGAGTAAGTGAATGAGATTAATTGTGAAACTGAACACTGAACGTATTCTTGAAAATACCATGAGCTCAGGAATTAAACTCCACTGGTTGCACTGTATGCTTCTATGATTCACTAAAAAGAACCAGCCAGGAATCAATAGCTTGGGAATCAGGCTTCACTGGTTGCACTGTGTGTTACCTAACCATAGAAAAGAACCAGCTAAGAAGAGTCATTAGCTTGAGAACTGCACTGATTGCAATGTATGTTTCATGCTGAACAGTAATGCAGAGAACATATACGGTGTTCTTGTACGTGCAAGAAAATCAGCTCCATTTTCAACCCAGACTTATTAAAAAAAAAAAAAAAAACATGCCTTTGACAGAATTTCTGCATTAATTATATTATGTTGCTTCTTGCACATTCAAGAAAAATGTCCAGTGAGTGGCGCTAAAAGCAAGTTCACTAAATCTGTGAAAATAATGTACCACTTACACTAAACTCTACCCTAAACCTGATAGTATTAAAGGGGACCTATTATGCCCCTTTTTACAAGATGTATAAGTCTCTGGTGTCCCCAGAATGTGCACAAAATACCCCACAGATAATTTATTATAGCTTGTCAAATTTGCCTCTATTTGGGTGTGAGCAAAAACACGCCATTAAATGCAAATGAGCTGCTGCTCCCTGCCCCTTTTCCAGAAGGAGGTGCTTCGGTTGCTCAACAACAACAAAGCTGGAGAATCTCACGCAGCCAAAATTAGGATTGTCAGTAACCGGAGTCGGACACTATCGGAGAGAAGTTACAACATTTTTTAATGCAACTGGATGTTTCTGAATGGTTAGTGGATAAATGTACTGGCCTTTGCAAATAAACATTGCATTTTCAATGTCTTGTCTTTACAGAAAACGCTGTTCTTTACAAACGTGTGGTTATACAGCATATAAACAAGGTTTAAAATAGACGACATCTGGTCTTTAAATCAACAAAATGGTGATTTGCTCAAAAATTATAAAAAATAGATCACGCTGGATCACGAACAGTTTTTACAGATCCGTCCTTGAGTAACAACTTTTTAGCAAAGCCTGCCTTGTATTGCCCCTCATTCACAAAGCAGTCTGGAGTGAAATTATTTGTGCAGACATAAACGAATTTAGGTAGATTATGGGGCGCATTGCCTTCAAAAAAAAAAAAAAAAGAGTGGGTGGTTTTGTTCATACACTGCCAACACACATTTATGTCCAAACTTCATGTAAAAGTGGATTTTGCATAATACACCTACTTAAGAGAAGTAAACGTGAGATAAAATGCAATGAAATGTAGGCCTATGTAAAGGTAAAGGACTTTTTGGAGTTTTACAAAAAGCTAGGTACAGGCATGTTTCCATTCTATTGGAAAACAGGTAAAAGAGTGAGACAAAGTGATGGTAAGATACCTAATCCTGCACTGTAATACCACAAAACTGCAAGACCCTCCCCAAAAAAAACCTAGTACATGCATGCATCTCTGCTACCTCATCGTCGCATTGTTGCCATGGAAACCTGAAGATGAAAAGAGTTACTTGTAGATTAAATGAGATATTTGAAGTACAGACATCCTTCAAAAACACATGGCTAAAAAAGTATAAGCTTTTTGGATAATATTCCTCAAATTCATGTAGATAGAAACATTTTCACCCAGTCAGCCTTTGATAGGCTTTAGGCACATTGATCAAACGCTTCAATGTGTATCAGTGTACTAACAAAGTCGCTGAATGCAGCATTTTTCACCTCTGGTTATGATAAAGCTTTCAGTAACATATTTATGAAACTGTGAAATAAGAACATGAAATATGATTTTCCTCAGCGGCGACTCTGAGTAATGGAAGAGATCCAGTCGAGTCATCTGTCACATCTGTGTGTGCGTGTTTGTGTCTTCGCCAGACTACTTTGAAACATTTCTAAAGACTGCTGCATTTCCTCAGGCTTCAACAGATGAGTACACCGATGACGGGATGACATCCGAAAACGGTTGAGCCTATCACATGCTTGCTGCCGGTCGGTGCGTTTGTGTGTGTATGTGTGTGTGGGCTCATGTTTGTGTGAATGTCTCCTTTACAGATGGCCGCTCTCTGAAGGAGATTAGACTGGCTAGCCTTCCCTATGACGGACACGGACAGAACATCCCAATTCCCTAAAGGAACGAGCAGCTAAGATAACAGGCATCCAAACCGAGGAGGCAGCAGACACATAAACTGTTTCCCAGTCTGTCTAAATCAGAGTCCACTGAGCAGCCAATATAGAGTGTAATTTATTGTGCACCTTGTCCACTGAATGAGGCCTAATGAATCAAGGAATTAGAGTGTTTATGGGTGGCAACAATCTCTGTCCCACTGCTTCATTATAGCGCACTGAATTGCATGTTCTGGTAATGGACAGGCTTGGGGAACAGCAGTGCGGAATAAAGTAGCCTTCCGAACCACAGGCTTCTTAGAAATGTAATACCGTTAAGCTAAAAATACATTGTAATCAAAAAAGCTTTACATGCACTGTTCAATTGAACCAATTAACCAAAGTGAATCGGACTTTCTACAGACATTTAAGAAGAGCGTGTTTGTTTTCTGCCTCAGTTTGCTTAGCTGAAAAGCTAACATAGTGTCCTAACCAAACGCCAGGGTTGCCAGGTTCAAAACCTGCCCAATTGCTACTCAAAAACTATCCCAAAACCAGCCCAATTACGTTTCGGGGTGGGGTACCCCGGTAAAAAACGCTTCCAGGGGGTCAAATCCACATTTTTGGCAGAGTTCCCCTGGTAAAATTTGCATTCCATGGGCTAAATATCATGTTATTTGAGGTCGCTTCAACCCGCAAACATTAAAAACAACCCACGGCAACATTGTTAATGTAGCCAAGTGCCGCGGGAAAACCGTGGACTCTAAAATTCTAGCGACAAGCAGTTTGTCTGTCCACGCCAGAGAGGACGCGACTATGAGACGCGACAAAACCGATCAAAAACCACAGCCAATCAGAAGAGCGTGAGGGTGGGCTCTCTTGGGAAGCGCACAGCAGTCACATCACTCTAAAAAATGTTGGGTTAAATATGGACAAACCCAGAGATTAAGCTGTTTTCACCCAGCCATTTTTGTCAACCAATTTTGGGTTTGTTTTAACCCAGCCATATAGTAATATAGTAAACAGCATGTTTTTGCTCACCCCCATATTTTTAGCTGAAACTTAATTTGACCAGACCAGAGACTTATATTACATCTTGTGAAAGAGGGTATAATAAGTTCCCTTTAACCCAACCTGCTGGGTTTGTCCATATTTAACCCAGCTTGGGTTGTTTTTAACCCAACATTTTTTAGAGTGATTAAAATGGATGAGTAGGCCTACATAATCAAATTAATAAATATTACACAATTTAAGCATTATTTAAAGTACATCCTCAGTGACTGAAGTCTACAGTTTGAACGTTCTTGTGCCCATCTATTTATTTTCATGATCTGAGGTGAATTACTTTAAGGACGGCTGCAAACAGACACTGGACGCTTTTAACAATAAATAAAGCACATAAACAGTACTTATGATTATCATTGCCATACTTCGTGTTGTTGTTCCACCTGCAGCGTCGCAGAAAAATAGAAACCGTTTCTAAAGTAGAACTGTCGCGTATCGCCGTCGCAGCTAGTTAGGACAAAAACTCTGATTAACATGGAAAAGATACCTTTCATTGCACGTTGCACCTGGTTAGGAGTGTTAGAGTGCAATAAGACACAAAAAAATGTAGCTTGTAACTAGAAAAGCTACATTATTATGATAACTACATTATTATGAGCGGCTACCAAGAAATGTCCAGTCATTATTACTACATATTCTACCTACAGCTACTTTCAGTTAGTTATTCCCTATAGAATACTTGGAACAGCATTACATAACCACAATATAAAATGTTTCTTGGTACAGCTGTAAAAATGGATCACATCTTGTAAAAAGGGGAATTACTACAGGATTACAATTTCTAATGTTACTAGTAGCCAAAGGAGTAAGGAGCCATTCACACAGAACACAATTTTGCACTTAAGAAAGAAATAAACTATATTTTTATGCTCATGTTGTTAGCTTAGAAACATGTTAACAAGAAACATTTGAAAATATGCCTGTCATTTCTCCTGTGTGCTTATTGTGAGGAATGCTATTTGTCATTGAATCAGTTTTTATTAAGTGATTAAATCATTTGTGAAGGAATATATATATTTTTTTCTAGGTAACCCTCCCATTCTGTTAATGGATAACTCAAACGGGGTAAAGCAAAGAAAATGCTTGTCATATTTCAAGATTTATCAGCTGATCTCCCACCGGACTAAAGATTAACCAGAGCTCCATTGTGTTGGTCTGTATACCTATTCACCTTCTTTTCTCAAGATCCCATGGGTAAACACACAACCACACATGGACAGAGAGCACAACACGCTTCACGGTATCAACCCTTGTGGTGATTAGACATAATTCAAGTTTAGCGCCCGCCAACAGGCCCAAACTACGGAGCTGTCGGGATGGAGGTCAACGTGTGTAAATATCTCCACACTTATTAATGTGTCAACGTTCTAATGTGGCCACAAACAGCCCACCGGGGACCTGTGGTAAAATAAAAATAGGTGGCTGAAACAAGGTTCGCTGCGCCATTATTTTTACACGTCTTTACGACTCAATTTAGACCGTGAGGAAGTAAAAGAAGCCCACGTCAAAGACAAGGGTGCAGATGATTTACGGGGCCTGGATGTGTGTGCGTGACTGCAATAGCTCTCTCGGCTGGCGTAGGTGTCAGCGAGGGAAGTCTGCTAATGAATAGGGCTTATTTTGATGAGTCTCTTTAACCTTGGTTAAGAGGCCTGGATGCACAGGTTCTGCCGGGGATCAGGTACGCTGTCATGGAACACTCGGTTTCCTGGCAGAAGCTTCTGTCTCACATGAGCGCAAAAAATGCCATTTTCCCTTCCTAATTACCCAAACAGTCTCAATTAAAACTCGCATTTTAAATGCAAATGAATGAGCTTTTATCAAAATAAGTCTCTTTTTTTCCCCACTACCCAGACTTCATATTCCAGATGGACGCCATGGTTAGGAATTGATTAGTTTTTTTTTTATTTTTTATATATACCTCAGTTGTTTTTTTTAACCAAGGTGGTATAATGGTAGCTTGGCTGCCGGGTTTTTAATTGTGTTGCAGCTTTTAGAAGAGAGCCGGTAGCGTCTGTAATGACGGTGACTTGCCTCGCATCGGGTTATTTTGCAGTTGTTTCAGAGCTGCTGGGGCGTACTAACACTGGAGGAGAGCGACAGTCAGTAATTAAAATTCTGTTCAGCATGACAACGCTGTTTCATGCCTCATTTTTCACACACAGGAGGAATACACAATCCACACCATGAACACAATAAGTAAATAACAGACGAACACTTACTGTCATAAGAGACATGCAAATGAACAGGGGGAAATGAAATCACAGGCTGCCATGTTTATGGTTTACATAAATGTAAAGTTTTACATGTAACACTGTGCAGTTTACACATATATGCAGTTTGGTGTACCTGATATAACAAGTTGATGTGTTGTATTAATGTTGATATATGGAATATTCATGGTAAGTTTCTGATAATTTGGTGGCGATTAAAAAATATCAACATTGTCATTATCATAATGGCTTTAATGCACTTTTTACTCAGCCATTAAGATTCCTGAAGAGTCTGTCATTAGACTAGTTTCATGGTCTTTCCTTGCAAATTGCGAATATAAGAGTTAAAGTTATCACAAAACATTAGTTGCAACACTGATCTGATATATTTCCAATTGAACATTATATATTGACAAACATTTTTTCTTTGGAATAATGTGCACTGATGAACCATGACTTTTATTTTGATATTCTGTTTTGTTTCCATTAGTTCCTGTTTCCCCTGCTCTGTTTAGTTTCAGTTTCCTGGGTTACTGATTATGTCCTTGTTTGTTTCTGTGGTTACTTAGGGTTTGCACCTGTAGTCATTACGTTCGTCTTGGATTTCAAATCCCTGTTATGTTCAGTACCTTGTCGGTTCTCATTTATTATTTACGTGGTTAGAGTTTCTCTTATGTTGTTACTGTGATCCTGAGTATTTTGCATCATTAATAAAGACAGTCTTTGCATCTTCTTCACCTTCGTGTGCGCTGAATGCGTGTTACATCATGAACAATAAGACCAGAAACGTGGTAATAAAGAAAATAGCAAATAGGGTTAATTTTGATTTTAAGATTCATTTTTGTCTTCACTTGAAAATGTTCATTAAAGTCCCAGTGTCACATTTTTTTTAATGAATTACAAGTTAAAAGTATATAATTTTTGTTATATTTAAAAGAAAAATATTCCTCCTTGTGTTCATTTAATTAAAACTAGATTTTTACAGTTTTATTTAATTTTACACAAATAAATATTGAGATTGAAATTATGTACTTAATATATCACTGAAAGGCTTAAAAATGTTTGCTGTATCACCTAGCACTGAGATGTACCTACAAACTCAAATACCCTTAATCAGATCTCTAGGTGTGATTTGTAATAACGGACACGTGTGGGAATTGATCACAAGCGCACGGCTATGAATTCAGTGACTAGTTAGTATGACTGAAGGCAGACGCGTGCGGGTCTCCAGGGATGGTGTCCATGGGGCTCGTCAATTATTGCCAGCCAGTTATCAGCGTTTCTCCTGGTATGTGAAGGTCTCCACGGCTCCTCAGCATTTAACCTGGGCCTCCACACTCTTGGCTCTTTCATCAAAAGCATCCTGCCTATTTTGTTTCCCAGCACCGCTGAGAGTTATTGCTCATGACAACAACTGCAGTTCTCTCTTTTCTGTTGCTCGCTCTCTCTCCACTTGCTGGGATTGTATTACCCTGTGATATTCTAGCACTCTCTATTAAATATGCATGAACCCTAGAGATGAAATTAATTTTGGGAATGCTCACTTTTGAATGTTCAAATATGCCTTCATCTGCCTTTGTATCAAACCTTGAATGTGTAATTTCATTTAGGATAGAGGCAGTAGATTAAAGCAGCACCATTTTGGCCAGTGATCAATGCAACGCTGAAAACGAAACGCACCAAAAGAATTAGATATCTGGGGGTAATTTGGATGAAAACTGGGGTTCAGTTGAAAGGCCTTAAGATATTTCAGTAAAGACATGTCTGGAGTAAATAAATTAAAGTAAATGTTCACCAAAAAAATGAAAATTATGTTATCATTTAATCACCCTTATGCCATACCAAAACTCTTAAATCTGCACACATTCAAATGCTGGAACATTAAGACGTCAATTGCCCTGTCTTGTGATGTGTGAGCCTTCCAGTCTTATTTTAGTATTATTAAGATACTATTATATTTTGCATTAATGTTTTATTTTGTATTTTCTGTTTTCATTTCAATTTTACAGTAATTTAGTTGTGTGTTTTTGCCATTTTTATTTAGAGTTTAGGCTGCTGACTTGTTGCCTTGCTGCCCTCGCAGCGTTTATGCACAAATATACTTCATGAAACTGATTTCAGACAGACATCTGAGGCAGCATAATGATTTAGGATACATCTATGCTGCCTTCAGAAATCAATTAGATGAAGGTAATCTCGGGAGACAGGAAGTGAAGCTAAACATTGGATTCGGGCATGTCCTGATGCCTTCCTACCTTAAAAAATGCATCCTCAAAGGATTTGACAAAGGGAAATGGAAATCCAGCATTTTTAAGATTCGGATACAGCCAATGTTTTTAAATAGGATGACTACAAACACAGTGTTTTAGGCCAAACAGAGGGGTAAAAACTGAAAGAAACTGCCATTCAGTCAGTTCCGTACAACCCACTGAAGCAAAACGCCGTCTTGTACAGGTAAGAAAGCTGTTGCCATAGTTTTACCATAATGCTGTTTAAAAAGTAGACAAAGTACAATACAATTCTCAGTGATAAACCTACTCTTACAATAACTGTTCTTTTAATAACCTTCTGTCGATCCGACTGTCCGTAGGCGGGGATGCAAAAATACGGAAATATAATCTGTAGTTTTCACGAAAGCCCTGGAGCTGTCAAAAGTTGGACATTTGCCGATAAATAAGTGAGAATTTCCTGGTCCAGGTAAGATGGAGAATGAGTAAACATTGTTTATTTACATATACTTCTGACATTGTAACCAGGGTTTTTTGAGTTTTTGTTTTTTTTTCTCACCAGCCACTGTGGCTAGTGGTTTTCCAGTCACTAGTCACTCAACATTTACACTGGCAACAATTTTGACATCGATACCATGGGGAAAACTGTCGTATAGATATTTTTAATATTATTTCATAAATTGGCAGCAGGTGTATTAGGCTGCTGTCACTTTAAGACCTGACGCACAGATCCATTATACTGTTACACATGCGTTTTCTTTCTCAACTGTTTACATTCACTTAAAACATAACTGACTGTGTTGACATGAACACTCGCCAAGACCGGCATTTTGACATTATTGTGTGTGTATTTGACTGTTTATACGCAAATAACAGTTTATGTCCGCACACTTAAGCACAAAATCTACGGGAATGAGTAAGATTATGCGCAACACGCGCAATCCCACGCCAAAATTCAAGCCCTGTAACACCAACAATATTCATCTGCAGCAAATGAAACGATTGAGTGAGGGAAGGCGAGTTTGTGTTTTTATACTTTTCTATTTTTAGAGCTCATCCACATTCATGGCTTTTCACTTACACTGTATGGAAAAGAGCAGCTTGGGCATTCATCAAAATATCTCCTATTGTGTTCCACAAAAAAAAAAAAAAATGATACAGGCTTGGAAAAACATGAGTCGGTGATGACAGAACTTTCAATTCTGGGTAAACTAAACCTTAGATCATCCCCACAATCTGTCATCACCATGTCATTGTTGTCGTAGGCTCCAGCTGTGAAGCTTCCCGTAAGTCCCACACTCACCAGAGTTGAATTCCAGCATAAAAGCAAAGTGTGTGATTGGTTCCACACACACATTCACTCTAACTACATCTGCATAATTACATTCTGCAGCAGGGAAGTCTCTCTGGAGCCATATTGTTTGGAGACCAGTCAAATCCCTTCTCAGGCAGATAACCCAAAGGCTAACCACAGCTGATTCGAGAAAGGCTTTTTTTACTCTTTTCCCCTCAGAGTTATAATTGGAAATCCAGTTTACCATCTTTTTATCGATGGCGAGACTATGAGCCTAACTGCTACCTTGATTGGGGTGCATCAATAACAGTTGGGGTTAGATGTGGCGGGTCGCTAGTAGGCGACCCCTCGGTTCTTATCAAGTAAAGTGGTTTTTGATTAGTGTTAATGGGGATTGGTAATGGCCTTTGGCTGTTACATGGATGGTCATGCTTCAAGTCAGGGCACACTGTGGGAGTTGTTTGTTGTTGCGAATGCACACGCATAATTGCTTTTCTCAAGGGCACATAAGCCATGCGTCGCTCTCCTATATTGTGTGTGTGCAGAGAAAGTCATAAATCTATTTGCAGTGTTTTGCAGCCAAGTTTTTTGAGTAATGCTTGAATGTTTTGCGCTCGCATGCACCTGGGTGGTACAAACAAGACAAGTTAAACTGCATCGGTGCATGTGCTTTCTTTTCGCCCGCCACAATGAATGCCTGCCATTCGTGTCGAGCTTCGCCCTTGCATGATAATGCATGCTTAATATTATTCTTATGAACTGCCAGCGACTTCATATGTTAGCCAGCACTCTGTCAAATTAATGTCAATTCCATTAATGGCGCTGTCCATTTTCTCACTCTCTCCCTGTCGCTGCTCAAAGTTTCTTTCCCCGGTGTGGTCGCAGTGGGCCACCGCCGCTCTGCAAAGATGAAAGACGGAGAGGAGAGAATTAACGTCCAGGGTCATTTATCAAGAATGGGACCCAAAAGTACAGATGAAACTCTGCCGATGAAAATCTGTCCTGAGAAATGTCACTGAGATATTAGGTTTAATATATCAAATCATGGGTCTTCCCAACAGTGCTGAGCCAACACCAGTTCACCGCCTCATGCTGTGCATAAACACAGTGCTGTACGATCAGCTTTATAATCTACAGGAAACGGTCAGCATGTGGGAAACGGCAAAGGCAGCAAAGTGTCGCTAAAGGTGTCGTGATTGATGTCTGGTTTTGCGAGCTATCATTTGTCCTACAATAAAATTTGAGAATCTAAGCAAACTATCAGTTCGCTATCTGCCACATGAGGGATGAGCTCTTTTCTAACTCTGCGTCTCCGTAGTCATGATCGATGTTTCGTTTTAGAGACCAATGTGGCGAACAGCAGCTGTGATTGTTCAGAAGACAACGCTAGTTTTGATGAATGCTGCTCACCTGCATTCTGCGCAAACATTCTTGCTAAATTTGAAATCAAAATTGATAAACAAGGTGTGAGAGAGTTAGCCACTTACCAAACTGGGCCCAAGAGATCAAAGTTTGGCTGGTTAGCCCGGTGCAGTTAATCATCTTGGGTTATTTTTTTGTCCTGGGTTGGGCCTTTTTGGGGGGTTATTTTTCCAGTGTTTGGGTAGTTTTTGTGTTACCCAAATCCTGGGTCAGACATAACAACCCAGTGTTTAGGTAGTTTTTGTGTTACCCAGCTTCTGGGTCAGACGTAACAACCCAGTGTTTGGGTAGATTTTGTGTTCCCCAGATCTTGCGTCAGACGTAACAACCCAGTGTTTGGGTAGATTTTGTGTTCCCCAGATCCTGGGTCAGACGTAATAACCCAGTGTTTGGGTAGATTTTGTGTTCCCCAGATCTTGCGTCAGACGTAACAACCCAGTGTTTGGGTAGTTTTTGTGTTACCCAGATCCTGGGTCAAACGTAACAACCTAGTGTTTGGGTAGTTTTTGTGTTACTCAGCTCCTGGGTCAGACGTAATAACCCAGTGTTTGGGTAGTTTTTGTTTTACCCAAATCCTGAGTTAGACGTAATAACCCAGTGTTTGGGTAGTTTTTGTGTTACCCAGATCCTGGGTCAAATGTAACAACCCAGTGTTTGGGTAGTTTTTGTGTTACTCAGCTCCTGGGTCAGACGTAACAACCCAGTGTTTGGGTAGATTTTGTGTTACTCAGCTCCTGGGTCAAACGTAACAACCCAGAGTTTGAGTAGTTTTTGTGTTACTCAGCTCCTGGGTCAGATATAACAACCCAGTGTTCGGGTAGTTTTTGTGTTACTCAGCTCCTGGGTCAGACGTAACAACCCAGTGTTCGGGTAGTTTTTGTGTTACCCAGCTCCTGGGTCAGACGTAACAACCCAGTGTTCGGGTAGTTTTTGTGTTACCCAGCTCCTGGGTCAGACGTAACAACCCAGGGGTTGAATTATTTATCACGGGCTTTTTGCGCCCTCTTCAGGAGAGAACAGTGCAGCTCCGTCAAATTGGTGCCTGTCTTCGTTAAAATACAGTTTTGTGTACGTTTTATTTATCTAAAAATTCGTTATTGTTTTGTATATCATTTAATTTTATGCAAAGCATCTTACAGGAGTGTGATGTGAGTCACATAAACGAGTGTCGCGGTGGTCTTTTCTCGTGACAGAAACGCCTGATGCCTTGCACAAAATGTTATGATTTTATTTAGAAAGATACAGAATATAAATACTTAGGATGTTAAATATGTTCTCAGAATTGTACACTGACTATTTATGGACAGGTTATGGAGTCAGTCATAGCATTTTTCGGCTACGAGTGAAACGCAGGGCGGCGGTCTGAAGTTAGCAGTTCCCCCGCCAAATGTGAGCCATCAGTTTTTGCGTTACCCAGATCCTGGGTCAGACGTAACAACCCAGTGTTCGGGTAGTTTTTGTGTTACCCAGATCCTGGGTCAGACGTAACAACCCAGTGTTCGGGTAGTTTTTGTGTTACCCAGCTCCTGGGTCAGACGTAACAACCCAGTGTTCGGGTAGTTTTTGTGTTACCCAGCTCCTGGGTCAGACGTAACAACCCAGGGGTTGAATTATTTATCACGGGCTTTTTGCGCCCTCTTCAGGAGAGAACAGTGCAGCTCCGTCAAATTGGTGCCTGTCTTCGTTAAAATACAGTTTTGTGTACGTTTTATTTATCTAAAAATTCGTTATTGTTTTGTATATCATTTAATTTTATGCAAAGCATCTTACAGGAGTGTGATGTGAGTCACATAAACGAGTGTCGCGGTGGTCTTTTCTCGTGACGGAAACGCCTGATGCCTTGCACAAAATTTTATGATTTTATTTAGAAAGATACAGAATATAAATACTTAGGATGTTAAAATATGTTCTCAGAATTGTACACTGACTATTTATGGACAGGTTATGGAGTCAGTCATAGCATTTTTTGGCTACGAGTGAAACGCAGGGCGGCGGTCTGAAGTTAGCAGTTCCCCCGCCAAATGTGAGCCATCAGTTTTTGCGTTACCCAGATCCTGGGTCAGACGTAACAACCCAGTGTTTGGGTAGTTTTTGTGTTACTCAGATCCTGGGTCAGACGTAACAACCCAGTGTTTGGGTAGTTTTTGCGTTACCCCGCCGAAGGTGAGCCATCAGTTATCCAACAGACAACAGAGACTGCACGATTACACTTGAATTACTAATAAATGTTTAATTTTTACTTCTAATATTTGTTAAACAAGCTTAAAGGGTTAGTTCACCCAAAAATGAAAATAAAGCTCCGAAGCAGTGTTTTGAAATCGGCCCATCACTATATTGTTGAAAAGTCGTTATTTTGTTTTTTTGGTGCACAAAAAGTATTCTCGTCGCTTTATAATATTAAGGTAGAACCACTGAACTCACATGAACTGATTTAAATATGTTTTTAGTACCTTTATGGATCTTGAGAGAGGAAATGTCATTGCCGTGAATGCAGGCCTCACTGAGCCATCGGATTTAATCAAAATATCTTAATTTGTGTTCCAAAGATGAATGAAGGTCTTACGGGTGTAGAACGACATGAGGGTGAGTAATTAATGATATTTTCATTTTTGGGTGAACTAACCCTTTAAATTTAGGCAATATGTATTAAAAATGATGTAAAATGTGCTATACTACAAAATATGATTAAAAAAAATAAAGGAATTAAAATGCAAACCAGTGGTTGTGTGGAATATTTAAAAAAAAAAAAAAAATGTTTAGAGGATTTAAGTTAATCCATAAACATTAATCATGTATGAAGTAAAAAAATAAGCTAGTATAGTAAAAAATGAATCAACCCATGGGTAAAATTAACCCAACATGTGTTCTGTCCTATATTTACCCAGCTCTTGGGTTGAAAACAACCCAAATTGGGTCGGTTTTAACCCAGTGCTTTTTTGAGTGCTTTTTTGTTGTTGTTGTTGTTGTTTCAACCTTTGGAAGTGCCTGTAATTAATTTCTTTCTTCTGCTGAACACAAAAGAAGATATTTTGAAGAATGTCAGTAACCAAACAGTTGATGGGCCCCACTGACTTTAATGTTTTTTTCGTTGTTGTTGTTTCTTTGTTTTTTTTTTCCCATACTATGAAAGTCAATGGGGCCCATCAACTGTTTGGTTACTGACATTCTTCAAAATATCTTCTTTTGTATTCAGCAGAAGAAAGAATTTTTATACAGGGTGAATAAATGAATTTTCATTTTTGGGTGAACTATCCCTTTAAGAGGTTTTATATTTGTTGCCATTTAAAGAAATCTTGCTAATGCTACTTACTCTTGCTTAGTAAAATAGCAAAACGTTTAATTTTGGCCAGTAAAAATTGTGCCAAGACATGTAAAAAAACGACTGGCTCGCCTGGGCCAGCAGTAAAAGAAAAAAAAAAATCTTTAAAGTTGATGAATATGAAAAGCATTGTTCCTTTTCTTTTCTGTTTAAGCAAGTGCTGAAAAGCAGATCAGTAATAAGGCTCTTGATACCATCTCCAATAACAGACGAGAAAGCAGTGAAGCGTACAGCCCTTAATCAATGAAACATCCAGCGTCAGATACTGTACAATGTACAGTACAGCACAGCAGAGATTTGTTCAATCTGCCTGCAAAAAAGCATCAAAAAGTCCCACATTTATCATTCACATTTTATCGAGCCGCAAAAGCTGGAACATTACGCCAGTTTATTTCTTCATGGATTTATTCATTCATAAATATTCATCATCCACATATGTCACACACACACACACATGATTTATCTGAAAGAGAAATATTGCTTTTCTAATATTACACACCGAGATTTATTGTCTCTCATTACCATTGTTATCGCAGTAGCTTTCAAGTAATCTATTTTTACCACTATGGGCGTTCACTATTTACTGCACAGGAATATCATTCGGGATCATACATCTTTCTCCAGAAATCCATATAAGTGTGAAATCAAAGGCAGAAATCTGCAGCACAAAGCATTCTGGGACCCCACAGTGCCTGAATTAAGCGTCTCTTTAATGGAAATGGTCTATTTTCCAGGGCATTAGAATGATCCAGGCCTGGAGTTTAATTGGAGCACTGTGTTTAAGAGGAGTGATGTATGAAAAGAAGTTAAAGTCAGGCAAGTCCACACATCTGGGCTTGATACGGACCCTGAAACGGGCCGAGGCTTAATCAGTCACATGAGATCAGATTCTGATTTAAGACGGAAGGAAATAACAAGGGAGAAATGAAATGGTAATTACTATTGATTACCTATGTGCATATGACCCCACAGGCCTTGCTTTGCATACTTAAATCAACTTAAATAATTGGATTTGCTAATTTTTGTATGTGTAAGCGAGAGTGTGTATGGCTAGGACTATGAAGTACGCCCATGCTCACTGAAAGAATAAAAAAAATGAATAAAGAAATTATGCAACTTGACTCTTGTGATGAATTACCTCACCTTTACCCTGTGTTTTGAACGTGCACTGGATTCATTGGTGAAGTTTGGTACATTGGTCACTGCATTCCACTCGATTTAACTTCAGCAGACAGTAGATTATTATGTCAGGGGAATCATTTATTATGTGATCCTTCTTTGCAAACAAATACTGCATATATACCAGGAGTACACAGTATGATCACAATCAGGAGATAAGGAGTAGTTGTGGTGTGCCTCTGACAGAAGCATGAGTGACCATGCTGCAGAACACGTGCTCAAGGCTCTGTTAGTGTGATGATGCACTGCTGCCCCCTACTGGATCACTAGAGCATTAGTACTAGCAAACGCTAATTATCATACAGACATATATAATACCTAGTTCTGCACGAAGTTAGAGCTTTCCTAGGTCAACATATTTTGTTGACCTTGGAACAACATGCTTGCCCAAAATTGTAATCCTAACCATATCCCAACCCTTAAATCTAACCCTACCCATAACTTATCCATAAAATCTGAGGGAAGTGATAGGTGAATAACACTGATGTAGAAGCACTTAACCCTGGATGTAAGCCTAAACGTGACATAAACTGTAAACTTATCTCTCAAATCTGATTGGTTGATTGGAATGTTGTCAGCCTGTGTCAGAAATGAACAGATTTGATTTAGGCTTCTATTCACATTTACAGTACTGATCAGCGAACATAAGCTCAACCGTATACGTGCTTTGATGCGTGAGAACAAACCTCATTGGTTCTTGTGGAAGCTCACATGTGATGCGTAACACACAAGAATGGACCTCATTGGTTTTCGCACATTGGTTTTCAACCAAACATGCTTGAGATTCTGTTTACTATAACTGACGTGTGTTTATATGCGAATAAAAGCTTATATTAAATCTGTTCACCATATAAAGCAATCATGTCTCTTCAGAAAATTTGGACTAAACCGCTCGATTCATATGGATTAGTTTTACGATCTCTTTATGAACTTTTTGAAACGTCAAAGTGGTAGTTGCTTAGATTGTCAGTGGAGGGACAGAAATCGCTCAGATTTCATTAAAAAGATCTTCATTTGTGTTCCGAAGAATGAAAGTCTTGCGGGTGTGGAACAACATGAGGGTGTGTAATTAATGACAGAATTTAAATTTTTGGGTGAACTAAACCTTTAATCATCTGTATATTGTAATTTGTGAACAGTGTTATCATCTGAATCTGTAAGATAGTGATAATCATTTGTCCTGTAAAGATATTAAATGTGTTAAAAAGTGGAAGACACTAGAGGAAAGAAATAATGTAATAAAACATAAATCAAAGTGAGTAAATTATCAGCCTTCGAGTACGAATGCATTGTCTTCACATGATGTCATGATTATTAAGGGAGGGTTTTGTCTGTCAAAACATCATAATGACCCTTTTACTGCTAATGAAAGGGAAACGTTATCTGATATTAATCCACTCTAATTAAAGGTTCATTTTAAATGACTTGGTCCAGAGCCATGAGCACAACCCAACATGTCTGGACTGTTAAAAAGCTTGTGGACTGTGAGAGGGACATTATTTCAGTCAGAAAACATTAATCATTTATTATCATTCACATATGAGGTTGACAGCATTAATTTTTAGCATCCATTAATAAACTGGAGTATCTCTGGTATAGTGATAGAAACTATGATTAGTATTTGATGTTCATTTTTTAAGAATTAAATGTTTAACATTGTTGTTTTAAACTAATATTGATAATATTACGAAATGTTTCTTGAGCAGCACATCAGCATTTTAGAATGATTTCTGAAGGATCATGTGACACTGAAGACTGGAGTAACAATGTTGAAAATACAGCTTTGATCACAGGAATAAATGACTATATATTACTATATTACTATATATTTAAAATAGAAAACAGTTATTTTAAATTATAATAATATTTCACAATATTACTGTTACAATTCAGAAGGGGACAGAGACACTGGAGTGCAGGTAATATAGTTTATTGAACAACCAGGAGCAGTAACGGAGTGCAGGTAAGTGAAGGCAGATATAACAGGTGGCAGATATGGATACTGGAGTGATACTTGTCTTTTCTCTTGCAGATATCGCAGGCTGGTGACGGACTGGAGCTGAGAAGACACAGAGGAACTCACACGAGACGAGGAACAACGAAGGAGACTTGGGAATACGCTGGAGACAGGTAAGTATCTTGGAAGGGGTCCTTGAGGTGAGCATTTAGGTAAGTCTATATGCCAACGAGACCGGACAGTGACTGTGTGAGTGCGTGTGCCTTTTGTTCTGCTGCTGATGACTGTGCTGATTGGATGCAGGTGTGCGTGATTAGAACTCGGTTGATGACGTGCGCTGTGGTTGGGTGATGGTAGAGCCTGGCGTGTCTGTGACATTACCCCCCACCCCCACCCCCACCCCCTCCACGGCCCGCTCCTGAAGGCCGTGGACCCCGACGTCGTGGTGGTCGGCCTCTGCCACGGGGTGCAGGTCTCTCTGGATGAGTGGCATGGAAAGTGTCGAGCAGGCTTGGATCAAGTATATCATGTCTGGGGACCCATGAGCGTTCCTCGGGACCGTAGCCGTCCCAGTCCACAAGGTATTCCAGAAGACCACCATGGCGATGGAAGTCCAAGATGTTGCGCACCTGATAAGCAGCACCGTCGTCCACGATGAGAGGAAGGGGGGGTTCTTTGGCTGCACCAGGCTCTGTAGGAACAGAAACAGATAAGGTTGTGAGGTTTCAACAAAGATACGTGGAAAGTGGGGTGAATTCTATACTCAGGTGTGATCTGGAGCTGGTAGGTGACGGGGTTGATCTGCCGGACGATGGTAAAGGGGCCAATGAATCTGGGACTCAGTTTCTTGCAGGGCAGGCACAGTCTGATGTCCCTCGTTGCCAGCCAGACCTTCTGCCCTGGTTGGTATACTGGAGCGTTGGAGCGCTGAAGCTCGGCTTTCATTCTGCGCCTGCATAGGGCCCGTTGTAGCTGGTGGTGTGCAGATTCCCAGACCCTCTCGCTCTCTCAGAACCAGTAGTCGACCACTGGTACGTCTGAGGGCTCCCCTGACCAGGGGAACAGTGGGGGTTGGTAGCCGAGTATGCACTGAAATGGGGTGAGTCCAGTGGTAGGCTGTTGCAGAGAGTTCTGGGCGTACTCAGCCCAACCCAGGAACTGGTTCCAAGAGTCCTGGTGGCCGTGACAGAAGGTACGAAGGAAGCAACCGATCTCTTGGATCTTCCACTCTGTCTGCCCGTTCATCTGTGGATGGTATCCTGAGGAGAGACTGGAGCGATCATACCTAGGAGCGAGAAGAAGGCTTTCCATACCCTGGAGATGAATTGCGGCCCTCTATCTGATACGATGTCCTCAGGAATTCCATAATATCTGAATAGATGATTGAACACAAGTTCAGAAGTCTCCATGGCCATGGGCAGTCCCCTTAAAGGAATCAGACGACATGACTTAGAAAATCTGTCAATAACCACCAGAATGCAGGTACAATTATCTGGGGCAGGGAGGTCAGTGATAAAATCTACTCCTAAGTGTGACCAGGGTCGGTTGGGAACGGGCAGAGGATGGAGTTTCCCGGAGGGAAGATGCCGTGGACTTTGAGATGGCACATTCCTTGCATTCCTGCACGTACCTTCTGACATCAGATGCCATGTTTGGCCACCATAAGTGCTCTTTTAGCAACGAGAGGGTTTCATTGACCCCAGGGTGGCCAGTGCCCAGTGACGTGTGAGATGCGTGGATGAGGGGAGTGCGCCGTGTCTGGGTGATGTAGAGCAAACCTGGTGGCCAACCCAGCGGAGTGTTGGTGGAGGCATTAGACTCAGGCAGGGTCTCTTCTGACCAGACAATAGGATTGACGAAGAGCTTCTTGGACAGGATTGGTTCAGGAGTTTCAGAGCTTTCTTCGGGACTGTGGATACGGTATAAGGCATCTGCCTTTACATTCTTTAACCCAGGGCGATAGGAGATGGTAAAGTTGAAACGAGTGAAAAACAGGGCCCATCGTGCTTGCCGTGGGTTTAGTCGTTTGGCATCTCGAAGATATTCCAGGTTCTTGTGGTCAGTTAGAACAACAAACGGGTGTTTAGCTCCTTCAAGCCAATGCCTCCACTCCTCAAGGGCCAGCTTGATGGCGAGAAGCTCCCTGTTGCCGATGTCATAGTTGATCTCCGCCGGGTTGAGTTTGCGGGAGAAGAAGGCACATGGGTGGAGTCTACTTGGGTTCCTCTGCTGCTGTGATAAGACCGCTCCCACTCCGGTGGTCGAGGCGTCGACCTCCATGACAAAGGACTTTTCTGGATTGGGATGAACCAGGAGGGGAGGGTATCTTTCAGGGTTTCGAAGGCTTGGGTTGCGGCTGGGTTCAAGGACAATTACAGTTTTTACTGTATTTTGATCAAATAAATGCAGCCTTGTATAAGCATAAGGCTTCTTTAAAAAACTTAAAATAATTAAGTAAATAACATTTGTGTTCTATATATCAGGGTTTCTGGGGCTGATGCCTGATTACCGAAGCAGTATTGGCTGATACCGATCACTGAAATAAATAATACTAAATTATATATAGAAGGCTTCAATATCCTTAACAATGTATTTTTAAGTATAAAAAAATTAAGAGATAAGAAAGCATCATAAATTGACAACTCTTTATTAATTGGCAAGCAACATGTGCAACACATTCCACTTAATTAGGAGCAACTTAGAGCTTAACAAATACAGCATTCCTGTGAAATAAATAATAATAATAACAGAACAGTCTTTATCAACAGAAAGTAATCAAATGTAAAAATGTCTTCACTGTATAAATTAAATATAGATTAATCCTCCTAAAGAGCAGTGAGTGATTTTCTCTGTCTTTTGTTGTTTGATTAACATTGAAACAGACAGCAGCAGGTTTATTAGGCTGCTGTCCCTTTAAGACTGAATGCATGGATCCAATATACTGTTACACATGCGACTTATTTCCCAACTGGCAGGTGTGGCCTGATTTGAGGCTTCTCGCAACCAACTTTTTTGTCCAAAAGATCCTCAATTGTGTAGCATCATTATGATTATTTTACTGCTCCCGATCGCATCGGAGCTTGCACAATCCCAAATCGGAAATATCGGACATGTTTGATATTTACGACTCTTGATTGGGCTGCCTCTGACGTGATATCTGCGATAGCCAATCAAGTCAAGTCAAGTCACCATTATTTATATAGCGCTTTTTACAATGTAGATTGTGTCAAAGCAGCTTTACAGTGATAACTGGTACATTATTTTGGCTGCACAGCAGCTCTTAAGGAATAGTGTCAATGCAGGTAGATCAAAGCACTGTTGAATATCAAATGTCAAGTGTCCCCAACTAAGCAAGCCAAAGGCGACAGCGGCAAGGAACCCAAACTCCAACAGGTGACATCAGGTGGCAAACAGGTGTTAAAATGGAGAAAAAACCTTGGGAGAAACCAAGCTTAGTCGGGGGGCCAGTTCTCCTCTGGCGAACAGTGCTTTGTTACGACTCAGGTTGCTATCATAAGTCAGATACGATCGCAACATTCAAAGTGTTTAATTCAGTTCCATCCAGTTGAGGATCGTATTCATCACACCGGTATGGACGGTTGTTGAGGAGATGTGCCACTGGTTGTCATGTTGATGAGGCCTTCATAGTGGATGATCTAGTTGACTCAATCTCTGCTGATACTTCAGGGCTGTGTTGTGGTTGTCTCATGGTGCAGGTCCTCGATCTCACCCAGATACGGCCCGGATCCGGCTGACTACGGTAAACCTCGGGATAAACAGAAAGACTAATATTAGCGTAGATGCCATTCTTCTTCTGATGTAACGAGTACATCTGGTGTTATTGGAAGTGTTCCCGGTTCCGGCTGACCTAATTTATGCAGCCTAATAATCCTTTAACGGATTTGAAAAAATAAATTGATAATGTGTTATGTGTATGCCAGGTTAAAGAGATGTGTTTTTAGTTTAGATTTAAACTGACAGAGTGTGTCTGCTTCCCGAACAATGCTAGGAAGATTGTTCCAGAGTTTAGGTGCCAAATAGGAGAAGGATCTACCACCTGCAGTTGATTTTGATATTCTAGGTATTATTAGCTGGCCTGAATTTTGAGATCGTAATAGACGCGAAGGACTATAATGCATTAAGAGCTCGCTCAGGTACTGGGGAGCTAAACCATTTAGTGCTTTGTAGGTAATTAGCAAGATTTGCCAATGAGAGCAAACAAGCTTCGCCAACCGGATGTTGTGTGCTTCTATAACTGAAACTTGGCAGCCACAAACATAAAAGTGTAGTATTGAGAAAGAAGGGTTAAAGGGTTACTTCTCCCAAAAATAAAATGTCTGTCATTAATTTTTCACCCTCATGTCGTTCCACACCCGTAAGACCTTCGTTCATCTTCAGAACACAAATTAAGATATTTTTGATGAAATCCGAGATGTTTCTGATCCCCAAGTGAAAGCAAAGCAATCACCACATTTAAGGTCCAGAGAAGTAGTAAAGACATCGTTAAAATAGTCCATGTGACTACAGTCCAATACTGAGCTGGCGTTTTGACGTAGAACCTGGAAGCGCTGCACTGTGTTTACAAAGTAAACAGCGTAGGAGAATGACAGGTGAGAGACAAAATTGTTGAATAAAGTCATTATTTTTGTTTTGTTTTTGTGCACAAAAAGTATTCTCGTCGCTTCATAAAATTAAGGTTGAACCACTGTAGTCACGTTGACTATTTTAAAAACAGGCGACTCTCGTCTTTTCTTTCCTTTTAAATCTTTTTACAAGAAATCCCTCAGGTCATAAAGAACTTTGTTTTTCCACCTTCACGAAGAGATGAGTGCTATCCATTATGTCTACTTGTTCACCTAAATGCCAGGTAAGGTGCCATTTTCCTTGCTTTACCCTAGGAAAAAAAGCCATGTGTTGACTTTAAATTATATGCATCTATGGTGAAATTTTCTAGTTTTTCACCCAGAAACTAGCTTTTCGCGTCAATACATGTTTATTTTAATGCAAACAGTGTGCTATCCTTTTAATTCAGCACGGTGCAGCGCAGCAAAAATAGACTGTGCGTAAATGATCGCTGAATTGCTGCAGACGCACCGCTCCTGGAACGCACTGCCGGACTGCATCCGCGTGCAGCGTGAATGCTCTAATCTGTTAATATGGGCACGGAAAAAAATACGCACCACATACGCACTGCAAATAGAGTAGGCCTATGTGTGAAACAGGCATTACTGTGTGTGCGCCATTACCACCACTCCGAGGATAGTGGGGGTCGCGAGTCACTGGCATTGTTATTTTGGGGGTCGTGGGCTGAAAGGTTTTGTTTAAACAACCATGATGTATTGTTCTCTTTTAAAATGTTTGATTTTAAAACTCTGCTATCATGTATTTATGTGTATAAATTAAATTAAGTTAGGCCTTTTTCACAATGACGTCAGTTAACTTCCGCCTATCCACAAAGTAGTGGATCTGTTGTTCGAGTTTGCAAGTTACTACAGGCAGCAGAAAGTGTACAGCTTCAGTGCTCCGTATTGAACTCCTCCTCCTACTTCAAGTAGCAAATCTCGCCGATCGGTAAGTTCATAAGTTCATCTGCCAAACACCTCGCCTTGAATTTACATGAAATTAGGCGACTACAGTCATCCTCTAACCACATTTGTGGCATATGTACAACTATTGGGTGCACTTCATTCGAGCGGCGCTAGTATTCCACTATGCTGACGGAAGTGAGGATCCACTGCTTCGAATCCAAACGGAAGCTGTGTGACGTCATGTGAAAAGGGTCTATTCCCGCACTCTCTGACAGTGCGAGTTATTGTTGTCATAATTCTAAAAAAATAAAATAAATGAAAACATGTCTGTAAAAAACAAAATAACGACTTTTTAACAATATCTAGTGATGGCCGGTTTTATAACACTGCTTCATGAAGCTACGGAGCTTTATGAATCAAATCAGTGATTTGTTTCAGTGATCAGTTTTTTGGCGCACAAAAAATATAATTATCGTTTTATAATATTAAGGTAGAACTACTGAACTCACATGAACTGATTTAAATATGTTTTTAGTACCTTTATGGATCTTGAGAGAGGAAATGTCATTGCTGTGAATGCAGGCCTCACTGAGCCATTGGATTTTATCAAAATATCTTCATTTGTGTTCCAAAGATGAATGAAGGTCTTACGGGTGTAGAACGACATGAGGGTGAGTAATTAATGATATTATTTTCATTTTTGGGTGAACTAACCCTTTAAAGTAAAAATGATTGATAAACACGTCTTTCGACTGGAATTAAATAACAAGTACTTTGGTTGTGTTGTTCATCAATTAAAACATCTTTAAATTATATCATTAAACATTTATTTAACCGTAGCAAAATTAAATTTCTTAAGTTAAATTTCATCTCTGTTTTTTGTTTATATAAAATTAGACAAATCTGATATTATCTTAATCTTATATCTTTGATGGTTCTTTAATTCTGATCTAACCCAGCAGAAGACACGAGCCGGGTTTAAATCCCAGTTGCGCAGGTACAATGCTGTTCCATTATATACTTTTATGAATTCTATTGAGAAACCATAAGAAAAAAGTGAAGACTGAGAGTCAATGTTCAGAAATGATTCATTATTATTATGTTTTGATCTATGCTGTTTTAAAGTGTGTATGTTGTCAAACTCAAAAATTAGTTTATTTTTAATTATTAAAAATTCCATTAATTTATATGAAAATGTTAATAATTGTATTTTATTGACAAAATATTTTAGTTTGTCTTGTATGTATATATATATATATATATATATATATATATATATATATATTTTTTTTTTTTTTTTTTTTTTTTTTTTTTTTCTGATTAAATCAGATAACATTGTAACTTGTCATATGGTCATGTTACTTTTTTCTTGATTTACCCCGAAAGAATGGAAGTGAAATGTGACAACATGCCCCACATGGGGTACATTGTAACATGTGAGGGGCATGTTGTCACATTTCACTTCCATTCTTTCGGGGTAAATCAAGAAAAAAAAAGTATACACTGTATTAATGAAACAAAACCACACCATTGTACTAGATGTCTAAAATTAATGTGGGGGAAAAAATAAAGCTCTCCCCTATATATTCTATATTATATTCTATATCTATATACTATATGTTCAACTTTTATTCATCTGGTGTATGCGTTCTGTTTTAATAACATATATATCCACCAGGTGGAAGCAGCATGCAATGAATGAATTATGCCTTCTTTTTTATTATATTGACATTATTATTATTATGTTATTACTTGTCTTATTATGTTATTACTAATGTCATTAACCTAATTTAATTTTTATGTTTTTTTTTTTCTTTTCTTTTTTTCTTTTTCATTAAATAAGTACATTTATTTATTATTTAGCTTCTCACTTTATTGCAAACATATTGAAATAAAGTGGTCTGGTTGCTCAATAGCGCCTCCTATCAGTGAAGGCGGAACAGCGTCATCGCAGCGTGCTGAATATTTGATCTTCTGAGGTTGGACAGGAGCCGCTGCACATCATTTGCACACGCAAATTCTCAGACCTCCCTGCTTTTACGCTGAAACCATTATTTGACTCTTATCTATCTATCTATGCAAAAAAAAAAAAAAAAAAAAATTACGTTGTACCACTAGAGGGCGCTGCTGTATTGTATTGATTTATAATGTGGTGCGCTTGTCACTTTCCACGACGTTTATACAGCTGGAATGAGACTTTGTTCATTCCGGGTTCACTCTTATTTCTTTCCTCATTCATTTATCATGTATTTTTATTCCATTCTAAATTATCCTATGATCCTATATGATTTTAAGCTTGACTTTATATGTCTGTTTACTATATTATCATGCTGATGTAAATCAGCCTATGAATGACCGGTAACACTTTACAATAAGGTTCATTAGTTAATATATTAACTAACATGAACTAACCATGAGCAATACATTTGTTACTGTATTTGTTCATCTTTGTTAACGTTAGTTAATATAAATACAGCTGTTTATAGTTTGTTCATGTTAGTTCACAGTGCATTCATGTTAACAAATACAGCTCTTGATTTTAATAATGCATTAATAAATGTTGAAATTACCATTAACAAAGATTAATAAATGCTGTAGAAGTGCAATTCATTATTAGTTTATGTTAACTAATGTAATTAATTATTACCATTGTGTATTAATTTGCATTACCTTACAGTACAATAATAAAGTATAATAAACTTGCCTTTCTTTACAGTCTTGAAAGATAAAAGTACTTCTTAATGGTTGACTAGACAATAAAGCTCCATTACAGATTATCCGGAAGATTAAATCTGTCAATCATTTATGATGCAGTCTTGTTAAATTTGATGACTTGCATTCATGAAAGCACAGCAGATTCTTCTTTTTATTACTAAATTGTTTTTTTACACAGTATAGACCATGTTTTCTCAGACCACATAAATATAGTTTTGAATTTTGATTTGGAACACAATCTGTGATGTGTTGATGTGTCCGTGACGTCAGTGACATTAAATCACACCAGCCTCTGATGACATATACAGCGCACACATGAACCTCTTATAAGTGAGGCCTTTTGTGTGAAGCTTAAATAAAGCCTGTTTTAGCCGATAAATGTCACAAAACCTGTGATCTTAATTATATTTTAATTGGCCACATCTCGTTTACAGAGATATTGTTGGTGTAGGTGAAATTCAATAGCTTATTTATTGTGATAGTGATTTTCCACATTTTATAATAATAGTAATTATTAAATAAAAGTCACTAAAACTGAATTAACACAAATGAGAGAGAGAAAGAGAGAGAGAAAAAATGTTTTTTCTCCCCTAGAGAGAGAAAAAAATTAAGAAAAACTATATTTGTAAAGATATTAAAGCATATACACAACCAGTGTCAGAAAAAAAAAAAAAAAAAAACAAATATATATATATATATATATATATATATATATATATTTATCAGTGCCATTTTTGCCACTCATTCTAACTTTTATATTGTTAGTAATATTTCAAAATGAACATTTATTGGACAGAAGCAATTTAGATTTACTTGATTATCCATGCATCATTTTTTGAAAAATCATGTTAAAATGTGAGTATCGAATATGATCCATCAGGCTTATTTGTTCATCTCTCAATCATCACTGCATTGCATTATATGTTTTGCCCTCACAATAATAATAAAAAAAAAAACAAAAAAAAAAAACAGAGCTTTAAATCATAAAACGAAGCATTTAATATCATCATACTTTTCAAGACACCAAGAATGATATAAAGATAACTTTAACGATAACCATATTTGCATTCACACCAACAAACGATAACGGTCTGCTTATTATAAGATCACACGCTGCGGTTTCAAAGTGTGTACAACAGGGGGGTGGAGATGAGTAGGTTTAGATCCAGGGGGGTGGAGACGGGTAGGTTCAGATCCAGGGGGTGGAGACGGGTAGGTTCAGATCCAGGGGGTGGAGACGGGTAGGTTTAGATCCAGGGGGTGGAGACGGGTAGGTTCAGATCCAGGAGGGTGGAGACGGGTAGGTTTAGATCCAGGGGGGTGGAGATGGGTAGGTTTAGATCGAGGGAGTGGAGACGGGTAGGTTTAGATCAAGGGGGGTGGAGATGGGTAGGTTTAGATCCAGGGGGGTGGAGACGGGTAGGTTCAGATCCAGGGGGTGGAGACGGGTAGGTTCAGATCCAGGAGGGTGGAGACGGGTAGGTTTAGATCCAGGGGGGTGGAGATGGGTAGGTTTAGATCGAGGGAGTGGAGACGGGTAGGTTTAGATCAAGGGGGGTGGAGATGGGTAGGTTTAGATCCAGGGGGGTGGAGACGTGTAGGTTTAGATCCAGGGGGTGAAGATGGGTAGGTTCAGATCCAGGAGGGTGGAGACGGGTAGGTTTAGATCGAGGGGGTGGAGACGGGTAGGTTTAGATCGAGGGAGTGGAGACGGGTAGGTTTAGATCAAGGGGGGTGGAGATGGGTAGGTTTAGATCCAGGGGGGTGGAGACGTGTAGGTTTAGATCCAGGGGGTGAAGATGGGTAGGTTCAGATCCAGGAGGGTGGAGACGGGTAGGTTTAGATCGAGGGGGTGGAGACGGGTAGGTTTAGATCAAGGGGGTGAAGATGGGTAGGTTCAGATCCAGGAGGGTGGAGACGGGTAGGTTTAGATCCAGGAGGGTGGAGACGGGTAGGTTTAGATCCAGGGGGTGAAGATGGGTAGGTTCAGATCCAGGAGGGTGGAGACGGGTAGGTTTAGATCGAGGGGGTGGAGACGGGTAGGTTTAGATCCAGGAGGGTGGAGACGGGTAGGTTTAGATCCAGGAGGGTGGAGACGGGTAGGTTTAGATCGAGGGGGTGGAGACGGGTAGGTTTAGATCAAGGGGGTGAAGATGGGTAGGTTCAGATCCAGGAGGGTGGAGACGGGTAGGTTTAGATCCAGGAGGGTGGAGACGGGTAGGTTTAGATCCAGGGGGTGAAGATGGGTAGGTTCAGATCCAGGAGGGTGGAGACGGGTAGGTTTAGATCGAGGGGGTGGAGACGGGTAGGTTTAGATCCAGGAGGGTGGAGACGGGTAGGTTTAGATCCAGGAGGGTGGAGACGGGTAGGTTTAGATCGAGGGGGGTGAAGATGGGTAGGTTTAGATCCAGGGGGTGAAGATGGGTAGGTTCAGATCCAGGAGGGTGGAGACGGGTAGGTTTAGATCGAGGGGGTGAAGATGGGTAGGTTCAGATCCAGGAGGGTGGAGACGGGTAGGTTTAGATCGAGGGGGGTGAAGATGGGTAGGTTCAGATCCAGGAGGGTGGAGATGGGTAGGTTTAGATCCAGGGGGGTGGAGACGGGTAGGTTTAGATCGAGGGGGTGGAGACGGGTAGGTTTAGATCAAGGAAGGTGGAGATGAGTAGGTTCAGATCCAGGAGGGTGGAGACGGGTAGGTTCAGATCCAGGGGGGTGGAGACGGTAAGGTTTAGATCCAGGGGGGTGGAGACGGGTAGGTTCAGATCCAGGGGGGTGGAGACGGGTAGGTTTAGATCCAGGGGGTGGAGATGGGTAGGTTTAGATCCAGGGGGTGGAGATGGGTAGGTTCAGATCCAGGGGGCGGAGACAGATGGGTAGGTTTAGATCAAGGAGGTGGAGACGGGTAGGTTCAGATCCAGGGGGTGGAGATGGGTAAGTTCAGATCCAGGGGGGTGGAGATGGGTAGGTTTAGATCTAGGGGGTGGAGACAGACGGGTAGGTTTAGATCTAGGGGGTGGAGACAGACGGGTAGGTTTAGATCTAGGGGGTGGAGACAGACGGGTAGGTTTAGATCTAGGGGGTGGAGACAGACGGGTAGGTTTAGATCCAGGGGGATCATCAAAGTCAATATAGTGGAATAAAAACAACACCTAGTCTTTTTCACTGCAACTTCAAAGGCAGCAAGACAATGTTGTTGAAACTAGTGCCGGATACCTGAGGTAATTTTATGTTACACTGTTTGCTAGCCTAGCATAATGATCTCATTGTTAATACTTCCTAAAATGTATTCCAAGGGTATGACAGATTGTTTTCCATATATCCATTTTTTTTTTTTTTTTTTTTTTTAAGTATCCTTGAAAAGGGGGTTTGATTTGTCAAACAGTGTTGGATTTTTCTGGACCTCTGCGCTTAACTTGTTCGCAATGTCGTCCGCCATTTTAAATGCGCGAGCCCTAAAATTAGAATGGATTCTGATTGGCTGTCGGCGTTTATCGTTAAACAGCTGGGAAATAGCTGATATAACAGCTGATATAATATCAGAAACTGCAGGAAATTGCATCTTTTTGCTCAGTTTGAATAAAACTGAGCTGTTTTTTCCTCCTCGAGTGTGAGCTCCATATTCTCACTATATCATTCTATATCAGCCTGATGTATCAAATATGATACAAAACATTATGAAAGTTTTTTAGTATTTTGTCTAAAGTTTTTTTTTTTCTTACTATTATTTAATAGGTTTTACAGGGTGAAGCAAATATATTGTATATTTTTGTAAAAGTATATAAACCTACAAAATATAAACATAGTTTATAATATGTAAATATTCAACCCCAGATTATGCTCTTTTTATTTTTATTTTTATATATGTGACCCTGGACCACAAAACCAATCATAAGGGTCAATTTTTTAAAATTGAGGTTAATACATAATCTGAAAGTTGAATAAATAAGCTTTCCATTGATGTATGGTTTGTTCGAATATGACAATATTTGGCCTATTTGAAAATCTGGAATCTGAGAGTGCAAAAAAATCTAAATATTGAGAAAATCACCTTTAAAGTTGTCCAAATGAAGTCCTTAGCAATGCATATCCACCCCAAAAAATATATTTTTTTATATATTTACGGTAGAAAATTTACAAAATATCTTCATGGAATGTGATCTTTACTTAATATTCTGATGAGATATATATATATATATATATATATATATATATATATATATATATAATTTTGTTTTGTTTTTTACACACATGCACACACTATAAATACTATATATATTATTGTACATTAAAAACAGTTTTAAGTGAAATGTGAATGATTAACAGCACAACAGAAATATATTTCATCTGTAACCAGATTAACATGGTTTAATGCAACCAATAAAAAAAAAAAAAAAAAAAACACAAACATTCCAGAGAAAATTGATCAATATCGTGTTTACATTTCAATCTCTTGCAAGCAGATACAAAATGTATCGTTCTGAGTGACGTCAGGCGCTGAACCGGAAGCTGTTCGGTTTGCGCTCTCTGTGTGTGTGTATATATGTGTGTGTGTGTGTGTGTGTGTGTGTGAGATCGTGGGCACGGCAAAACACTGACAGCTGAACGATACGATGTAACTGCGACGGGTGAGAATGGAATAACCCACCGATACCGGCGCATACGCACACATAAACCTCCTCTAGAGCAGTCCGCGTGGATTATGTGTTGATTTAATGAGGACAGTCGTGACTGTAATACGCTGATGTCTTTACACGACCGTTTGGCACGGGAGTGATCGCGAAGATCGCAGAGCCCGTGTTTCATCCCGTCATCCGCAGCTGTTACGCCCATCATCTGCGGCGGGGCTCCGTCGATCCGTGGCTGTTTGATTATCTGCACACATCGGGACTCATGGGGAACAGCACATCATGCTGCGTGTCGTCCAGCCCGAAGCTCCGGCGGAACGCGCACTCGAGGCTGGAGCCGTACCGGCCCGAACCGGAGCTGAGCCGAGAGGACACGGGCTGCAACCTGCAGCATATCAGCGACAGAGAGAACATAGACGGTAGGTGTCATCCAGCATCATTCACACACTCAACTAACATCCGATTTATGGCCGTTGGCCAGAATAACGGCTCACTGAAGAGAAACTCCCTCGTGAGGGTTCTATATTCAAAAAGTACGGTGCTATTTGGACACTTTACCATGGTAAATACCACGGTGTATGCTTTTGACAGTCATTCGGTAGCATCATTCATACAGTAGGTAGAAGTACCATGGTTTTACCTCACTGTACCATGGTAACGCCCTTACTTTAATGTAAAATAATCACACATCGTATGTTTTACTTTAGTGTTTTGTTGCCAGTAGTCTTGTCAATATATTAAAAAAAACAAAAACAAAACAAAAAACACCATGATGACTATATTTTTTAAACAAAACCGCATAGTTACGGCAGTAAAACTCTGATAGCTTGGGTTAATCCATCATTTTAATATAAAATATGATAGAAAAATATGTACAAAAGTAAGGACTTTACCATAGTATTTTTAATAACTACTATGTATATAATATTGGAAATGAACTTTATAATAATATTGCTCTTCATATACATAATTTATGTTGGACTCCAAGGTACTTTGAAGAATACTGATATTTCCATACTGTGGTATTACCATGGTAGAATACTGTAGTTAGTTTTACTCGCTAATAAAATGTGACCCTGCACCACAAAACCAGTCATAAGGGTCAGTTTTTTTTTTAATTGAAATGTATACATCATCTGAACGCTTAATAATAAGCTTTCCATTGATGTATGGTTGGTTAGGATAGGACAATATTTGGCTGAGATACAACTATTTGAAAATCTGGAATCTGAGGGTGCAAAAAACTCAAAATATTGAGAAAATCGCCTTTAAAGTTGTCCAAATGAAGTCCTTAACAATGCATATCCGCTCACAAATAAAATTTACGATAGGAAATTTACAAAATATCTTCATGGAACATGATCTTTATTTAATATCCTAATGATTTTTGGCATAAAAGAAAAATCGATAATTTTGGCCAATACAATGTATTGTTGACTATTGCTACAAATATACCCGTGCGACTTATGACTGGTTTTGTGGTCCAGGGTCACAAATAGTACCATAATAATTACATTTTTGGACATGCGTTGTTGATAAAATACCATAGTGCTTGTACCATGTTAGTGTCATGGCACTTGAATATGGTAATCATTCTGTTTCATGGTGTTACCATGGTATAATGGTACCATCGTAGTTCTAATTTGCAAGGATGCCATATGGTGCCAGTGTTTGATTCATAATGTAAATGTTTTTGTGCGTGATCAGAGGTATCTTGCATTAGCTGAAGTTCGCAGTGTTTGTAGATGTGATCTGTGCAGTTACTGCAGCCGGTGTGCTGGGCATCTGTTGAAGTGGAGATGATATCCAGATATGTTCTAACATAATTTAACATCTAAAAGGAGATGAAGGCTGATGAGAGTGTCATGTGACAGCAGGCAGAGCTCATATATATGAGAATATAGCTGATCCAGGACCAGTTACTGATCCACATGATCATATTTATGTAGTTCTGCCGCATGAAAAATCAGTATTATTATACTGTAGGTTAGCGCTGTGAAATGTTGGTTCATTTAAATTGTTATTAATGCTTAATTCATGCAATTTGATGGATCTGCTGCTTTTATTATCTCTTGACTTAGAAATTGATCTTCGTGAGGACAATCAGAATAAAACTTTTTTTAAGTTCTTGACCAATACTTATGAATGACTGAAATGGCATGGAAAATAATAAAATATTAAACTCGAGGTTAATTTTCTATAGTGAAAAAAAAAAAAAAAAAAAAAATATATATATATATATATATATATATATATATATATATATATATATATGTATATGTATGTATGTGTGTATATATATATAATATTTTTTTCTACTTTTGTTTATTGTAGTATTATTGAAATACTATTTTCTTAATATTTTGAATTAGTTTTTTTATATCTTAGTAATTTTGTGTTTTTATTAGTTTTTTTAATATTAGTTTTTTTAATATTAAACTCGAGGTTAATTTTCTATAGTGAAAAAAAAAAATATATATATATACACACATAATATATATATATATATATATGTATATGTATGTATGTGTGTATATATATATATATATATATATATATATATATATATATATATATATATATATATATATATATATATATATATATATATAATATTTTTTTTCTACTTTTGTTTATTGTAGTGTTATTGAAATACTATTTTCTTAATATTTTGAATTAGTTTTTTTATATCTTAGTAATTTTGTGTTTTTATTAGTTTTTTTTATATTTTTTTCGATATCATTTTATACATTTTTATTTCAGTTTTACATTGTTATTTTAGTATAAGTTAAACTAAATGAAAATAATGAATCTTGCCTTGGTAACTAACTGAAATAAGCTTTTTTTTAATATTTTATTTCAGTTCATTTTTATTTAATGTCAAATAACAAAGCTTAGATTTTATGGTTTAATTTCAGTTAACTGTAAATAACTCTGTTTAGCTCTAAAATATCTTTTTTTGTGAGTGATTATATAACAAAAAAGCTTTACAGTAATTACAAATGTTGGCACATTTATATTATTTATTAAATAAGCTTTATTCTGAAGGTCACACAAACAGGAAAACGGGTCTCATTGCATCTACTTGTGTAATGATGGAGATATCTATGGACTCAGCTAGTTATTTTTATTGTTGCCATTTTATTCGATTTAAATATCTAAATGTTAGTGAGAAAAAGAAAACTTTTAGATATCAATCTGCATGTGATGGACATCAGTTATGCTCATTTTTCCTCACTCCTTTGAAGGCATCTTGAATAAAATGGCTCTATATTTAACGAATCACCTGAACCGAAAGTGATGCGACCTGTTTTACAGAATACAGAAGTCTGTTGCGCATAACCACACTTCTGAGGATGGCAATTTTAAGTGTATTTAAAGAATCCTATCGATCCCAAAGTGCATTTACATACAGATACTTTTATCGCACACTCCTGTGATGCACTGCAAATTGAGGAAGTTCTGTATTTCATCATATCTAGTCCACCCTTGACAGAGATGAGAACTGTGTTGGGTGAAGATACTCTTCCGCGGTCGGGGTCGGTCTGTGCCAGTCTCCTGTGATGGGAGAGGAGCTGTACTGTGATTAACACTGTCCATTGTGATTCAGACAGCTGCTGTGTGAATCAGCCTTATCCCACAGAATAAATCCGTGTCAGAGCTCTAGTTATCATTTTTTTTTTTCATTCATGAAAAGCTTCTTCATGTTATTGTAACTGCAAGATAATGTAATGATTTTACAACATTATCACATTGCTTGTATATCTTTGCATCAAACCTTAAAGGGCTCATGACATAGATTTTATTATTTGAATATGTTTCTTGAGGTTCACTTATAATGTTAATAAAGTTTTTTTTTTGCACAAAACAAACATATATGCGGTTCTGAGCCTCTGTCTGAAATGACCCGTTTTTAAGGGGCGGCTCTTTTAAGGCTTGTCGGTAAACGCCCACTGTTATGATTGGCTAACGAATGATTGCATAAACAGTATCAACAGCCACTCGCTACTGTATGTGAGTAAGTGTTTTAAAAACATTATCCATTTAAAAAATGTAATTTACGGATAAAGCATTATGAAATCATTTACTAAGGGTTTGTGATGCAGCTGCTGTCAGATCTAGTACAGTTTGCTGCTTCATCTGTCAACAAACATCTGTCTTTGCAATCTCTCCATTACACTGTGCCTCGATTACGAAGCAAAACGCTCCGAACAAACATATAGTCCTCCAACGCAATCCGGGATACCATTAAAATAAACCATTCGCTTGTTTTCGACGCTGGGTTTAGGGCCGTATGAAATCCGTTTTTTTTTTTTTTTCCCAAATTCTGTTTTTTGTTTTAATTTTTCTGGATTCCGTTTTTTTCCATTTTAAGTTTTTAGTGGTTAAATTAAATTTTAATAATCAAAAAGAATGTCTAATTAATTGAATTCTTAAAAAAAAACAATTTTATTAATTAAAAAAAATGTTTTTTCAGAAATTCTGTTGCGTATTTTAATTTTTCTGGCAATCAAATGAATAGATAACGTTAATTTAATTTATCTTTTAATCATGAAATTAAACTTTTTTTTATCAAACAAAGTGCTGCACAACAGAGCATTACTGTTAAAATTAAAACATGGAAGAAAAACTGAGATTGTTCCTTAAATTATAATTTTAATAATTTATTATTATTATTTTTAAGTCTATTAGTATTATTATTACATTGAAACGTATCTAAATTCTACTGTACAACAGTAATATGTTTCTGTCAAGTTAAATTGAACTTTTATTTTGACGGGTTGCCAAGAGCTTTAAGTTTCTGTGACGATCAGTGTTGGGTGTAACGCGTTACTAAGTTACTGTAATTAAATTACTTATCCACTATCAGAGCAGCTCTGGAGATTAATTTTGTGCGTTCATGTCCTCATATTAATTTCAGAGAAACATGCAGGATTCATATTTAAATCTTTTTGCGGTTTAATATTCACAGACACTAGTCTATATCACGATTTAATTTAAGTGTACTGACCTGCTTTTTATTCATCCATCAAAAATTTGACAAATTCCATGACATTCCGCGTTATATAGTAAATTCAGTTTTTATGAATGGATTCTGCGATTCCGTCCGCGTTTTCTGCATCGTGAAAATCATAGGGCCCTATTGATTCCTTCTGAAGTCTGTACAGAGACGCAAACCAGCTGTTTAAACTGGACGTGTCAAAGAAAACGTTCTTTCACTCTTCAATTTGTCCTGTTGTTGACAGAAACTGAACGTGCATCTGTATACTGTGTCAGTGTAGACAGCATCAGTGATTATAATGGCTTCTGTTTGCTTTTGATGCGACGCTTGCATCCAGTCTAGGCAAATGTCAGCTGTTAAGTGACTGAACGCCAGTGGGCAGAGCCTGTAGTGCAGTGATTTATAACTATTCGTCGATGTCTTGCTCTGGAGGCCATGTGATGTCATAGGTCACCCAATATCAAAACGTGCTGTTTTTGGAGCTTAATTAAATAAATGCTTTGTTTGTAATAAGGAGGATGCTTTAAATGATGAAACTTGCAGGATGTTTTAATGGTACATCTACTGTCAAAAAAATCAAGGCAATTTTGATTTTGCAAATTTTGTTATTGATATATAATTCAGTATGATAAAAGTATGTACACTTATAGGATATCCCTTTTATTTGATAGAAAGGCCTTTAAACAAAACTCAAGTAAAGGATTCAGTATCTTCAAAATTCAAAATCTATCTGTATGTCTCTCTCTAAAGCTAACCTATCCTAATCTTGGAAATGAATTTCAAATTAATTTTTACTTAAAGTCCCTCTGTACTGTAGTCAATAATTGTATCCCTTAAACTCATCTTTGAACACCAAAATGACATATTTAAATGTTTTTTTCCTGTGAAAAAAAATTTCTTAATGCCTTAAAATACCTCTACACCCTTGCCTCATTTAGTGTATGCAGATTTATGAATATGCTAATTAGCCACGCCTCCACACATTCACAAGAGCTCAGTGATCCACTCGGTCAACTTACAGAGGTAAACGCAGCACGATGGTATCGCTTTTTATGACGTCTGACACAACAGTAATTAATATGATTAGCCTTTTGCTTGACTGTTATTTAACCGCTAATAATGTGTTGCTAATGTTACACAAACCATGTTTCCGAGTAATGGGGCGTTTACAACAGGCACAATTTGCGCGAATAAATCATTCGGGGGCTATTCGCACGTAGTTGGACACTTGAACATTTTGAGTTTACTTGCTTCATTCGTGCGTGAAATTCACTTCACAACAGATGCGAATTCGCGCCATTAGAGCCAGGCGGCTCTTCTCATTTCTGCACACTGTTGGCAAATTTGAAATCAAATATCAAATTTTGGCAAATACAAAATGTAGCAAATTTTGACAAATCCAGCAACTAGATCTTCCTCTGAGGTCCTTTTTGTAGCTGCCTGCTACCTTGATAATGCAAAATTGTTTCTCAGTGTGACAATTAAATCGGTAACTATTATCTTACATAGGATATTGACTGTTTATTAGTACTTATAAAGCACATTTTAATGCCTTATTCTGCTTGACCTTATTCTACATCCCATAATCCTACAACACCTAAACTTTTTACTAACTGTTAATAAGGAGTAAATTAGGAGTTTATTGAGGCAAAAGTTGTAGTTAATAGTGAATGTGTTCCCCATACTGAAGTGTTAAAACCTGTCCACTCTCTCACTAAAATTGAGTGGCAGCTCGCCATCAGATTAGAGCTTGCGATTTTGAGATCGGTTTTACCATGTTTTTGTGCAACAGACGGTCTGTGAGGCCTAAACCACTGAATATTTCTTCTTAAAGAATAGACAGCATGTAACAGGAGAGTGTGAAGAGCGAGAAACTAAGGCACGCGTCTTAAGAGCTAACAGGATTATGTGTTGTTTGCCATATGGTCTGCTAGTTTGTTTCTTAGCTATTCTTGATATTGTTTGAATTTTGACTGGAACAGTAAAATCCCCCCAGTCAGAGTTCCAGACACTTGGTTTGATTTATGTTCTTAACTGCAAGATTACTGTTTATACCAGGGATACTCGAAGTCTGGCCTATGGGCCAAATCAGTGCCCCACTATGTCAATTCTGTTGTCTATCCAGTATTCAAGTGTGGTGTGTGATGCAGCAAAACTATATTGCATACATTTTAAACAAAGACACTTTGTGATATTAGTGATCACTTATAATAGGAATGTTCTAGTGAACACCTTTAATTGGTAGATTTTATATAACAAAAGTTGTGATTTCCGCACAAGTTACATTTTGGGAGATGATTGCAGTGCAGTTTGTGCCCAAGTCTGGAATAGAGATCGGCCAAAATAATGGTGCATATCTAGCATTCTGGGAAATTAAGTGTTCTAAAATACAAATTTATAGGGCACATTTCAAACAGATCAGTTTGTATGTCTCTCTCTAAAGCTAACCTATCCTAATCTTGGAAATGAATTTCAAAATAATTTTTACTTAGTCCCCCTGTACTGTAGTCAATAATTTTATCCCTTAAAACTCATCTTTGAACACCAAAATGACATATTTAAATGTTTTTTTACCTGTGAAAAAAAATTTCTTCATGCCTTAAAATACCTTGAATGTAACTCTACACCCTTGCCTCATTTAGTATATGCAGATTTATGAATATGCTAATTAGCCACGCCTCCACACATTCACAAGAGCTCAGTGATCCACTCGGTCAACTTACAGAGGTAAACGCAGCACGATGGTATCGCTTTTTATGACGTCTGACACATAACAGTAATTAATATGATTAGCCTTTTGCTTGACTGTTATTTAACCGCTAATAATGTGTTGCTAATGTTACACAAACCATGTTTCCGAGTAATCGGTCGTTTACAACAGGCGCAATTTGTGTGAATAAATCGCGCTATTTGCACGTAGTTGGACACTTGAACATTTTGAGTTTACTTGCTTCATTCGTGAGTGAAATTCACTTCACAACAGATGCGAATTCGCGCCATTAGAGGGGCTTCTGCCAGGCAACTCTTCTCATTTCTGCACACTTCCTCTGAATAAACACATCAACTCGTCAGCAGGAAAGTAGTTGTAAAATACGGCAAATAAGCTCAATTTGCCGGCATTAGCTAGCTTATATATATTAACTCAAATTGAGTAAAGAGCATTTTTTACAATTTACCAGATTGTACGACCTCCTCACTCGCTTTCTTCCAAGCAAGATGTATTGTACAGCGACGATGATTTTGTCTTCCATTGTTGTTTCGGATTTCTGCCTCCACTCGCTACGTCGTAATCACATCACTACTAGAGCAAGCTCCTGATTAGTTAACGCAGCGTTAATATTAACCAAAGTTCAGATTTTTCAACTCGGCCGTTTCGCGCGAATCACGCGTTACGCACGTCAAACGCCCGAAACGCTCAATTCGCCTCGAATTGCGTCTATTCGCTTCTTTGCATTGACTTAACATGTAAATCACTTGCGCTTAACGCTTCATTCGCGTCTGGTGTGAACGCACCATAAGACAGCTGTTTTCTAAAAATCAGTATATTTAAAAACGCTTTGAACACATCAGTGGAAAAAGGCATATTTATAATATAATCTTAAATTATATTAAAAACACCACATAGATATATAAACAACGTTAAAAACTTGATTTCCTCAGGGGGACTTTTAATTCAAATTTGAATTGCAATTCTGCATCCTGTTTGTGTCCTCAATTGAAATTCGGGGAAAGAAACAACTTCTTTAGCTGGCAAATTGCTTGAACTGATTTGCCGGCATTTCGACTTCAGGTTCTGTTCGCACATAAATAAAATGGCATTAAATTTACAGAAAAAGTTGTATGTGTGAAAGCACAATGAAAGTCCTTTTGTACACTTTTTGATAAATAAGTTGATAAAAATGTGAGGCGAAAACACAGCCGTGGTTGTTAGATGTGGATGTGGAAATGAAAGTATTATTACTATTACCAGGTCATTTAATTCATTGGCCCCTGATCGCCCAGCATGGTTCACGAGCTGCACAGTTTAAACGTCCGTGGTTTACACCTCTCCACATTTATATAATTCCCTACAACATCTATTCTGTTGACACACCAGTCCTGTAATGCAATGTGACTCTAGCATGATTGAGAGTGCAGTACAGTAGAGCATTTGTTTGCGAGTGCATTGCCTTAGGCTTGTGTTTAGAGCTGTGACCCTCCAAAAGTGTGACTCGAAGTCAGACATTAGAACTGCTGACTTTCAACCCCGAAGCGTCTATCCAGAAAATTCCACGTTTCACTTTCCCCAAGTCACCCCCGATGTGAAACATTACTCTTGCTGCCTGCCCCACATTTTTCTCTTCATTAGTCTTGTTCTCTTGAAGCAGTGTCTACATACTCCAGGCGTTCTCCTCTGTTCACTAGCTGTGGCACATATAGGGCTGGGCGATATTGGACTGGCCAAAAACATTATCACAATAAATTGTCATGTCATTCGATATCTATAATCATTTCTTTCAAGTTTAAAGGCAGATTTTTGCTCCTGAGTGAAGGTTGTAGAAACCAGACAGTTAATCGTGGTTTTATCATCTCGCACACTTGGCAAACAAATGAATATGACTTGTTTTGTCTCTTTTGCACATTTGACAGTAGCTTGAGTTGAGTTTCTGCAAACACCCTTGTAATTCGCTTCAACCTTTTCAAACTTTATGAATGATTATTTTAGAGAAGTTTCAAGTGGTGTGTGTAAAAGAACTGGAAGCAAGCAAAGTACAGATGTTTCTAAAAGCATTCAGTACCATCTTCTGGTACAAAAAACTAAGCTCAGAATCGCTTGGATGCATTTGGACAATCTCAGAATCAATCCACAATCATTTCTCGATTTATTGCAATGATTTATTGTCCCAGGCCTACTCACTACCTTGTAGAGCCGCACGATTAATCATTAAAAGATCACAATCTCATTCAAAGATCGTATTGATGCTCTCTGTAAAAGAACAAAGCAGAGAATCTATTTTCTTTGTTGTCTTAAGTCTTTTGGAGTAAGAAAACAGATGCTTCTTTATCTTGTCTGTGATAATGAGTGTACTGTACTAGTGTACTATTGCAACTCCATTTGGTATAAGAGTTTGTCTGTTATGCTAAAAACAATTAAAAATTTGCTCAAGGATTGTAGGTCAGCCTCTAGAGAAGCTATATGATTCAGCTTATTATAATAATTTGTTAAGATTGGCTAATAATATAGTTTCTGATCCTAATCATGTCCTGCATGATGAGTTTGAATTATTACCATCAAATCGGAGGTACAGAGTTCCAAGATTCAACAAAGTTAGGCGGAAACACTCGTTTGTGCATCAGGCGATCCTTGAGTTGATTAAAACACATTTAACTTGACAGAAACATATTAGTGTTGTACAGTAGAATTTAGATAAATTAAATTAATAATACATTTTCTTTTTAAGGAATAATCTCAGTTTTTATTAGTTTTTTTTGACAAAAAAAGGTTTAATTTAATGATTAAAAGATAAATTAAATGCTATGCGTTCATTTGATTGCCGGAAAAATTAAAATACGGAACAGAATTTCTGAGAAGAAAAGAAAAAAAAATCATAAAAATACTTTTTTTTTTAAAAAACTTAATAAAGAATTTAAAAATTGTTTTTAAGAATTCAATTAATTAGATATGCTTTTTGATTATTAAAATGTAATTAAACCATTAAAATGGATTCCAGAAAAGTTAAAACAGAAAACGGAATTTGGTAAAAAAATAAAATTTGGGGAAAGAATACAACGGATATCATAGGGCCCTAAAAAATGTAATTTTTGTTAAACTTTTAATAAATTGTTGGTAAATTGGATAAGTTTCATTATTTCCATTAATTAGAGATGCTTTTTGATTACTAACTTGAAAAAAACGGAATCCAGAAAAATTTAATCGGAAAAAACGGAATTTGGGAAAAAATAAAACTACTAATGTTAACAATAAGCAAAATAAATGTAGAATGTCTAATGTTTTCAAATGGAGAAAATAAATGAAAGACAGGAAGTTTGCAGAAATGTAATACTTCATTTTAAACTACAGTTTTAATAGATTTATAAGCTGTTTAATAGGCTAAAGAGGGAAGAATAATTTGCTGGATAATGTTAAATAACTGAATAATGTTCTCTGGAATATTGGAATATAACAAACAAAACATCGTATTTTATTGCATTTCTCAATTTTATTGCACTATACTCAAACTGCGATCAGGACTTGACGGATTATCTTATGTGACTTTGTGAGCTTGTCTCTATTTCTTACTACTAGCTACATTTCAGGCATTTATGTAACACATCCAATTTGTGCATTAATGGTTATGTTATGTTAAATAAAGTTTACTAATTACAGCAAAGCAGGTAAGTATACTTTACCTGTGCACGCCGTTGTCTCGTCTCCCATTAGATGCGCTGTAATGGCGATCCTGCGTGCAATTCTCAAAACACCCACAAGATGGTGGCGTTTATCGGTAAAATCCGATATTACAAAACCGATATCCGATTATGGTAAAATGCTTAAATATTGGGGAAAATATAAATCGATATATCCGTCGATCTCTAGTCATGTATAGGTATGAATAGTCTTTTCAACCACAGAGTATCAATATTTCTGTTACAAATATTCATATTATTAAAGAAGAACTGGGATAAAAAGTTTATAGTTCGGATATAAACACTGATGTTTACGGAGCCGATCAAGTTAGAGTAAGTCACCTTTTAAAAACCATCTTGACTCTTCAAATAAAGATTGTCAATTACATCATTACACCAGTAGGTGTGGTGACTGTTAAAAAATGTATTTGTCATTGAATCATTCAAGATTCGTCCAAAAAAAAAAAAAAAAAAAAAAACGCTGATTCATCCAGTAATGAAACAGGTGAAGTATTTATGAGTGAGTCATTGAATCATTCATTCAAACTGATTTTTTTTTAAAAAAATAATTGAATCAGGTTCATTAAACTTTTTAAATAGTTAATAAATAATAAATTAACATTTGTCAGAATGACATGTTATTTTGTGGTATAGTTGTCTGCTGTTGGAGAATCGTGATCTGTTTGAAACCAAAAAAATTAAGGTTCTATATTTCTTCTCAGAGTTCATGTTAAACTGCTACTGATGCCAAAATCACTGAAAAGAAATCAGCACAAAGAAATCTGGAAGGTGAAAATAAAGAAATGACAAACATAGTCTATTTGAAGATTTCGTTCTAAATCATCTGATGTCACATGAGGAGGAGTGAGCTCAAACGAGGCTAATTTTAGCCAACATTCAGGGCTCATATTTTCTCTGGCAGAAATGATAGGGAGATTTGTGTTAATTCCTGCTATTACAGCAGAGCACAGGTCGGGAGATTAGTAGCGTTTTAAAATCCTTCTGGATTAGCACAGAGACACAGACCGTACAGGATGCACCATACAGGAAGTGAATGGACACATGAGAAGTTTTAAACCCTAAGAATACAGTTTTAAGAACTCTTAGCATATGCGTCATATGGCCATTCAAAGTATAGTTCATTGGACCTTTGAACACAGGTGCTGGACACATGCACACTACAGAGTTTCATCCTTGCCCAATGTCTGTGCTATTTCTCTCCAGATGTTATGAGCAATAGAAATGTCTTTGTATCCTTTGTAACTAGAGTCGCGTGTATCTCTTAACTAGGGGTGGGAGACAAAAATCGATGCATCGCGTTTCTCTTTTAAACGATTCTTAGTTTTTATTCAGATGAATAGAAACACCTGGATTCTGCTTGCTCCCAATTCCTCACACACATACACCACTCGAACCTTCCGTAAAATCATAAAGTTCGGAAAGATTGAAGCGAACGACCACGACATTCGCGGGCTTCACTGCACAGGATACGCTTTGTTTGATGTTGCTGTGCGCGGTCTCGACCGTCGGTATTTTCCTTACAAATGCTCTGTGTCGTTTGGAATGCAGTGGACTTATATATTTAAAATATGAAACTCGCATACAGAAGGCTGCTTTCAATTTCAAATGCTGACGCTTTGTTTTTGAAGAGTGCTCGTGCATGCGGCTGTGCATAAAAATTGTTTTATGATGCAAAATTAATGTAAACACAGCCAGTTTTGTCTTAAGGGATTAAATGGATAGGACAAACTGTATTACTTATTATATTTCAAAAGAGATCAGTGCGTGAATGCAACTTATTAGATCTCCCGCTGTCTATGATGTAACAATCAAACGACAGTAAACATTTAACACTCTTAAATACTGAAAGCACTCTTTGTTTATTGCTTGTAATATGTTTTGTTGTTCCTTTTTATTATTTGCTACTTGCTTGTATGTTTTTGTTATATTAGGCCTAGTTTAAAATTCTTAACAATTCTTTTGTTTGTTTAAATTTTTTCAATTTGTAATTATTTTAAAAAGTAGGCCTACTTATAATTGCTTATGTAAGGATATGTACATAATAATTAATTACCTTACCGACTTAAATACCTTAAAATCCTTTATAAGGGAAAAAAAAAAAGAAAAAAAGAAAGATCAAGAGTCATTTTGGAATCGGATCGTGACTCCGAGAATCGGAATCGGACCGGATTGTGAGGTGACACACGAGCATTCATCTGTTGTTGTTGCGTCCTGTAACAAAAATAATAATAAAAATAAAAAAAATAAATTGTAAATAAAACAAAGGTCACTGCAGTAGGTTTTTACAAGAAAATACTATTTCAGTTTTTCTGCTTCAAAACTTCATGCTTAATTGTGTTACATGCTATTTCTTTGTAATTGTGTGTTAAATTTACTAGCATTTGCGCCACTAATGTATTATTTTATATTATAAATAATATTGTATTATAAAATGCGCATGCACATTTCTGAGTGATAGCGCAAACATATCTAGTTCATTGAAAATTGACCATTTAAAGTGGCTGATTCAGAATCTTGTCAGCATTTTTACTACTGAGGTTTCAATCAGAGAATGTCTTTGAAGCAATAGGGTTGAATTGAGTGGAGGAAAGTGTGAGTATGCCAAAGCTAGATAAGAGAGTAAATATGAGACGGGCTGTGAATGTGGAAAGACTGCTGACCTGCACTGCTGACTGCGTTAGCTGATGACGAATCTCAGCAGAAATTAAAGTGCATCAACATAAAATGAGTCGGCTCTAAAAACGCTCTTTAATCGTTCTTAATCACTCTCACTCTTAGTCATGAATGGACCCGACTCCTGTTTGACATTTTGCGGGGTTCTGTGGTGATTTACTCATTTTGATTTTTGTCCTCTGAAGGAAATGGAAGTGCATACAGGAAGTGCTTTTTTTTTTTTTTTTCTTTTTTTTTCTTCCTCCCTCAGCCGTGTCCGTGTGTTGTGTTGTGTGGTGGATTGTTTCCTTTTGCTGCAGAAATGTGCGGGTTTGATGGGTTTTTTTATGAAATAGTACTCAAAAGTCTTCCATGGGACTGGGTGATATAGCTAATAAAATATTGATTTTATATTTTATCAATTTTATATAATGTGATTTTAGTAAATTGTAAAATACAATAGAAATCTAGTAAAAATAAATAAGTAATGAAGATATGTTTTTCACACTGTGATAATTATATTTATTATATTTTTTATTTGTATCATTCATTTGATATTTACTTACACACTACTGTTAAAATGTTTGGGATACAGTGCCGCTTAAGTTTGTGAACCCCTTGCAGAATCTGTGAAAAATGTTAACAAAATAGGAGAGATCATACAAAATGCATGTTTTTTTTTATTTAGTACTGTCCTGATTAAGATATTTTACATAATAGATGTTTACATATAATTCACAAGACAAAAAAATAGCTGAATTTATTAAAATGACTCCGTTCAAAAGTTTGGGAACCCTTAATTCATAATACTGTGTGTGGTTACCTGGATGACTGATTTTTTTTTTTTTTTTTTTTTTTTTTGTGTGATGGTTGTTCTTGAGTCTCTTGTTTGTTCTGAACAGTTAAACTGAGCTCTGTTCTTCAGAAAAATCCTCCAGGTCCTGCAGATTCTTTGATTTTCCAGCATCTTTTGTGTATTTGAACCCTTTCCAGCAGTGACTGTATTTTTTTCACACTGAGGACAGCCGAGGGACTCAAACACAACTATTAGAAAAGGTTCAAACATTCACTGATGCTCCAGAAGGAAACATGATGCATTAATAGACAGGGGGTGAAAACTTTTGAACAGGATGAAGAAGTCCAAATTTTTATTTTGTTTAAATATCAGGGTTATTTTTTCATTTAGTACTGCTCTTCAGAAGCAACAGAAGATACTTTCATGTTTCCCAGAAGACAAATTAAGTACAATTTACCATAATCTTCAAATTCCAAAAGTTTTCACCCCCCCCCCCGTCTATTAATGCATCATGTTTCCTTCTGGAGCATCAGTGAATGTTTGAACCTTTTTTAATAGTTCTGTTTGAGTCCCTCAGTTGTCCTCAGTGTGAAAAGATGGATCTCAGAATCATTCAGTCACTGCTGGAAAGGGTTCAAATATGCAAAAGAATCTGCAGGATTTTTTCTGAAGAACAGAGCTCAGTTTAACTGCTCAGACATACAAGAGACTCATGAAGAACCATCACACAAGAGTCGTAGATCATCCAGGTAACCTCACACAGTATTAAGAATCAATGGTTCACATATTTTTGAACAGGGTCATTTTAATAAATTTTTATTTTTTTGTCTTGTGAAAATATATGTAAACATCTTTTATGTAAAATATCTTAATCAGGGCAGTACTAAATAACATGCATTTTGTATTATCTCTCTTATTTTGTCAAATTTTTTCACATTTTCACAGATTCAGCAACTTTCAAGCGTTTTAATTTTTTTTTAATAGTCTCTTATTCTCACCGTGGCTGCATTTATTTGATCAAAACTATACTGTAAAAAATATTTTCCAAAGTTATAAATAAAACAAATATTATGTTTTACAAAATTTCATGATTAATTCAATGTGTTACTTGACATTTATTTGTAATTTTGTAAATTTGTGAAATTTACTACCAATTTCTGAGTAAAAATAGTTTCAAAGTACACCAATTTACTAGTGTACAGTAAAAATAAAAGATATTGTGAAACATTATACAATTTCCATTTGAATAAATTTTAAAATGTTATTCATACCTGTAATGGCAAAGAGTTCAAGGAATAATGTTATTGTCACATGATTCTTCAGAAATCATTCCAATATGCTGATATGCTGCTCATGAAACATTTCATACTAGGGATGCACGGATACCATTTTTTTAAGGACCGAGTACGAGTACCGATACTTTTTTCTAGTACTTCGCCAATACCGATACCTATACTTTTATTCATTTCTCTCTTTTATTTATTTATTTTTTTTTTTGGTGATTGTTGCAGTTTTCCAAGCACATTTATTATTACTCTAACAAAAAAGTAATAATTTTTATGTGCTTGTCACAAACTTAAAGAACAAACATTTCACAGTGTCCAATAACCTTCAAAGGGCATAATTGCCAATATATATAATTCTTATATAAAAAGAAATTTACAAACAAATTACAAATACTACAGAGATACAAATTAAATAAACTTGTTTTTCAGATACAGTAGGTTTATTTACCATGTAAATGCTTATTTAATACATTTTGTTTTATTAACATTAATGACAAATATAGGCTACGGTCCCTTTAAGACCGAATCCATGGATATATCCTGTTTTCACCCAAATGTTTACGTTCACTTAAGCCATAACCGACTGTATTTACATGAAATACTCCACACGATGGACATTTTGACAACTATGTGCGCATTTGGCCATTCATGCGCGAGGAGAACTGATCGTGCGCTGTCTGAGAGAACTGGGATCGCGCGCAAGAAAGAGAGAGAGCACGTGTGTGCGAGAGAGAGAGAGAGCGCACTTCTGGTCTGTGTCATTCAGCGCGATTCCGCCTATCCCGCCTTCACTAATCGATAACGAATTGTGATTGAAAGCATGCAGTTCGCAATATATGGGTTGTCATCATTAATTTTTTAAGTATTTCCACACCTCTGAGGCTGACATTGTCTCTGCTGCTGCCTTCGGTGTCTCTGTGCACGGAAAAAAATTTACAAGTACATGAGCTTGGTCCCTATTTCATACTATTATCACTGTCAAAAATAGGAAACCATAATAAAAAAGGTCACTTCAGATTAGGGTACAATTCTTACTGTTAACTACAACTTTTACCTCATTAAAATGACTAAATATTAATATTTATTCAGGTAGTTGTTAAGTTTAGGTATTGGGTAGGATTAAGGGATGTAGAATAAGGTCATGCAGAATAAGCCATTAATATGTAATTTATAAGTACTAATAAACAGCCAATATTCTAGCATGCATGCTAATAAGTAACTAGTTAATAGTGAGAATTGGACCCTAAACTAAAGTGTTACCTTAAAAAAAAAAGTCAATTATTTGATGTATTGAAAGTTTGTTTGAAGTAGAAATATTTTGTAACATTATAAAGTGTCTTTACTGTCACTTTTGATCAATTTAATGCATCCTATTAATAAAATCGTACTCACCTTTAAACTTCTGAACAGTAATGTATATTTTATTAAATGTTTTTAATGATATAACATACCACACCGTGAGTATCATTAACATTTTCAAGTAAAGATGCTACTGAATAATTGAATTTATGTTTTGCACTCTTTAACTGAATCAAATTCGTATACATTTTGGCTACTGAGAGGTGTTTCTAATTCTGAGACATTAAAATTTGTTTGTCTTGGTGTTCATCATATTTATGAGTGACCGGAGGAGTGAGTGCTGTCTTTAAATTTTAAAATTGGAATTTTAATAGCCAAATAAAAAGCACATTAAAATGATTACAGTTTTTATGATGTAGGTTAATGTTGTAATTATTAAATAATATTGTGTCATAAATATTCAGTTTATCACCCAGCACTACTTCCCGCAGTAGCTTAGTAGCTTTGTATCTCATTGCTGGTGATGTTTTTATTAATAATTCAGTGTTCTTGTGTTTCATTTGTTTCAAAAGCAGTTCTGTCCACATCTATGGTTATATTTCTCTGCCTACTTATCTAAGTAGGTCTGTAGATGGTCTGGGCTGAACTTATCTGCATACACATGGACAGCAGACCTCTTTGTAAAACACTTTTCACAGATTCACTCTCGTAGGTCAGTGGATGCCCCTCTTTCTTCAGGGGTGGGTGATATGACCAAAATCACAATACGAGAAATGTTATTTTATTTCATGATAACGATATATATCACAATATAGTTTTTTTTTGTTTGTTTGTTATAAATAAGGTTTTTTGTCATCAATTTTTGATACCATTGAAGTTTCATAATTCTTGTCAACAATTTCAATATCAATAAAAAATAATACTAATAATAAAATCTCTCAAGCTTACTGAATACAAGTAAACAGTCAGTGATAAAATAAGAACAAAGAAACTAATTACAAGCAAATAGGACAACAAACTACAATTAAACAAAGAAATGTACCTGAAAAACTTCAAGCACTAGAAATATGAAATACTAGTATAATCAAATGTATAAAAAAAGTCTTGTTAAAGTGAGACAAAAGTAAATCCGTGAAGAGATTTTATTTATTTATTTATTTATTGTTGCTGTTTGATTAATATTAATGACAGACAGCAGCAGGTTTATTAGGCTGCTGTCACTTTAATACCGAATGCACGGATCCAATATACTGTTACACATGCGTTTTCTTTCTCAACTTAAGACATAAATGACTGTGTTTATGAGGATACTTGCAAAGACGGGCATTTTGACACATAAGTATGTGTATTTAACTGTTGAAGCCCAAATAAACTCAGTTCAGTACTCACACGCTCTGAGCAGCAGCTTCATGTGCGCGTATATAGCGAAATTAGTTCTCTTACACTGCTTATTGCGTTTTAAAGGGGTGGTTGATTATGATTTCACTTTTTTAACTTTAGTGTGTAATGTTGCTTTTAGCGCATAAACTACATCTGCAAAGTTACAACGCTCAAAGTTCAGTGCAAAGGGAGATATTTTCTTTTAAAGAATTCTCTGTTTAAGGACTATAACAAACGGCTGGTAGAGACTACATGAGCTTCTTCCCGGGTTGGTGACATCACTAACTCTAAAATTTACATAAACCCCGCCCCCAGGAACACATAACAAAAGGGTTGAGGCCATGTTGTGCTGCTTTAGAGAAGAGGAAGAGTTGTTGTAGTAGAGTGTTGTTACCATGCCGACATTTTACGCCGGACTGCTTCACAAATTTGCACAATAGATTAACATGACAGCACATGCTAGTCGATGAGTTGAAATGTATCCACTAACCATTCAGAAATGTCCAGTTTCATTCTAAAAGTTGTAACGTCTTCCTGAGTCTCTCCATCAGTGTCGAATCCGGTTTGAACAATGTAAGGCTGAACACCGTTACTGACAATCCTCATTTTGGCTGTGTGAGATTCTCCAGCTTTGTTGTTGTTGAGAAACTGAAGCACGAGCTGTTAAAGCTCCGCCCTCTTCTGGAAAGGGGGCCGGGAGCAGCAGCTCATTTGTATTTAAAGGGACACAAAAACGGCGTGTTTTTGCTCACAGCCAAATAGGGGCAAATTTGAAAAGCTATAATAAATGATCTTGTTTTCAGTTGTTTTCTGAAAAAAACGACACCTTGCACTTGAAGATAGCACATTGTTTGAGAATTTTATAATAAAAAAAAAAAACATTATATGTAAAACTGGCTTTTTTAGCTTTAGGTTCTAAAGGGTTCATGGTTTAAAATCTCTTGTTTTTAAACCACAATGCTTAAAAACCCATGCAAGTGATAAGCTTTCGTGACCATGCAGCACAGCAACATCATATGAACGTAACCTCTATCTCTGCTGTTTGATACGTATACTGGTTAATCGTGGCTCTGTATATCGCCCACCCCTACCTGCCATTTTGGTATGAGTGAATCATCATAGTTCATAGACATATCACATTTCCTCTATTGTTTTGTCATACTTTCCCTATGACTACATTTTGCTGCAGGAAAGCATCTTAAAACTGATTTACTACTCTTAGAATATCAAAGATGAGCATAACTGATTCTTCAATGGATGTGTGTGACAGATTTTTGACATTATCAATGTCTTTACTGTCACTTTTGATCAGTTTAATTCCTTGCTTAAGAAAAGTAAGAAATTACTTTCTTAAAAAATACTAACAGACCCCAAACTGTTATTTATGTTTGTGTTTGTGGGTAAATTACATTCACAATAAATGTCGTATTCATATTCAAGCATGATCTTCTTTACACATGTGGAACTCAGTGACTAGGTTTCAGAGGGTGAATGTTGGGAAAAGATTAAAAGTGTGCCCTTTACAGGAAACGCATAAAAGTTGGGCTTTTGAAATTGATTGTGGGAATGGATATGACTCGTAAAAGCAGCAGCAGCAGGAGGAGGAGGAGGAGGAGGTAACCCTGGGGTGCTGGGCGGCTCTGCTTAAAGTTTCGTCATTGCACTGCTTTTTCAAAGGATGGGTTTTGTGAGATCCTCCTGTAAAGCAGTCATGGGAAGATCAGTGAATGTGGGAGAGGGTGCCTGTTCTTTCAGCGTCAGTCTGTACACGTGGATATATTTTTCACACATAAGACAAAGCCTTCGGGCTAAACTGCAGCTTTATTTGAGGAGTTTGACTTTTGACATACTAACAAATAATCAAACCTTTTGAAATTTGAGTGTTTGATCTTTTGTGGGAAACCTTTTGGTTGGAGCAGAGAGATTAAATAATATCAGTTGCCAGAAAGTTGTCTTTTTTTGTAATGCTATAAATACACCATACATCACTTAGAAAGCGAAATTAAACATTAACCCACAAAAGTGTAGTTGTGATTTTGCCATGCTTAAAGATCTCATTTAATTATTTAATATAAAACATAAATATATACACCACCTTTCAAAAGTTTGGGGTCAGTGTTTTTTTTTTTTTTTCTTCAGTAAGTTAATACTTTTATTCAGCAAGAATGCATTAAATTTATCAAAAGTGACAGTAAAGACTTTAGACGTTGTTACAAAAAGTCTATTTCAAAGAAATGCTGTTCTTTTGAACTTTCTATTTATCAAAGAATCCTGAAGAAAAAAAAAAAAAAAATCCACAAAAATATTAATCAGCAAAAACATCAACATGATAATAATATCAACATCGATAATAATAATGCGTCTTGAGCAGCAAATCATTATATTACTCCAGTCTTCAGTGTCACATGATCCTTCAAAAATCATTCTAATGATGCTGAAAAGTTAGTTTTATCATCATAGGAATAAATTATATTTTAAAATATATTACAATAGAAAATAGTTATTTTAAATAGTAATAATAGTTAATAATAGTTTTATTGTATTTTTAATGAAATAATCACAGCCTTGGTGAGCAGAGGAGATATATTATATTATATTATATTATATTATATTATATTATATTATATTATATTATATTGTATTGTATTGTATTGTATTGTATTGTATTGTATTGTATTGTATTATATTGTATTGTATTGTATTATATTATATATTAGTAATATCAATAAGAGCAACATAAAATGTGTTAATAATTGATGCAAAAACTTGAGATAATGAGATCCAGGCAGTCCAGCAATGATTATGTCAGAGATCAAATTTGAATAAGGAATAACACATTTATTAAGTAAAAATTATAGAGACAAACAAATTACTTAAGCAATTAATAGTTAATAATAAAATCCAGAGTATTGTATCTAATCGATGAAGATGAAGATCAGAATATAGAGAAAGAAGGAACAAAATTAAGACATTTGCAGAATGAAATGAGAGGTAGAAGAGCAGATGCAGAAGAGATGCGAGAAGCAAAAAAATAAAATAAAAAAAAAGCAAAGAAAAGCTAAACTATCAAAGACCCAGTCGGTTTTATACCACAAGCATAGGCAAACTTACATCCCACTCAAAATTATGTTTTGGTCTAATAAGAAAAGGTCAAACAGAATTATCCATTATGTCATAGTTGGTGTAACCGTTAGGTCAGAGTGACAAATGTACAAAAGGTGTTGTTTTGACACCCTTAAGGGAGTTTTGCAGATCTTGCATTATCACGTCTGAAGAAATGGAAACGTACATATTTTTATATAAAGGTACATCAAGTTCAAATGAGCAACTAATTCCGAAAACATGATCACTTCTGCGGTACTTGGCAGGCGTTCCAATATCTAACCACAAACGTGTCAACATGACCTGTCACATTGGAACACTTTGGAGAACAATTGAATATAGCAAGCATACATACTCTTAAAGATAAAATAAAAGTAACCATAAAGGAGTACAATAAAGTGTAAATACTTTAAAATATGATGAGGATTACTATATGGAGTAGAAGTGCATGAATATATGAAATCAAAGATAATGCTGAGAAATCATAAGCCATAAATGATAAAATGATTAACATGAAATATGAATAAAATGCATGAATATGAATCTTGACCATTTTGGATGCACCAATAATAATTACAGTGTTTCACAAAGTAATATAGTTCATTAGCCCAACTACAGTGATTTTGTAGATATTTAGACTAGGTGCACTAATATAGCAATTATGTTTACACATATTTATTAAAATATGTTTTTAGAGTTGGAATTATGTTTTATTTCAGCACATCAAATGCTGCATCTTACTATGTTTTCTCCCCTCTAGAGAGAGAGACTAATTTATTTCATTAGGGAAAAGGCCCAGCATTGAGGGCCAAATGAATCCGAAATGAATCAGAATCAGGCTGTTTGTATGCATAATCATTATGCTAATGGTATCCACTTCAAAAGATCCATGTGCTATAACCAAATAAATCCTCTCAAACCTCTCTCTTGTTTTTGTGAAGCCAAATGACCGTGAGCTGAATGTTCAGCGACAGCTCTTCTGATCTCCACAGTAAACATTAGACATATAGGTTATTTGCACTGGTCTGCAAAATTCTTTAGTAGTTCAAGGGATAGTTGGCTCAAAATGAAAAATATGTCATCAATTACTCAAACCTGTATGATAATAAAAATATTGTGCTGTTTTTCACACTAAGCTATTGTATTAGTGGTCGACCGATATTGCAAGACCGATATATCGGCCGATATTTTACTTTTTTCAATAATCTGCATCGGCCGATAGGTTTCACTCTTTGGCTTATGTGTCGGGAGCGCGACTTTTATTTTGAAAGTGTTCAGAACGCTAACGCATGAGCACCCATCCTAATACAGAGCTGATAAAGAAAGTGAATGGCATATGAAAGGTTCACACTTGGCAGGTTTGGTTCAAATAAAATTAACCCTGGTCCGATTGCTCTGTTAGTGCGGTTAATTTGAATAAGTGTGAACGCTGCCATCTGAACCGTGGTGCGCACCAGACAAGCTGATAAAGACCTACCTTTTCAAGGGGATTCGGTCTACTTTCAAATGAACTTTGGCATGGTTCTACTGAAATATGATCGCAACACAGACCTAAGACATCTAAACGAATCAAAATGACTCGTAAAGCCCTAAGACCCTAAAGCCCAAAGTATACTTCACTTTTTACGCGTATACAAGGGTCAGCGTACAGTGCACGTGATGCGAATTTCGTCATCAGAAGAGTACAAACACCGCCGGATTTTTGTGATTTTTGTTTTTGTTTTGTCTATAGGCTCAGTGTTAAAAATGACTGTGTCAAGCGAACTAGGACAAAATGTATAATTTTCTTCTTTGATCCGGATCAAAAGAACAAAGAGAACTGATCTACAAGTGTGAACGATATCGCCATCGGCCATCAAACGATCAATATCGGTCCACCACTAATGCGTGAGTTCTCTGCACTTTTGTTTTGAAACTTGGAGCTTGAATAAATTATGTTGATTTGAACTACTCCTTTAAAGGGGTCCTTGATTATGACTTCACTTTTTTTAACTTTAGTTAGTGAGTAATGTTGCAGTTTGAGCATAAACAACATCTGCAAAGTTACGACGCTCAAAGTTTAACTACAACAAGCTTCTTCCCGGGTTGGTGACATCACAAACTCCAAAATTTACATAAACGCCACCCCCGAGAACACGCAACAAAGGGGGTGAGGCCATGTTGGGCTGCTTTAGAGAAGAGGAAGAGTTGTCGTAGTAGAGTGTTGTTGCCATGCCGTCATTTTACTCCGGACTGCTTCAAAAACGCGAGTCAATTCAATGCTGGATTTGCACAAAAGATTAATATGACGGCACATGCTAGAGGATGAGTTGAATCAACTCCACAGCAACTACATAAATTTATCCACTAACCATTCAGAAACGTCCAGTTTTATTCTAAAAGTTGTAACTTCTTCCTGAGTCTCTCCATCAGTGTCGACTCCGGTTTGAACAATGTAAGGCTGAACACCGTTACTGACAATCCTCATTTTGGCTGTGTGAGATTCTCCAGCTTTGTTGTTGTTGAGCAATTGAAGTGCGAGCTGTTAAAGCTCCACCCTCTTCTAGAAAGGGGGCCGGGAGCAGCAGCTCATTTGTATTTAAAGGGACACACACAAAAATGGCGTGTTTTTGCTCACACCCAAATAGGGGCAAATTTGAAAAGCTATAATAAATGATCTGTGGGGTATTTTGAGCTGAAACTTAACAGACACATTCTGGGGACACCAGAGACTTATATTACATTGTGAAAAGGAGTATAATAGGTCCCCCTTAACACAGAGTTTGTATGTTTTGTTTGTGCAATGAAAAGCAGGCGGCTGCATCAAATGCGCAGCGGGCGAATCCACGGGGGCCATTGTTCAGTGGGTGTAGGAGTCATAGACCAGCTTCAGAGACGTGCATAAATATCACACAGCCCTTTCATTAAACCACACAGACAACAGCCAGCTGGTAAAATCCCCCCTGCTTCAGAGCTCAGCTATTTTCTTCCTGTCTAGCCTTTCTTCCCTTGAGTATCCTCTTTCTCTCTGTAACATCGCTACAGTAAGGCGTCTCCCCTCCTCCCTTTACAGCGCTATGGAAACACATCCCGCCTCTCAAGCATCTCAGGGGGGGTGGAGCTTGCATTCTAGTAATTATGCATGGCACTTTGGGCTGACGCTAATCAGTGTAGGATATGTGCCCAGATTTTTTCCCTCAGAGCGTTTTTTGTGTCAATATTTGCTCTTATTGTTTGCATACGTTTTCTGACTCTGAACTCTGCAGCCTGTTTAGCTCAAGTCTAATATTCTCAAGTGACTCACAAAGGTTATCCGTCAAGTGTTTAAATTCACTTAAATCAAGAGTTTCGGAAGTGAGACATTAAATAAATGGAATACATTTCTCTGAGTCTGTGCCACACAGGAGCAAAAATTATTATTGTTTTTAGGAGAGCAGAATTTATTCCCATGACATCAGTGCAGCTGCTCGGTGTTGTTGGGTGAGGAGATGGCACATGAAAGGGAAGCCCTCATTAATATGCATAAAGGGGGTGTGGCTACTGAACATGTTTGGAGCACCTCTGATGACCTGAATTGAGATCAGCATTAAATATAAATAGAATAATTGGTTCAAATAAACAGGAAAGAGCAATTTGAAAAGATAAAACTAAGCATAATATGAGCAACAAAAAGTATGCTAGAAAGGTTTTATATTAATACACTTCTGTTCAAAAGTTTGTGGTCAATAAGATGTATATTTAAGAAATTGGTTTATTTTATTCAGCAATAATGCATTAAATGGATCAAAAGAGACTATAAAGACATTTATAATGTTTCAAAAGATTTCTGCTGTCTACTAACTTTCATTTCCACAAAAATGTGAAGCAGCACAACCGTTTTCAACATTGATAATAGTAAAATGTTTCCTGAGCAGCAAATCAGCATATTAGAATGATTTGTGAAGGATCATGTGACACTGAAGACTGGAGTAATGATGCTGAAAATTCAGCTTTGATCACAGGAATACATTAGATTAGATTAAATATTCAAATAGAAAACAGTTCTTTTAAATTGCAGTAATATTTCACAATGTTGCTATTTTTCTTGTATTTATGATCAAATAGCTCCAGCCTTGGTGATCATAGAAAAAAAAATAAATAAAAAAAAGTTAACCAATTTTTGAATGTTACACACACAGTGTTGGCAATAATGCATTAAGTAGTGCGAGTTATGTAATCAGATTACTTTTTTCAAGTAACTAGTAAAGCAACGCATTTTAAATTTACAACAAAATATCTGAGTTACTTCAAATAAGTAACATAAGTTATTTTGTTTTCCAATTTATTGACTGACCGCTCTCCAGTCTACATGTGGAGAGAAATCGTAAGTAATTGCAGAGGTGTTATGAGGGTTATTGTAGTAAAAACAGATTCAGTATTTCTCAAAATAGCGAAATGCAAACTCTGAATATAGATTTATAGATAATATAGATATAATTTATTAATGACATATGACAGTGACAAAATAGCTGCAATGTAATCTTCCACTGTGGCAATTGTAATTCTGATTTTGTTCATTCTGTTGATATATTGTGCTATTAACACAGCTCTACTCTTGAATGTGTTAGTGTGTAATGTGTATAGTGTGCGTATTGTGTTGCCGAGTTTAAATGTCAGGAAGACAGGGTGGCGCTGGCACAGATGGCATCACAGTAAGAACTGCTTCCTTAACAGCATGACACACACACACACTGCAATAGGAAAACTGTTCCTCAAGTTACTGAAAATAAAGCCTCCAGGATTCAGTCCAGATCTCACAGATTACACATGGTTACTGTCAGCTGATACTTCACTAAAATTACATAGTAACCTTATCAGTACAATCAGTGCAAGTTTCTTAACGCCTGATCGCATAATACAACATGTTTTTTACTGTCTAGTCAGTCATTAGGAAATGTGCTATATTCTAGTTATCTAATTTTTAGTCACATCACTTGGATGTAAAACTGTTTTTAGTGTTGAAGATGTGGTGCAGCTGTTAGCGAACACAACGTAGACAGTGGTGGTCAAGTGGGAATAAGCCATAGAGACTTGAAACTTTTAGGGCTGGTAGTACTCACACCGTCTACAATGTCTCCAAGGCTCGTCCTGATCGGCCTGGCAAAATTTTCGGGTATTTTGGATTTTTTGAAAGAACCTACTTTTGCGAACTAGTCCTAGGTTTTTGGTCCGATCGGAACCAAACCAGTGCAACAAGATTCTCTGGAGTCCGATTGTCAATAATGAACAAAAAATTTAAATTTCGATTCACGAAATTAAGGGCCGCCAAAACTTTCGAAGTGGGTTGAGCCACTTTTACTAAAATGGCTATAACTTGTGAATAGAATGAGATATTTTCATCAAACTCAGCACAGCTACGCAAGAGCTCATTTTGTGGTCGAGTGAAAAAGGATCCTCAACTGGATGGAACTGAATTAAATACTTTGAATGTTGCGATCCTATCTGACTTATGATAGAAACCTGAGTCGTAACAAAGCACTGTTTGCCAGAGGAGAACTGGCTCCCCGACTAAGCCTGGTTTCTCCCAAGGTTTTTTTTCTCCATTTTAACACCTGTTTGCCACCTGATGTCACCTGTTGGAGTTTGGGTTCCTTGCCGCTGTCGCCTTTGGCTTGCTTAGTTGGGGACACTTGATATTTGATATTCAACAGTGCTTTGATCTGCCTGCATTGACACTATTCTTTAAGAGCTGCTGTGCAGCCAAAATAATGCACCAGTTATCAATGTAAAGCTGCTTTGACACAATCTACATTGTAAAAAGCGCTATATAAATAAAGGTGACTTGACTTGACTATAACATGAAAAAAACCTGAAAACTGCTATAACTACTTCATCGTTAGTACGATTGACTAGAAAATTGTCATGCAGTGTCATTGTCCGAGGTGCCATGATTGTTTATGAGGACATTGATGTTCAAAAAACATGTCCGCCATTGGCCAATGAATTTGAGCAACTATCAGACAAGGTGAATGGAGGTGAACCTCAATCCATCGAATCGTTTGTTAAATATTGGAGATTATTTCAAAAACCGAACTAGTCCTAGGTTTTTGGCTCAACCTCGATAACTGTTAAAAGGCTTTAAAAAACATATTCATTATGGACAATTGCCTGTATTTGCTGTAAATGGTGTTTTCCATCTGTGATCGAGTTATAGGCTTTCTAAATAAAACATAATACCTTTTCACGCATGTGCTTAAAGGCCTTAAAGCGCTTGAACCCTGATAATTGCTGCTCGCAGCTATATTTTATTTCAAATAATTCATTTGTTGATATTAATTATACTTTATTATGCTGAGCTTTCTGCTGCTTATTTAATATTTCAAAATGGTCTTATTACAGTTATGAAATGTGTCCTACTCTCCCTTTTTCACTGGCACGCACACGCACTCAGCATATGTGTGAAGCTCGATTGAGCTTGTGTTGTGATCAGGCACCTGTTAACACTTCAGCACTGCACAGATTCTGGTCTGGGCTCTAATGCCCTCAGCAGGTGCCGCTGGCCTGTTTTCTGCCCACACATTAACACGACTCACAGCTGCCTCACTGCACTGGCACACGCGGACAGTGTTTGGACAGCTTACTTACATCACGCACAGGAAGCTCTCTGATATGAGCTGTGCTGTTTTATGAGTGCCTTTTTCATAGCGTTTAGTTGGAAGTCTGAGACTGTATTGATTTCTGTTCTTTGACGGCTAAGTTACCCTGATCTTCAGCTAATTTTAGCTGAGAACGGTCGTTGAGCTTGTAGAGCAGCTAGCATAGATTTTCAGAATCTGATTAAACAACCCTTAGGCCTACATTTCCAAGCACATGAGTAGTATTGATATTTCAGATAGGGAAATTATGCTTTTAAGAGTGAACTGATTAGGTTTAGTCATTTCATGTGTATTTGTTTATTTATTTAATTGTAGGTATGTTGTCATGTTTAGGAGTCCATTTCAAATACTTTTATTTATCTGTTTATTTAGGTGCAGTTTGAGTTAAAAGCATTGTCCTATCTCTCATTCATTCATTCGTTCGATGGTTCATTCATTCATTCAATGATTCTTTCAGTAATATTTTATAAAAAAGGAAACTACTTTCTGCGTCTGAAGTGACCTTTCTGCTCATATAATCATATTACAATAAAATACCCATTAATTTTGCTCCCCACCTATTTGTATTTCATGATAAAATCAAATCTCCCCTGATAATGGTAGCCGATTATTCAGAATGAAATGCTGATACCGATAGTTTGATTTTCTTAAGGAAAAAAAAAATCTCTCCCAGCTAATGCTATTAACTATACAGGGAACCCTCTCATTTGGTAAATTACTATAATATTAGAGGTTAAACTTAACAACAGAGCTATTCAGCTGCTGTTTATTTTCAGATATAATAATTACACTCAAATAAAAACTGAAATGTGTATACAACTCATAAGGTAACAAACACTTGTCTTCATGTCTTCATTGACAACATCGACAATAAATAATTGATGGCAAATATTTTTTTCCAAATAGTCGTTTGATCTCACGTGGCCTGCAATAATGTGGTTTGACCAGTGGGAGCGCTGTATCCCAACTAATGCAGCTCTCCCGGATGCAATACAATAGAAGAAGACACTGCGCTTCGGAGTGCAAACGAAGGTGAACCAGTAGAGTTGGAAAGTTTAACATAACTTAAAAAAAAAAAAAAAAAAAAAAATCTTATTTAGGGCTGCCAACTCTCACACATTTAGACTCATACAATTGACATTGTTCTCACGTCACACTTTCTCCATCTTCATTTTCTCACACAGTGAAAAATACATCACAGTGCAAAGAGAACGGCCGACAGACAAGTCGGTCAGTTTTACTACAAGATTCAAGCAATAAATGTGGTTTTACCACTCTTTAATGTGGCGTGACAAATCACTGTAGTTCGCCTCAGTTCGAACCACATGTGAACCGATCATCTCTTTCTCTTTACTACTAGTTACAGCATGAAATAAACATGAATGAACATCAGAAGGTATGTTGAAAGATACAGTACAACTTACTGAAATGAATTATGTCTCATGTAATCGCTCAATCAGTGTTTCAACCGTGGAAAGTCGTCAATAAAACAGCTTGCAAACAGTTACATAACATCACATTTACCACAGGAAAGCCATTTAATGTTCATAAACTTGAATGTTAGCTACATAAATCAACTCTAGAGAGGAGCATCTTTCCAATCAAACAAACAAAAGTAATGTACTAGCTAACTGGGTTCCTAGTATAGTTTATATCATTAATCATTTTTTTTTTTCCCTTGATACAAAAATGTATATGTACTGTACCTGATATATATCCAAATTAATCAATATTGAATCTATATTGGAATCAAATCGTGAAATTTATTTCCCAGGCCAGCCTTAATTAACACAGGACCAGTCATTGTTGCAGTTGGACTATTGATGACAGCTGGCTAAAATGTATTAGACAAAAGCTGAAATGATATAACTTGATATTTGAACTAATTGCAAAAGCTGAATAATTGATCATAGCCTACTTTAATTGACGAAATAATCAACAATTAGCCAAATAATCGCTCTAACAATCATTTGAATAATCGCTTATCAAAATAATCATTTGTTGCAGCCCTATCTTCATTTATTCAAACATATATAATTGTATTTAACAAACAAATGGTGAACATTGGATAACTTTCCTGAGGTAAATGCAATGGTAAGTCACATATTGTGCACAAGTTTTTTTATTGAACAGAGGCGCTACAGCGATCAGTCACATTTAAGAGTGTAAAACTGCCATTTATTGATTGAATTTTGTTGTGAAATGGACAGATTCGAAACCTGAGACTCTTGTTTATTATCAGAAGCAACAAAGCACAAAGCTCTTTGCGATTATTGGATGGGACGCACGCTACAAATAATGTTTGATCTAGGGGGAAAAATGTGAACCTGACAACCCTGGCTTGAAATACGGGTGATACATAGGGTCAGATATTTCTTGATAATGACTTAGAAATAGTGCAGAATCTTAAATATTGTACACATTTATGTGGCCAAGCGTAAATCGAATGTTAATGGAATCAGACGGCAATCCAGTCAGTCAAGATGCACAAAGTGAGAGATGTACATAGAGGCAGTACTGCTGGCTGATCCATAGAGAAAGAGTCCGCTGTCCTTTATCTGCTGTTTCCATGGTGCTGCTGCCCCGGCGACAAGCGAGGACGCAATGACAAGACAGAACAAAGTATTAACACAGGCTAATTACTGCTCTCCACCCTGCCGAACACTCAAAACACACACACTGCTATTTCATCATCCACATCCATGTGCCTACTGTCAGGAATGCGCCACATATTTACTTGATGAGGTTGTTATCCATGTTACATTTATAGCTCATGAAATTCCCAATTCAAAAGAATGATGATAACTTTAGATTTCCAATAAATGTTTCAATGGACTGTTTGTCAGAGAATTTTGTGAATTATAGACTATAAAGTTTATGTAGAAGAGCCATTTGAATGAAGCAGAGTCTCTCTCTCCCTGGTGTTGGAAACACAATGGACTTTCCTTCCTTGCTAATGACTGCGGTGCGTCAGCACGTTCACAGTGTGATCCTTTGATGTTTTTAACCCTTTTTTGAAAAGCATACAGGAGATGATGAGGGTGTTGGCCATTCTGCAGGGAAGCTGAGAATGTGTGTGCGGTTTGTATCCTGATGCAACCACATGTTCCCCTGCTCTCTTCTTTATTTTTATTCAAGGAGTCATTGACCAGAATGGCAATTCTGTCATCATTTACTTTCCCTCAGGTTCCAAACCTGTATGATTCTTTCTTCTGTGGAACACAAAATATGTTCATCAGCATGTTTAAGCTGCTCTTTTCCATACAATGAAAACATAAAATGAATTTTAGAATTATTTTTATATTATTATAGTATTCAGGGCTTGACATTAACTTTTTTGCTCACCAGCCACTGTGGCTTGTGGTTTTCCGAAGTTAATTTTGACATCGATACTACTGGGAAAAACTGCCATATAGATATTTTTAATATTATCTCATAATTTGGCAGCATGTTTATTAGGCTGCTGTCACTTTAAGACCCGATGCACAGATCCATTATACTGTTACACATGCATTTTCTTTCTCAACTGTTTACGTTCACTTAAAACATAACTGACTGTTTACGTGAATACTCACCAAGACCGGCATTTTGACATTATTTTGTGTGTATTTGACTATTTATGCGCAATAAGCAGTGAAAAAGAACTCAATTTAGTACTAAGAGGCGGATTTATGTGTGCACACTTTTGGTGTGAGAATTAGTAAAACATTTACTGTTCTGCAAATTTTCAGAGGCGAAATCCAGTACTTTCAGTAGGAATCCATGTGAATGGTAATTTCATGTGAGGGTGGAAGATTTTCCGCACAGATTTCACAGCTGGTTCAAATTTGAATGTGAATTTGCAATGCTGAGCTACAGAAAACTGCATGGTTACTCAGAAAGTAACTTCTGTTTTAGCTGTGCTTCACTACACTATTGCTAATCTGATAACCATAAGTCATTTGGACTATTTTGGTTATGGTGAACATAACTTCTCCTTTTGTGTTACGAGAACAAAGACTGTCATTTAGTTTGCAACAACATAAGGGTAAAATAATAATAATAATAATAATAATAATAATAATGACAGAACTTCTATTTGGGATGAAATAACTTTTTAATGATAATCTGACTATTAAATCCCTATTTCCTTGCCATCTGCAAAGCTAGAATGGATGGATTTTTGTCCCAGTCTGTTGTACTGCATTCCTTCAATTTAAGAGTTCCCAAATAATCCATTATGCACTTTTTTTTTTTTTTTTTTTTCTTCATTGTTTACACAACAGCTTTCAGCAACCACTGAAACATTATGACCAAAGAGAGGATATGAAGTTGTCTCCTGACAGGACTTGGGCTCACAGGAAGCGTGATTGGGGCATGTGGCAGGTCGCAGATGGCTCATTTGCACCAGATAATGACTCAAACAGAAATACCATCACCATCCATTTGACATTTGATCCATCGACAGTCTGTCCCATTTGACTTGGGGCACATAGGTTGATTGAAGATGCAGACACAATCTAACATATTTGTTATCACTTTTGATGTTTGCGGTCCTTGCAGACATACTCTGAAAGGACTGTTTGTGTTGAGGTTCAGTGCAGGGTTGCAGTGGGAAACAGCAGTCGGTCTCGGCTCTTATGTCACTTCCTGTCATCTGAGGATGTTGTTGCTCTGTTGTGCTGAGTGACCACCCTCTGTGTTTGTGTGTGTCGATTTCAGCCTGTTGAGAACCATTGTTGTTAACTAAAACCTATTAACAAGGAAAGTCTCTCTCCAAATCCACGCCATTTGTGCCAGTGTTGACAATTTCAAGTTCAGTCAGGCCATTCAAATGAACAGATTGCAATTTTCATTCTGTGCCTCTAGTGGTGTAGAAATACACACGTCACCTTGAACTGTGATGATGGAGATGATTCGGTTTGTTGATGTTATGATGGGCTTCATTTAGTTAAATTTGAAGTTGTGGAGTGCAACAGTCGGGTTCTGGAAGTAAAAACTCCATAGGGAAGTAGATTTTTATCAATAACTTATAAACCTTTAAAGCAGCCTTACTGTGAGCTATGAGGTTGTTAATCAACAATGTTTGCTTCTATTGAAGCCGTCAGCCTGCATTATTTCAACTTAGTCTTAAAATAATAGTGTTTAAGAGCGGAATTTGTGGTGGAAACTACATTACCAATGATGCTGTACAGGGAATTCCACCAATCAGAGAGTCAAAACAAGCAAAATGCTCTTGTTAGCTCCGCCCACTCCCTTGAAGCACTGTGGATGTAATGGAGTCAGTCTCCCTACACTAGATAGTGGAAAAAGTACTGCTTGCAAATAATAAATGTATTAAACAGTAGTATTCTACATGACCTAATTCAATGAGTGGAGTCCAGTTATCATATTTCATGCGGTATAATACATCAGCTATTTATTTTTTACTATTTTATCATGTGCCAGCTGCAAGTTGTTGCAAAGTCTGTTTAGAAAAATAACTCTCTGGCGTCCCCAGAATGTGTCTGTGAAGTTTCAGCCCAAAATACCCACAGATCATTTATTAAAGCTTGTCTAATTTGCCCCTATTTGGGTGTGAGCAAAACACACCATTTTTGTGTGTGTCCCTTTAAATACAAATGAGCTGCTGCTCCCGGCCCCCTTTCCAGAAGAGGGTGGAGCTTTAACAGCTTGCGCTTCGGTTGCTCAACAACAACAAAGCTGGAGAATCTCACGCAGCCAAAATGAGGATTGTCAGTAACGGTGTTCAGCCTGAATGGTTAGTGGATAAATTTATGTAGTTGCTGTGGAGTTGATTCAACTCATCGACTAGCATGTGCCGTCATGTTAATATTTTGTGCAAATCCAGCATTGAATTGACCCTCGTTTGTGAAGCAGTCCGGCGTAAAATGACGGCATGACAACAACACTCTACTACAACAACTCTTCCTCTTCTCTAAAGCAGCCCAACATGGCCTCACCCCCTTTGTTGTGTGTTCTCGGGGGCGGGGTTTATGTCAATTTTGGGGTTTGTGATGTCACCAATCTGGGAAGAAGCTCATTGTAGTCCCTACCAGCCGTTTGTTGTAGTCCTTAAAAAGTGGTTTCTGTAAAAAAAAAAAAATAATAATAAAATCTCACTTCGCATTGAACTTTGAGCGTCGTAACTTTGCAGATGTTTTTTGTGCTCAAACAGCATCACATGCTAACTGAAGTTAAAAAATTAAAATCATAGTTAAGGACCCCTTTAATTTCCATCAGTATTTAAGGCATCATCCATGTCTGTAGCACAAACTCAGATTTGTAATTGTTAACTAAAACTAAAACTATTAAAAATTGTTAAATACATTGTTGGAATAAAGCAAAATGAAAATAAATTGTTGAAATAAAGCTGAAAAAAAAAGTATGAATGCAAGATGGGGGAAAAAAACAAACGATTAAAAATGAAGCTTCGGCAATTAACTGAAATAAGTTGAAGTACATTAAAATGACTAAAACTACAGTTGAAGTAAATATAAATTAAAGCTAAATGGACAAATTAAAAAAAGAAAACTAAATAAAAATCACAGAAGCATGTAAGAAAATGACTTCGACTAAAATTGAAAATATAAAAAAGCTTATTCAAAATATTAAGCCTAAAATAACATTGGCACAAATGATGAGCATAGTAATAGTGATGCTTGCTTTAGCAATCCCACTAAAATGGAGTTAATCATCTCTGTTTATGTTGAGCTGAGAGAGGAATAATCTGGCTGGCACAGCTCTTTCAGGCTCTGTTAGAGAACATCAAGATTTGCATCCTCCCAGTGTGATGAAAGAAAAGCAGGCTGGTGTCTTGTGAGAGTTCAGTGAGTTCAGTGTTCAGTCTCTCAGCATCAGCACAGAGCTTACTGAAGCCTGAACTCCATTATGCTGCATGTGCTCTCAGATGCTGTCTGCTCAGAAATGTCACACCCTTGAGACTTTAAAGTGCAGCTAACTGGACGTCAAAAAAGTGACTCAATTTTAAAAACGATTCAAAATTGTTTGCAAAAATGTACATATGGTGTAAGTACTAATATTAATAATGTATGTTAATATTAAATGTTTGTATTTAGTAATATTATTTAAAATAGGATTATTAATATGTAAGGAACAATTAAGTACAGGCTGCTGAATTATTAGTAAATAATGCACACCCGAGATGGTAATGCGGTCGCGATTATTTCAACGCACCGGAGTCAATTATTCGCTTGTACTGTTACCACACTTCAAGACACTGTTCAGATGTTGTATTTTAAGACATTTGTCAGACATTTGTCACGCTCTTGTGTGTAGGACTAATTTCTTACACTTCTTATCCCAAACCTAATTCTTCATGAAAAAAGAAAAAAAGGAAGTACATGTTTCAAAACTTCCTTGAGTAGCTCATGTGACTAATGGACTTTTTTAGTCTTGTCATGTGGCTCTGGGTCATTGTTCGGTAATTGCGTATGACGTCCAGGTGGCACTTTCCACCGAGGGCTTTGTGTGTGTGTGTATATGTTTGTATGTTTTTGTGTGTGTTTGTGTTTGCGTACTGTAGGCATGATGCCCAGAAACTGTCCTGTTATCTCGCCTCTGACACCAGCTGTACACACACTCACACTAGAGGATTTATTGTCCCATCGTCTTGATCTTTTATTACTATATTTTCCTCTTGTTGTTGTATTGATTGTGGAAGTATATCCACATTTTAAATGCCTTTTGATTGTATATTGCCTTTGAAAAAGAGTTGATTTATCTCAATACTTTGATAAATGTTGAGTTAAAGTTATTGCCTCTTTACATTTTTATTACTCTTTTCAAAGTCTTGATATTTTTTTTTTGGGCTCTACTAGAATAGGTGGTGCCTTCCCACTCTGTCAGTTAAGCTCTGTTTAGTTCCTGTCTCTATGAAGCCCCTCCTTTGGAAAAGCAGTGTGTTGTGATTGGTCACCTGCTTCAAGCGTGTTTGGGAAATGTCACGCCGCTTACCATAACTGCCAGTTTCAACACACTACTAACTAACTCAACCAGGCCGTGTCCCTTTATTTTGTGTGTGTCTTGGCCGGGAATTATTTAAATGAGGAATATTGTGATGTATTCGTACCCGAAAGAAAACTCAAGACTACAATGGTGGCGTTTCAGGGAGTCTAGAAACAGTGACACTGATATAGAGAATAGCTTCCTTTGGAGTGACTTTGTGCTTTGTAACAAGAACTTTTAGAGTTGTTTAAATTATTCCATGTCCCTCCTGGTGAAAATGGCCCCCCTCTCAACCAACTCTCCACCCCCCATGAGAGAAAAGACAGTCAGTCGACTTGTACAGATCAGATAGGATTTGTAGAGCTGATCCTTTGTTTCATTTTGTTGTAATGCACTGCATAAATCTGGATTAACTCCATGTCATTCATACATCTGCATGGATTTCTTTCACAGTGCAGCATCAGGAGTAGATCCTGATATCAGTTCCTTTAGGATGTGAGAAATGAAGCTGACTTAGATTCCCCATAACTGCAGAATGCCAGTTAAAGTGGATTTGAATTGGCTATCAGTGTTTTTATCGTTCATCAGCTGAAAATAGCTCTGAAAGTGATTCTAATCTTATCATTACTCTGTTGTTATTATTGTATGGTGTGGCTATTCTGTCTCTTAAAACTTTATGGTTATCATTCTTGCTGTGAATGAGCCTTTAAGCTTGTGCACACTGGTTTTGGCCATGATTTTGCTGTCTGAGACCAAGTTTGGAAAGATTTCAATCATTAATATAGCTGCGAGCAACAATTATCTGGGTTCACGTGCTTTAAGCACATGCGTCAAAAGGTATCTCTATCATAGATGGAAAAGACGATTTACAGCCAATACAGGAAGTTTACTATAGGAAATATATGGTTTTTAAAGCTGTTCAACAGTTATCAAGGTTGAGCCAAAAACAGTTTTTGAAATAATCTCCAATATTTAATGAATGATTCGATGGACAGAGGTGGTCATAGAGGCAAAGTTGCTCAGAATGAGGAGTTCTACCATGTGGTACGAATGTTGTGGGTGTGTGTAAAAAATCGTGTGATTCTTTCGAATTTCTCACAAGCCTATAGGGCCATGAGTTAAACAGGCCCAACGAGTCTCGTTCCGATCGGCCTCTTATAACCTTGTCTGATAGCTGCTCAAACTTTATTGGCCGATGGCGGACATGTTTTTTGAGATACATCAGTGTCCTCATAGACAATCATGGCACCTCGGACAAAGACACTGCATGACAATTTTCAGTTGGACTAACGGTGAAGTAGTTATAGCCATTTTCATGTTTTTTTTTTGCTGTTTTAGCACCACCAAGTGGCAAGTCACCACATCCTTTTCCATGCGACCACAGAATGAGTTCTTGCATAGGTGTGCTGAGTTTGATGAAAATATCTTACTCCGATCACAAGTTCATTTTAGTAAAAGTGGCTCCACCAGCTTCGAACGTTTTGGCAGCCCCTAGGGCCCGTGAATTAAATTTTTTCAACTTTTTTTTTTTTTTTATATATAATTATTGACAATCAGATTCCAGAGAATCTTGCTGCACTGGTTTGGTTCCAATCTGGCCAAAAACCTCGCAAAAATTTCGCAAAGGATTCCAACGATATAAGGCACTTAAACCTACGCATAGCAGTTTAGGAGTAATGAGCGATTTCGTACTTTTTGACCGCCGTCAGGCCAGTCGGGTCGAGCCCTGGTGGTGTTGTAGGAGGTGTGAGTACCAGCCCTCAAAGTTTCAAGTCTCTACAACTTTTAGCGCTACGTGCTTCAACCCCTAATAATGCAAAATCATCAGTCTTGGTTTGCTTGATATTAGACAATATTGAATCAATAACCTTTGCAATAAATCTTAGAAAGTAATTAGGCATTGAGCAAAATCATTTTAAAAGGGTTGTATCAAACAATCATTCTTTTATGATTCAGTTTCCATTAAAATGGATGAATTCCTTTGTTCGTTGCTTAAGAAAGTGGATTTTGGGCACGATCAGGTGAAATCCCCACCGCAGCGCTATTGCTCACACTGAGCTGAACAGATTTGGCTTCTACATGTTTTGCAGAGGTTCTGAATTCAGAAAACTTTTTTTCTTATCTTTTGAGCTTGACATCAGCCATGAAAACCCAGTTCTTCCCATCCAGGGGTTTAAAGCGGCCTTTCGACCTGTCTAGGTGACAGGAATGAACTTGGCAAGGCTAATGAGATTGAGAGCTGACAGCAGGCCTATAAAGCATGAGTGGGAGAATGTTTTTGTGGCCCTTGTGTGGAGGAGAAAAAGAGCATTTCTAACTTCTATATTAAATGTCTGTTAAATAATACATGATTTATACGTGCATTAAAATATAGTCGTTTATATATCCATACATCCAGTAATATCAAGCAACATCTAAAATGTAAAATTTTGTGGGAAATGCTTGAAAAATAAAAAAAATATGACGATAATAATACTTTATTCAACAATCTTCTCCCCTTCCCTGCACATTGTTTCCAAAAAGCTTGTTTTGGCATCAGGCTCTCATGTCGTTTGGAGTTCAGGAAGTTATTTTACAAGAAAACCAAAGCAGCTTGCTTGATTCTGCAACAGATCATCTAAAAAATCTAAACTATTCTATGCAAGTAAGTGGCCATTGGCTGTCTGTCTAGTCCTGGACATCCTCTTCATGTGGCTTTGTTTTTCTTAAGTGCGTACATGGACATTTGTCAGTCACAACAGGGGAAATGTTGACAGCTGTGGGCATTGATGCCAGGCAGACTGCAGGGCATCATGCCAGCCTGTGCTGGGGTCTGACTGGCCAATGAGCCGTGCCCAAGACAGGCCACAGCTGGTACTGTTAACTGGGGTAGAGCCGTAATTCAGGTCAGAAACATTCATTGACCTAATTAATAAATAAATAATTTACAGTACTGACTAAGAATAATTATGAGCAATGGGCTCAGATCCTTTATATCCTAAATGTCTTTGATAAAACAATTATAGAATGTAAAATACCACATAGGGCCTCTGTAAACATTTACATTGAATCACTATTTTTAACCAATTAATTGAAAATGACAGTTTGAAAAAAACAGAAAATGACTTTTTTTAGATTTAAAGGCACAATATGTAAGTTTTGCCACTAGAGGGCACTTATTTAAAACAGGCATAGCTTGATGATGCCGTAAATGCGTGTGGAATCATGGGAGTTGTCGTCTTCACCTCCACAACCGATGGAAAGCAATCCCATGGATCCCAGAAATCATGTTCATGGATGCATTAATGTATTAAAGTTTTATTAACGTTACTGTGGTATAAAGCAGGGCAGCCGAGAGCCATGTGAGTCCAGCAGAGCTTGTATTATGCTTATGCTGTTGCAGTTGGCCACTCTTTTTGTCGAGTATGTGGGGTAACGCAGCGCTGTTTTACATGGTTAACAAATCATACTGAATACATTTGAGTGTAGGGCTGGGCGATATGGCAAAAAAAAAAAAAAAAAAAAAATTCTGTTTAACAAGTCAGAAAACAGAAAACAACAGCAGCTTTCAGCCTGTCTTCATCATGCAAACATGAAATATCAAACAGGTTTACAGGTTTTTGCCTTCCATTGCCCTATTTGTCTTATTGGTTTTGTTTGGCGGACATGTTTATGTGTTGCACTTGTGTCTCGTGTCTTTTGCAGCGTCTCACCCATGAAACGGCATTCTAAAAACACGGCGATTAAGTTAAAAAAAGCTCAACTCGCGTTTAATAAGTTTGCCTTTTTTTCCTCATTCCACTGCCTGCTTCTCATTTTTATAACGAAATAATGCACTTCTGAATGAACAGCCGCTTAAGAATAGTGATGTGTTCTACGTTCATAGAGCGTCACATGAGAGCGGTTAATCAGGCGCGCCGGCGCCATCATGAGGTCGGATCATTTTCTTCTTCTAATACGGTTATCATTGCTGTGTTATGTCCAATTGTAACGCTTGCTAACCTTTTTTGAGTCAAAATCGCGATTTCTTGATTTAAAAAAGAATAAAATTGAGGCAAAACATTAAATTTGAATTAATTGGAAAAATCGCCCAGCCCTATTTGAGTGTGCTGAAAGTTATGTTAAAATGTTATTCTGTGTGTTCGCTTGGTGGCTGGTATAAGAGAATTGTTGCACTTGCAGTAATCTAGATTGATATTAGAATGTCATTAATAAAAACTGGCATGACTTGTGATGTTAAATTACATGCAATTAAATGGGACCTATAATGCCCCTTTTGCAAGATGTAATATAAGCCTCTGGTGTCCCCAGAATGTGTCAGTGAAGTTTCTGCTCAAAATACCCACAGATCATTTATTATAGCTTGTCAAATTTGCCTCTCTTTTGGTGTGAGCAAAAACACGCAGTTTGTGTCCCTTTAAATGCAAATGAGCTGCTGCTCCCGGCCCCCTTTCCAGAAGAGGGTGAAGCTTTAACAGACCGTGCTTCGGTTGCTCAACAACAACAAAGCTGGAGAATCTCACGCAGACAAAATGAGGATTGTCAGTAACAGTGTTCAGCCTTACATTGTTCAAACCGGAGTCAACACTGATGGAGAGACTCAGGAAGAAGTTACAACTTTTAGAATGAAACTGGACATTTCTGAATGGTTAGTGGATACATTTATGTAGTTGCTGTGGAGTTGATTCAACTCATCGACTAGCATGTGCCGTCATGTTAATCTTTTGTGCAAATCCAGCGTTGAATTGACCCTCGTTTGTGAAGCAGTCCGGCGTAAAATGACGGCATGACAACAACACTCTACTACAACAACTCTTCCTCTTCTCTAAAGCAGCCCAACATGGCCTCACCCCCTTTGTTGTGTGTTCTCGGGGGCGGGCTTTATGTAAATTTTGGGGATTGTGATGTCACCAATCTGGGAAGAAGCTCACTGTAGTCCCTACCAGCCGTTTTTCATTTTGTTTCAATTTCTGTAAAAGAAAATATCTCTCTTTGCATTCAACTTTGAGTGTCGACTTTACAGATGTTGTTTATGCTCAGACAGCAACATTACACACTAACTGAAGTTAAAAAAGTAAAATCATAATCAAGGACCCCTTTAATTTAAAAATATGTTGTATGATGGAAAAAGCTCTCTCTGATTAAACAGCTGCTCACCTGTCTAATAAAACAAAATGGAAATTAGAAAAAAAACAAAAAAAAAAAACATTTTATAGGGCCCTAAACATGTAATTGTGCACATGCTTGAAAGATGTTCTACATACAGATTTGTAAATGGTCTAGTGTGCTTTGTAAGTGTGTGTTAGAAGCTCTTTCCTGAGTGAGGAAGTCATGGGGTGTTCAGACCAGACCCCCACCGAACGCTCCAGCCCCTCTGCACAATATACAGAGGGTGGGTCACAGGAAAAGAGGAAATGACTCAATCCCATTGAAAAATGTTCTGTTACCACACGTTCTGCCATGAGTATGCACATTTTTGTTTCAATAAAACACTTTAATATTAGAGCGTTTGTGTCCAGCTACCCATAAACCACTCTGAGACCGGCAGCGCACTCACAGTTCTCTGGTCTTCTCTCCTCTTTTTCCATTCATATCCACCTTTCTCTCCCATCTTTTATTAATCAGTCTTCATACGTCTCACGGTCGAGGCTCCTTTCAGATTCAAGTGGCTCTTTCGCATAAAAAAACAAAACAAAAGACTTAAAACACAAAACAGCGGACCGCTCACATGGCTGTCGCTGAAATGGGTTATTTCACTGTCACAATATTGTTCAGTTTCACAAATCTCAGCGCGCATGTTGCAGCTGTAACGCAAGCGCTGCTGTAGGTGATGATTGTGATGTCTTTATTGTCGGCTGGTTTGGTTTTAGACTATGAACTCTGGGTTCCTTGTTTCCTGGTCAGGGTGTGCCACATCACTTTCCTCTGATGACATCATGTGTGTGTTAGTCGCTGCTGAACAGTGTGTGTCTGTGTGTGTGCGCATCCTTCTGAAAGTCAGGGTGGGAATCTGTGGGGAAAAAAATGCGCAGAAAGGACGTTTCTTATATATATATATATATATATATATATATATATATATATATATATATATATATATATATATATATATATATATATATATATATATATAATATATAATAAATAAAAAGAAAGGTAAATTATAGTATTAATATAAAATATAATAAAAATGAAAATACATAATAAAAAAAGAAGTTTCATGTCTCGGTGATGCCTGGAATTAATGGCAGACAACATTTAAAATAAAATATAACAAAATATATTTTTATAATAAATTTCATAAATATTATTATAATATGAATGTAAAAAAAATAAATATAGTATGTATATTGTAATATATGTTACAGTGAAATTAAATAAAAATGATTAAAGGTTGTAGTCCCTCATTCACTTATGGTGCACAAATGGTCCATAGTTCCCATAATCAAAGGTCTGCCCCCTAGTGTTGGCATAATGGCATAGCAGGGTGAAGACATACATACTACTGTACATTGCTGCTATCTTTGCATCATGTATTCTGTGCACCGTATTGACACTTTTGTCAAGAAATTACCTATTAAAATTGCAAAAAATATGCAGTTTACAAGCAGAGCATATAGAGGATATTGTATCCCATAGTTCCACGCACTCAACTTTCCATTTCAAGCTTGACAAATGAACAAGATGTGTCAAATATAATATCCTTTTCCTACAAAGTATATAGTGGTATTATGGTACAGTGACAGTATCAAGTTTTACTATTATATATTTTGTATAGTAATTGTATAATATTATAGTATTTCATGGTATGGAGTGATAATCATAAACCATATTTGTTATATATATACTCAAACTGCTTCAAAGATAGATGATATTGTCTTGAAATATGCATTTTGTTCCTGTTTTTTTTGTTAAATATTCTGAAATAACTGATTTAAAAAATATAAGCTAATTGAGTGGCATGCCAACACATAGTATATAATGTATACCATTACATAATAAAAGTCTGTAGAATGCTATTATTCTATTCTGAACAAGTGTGGTTACTGTTGTTAAGTAAAACTATTAAAACCTTCTTGGTTAATTGAAAAAAAAATTGTGAAGTATAATATAAATATTAGATGAAAAACTCAATACTTAAACGAAAGTTAGAAACTGCCTTGGCAACTAACTGAAATAAAATAAGTTGGAAGTACTAAAATTACTAAAAATGAAAACTGAAATAATAATATTTACAAAAATAAAGCACAAAAATCACTACAAATGAAAACAAGATAACTCAAATTATTAATAAATACTATAATAAGTATTTTGCTACATCTCTAATTCTTTAAGTCGACATTTTCAAGGCTGTGTGTACGCTACAACCACAATAATGTGGCTTGCCTGACTTAATGTTTTTTTTTTTTTTTTTGTTATTCTAGTAATACTCGAACAATAACTCAAGCCTCACTCTTAAATGACAAATCATCTTTCTCTTTTCTCTCTTCAGAGCTCAACATGGAGTACAATCCTTCGGACCACCCGCGCGCCAGCACCATCTTCCTCAGCAAGTCTCAAACAGACGGTAAGAGAGACTCCACGTCTTCTGACTCATGAGTGGGACAGTCTCCCCTCAAGACTGGATGCTGGAAGGGAACGTTAATTAAAACGAAGCTACGGTCAGGATTGCTTCGGTCTGATCCAAATGAATCAGGAGGCGAGCGCACAGATGGCCCTGACTTAGTCAGACCAAACATTTCCTCCTCAGAGAAAACTTTCAATAATAGTTTGATTTAACACGGTACCCCTGGGTGATGATGCTTTGTTAACTGTCAGCTCCAGTGGGTGATATTTCTACCCAAGCTAATGTTATGATATTCTCCTTGTTTCTCAGGGAATTGTTAGTGAGATGTTTTGTGACTCCGGTCTATCAGACGTCTCGTGGTTCCAGTGACATTATAAAGGGATACAAACACAATTAGTGGCGTATAGACTGTAAAGTCAAGGACAAGTAAATGCCAGCCTTGTTATCCATGCTCAGATTTAATTTAGAAACCTTCTTGTTTTTCAGTTCTTTTACCCAACAAGAAAGGTACGTTTGATCTCAGCGTGTTTGTTAGTCTGCTGCTGTGTTGTGCTGAAGCTTTATAGATTCCGAATGTTTGCAGTATGTTATGCTGTAAGCTGTTTTTTTGTTCAGGAATCTACTTTGATAAGCTACAAGCTACTCGATTTAACACTGAAGCTATGCTTTGTAGTTAGCTACACTACAAGCTAACAAAAAGTAGCTAACTACATTGAAGCTGCTTAATGGAGCAACAGCTTTTTCAGAGTAATGTCATTTTAAAAGTGTTTTCTGACAGCATTAAACTTGAACGCTTTCATTTACACAAAATTTAGTGCCATTAAGGGGTTATGCATGTTAACAGTGTCACTGAATCTGTCCCGTTTGTCTGGCTGCGCAGCTGTTTGTGTAGATTTGTGTATGCTGTGCTGTCACTAGGTCTCTAGTGCTGTTATTAAGTCATAATATGGATGAAAATATAGTCAAACTGCTAATGTGAGCCATTAGTCATACAGCAGCTTTAATATGTGTTTGTATGCGTGAGGGATCTCTAGTGAGATAAACTGACTTTAGAAATCCCATTACCACACACATTTAGTCAAAAACTGGCTCTTCACCTGCAGTTTCACTAAAACATATGGGTCAGGCTTTTAACACGTTGCCTTTCAGTCAGAATAACTGGCCTCGCCCACAAATACAGTAGTGGTTGTTAAATATGAAATCATTATGATTTTGCAGTGTCAAGTTATCTTGAAGAGAATCATCTGGGTGCTAAAGGAAAATCTTATGGTTAATGTCTTTCGTTATTGCATTTAAAGGGATCATGAACTGCATTATTTTGTTTTATAATGTTTCATGGGGAGCACTTATAATCTTAGAATGATTTTTACATCAAAAATGGTCATAATTTAGAAATAAAAGGCATTTTCCTACCCTGATTTTAGCCCTCTGATTTGAACGCTCTGTTTTAAGGGGCGTGTCTGCTGTGAGACCTCAGTGTAAACGCCCACTGCTGTGATTGGCTGACATCTTTGCATATGAAATAGCAAAGTATTACTCTCTTAAACTTTTAGCACATTTTTACTATTACACCTCTCAAGGTTAACTAATGGTGAAAAGTGGTGATTATAGCATTACATTTAAATTTATAGCATTATATTTAGATCGTGGCATTAAAGATTGCAGTGATGAACATTGTAGCCAATCACAGACATGTTGAGCACATGAAATCAGTGATCTCGTCATTGCAACTCGATTTCTACACACTAACGAATGCTTTTATCATAACTAACAGTGCAAACACAATGTAAATAAGAGATTCATTGATGTTTAACAGGAGTTTTGGCACGAGTCGAGAACTCGGTCACTGATAAACTCGCACCGTTTGATTGACAGCTCAAGCGATTGTAAAGGGAGCGTTCTTTGATTGCTTTCTATATATAATTTAAGCACATATTATTAACTTAATAGAATGAAAATGACATATTATTTCTAATAAGAGAAACAGTGTGATGTTGACCGTTTAGTCACTGGTTTGATTTAGACGAAGAACATCTGTACATGAATCAATATCTAAAATCACTGGTCACAGATCAGATATTAGAATTAATAGTCACTCACATTAGGGCTGCACAGTTAATCGCACGTGGTTTGGCAAAGGCTGCGATTATTTCACGCAAAGCATGTCAGAACTGTATGGCTCTGTGATCAGTAGCAAATGCATCTCCATCTGAAAGCCAGAGGGCGCTCTCACGCAGAAACAGCAAATGTAACCTGCAGTAGAAGTACATAACATGCGTCTTTTCAGGAAATCCCTATGGGCATCATACAATCGCTGTAGCTGAATAAACAGAAGATTGAAATACTTTGAACATGACTAATAAACACACGACTGCCTTGTCTGTGTAAGAAGCCACATCATCTCACAGAATGATGCTAAACTGTCGTTATGAAGTGAGTTTGTAGTAAAAACATGTTATTAAATGTTGTATTTTGTTGAACAAGATGTTAAAAATGCTTCTCATGTCTGGAAAGATGTTTGACATGTGTTGCTTTTTCAAATGTACATTATAAGTGACTCAAACTCGCAGTGCTTTCAGATGGATTAGCATTTGGAGCCATACTTCATAGACAAGCCGCACATAAACAAAATAATCGTAACCTTTGCGTTTTCGTAATCGCACTAAGCCGAATTGTTCAAGCGCGATTTCAATGTTATTTTTCTAATTGTCTGATTAATCATGCAGCCCTAACTCGCATGTTGTCGCATTACTGGCAAGTCCATATCGTAAAAGTCTGTTTTCAAATTGACCAAATAATCCACAGTGAAATGTACCGAATACAAATAAATAATGCTCAACTTAGACATTCACATCTTGTCTTCCCTGAAACAATCTTTATCGCTTGCTAGCTCTAGTAACCTAATGTTAGCGTCTCTCTGTTACCTACTACGTGGCATGCGCGATTCGGTGGGCAGGGCTAGACAGGCAGTGATGTAGAAGCAGGCGTTGATCTTCTTCTGTGGAGGTGGTGTTTAGCCACACTATTACGTAATAAAGTGGCACATTCCACAACCTGTCGTTTTGGCAGATCAGCTTCAATATAAGCCGTTTTTAGACTAACAAGAAAATTTTGAGTTCTAAAACTTACAGGATGTTTTTATAGTAAAATGACCACTTAAATGTTAAACGATCAAGGGAATTTTGTTTTCTCAGTTCATGACCCCCTTTAAGCAATTAAACAAACTACTGTACCAGACACACCAAACCGACATCAAAGAACTAGCAGCGATTGTGATGAATGTGGTGTCGGGGCTAAAATGTTGAGCTTGAACACACAGCAAAGACTACAGCCACCGACCAACTAGCATGTACAGGGTTTGGACAATGAAACTGAAACACCTGGTTTTAGACCACAATAATTTATTAGTATGCTGTAGGGCTTCCTTTTGCAGCCAATACAGCATCAATTTGTCTTGAGAATGACAGATACAAGTTCTTCACTCTGGCCAGAGGGATTTTGAGCCATTCCCTATTCCCAGAACAGTGGTCAGGTCACTACGTGATGCTAGTGGACGAAAACATTGCTCCTCCAAAATACCCCTAAAAAATATTTTGATATGGTGACTGTGCAGGCCATGAGAGATGTTCAATTTCACTTTCATGTTCATCAAAGCATTCTGTCACATGTCTTGCTGTGTGTATTGGTGCATTATCGTGCTGATACATGGCACCCCCTTCAGGGTACAATGTTTGAACTATTAGGTGCACATGGTCCTCCAGAATGGTTCGGTATTCCTTGACAGTGACACGCGCCCATCAAGTACAGTAGAGAATGCCATGATATTGCAGCACAAACCATCACTGATCCACCCCTGTTCTTCACTCTTGGCAGCAACAGTCCAGGTGTTGAGCCTCTTTGGGGCTTCTCCACACCGTAACTCAGTGAAGGTGGACTATCGGAGAACAATACATGGTTTACATTGTCAACAGCCCAAGATTTGCACTGTTGGCACCAATGAAACCAACATTTGGCATTGACACAAGTGATCAAAAGTTTGGCTATAGCAGCCCAACCATGAATATTGACCATGTGGAGCTCCCGGTGAACGGTTTTGGTGGAAACAGGAGTCGAGCTGCACATTTAATTCATGCAGTGAGTTGGGCAGCTGTGGTTTTATGTTTGTTGGATACAATCTGGGTTAGGACCCCGACACCTCTTTCAGACAGCGCTGATGTTGGATGTGGTTCATCCTACGTGGTGGTATGTCGACATTACTCTGGATAACACAGCATTCAATACTACTCTCATACCAGCAGGTGGCAGTAGTCTCTATTTATCTTTCAGAAAAGGAAAACAAAAAAGCTAGGACCAAAGCAGCGCTTACCATTTTCACTCATCACTTGCTTTCATCACTTCTGTTTTTCTTCTCATGCTCTGGTTGGCTAATCTGTACATCCAATCATAGTGATCTCATTGGGGGACTCAGTCGCAAATTCAACACGCTCAAGCATCCAAAATTCCATTGAAATTAGTCTGACTAGTGTCAGTGGTGCAAAACATCCTGCAAAAAGCCTGACATTGTCCGACCATCGTCTTGTGTCCCGGCCTTTAAATGTAAATGATCTCTGTTATAATTGGTTAACCTCTGTTCATCATCATAGCTCCATCAAGGCATACATTGGTCTGTAAATGTAGGTGATTGTAAGTTTGTGTTACCGTAACAATTTCTAAACACTGTTTTAAAGAACCTTTGTATGAATGTTAGAGTATATTTACATAGTAGTACATATGTCTACACCAAACTTCATTCAACAAAAACCAACAATGGTAAATAAATAGAGAGGTTTATGAAGCTCTGACTGTGAGCAAGGTCTAAACCCTCTGAAAATATCACAGCACTGCTTAATAGGTTGTGCAACTGCTGCATGATCATTTGAATGCGCTTTTGTGATGTCATCAATATATTTTCTTATTCCTAAATGGCACAATAAAACAAAAAGCACTGGTTGCTTTACGGTCAGTTATATAAATCACAAAGTGTACTTCAGTTTTTACGCATACGCTAGGGTATGTGTACAGTGCACGTGATGTAAATTTCATTATCAGAATAGTACATTATGTACTGTACACTCGCAGCCAAATTTTTCTAACCACGTGTCTTGAATTTCTTTCACATTAATTAGTTTGTCCACAAGGTGGCAACACTGACCACAACTATTGTTAATAACATCAGACGCCCGTGTTGATGAGTGCTTGTGTGAAGGGTTAAAAAGATACACACAACTCTAATTTATATGAGTATAAAGACATTTTTATTGCTCATAACTTCTGAAGAGAAATAGCACAGACACCGTACAGTGGTGAAACTTTCAAATAGGTATACTTTTAAATAGGGTTGTCGGTACCAACTCGGCATTGAAATTTTAAAAAGGTGACCATGCCAGCATTTTGCCCTAGCATTTTGAGCTCTGTTGAGCGGATTCGAAAACACCTCTGATTCACGCGCTCAATAGATATGTCTGTGATTGGCTACAATGATCAACGCTTCAAAAACATGTTGTAAATAGACATCTTTGACGCTCTTCAGGCGTCTATCAGCAGATATATTAGAGATCCGCTTCCCGTGCGTTGATCGTTGTAGCCAATCACAGACATATATTTTGAGCTCGTGAACACAATGGCCAATCGGAGATGTTTAAGAATCCACTCAGAATGCTAGGGGGAAATGCTGGCATTGTCACATTTTTAAAATTTCAATGCCAACTTGGTACCGAAGTCGGTTCTTTTGACAGCCTTACTTTCAAAGGCTATGTGTTAAGCTGTACGCACATACTAAGCGTTCACGTCAAAACTGAAGTGTACTTGGAGCTTAATTTGGCAGTTCTTGGCTAGAATAAGCTCCAAAGTGGACCAGACTTCATGCTGATAGTCTAAAGTAAGTCTATGCAAAACTAACCAGCTTTTCTTAAAAGACCCTTTTCAGAGAAGTTTAATTACAACACATTTCATCTCTCTGTTGATAATGACATACCGACCAACAGTTCAAGAACTCAGATTGTTAGATACATCCTTCTTGACATCACTGTAATTGCGGCCCTTGTAGTTTTGTCTGTCTCTAATAACTGTATCGACTGTTGCGCTAGTGTTGCTAATTATGCGTTTCTCTTTACAGTTCGGGAAAAACGGAAAAGCCTGTACGTCAACCATGTAAGTAGCAGCAGCAGCAGCAGCAGCAGCGATGATGACATCAGTGGTTATGTGTCTTCTGGTAGTGCGATTCTCATAATGCTTGTGTCTGCAATAATAACATCTCCCGAAGTGTCACAACACAACACAAAACTAATCAAACCCAACTGTCATCCACCACATGAGAATGCACAAACCAATATCGCATGAGTCTCTGGGCTTGTGTTGCATCAGTAACTGCATGTCTTTTCTGTTCAACACTTTAATTCTAGATAATTGATTTAATATGCATGGCTTGATTTTCTTCATTTCATCACTGCATGCTCTTAATACTAAATTCGCAATTAATCGCTTATGCTTTGTTCCTGTTTTATTACTTTGCAAGTTAACACACATTGCGGAGTCAAAGGTAAATATTTGCTCATTGATCTATTTATTTTTCTTAAACTGTTTGTATTACATTGTGATGATTTATTTGCATTATTAATGTTGCTTATCGGTTTGATACATTTTCTAGTAAGTTGCATAAAACATTACTGTTTGTCTTGTATTGGAGTGGGATTCTTACCCACACTAATGTACACATTAAGCGAGAATCACTCGGGTAAAAATGAGATGATAATGGCTTCTTTAGGGGCTGCAGGTGGCATCATTTGCTGAAAGTGTGTGTGTTTTGAGAATAACTGATGTTTTAGTTTGCACTCTGTGTCCTTGTCTTTCAGCAACATCCGTCTGGTCCAATGAGACGCAAGTACAGCTCCTGTTCGACGATTTTCCTGGATGACAGCACCGTCAGCCAACCCAACCTCAAGTACACCATCAAATGGTACTCGAATCCTCTGCGTAACAGTTATTGAGCTGTGTATGATTGGTATATCTAAGGCACTGTTTACACCTGGTATTAAGATGCATTTTGGTCGATTGGATCCCAAGTAGATGAGGGAGACGTTCCCGTTTACTTACACCTGGTGTTTTAATCTATCTCTTTTGTCCACTTTCCACCACTTCTGTCCTGATTTCTTCGAGGGGAGGGTCTATAGGCGGGTAAATGTATGGTTTTTTTCATATCTTTTAATCTAATGGATGAAATAAGCTTGCACAATTTGCATATGAACACGACCAGAGACGACATACGGAGAGCATCAGCTTTCGTTTCTGCCCTGATTGCCTCTAGACCACGGCAAACGCAGTGAGTGAGTGTTAGAACATTGTGCTTGGTACGTTTTTTTTTTTTGGTCTTCAAAGTTAACTAAACTTGGATCTTCAGCCGACTAAGTGTAAATCCCGTCTGGCTAGCATGTTTCCCATAAAGTTTACGTGTTAGGTCAGTAGGCGGAGAGTAGACAGTCTTTAGTGGCGGTTCGAACACATTCGACCACAGAAGCGTTTACACTATGAAAGCAATCCAGTCAAATGTGTTTTCGACTACCTCTGGAAGTGGTCGAAAGTGGACAAGCTCAAAATGTTTTATACCCCGTTTACACCTCTATTCAGCGTCGTCCACTTGCGATCCGATCGACCAAAACACATCTTAATTCCAGGTGTAAATGAGTGAATTAATTGAAGCTGAAAGGATGTGGAAAGAGAATTAGATTTCCATAAGAAAAACCTTTTTAAATTGGGCTTAACAACTTCTTAGGTTGTATTTTTGTTAAATAATAACCATTAGTATAATGAGTTTAACATCTGAGCTGATTCAATGAGGAAGTGAGCTTTCTGACTGATTAAATCCATGATTCAAACCTCTTTATGATTCCATAAAATTTGCCAGTCAGTTCTACCGATCACATTCAATATGTCTCTTTATGGATTTAATAGGTTTGCACTACTATTAAAGTTGTGATCAGTAATAAGCCAGTGATTAATTAAATACGTATATATTAATAAAACAAAAATCTATCAATGAACATTATAATGTACAGTATCAAAAAATTGTTAAAGATTACATTTAACAGTGTTATTAAATTAGTGCTTTTAAAGATTAACTAAGTGAGTGACGGATCACAGCAAAGTTATTTTTTAATTTAAATTTAAAAATAGCATAAATGAATATGCACAATTACATATCCAATATCAGACAATCTATGTGCAAAATTAACCAAAAATATTGTGGTAATTGATATGGGGTGATGTATGAATTTAATAAGAAATCCGTTCTTCATATATGAGGCCCCTTGTGGCATTAAATTCAAGTTTTATGAGCGATTTACACAAATCATACATCATACACACTCTAGAGTTTGTGATCCTGTATAATTCACCAGTCACTTCTACTGATTCATTAAAAAGAATATCATATTCTTTTATGTGCACATTATGACCACGTAATAGCAGCACAATTCACCGCTAACACTAAATAGAGCTTCACATAAATGCCGCAGTTCCCCTTTAGATTGAATTTAATGTTGCATTATCATGTAGATTACTACATTATATCAACTTCTCTCTATTGTTTCTTCTGTTTGCAGTGTCTCCCTCGCAATATACTACCATATAAAGAACAGGTATGTTTTTCATTGCTCTCATCAGATCAGGTGCTGTTACTACGAGACCTCAGGGAAATATGTGTGTGTTTGAGTGACTACACACGACAGTATGAATGGCACTGCAGGAAAACTGTTTTTCATAAATGGAGTGGTGAAGTCCAGCAGTGTGTGTCGTGCTTCACAGAGACAGGCTGAAGTGTCTTAAATGAGTCTGGACTCATGGATCCAAATGCACTCAACCACATGTGTTGCAGAAAGATTGATTGCCCTCCCTCTGGAAGTTCATAGAGAGAGACCTATTAATGACAGTGTGACTTTTCTTTTAAATGGACCATTTGAATTACTTTTATTTGATTGGCTCACATCAGCAATGTTCAGCTACTGAATATATAATATAATATAACAATATAATATAATATAATATAATATCCATCCATCTCTGGCGTCTTTATCTGTCATCTTTTTATTCATCCATCTATCTGTCTGTCTGTCTGTCTGTCTGTCTATCGATCTATCAATCTGTTGTCTTTTTGTCATCCTTTTCATCTATCATCCATCCTCTATCTATCTATCTATCTATTGTTTTTCTATCTGTCTCTGTCATCTTTTTATCCATCCATCATCCATCTATCATCTTTTTATCTATCTATCTATCTATCTATCTATCTATCTATCTATCTATCTATCTATCTATCTATCTATCTATCTATCTATCTATCTATCGTTTTTCTATCTATCGTTTTTCTATCTATCTATCGTTTTTCTATCTGTCTCTGTCATCTTTTTATCCATCCATCATCCATCTATCTATCTATCTGTCATCTTTTTATCCATCTATCTGTGTCTATCTATCTGTCGTTTTTTATCCATCTATCTATCTATCTATCTATCTATCTATCTATCTATCTATCTATCTATCTATCTATCTATCTATCTATCTATCTATCTATCTATCTATCTGTCTGTCTGTCTGTCATCTTTTATCTATCTATCTGTCTATCTATCTATCTGTCATTTTTTATCTATCTATCTATCTATCTATCTATCTATCTGTCTGTCTGTCTGTCATCTTTTATCCATCTATCTGTCTATCTATCTATCTATCTGTCGTTTTTTATCTATCTATCTGTCTGTCTGTCTGTCTGTCTGTCTGTCTGTCATCATTTTATCTATCTATCTATCTATCTATCTATCTATCTATCTATCTATCTATCTATCTATCTATCTATCTATCTTTTTATCCATCCATCCATCCATCCATCCATTTTTTATCTATCCATCTATTTGTCTATCTGTCATCTTTTTATCCATCCATCCATCTATACTTGACAGTATACTTTATATCTGTCTTTTCTTGTTTCTCTGACTTTGTGCCTATCTTTCTCTCAAATCCTTAATACCATATAAACCCTTAATGCTTTATAACCTTCAAACTTCAAGGCTTCAGAGCGGTTATAATATAACTTTCAGACAAGGTTTTGGTAACATTGAAAATTTACCATGACATACTTTCATACTTTCTAGTCCTTTAATGCATTATATGAATACATCTCAGACAATAAGGACCAGTCTTCCCTAATCTAATTCCATTAATCCTTCTCATTTCAGAAATGTGGACGGGCGAATGCTGTTAGACATTTTTGATGAAAAACTTCATCCACTTTCAGTAAGTGTTTAATTTCTGCAGCTCATTTATAAGCTGTGAAATTAAATCCTGCACAGAATGTCCTAAAACTTCCTCTTCCCCCAGAAATCGGAGTTGCCGTCAGACTATGACAAGCACGACCCGGAACAGAAACAGATCTACCGATTTGTCCGTACGCTCTTCAGTGCCGCCCAGCTCACGGCTGAGTGTGCCATAGTTACTCTGGTGAGTGACAGGTCACGTGACTAGATGCTGGTCCAATGAAGTTTCCCCTTTGTCATTTTTGGATTGGCTGGTAGCAGAAGTAAAAATAGGGTTTACCATCAGTGAAGTGGATTTACCGTCACTCAGGTGAAAATGGTTGTCGTATTTACTGCTTTATTAGCTGGTGCTAAGCCCAGCAGCTGTCTCTGTGTGACTGTTCCTCCTCTATGATGAAATTCTTCTTTTGAAGGCTCATCTCTTTTCACTTTCCCAACCAAATACCTTTGAGGTGTCATTAAACAAGTTCTAGACATACAAGAGGTTGTGAATGGTTGAGATGGGCCTAAGAGAAAATATAGAGGCTGTAGTGTGTTTAATAGGGTTATAATCTATGCTGATGGTCCAATGGAAGATGGTTCCCATTGACTGTTCCTAGACTGTCTGATATATATTACACATAAAAATGGCAAGCGTGTTCTTAAACTTGTAAGCTGCAATCTAATTTGCTAGCTTGATGCAATTTAATTTGTTTTTTACCTCCAGATGGCTGAAAAAATTTGAATAAATGTGCTTATTTTGGTACTGTTCTCATTATTATTGTAGTACCAATGATTTCAGATGCTCGCCCCTAAACATCTCATTAAAAAGCTAACTGTGGTTAATTACTTTCCATATCAGTCAGACAGTCTCTTCCTAGACCGGCCAGACTTAATAGTTATAATCAAAAGTCAGAGACTAATAAAAGCGCGAGTGTAGCTATTTTGTGTAAGATTGGGATTTGCGTCTGAGTTCGACTCGGTATCTGTGAAATGATAGGCTTCTCAGATGGACGGATTGTGTGACATTTTTCTGCTAAATGTAGATTGAGATGGATTGAGCCTGTTCCATGACCTGTAGGGGCCAACAGGTGCAGAGATGCTGGTGAAATCTGATTGGCTGTTGCTGGTGCTTCAGTTATTGAAAGGAAATTATGAGTTACTGCATTCATTGATCTTCGTAGGAGGCTGGACTTGAAATATACACTATCAAAGCATTTTCATTCATATGCCAAATAATAAATCAGTTTGTCAAAAATTGTTATCTAAGACAGATCTCATTGTTCCAAAATCCAGTTTCACGTTCAGTGTGAACAAACAAATTGGTAACACTTTATTTTAGGGTTTTTTAACTAGTTGCTTATTAGCATGCGTATTACAAGAATATTAGCTGTTTATTAGTACTTATTAAGCACATATTAAAGCCTTATTCTGCATGACCTTATTCTACATGCTTAATCCTACCCAATACCTAAACCTAACAACTACGTTACTAACTATTAAAAAGCAGTAAATTAGGAGTTTATTGAGGGAAAAGTCGTAGTTAATAGTGAATGCATGTTCCCTATACTAAAGTGTTACCAACACTTGTCCCTATTTATTATGACAACAAAACAAAAAATAATACTTGCAAAAACCCCTTTTAGCTTTATGGTCATTTTATAGTAGTTGCCAGCTTTATGGTAATTCACCCTATTAATGTTTATGACTCAACTGAATAAAAACGGAGTTATGTTTTAACAGCTCTACCCAGGTTAGTGTTTTCTGGAAATTGCTGACCATCTCCAGAGTGATGTTGATGATTATGAATTAATCAATTATGAATTAAGTTGTTGATTTATGAATGGTAGTTGTAATTTGTGCATTTGTTGGCACTCTTTAAAGTTCATCTTGAGTTGCTATATACACAAACATGTTCTCATCAGCACATATTTAACACACAGCTGTCCGCGGGTGAGCTGGAGCCCCGCAATGCAGTGGAACTAATTAAATGTGCAATTTCTGTCTGACACTTTCTACAAACCAAACTGGCCTCTTATTAGATTTCTTTCCCACTGTGGGCAAACTAATATTATTTGACATTGTTGTCCCCCATTGTGTGCATTTGCTCTTTTCTGATTGCATACATCATGCGCTTTTCATTTTTATAAGGACGTCTTTGTTCGCCTACATCCGTCAGCAGTGTTTATGAATGCTAAAGACGCCCATGGCTACAGCATACTGTCATATCCCACGTCAACAGAACACAGACTTACAATTCAACCACTCAATAAGCAATGTTTACAGCTTTCTTTTAGAAGTACATAAAGAAATATTTTTGATGTTAATAAGGCAACCATCACTGTTGCTAGTGCTTATATTTGACCCCTAAACATAGCAGTAGACTTTGACGTGTAACTTATCCTACAGACATGAACAAATACCTCAAATCATGTGACATGTAAAGAATAGGTGTGCTATTTTTTTTATTTTTTGTGGTCAGACCTAAAAATGACCCAAACTATGCTAGCATTGTGGCTGTGACTTCTGCACTCACATTTGTATTTATAAGTAAATAAAATCTTGTTTTATACTTTCGATTGATCTATTTTCATAATGTCTAGTTGCTTTGAATAGCCTAACAGGCTCAGTATAATCCACTTGTCTAGTTCTTTTCACAATACATATTTACAAAAAAAAAAAAAAAAAAAAAAACACATTTCAGTGATACAGTGTCATTTGACCTTTTGAGCCCCTGTGAGCAGTCACAGGTGACCATGTCAAAACTTCATCAGTGGTGAGGTGTTGGGAAAAGGGGGGAAAAAAAGCATGTTTTCTAATATTTCAGAGGGACAGCATGCATAATTAAAACAGCAGGGGGCCTGATGAAGAGCCTTGTAGCACTCCATACTTTACCAGTGTCAGAATTGCTAGTAAACAAACAATGCATCTGTAATTTTTTTCATAATGTCTAGTTGCTTTCAATAGCCTTAAAGGATTAGTTCACTTCTGAATGAAAATTTCCTGATAATTTACTCACCCCCATGTCATCCAAGATGTTCATGTCTTTCTTTCTTCAGTCAAAAAGAAATTAAGGAGGAAAACATTCCAGGATTTTTCTCCATATAGTGGACTTCACTGGGGTTCAACAGGTCCAAATGTCAGTTTCAGTGCAGCTTCAAAGAGCTCTACACGATCCCAGACGAGGAATAAGAGTCTTATCTAGTGAAATGATCGGTCATTGTCTAAAAAAAAATAAATACATTTATATACTTTTTAACCACAAATGCTCGTCTTGCACTTGCTCTGTGATCTGCACGCATGACGTAATCATGTTACAAGGGTCATGCGTGACGTAGGCGAAAGTACCGATCCATTGTCTACAAAGTGAATGTGCAAAGATTAAGCTAAACGCCCTTTACAAAAAAAAAAGGTAAAACAACATTATTGGACACTTTTGAAGCTGGTGCAGAAAATTAGATGAAGTTTTTCGCCCTAACGCGGTACTTCCACCGTCACGCGTGACCTTTCAACGTAATGCTTGGCGTATCGCAGTGCAGTGCAAGACGCAAGCATTTGTTGTTAAAAAGTATATGCATTTTTATTTTGTTTTATAAAATGACCAATCAGTTTGCTAGATAAGACTCTTATTCCTCGTCTGGGATCATGTAGAGCTCTTTAAAGCTGCACTGAAACTGACATTTGGACCTTCAACCCATTGAACCCCAGTGAAGTCCACTATATGGAGAAAAATCCTGGAATGTTTTCCTCCTTAATTTCTATTTGACTGAAGAAAGAAAGACAAACATCTTGGATGACATGGGGGTGAGTAAATTATCAGGAAATTTTAATTCTGAAGTGATTTAATCCTTCAAAAAACAGAAATGAGGGCTAAGTATAATCTACTTGTCTAGTTCTTTTCACAACACATTGTGACGAGCCGCGAGGGAACAGCGCGAGGCCGGTGACGCGAGTTATAACGAGCTTTAGCTTCGAGTCACACCGGTCTCAAGTCTCTCACGGAGGAGCTCCGGAAGCATAAAAGGAGGAGCGACGACAGTGAAAGACAAGAGAGGACCAGGCCTGGACTTTATTTTATGTTTTATTATGTTTGTGTGGCCAGCAGACGTCCGTGAGGGTCTGCTGGCATTTACTTTCGTTTTGTTGTTTGTTTATTTTAAAATAAGGTTATCGCAGGTTATCACTCGCGCCACCGGCCTCATGCCACCTGCCTCGCGCCGTTCCCTCATGCCACCGGCCTCGCGCCGTTCCCTCATGCCACCGGCCTCGCGCCGTTCCCTCATGCCACCGGCCTCGCGCCGTTCCCTCATGCCACCGGCCTCGCGCCGTTCCCTCATGCCACCGGCCTCGCGCCGTTCCCTCATGCCACCGGCCTCGCGCCGTTCCCTCATGCCACCGGCCTCGCGCCGTTCCCTCACCGCCCTGCTCGTCACATACATATTTACAAAAAATACCTGTTTCAATGATACAGTGTCATTTGGTCTTTTTAGCCCCCGTGAGCAGTCACATGTGACTATTTCAAGGAAAAAACTTCATTGGTGGTGAGGTGTTTGAGGAAAAAACATGTTTTCTAATAATATTTCAGAGGGGCAGCATGTATAATTAAAACAGCAAGGGGCCTGACACAGATCCTTGTGGCACTCCATACTTTACCAGTGTCAGAATTGCTAGTAAACAAACAATTTGGTAATGCTCAGATAAGAAGGATCTAAACCAGCTTAATACCAATGCCATTTTCTAATCTATAAGAATATGCCATGATCTATAGTGTCAAAAGCAGCACTAAGATCTAGAACTACTAGGAGAGAAATGCAGCCTTAGTCATATGCTCGAAGAAAGTCATTTTTAATTCTAAATGCGGTATCTGTGCTGTGATGGGGCCTGAGACATGTCTGAAGTTCTTCATAATCGTTATATTTACATGGTAGATGTTAGTGCTGTTAAAACTGAGTGGTATTCGGTTTGCAGCTTGTTACCAGTGAGGCATCAGGTGTTTGTGTTGGTCGGCTGAGATATATGATATGATATGTGAGATATGTTTGTCTTTCAACATACGTGCTCCCTGACCTGCGTGTCAGTCTTGCAGTAATCGCATATTTGCAGTGCGGTAACCTTGCTCCAAAAACAGAAACATGAGGGTCAGATACTAGGATCTAAAAACAAACATTGGTTTCTTTACAGATGACTTGATTGCCAAGCTGCTTTATTTTGATATTGAATAATGTATTAAACAATGAATAATGCCCATCAATCTCTAATCAACTTAATCAAGATAATGTCGTTGAAATAAACCTTATGAAGCACTTCCTCTCTCAATTTTTGTTTTTTTTTCTCAGGTTTATCTGGAGAGATTATTAACATATGCAGAGATCGACATCTGTCCTGCTAACTGGAAGAGAATCGTTTTGGGTGCCATCCTGTTGGCGTCAAAGGTGTGGGATGATCAGGCCGTATGGAATGTCGACTACTGCCAGATCCTCAAAGATATCACCGTGGAAGACATGTGAGTGTGTGGGGTTTTTTCTTTCAAAATAGCAGACTTTCAGTACCAGAATAAATCAAATGTTATGTTAATATTCAATTATTGTGGAACAACAATTAGATACTACATTAGCTATGTGTCCATCCACATATTTGAATGCAAAGTTTGGTATAACGCATAACAACTCTGAATGAAATGGCAAGATGTGCATAAAAATGGATAAGTAGGCTAGCCAGAGGACCAAACTCAAATCTCAAATGTTGTTTTAGTCATTCTGAAATGGTTGAGCCAGAGTCTGTCATCAAAATGATTTAGTATGATTTGGCTCCCAGAACAGTCACACATGATTGCTTTCACACACATCAGGCATCCGCTTCCAAATGCAAGATAACACAATAGCGTTTGTCATTGCTTTTCGCCTACAAGTAGTTTATGATGTAGGAAACAAAGCTCCAATGGCTTCCCCGGTTGCAGCAACTTCTGTTTTCATTATTGATAATTTGCAGCAGTTTCCAAGGAAGCGATGATTTTTTTTATCTCTTGAACACAAGATGGTAACAGTGCTTTATTCACACATGTTTTTTAGCGATGTTCCAGTTTTTCATACAAGTTAAATTTGCAACTTTTGATGAAAACCTAGCTATTGTTGCTTAGTCTTACAAAGTTATGACTTTGTAGCATCTGTAGAAATTAAGGCACCATATATAATATACCTGAAAGCAAAGTAACAAGAAATTGACCTGACAAAAAAAAAAAAATTCTTGACATTTTCAGCATGTTGTCACATCTGTCCTTTCAACTCCTGCTGAGTACACAGTTATGTGACGGTGGCTGTCATATTGTCCTCAAAGCATACCACACACAGCGGAGGACCAGAGAGTGTGGGTTTGTGGGTGTTTGTTGTCTTTTTTTTTTTTTGTCAGAAGCTTCACTTTTGGCTATATTTAGCTGGTCAGTTGGAATAATTATGTGGTTGGTAGGAAAGAAGTTATGTTAGTGCTGAAAAATTGGGGGATGTATAAAGGAATATTTTTAATAAGAATGCATGATCACGACTTGTCGTTTCTTGACAGAATTGTGGTTTTACAATGAAAAGACATTGATTTCCACTGAAAGATGCTAAATCGGAATTTTCTTCAATAGCTAAACTGTCAAGATTTTCTTTTCGCATATTTCCGCCCACTGAAAAATGTCGAAAGGAACATGCACAAAGCTAATTATCTTTGCTTTCTTTTTCTCCCACCAGGAATGAGTTGGAGCGGCAGTTTCTGGAGCTGCTGCAGTTCAATATTAATGTTCCATCAAGCGTCTACGCCAAGTACTATTTTGACTTGCGTTCACTCTCCGAGGCGAACAACCTCAGCTTTCCCCTGGAGCCTCTCAGCAGAGACAAAGCCCAGAAACTGGAGGTGAGGGGTCAATACCACTCCAGATCATTAACACACATTATATAGCTCATGATATTTATCTAAGATTGTCACTCAAGAGCTCATCACATCCCAGTGTGTTATGGTTTCTAGGTTTTCAAGAAAAGCTAAATATCTTGACAGATTTTTATATTGACTCTATTCCAGAAAGTTATAAGGAATATGGCAGTGAACAACTCTCAAAAAGGAGGAATATTGTGACATGTTGTATTGGTCCATTGGTTCAGTGGCAGCAGGGCTGAGTAATTACCTCGCCTGAATTCCCATGTGTGTCTTTTACCAGCGTTCAGCCTCAATGCTGCCCAATTACAGTCCTGACAAGACCAAGCCTATAATGATGTTAGTTTCAGTTTGTGTGTGTGTGTGTGTGTGTGTGTGTGTGTAGTTGCTCTTTGGTGGTGCAATAGCCCACTAGCCCATCTAGAGTCAGTGGTCTGTGGGTAAACAGCTCAATCAGTCAGTCAGTGGTTTGTGATCCAGTTCTTTCATGAGGACCAGCCCCCTGCTTCCATACTGCTCTGACCATCTTTACACACTCCCACACACAATCAGCTGTCATATCAAAATAGCGGACACAAGATGTATCTTGTCTCAAGATTTAAACTTTTTCATACTTGTTCGTGGAGGTGTTTGTACTTGGAAATGTAGTTCTTGCATCAGAAAGTACAAGTTTGGCCAATATTTCTGTGACACCTTTACTTGTATGAAATATGAATCTAGCTAATTCTGTATATGGGTCAATGACGTGATGGGTCATTTTTTTTTTTTTTTTTTTTTTTTTTTTTTTGTCCAAAGGCCTTAATAATCATAATAAAAAAACAAAGATATGACATCCAAAGTATGTAAGGTAGTACAACTAGATCTCCTCTATTATATCCAAAATGTTTTAATTATATTTTTCTACATATAAAGATATTTTAAAGATTTTGAAGTGTGAAAAGGTCATTCGGTTTAACCGTCCAAAAGCCAGTACAGCCATTTAATTTGTGATTGAAATATCTTAAAATGTAATAAATGTATATATTTGGCATAAATGGCATGATTTTATAATGATATAAAGGGACAATTTTGCATCAAGTCATGCGGTCAATGTCATGTGACAGGATGTGACATCATTCAGACACCTGCAAAGGACCACATGGTCGTGAAGCAAAGTAACTAACTCTCTCTTAACTATTTGAAAAATTCGCGTTTTCACTTGTTCATACGCATGTCCTGAAACATCAGGTCATTCGGTACATGTTGTAATATTTTAAAAACTTGTACTACATATAAAATGTTTGACTGTCCTTTTGATATCAGCCTGTTAGCATTGTTTGAAAATATCGTCATTCGGTATAACCAAAAGTAAAAGCAAATTTTGTCAATCTTGCGACAAAAGTGTTAATTGATTATAAAAACCACAATCTCATTGTTAACACTGAATAAAACACCGTCAATGACCCATCTACTCAATAACATTGTCATATCTAATAAGTCAGCAGATAATAATAATGTAGATAATTTAGAAAAAGTAAAGGGCGAAGAACAGAACCCTGGGGAACACCTCGAGTAAGGGCAGCATTGGGTGGTTTGTACTTCAGAATAGAAATACTATATGGAATAGAATAATATACAAAAATATACATTATAGTTAGACTTTTAAACTGTCTAAACTAAATAGGATAAATAAAAGTACATTTGTTTTAAATGTGTTTAAACAAAAACTTTCTATTCATTAAAGAATCTTGAAAAATGCATCATGGTTTCCTCAAAAATATGAAGTAGCACAAATGTTTTCAACAATGATAATAATAATAATAATAATAATAATAAATGTTTTTTAAGCACCAAATGAGCATATTAGAATGATTTCTGTAGAGTCTGATTACAAACTCTTGCGAGGGGGAAAAAAGTCAGTTCTGACCTTTTTTTTTTTTTTTTTTTTTTTTTTTCCCGGAATTGCGAGATATAAACTTGCACTGAAGATTGGAGTAATGATGCTAAAAATTCAGCTTTGCATCACAGGAAAAAAATTAAAGTTTAAGCATAAGAGACTTCTTTCAAGAATATTTTTAAAAAATCTTACCAATCCCAAACCTTTGAACAGTATTATAAAATCTTGATATCTATCTCCCCTTCTCGTGTTTCTCACAGGCGATCTCCAGGCTTTGTGACGACAAATATAAAGACTTGAGAAAAGCAGCAAAGAAGCGCTCAGTGAGTGCAGATAACCTGACAGTGGTCAGATGGTCCCCGGCCATCATATCCTAATATCGGTGAACCTTGGGGACTTTCATGAGAGACTGAGAAAAAGAGACTGTCAGAAGAAGCGTTCTCTAAGAGGACACATACATGCTTAGTACCTCCACAAGACTCTTGAGCCAGAGGTTTTTGTTCTGAAGAGTGTCCTTGCTGGTCGTACGGCTGCTGTATATACAAGACACCCACACAAAGATCACTTTCCAACCTGTGGCTTAGAGGAGAGAGAGAGAGGAGGAGGACACTGCTACTGCAGTTCAGAAAAACTGGAGGATGAAAGGATATAAACGAGGGAGAAACTCCAAAAGACGCCCAATGACTGGAACAGCATTCCAACAGCTCTGTGTCATACGTGTTTGCCATTCTAGGTGAGGAAGTATTCGCACATGGTCTTGTATGGTTAGAAAAGTTTCACTTGGACGCTTAAGGATGTCGTATCAAGATGGCCAAAATCAACCGCTTCTCAAGATATCATTCCTAAAAGTATTTCTCTGTGAGCTGATCACACTATGAAATCACCACTGTAGTTATACATACTGTTATTTAATATTTTGTTTTAAGATTTATTTTAATTAAATTAAAAACATCCTTAATGACGGTTTATTAATCTAAAATTAGTCTTTAATAATGCACATTAAAGATTTAGTTCACTTCAGAATTCAAATTTCTTGATAATTTGCTCACCCCCATGTCATCCAAGATGTTTGTCTTTCTTTCTTCAGTCGGAAAGAAATGAAGGTTTTTGAGGAAAACATTCCAGGATTTTTCTCCAGACTTCACTGGGGTTCAACGGGTTGAAGGTCCAAATGTCAGTTTCAGTGCAGCTTCAAAGAGCTCTACATGATCCCAGACGAGAAATAAGAGTCTTATCTAGTGAAATGATCAGCCATTTCCTTAAAAAAAAAAAAATATATATATATATATACCACAAATGCTCATTTTGCACTGCTCTGTGATGTGCCACGCATTATGTAATCACGTTGGATCTGGCATCGTTGTTTTACCTTTTTTTTTTTTTTGGTAACAGTGTTTAACTCAGTCTTTGCATGTTTGCTTTGTACACACTTGCTCAGTACTTTCACCTACGTTACGCGTGACCTTTCTAGATTATGTAATGCGTGGCGCATCGCAGGGCAGTGCAAGACGAGCATTTGTGGTTAAAAAGTTTTTTTTTTTTGTTTTTTTTTCCCCGATCGTTTCGCTCATCTGGGATCGTGTAGAGCTCTTTGAAGCTGCACTGAAACTGACATTTGGACCTTCAACCCCAGTGAAGTCCACTATATGGAGAAAAATCCTGGAATGTTTTCCTCAAAAACCTTCATTTCTTTTCGACTGAAGAAAGAAAGACATAAACATCTTGGTGAGTAAATTATCAGGAAATGTTCAGAAGTGAACTAATCCTTTAATGGGAAAATATACAATTTGGACAATTTTTAGTCATCTTATTATTTTATTTATTTTTTTCATTCTATTTTTTTTTTTTTTTTTTTTCCCCATTTGTAATACTTGATCAAGGCAGTTTGTGCCACTTAGTCTTCTTATCTTAGAATAATGGAAGTTGGCTTTGTATTTACACAAGGAGAGTGTTGTGGGGCGTTTCCATCATTCCATTGAATTTCAGTTGAAAATGTACAATGTCAAAATAGACTAAAATTGGAAGTTTTAATACTGAAATCAAAGATTTTCTTTCTGCGGAGCCAACGATTACATTCCATTCACAATGACCATGAACTTTTATAACCTTCACATTCTTGTCTCTATTATTTTTATACCCGTCTCAACCTTCGCTTCAACAAACGACAGATATACCCATGATGTGTCACTCATTTCCAAATTTTCAAAGCAATACATGTACTGTGCTCTATTGTGTTTGGAGCTAATATTGAAAGGTTCCTAAAGTAAAAAAAAAAAAAAAAAAAATGCTATTAAAGGCGAGACTAATAGTGCCACTGCGATACAAATGGTTGGACGGATTGCAGTGTTTTATTTGAGAATTACAATGCGTCGACCCAGAAACTGAATTGAATCGGTGAGGAAGAGGAAATCCTGCTGTATCCACTGCCATCACCTGTGGTGCCTGCGTTTAGCGGGAATATGGCCTTAGATATAGAATATGAAAATGAATCATGTTATCTTTCGTTCTCATTAGGACATCAAAATGAGTTTCTGGCAAAAGAAGTTAGCTTGTTTTAAAATCGGTTCTTCCCAGTTCGAAAGATCAGCAAGTGTTGAATTATGCCATCAGATATGTGTAATAATGATTCGTTATTTTATGTGATTCGTCTGCTAAGAGAGACTGAGACATATTCATCTGTGAGACTTCTTGAGAATTAGAACTTCCAAAAATATCTTTTGTATATTGTACATAATTAAACATACTTAAAGAAATTTACTTATGATCTTGAGATATTTATATGTGACCAGTATTTACTTTTCTTAATTCTTATTAAATTCTGGACAATGATGGATACAAATTTGAAAGATATAAATATGTTGGTTTGTTTTGTCAGGAATAAGTCAATCTTCTGACACAGTTTCTAAGCGCTGTCATTGAGGTGTTTTTCTTTAGTCATATTATTCTGTCCTTAATTGAATTTCCAGTCAAGTTAAACCTTTTTTTTTTTCTGCACCACAAAAGTGTTAAAGCAATTTCACAAGGTTATATTGACATGAATGTAACTCTGCAATTCTTTTCATTTTAGCAGCAATGATTTTTTAAAAAAAGCTATTTTCCGTACTTCTTGCTACAGATGACATCAAAATGACCATTATTTTCAAGCAGTGTGTAATGTTTATTCTTACATAGATTATAATCTAGAATTTTTTTTTTTCTCAAATGCCCAAAAAAGTCTTTGTATACAATAGAGTAGGTAGGCAATGTGATGTTAATGCATCCAACTGGACATACAAAGGTTACATATTGTTTGCAAACTAAAAAAAAGAAAAAAAAAAAAATAGGAAATTATATTTTGCATAAAGAAAATTATGCCTATTTTAGGACCATAAGATTGTCGTTAGGTATGTATGGAAGCTTGTTTTCACCACGGAATATATATATATATATATATATATATATATATATATATATATATATATATATATATATATATATATATATATATATATATATATATATATATATATATATATATATATATATATTGCAAGTTTAAAGCTCACAATTTGGATCAAGTTTATATCTTTTTATCTCACAATTCTGAGGAAAAACTCAGAATTGCGAGAAATAAAGTTGGAAAGATATAAACTTGCAATTGCAAGAAAAAAAGTCCGAAATTGCGAGGCAAACTCTGAATTGCGAAAAATATTCTGAACTTTTTTTCTCACAAATGTAAGTTTATATCTCACAATTCTTACTTTATTTCTTGCAATTGCGAGTTTATAACTGAATTTGAACTTCTTCTTTTTTTCTGGATTTGTGAGATATAAACTTGAAAAAAAAGTCATAATTGTGAGTTTGTCTCGTGATTCTTTTTCACAGTTGCGAGTTTGTCTCACAATTGCGAGGGGGAAAAAAAAAAAAGTCAAAATTGTGAGAAGTTGCAGTTACCTTTTTTTATTCCGTAGCAGAAACAAGCTTCTATATGAATGAACACTTTGGTGGGGGGGAAATGTGGTTAATAGACTTAATTATCTTTATACAATATATAATTTTGGGGTGAAATATAACCCATCTCCGAGCAAAGCACTCGTGTACCTTTGCGCATCTTGTGACAGACATGAAACTGGACAAAAACGTGAAACTAAGACAGTGAACAACACGTATGTTTGTTTTGGTTTATTTCCTGAAGATAAAGATGGTTTTACCAAAGTTCTTCTCAAGGAAGATCTGTTCTTTGCAAATTGCGGCGCTTTAGACTCCCTCTGCACATTTGGAAACCGTTTGAAATCAGGGAAAACGTGCAAGGAAATTGTCTTTGGTGAGGAAAACGGAATCATAAATCGAAAGACTGATAAAAGCATTTGAAGATTGTATTATTCTATTTATTTTCTGTGAGCATGTGAGGATGCAGCCCAGCGTGGGATCTGAAGGTGTTGTAAACTCGAGGCAGTAGACAGGCGAGTGGCGTGTTTTAGCCGTGTGCACTGAACTCTACCTCTGCATAGAGTTTTTTTGTTTCTTATTTAATACATCTCTTCTTGATGTTATTTCCATCTGTCTCTCTGTAATCCTTCTCATTTTCATTGCAATTTCTAGGAAATTACAAATTCAAATCTTTCAGAACCTTTATACTATAAATGGTTTCCTGTGAAAAAAGAAAAAAAGAAATCTGCTGTAGTTGTGAGTTTTAATTTTTTATATTCAGTCACTGGTTGTTTGCCTGTTATCATGAATAATACATTGTTGTTGTCATTTGTTTCTGTTCCAAAGGTCAAACCCATCCTCAGTATCTGTTTTCATTGTGCCAAAGGCTGAATCCTATCTCTTATGTATGATCTTAGTTCATTCTACTTTCTGTTTAACTAAGTGAACCCAGATGCCTGCGGTCATCCGCCCAGGAGCTGGAGGCTACAATGGTCGCATGCAGTTTCTTTTGTTCTCGGACTATGATTTTAACTGATGCTCCCAGTTCAGAAGCAATGTTTAGAAACCGCCACAAGAATAAACTTTTAAAGTTGCAATAAAACTGATTTGATGTGTTTTCATTGAGCCCGATCGCATTATGCAGGATTAGGGACTACATAATATTGTCACATATACTTGTCACAATTTTTGTTCAGTGACTATTCATGGACATTTCTGCATAAACACAAACCATAAATTTTGGCTAAAAGTCATTAAACATTTCCACATTGTCAAAGAAAAGCATGTTGACTTTTGGTGGCATAATAATAGCCTATTTTTATTGTAGTTTAGAGGACAGAATTCACCATCATTTTCAGAACGGTTTCAACTAAAAACCACTCCAACAGTAAACAAACATTGCGTAATTTTGACAACTAGTCTTGGTCTCCTCATACGTATTCTTAAAGAGGACATATAATGCTATTTTACATCCTCCCACCATTGGCGGAATTTTCCAGAAATCCATGTTTTCACTGTTGTATGGTAGGGGGCGCTATAGGCTTTGTCAAACGTCACATGAACAAACAGGAAAACCGGTCTCATTGCATCCGCTTTTTGTAGAAAGTGTTATCGGCGTAAAACTGATGGACATATCTAGTTATTTTTATCTATTTAAATATCTAAATGTTGCATATGTTGGTTATCCTCATCTTTGCTCGCTCCTTTGAAAGGGATCTTTAGTAAAACATCTCTATATTTAATGAAGCACATACAAAAGACCTGAATCGGAAGCGATGCGACCTGTTTTACATAATACAGAAGTTTGTTGCGCACAACCCCCGTTACGCATCTTTTGAAAAAGTACAGAAGCTCTGAATCAAAACACAGGTGAAGAAGAAGCATAAACAAGCGATAGAAGCATTGCTTACGCACAATGTGATCATTAAACATTAAACAACATATAAATGAAAATTGCCTAACGTTACCGAATAAAATGTGGAACCCATGAAGAGGTAAAGGACTGAAGCTTTGGGGTGTTGATGGATGTGATCTACTCAGTCTATATTTTGATCATTGTTCTGAATCCAAACCGGATTAAAATTACGCACATACAAGTGTTGATAAATAAATAGAATTTTTTTTGTTTTGTTTTGTTTAAAAGCAGAAAGTTCTGTATTTTGATGTATTGTATGTTCATATATTCATACAACAAAATTTTCTGGGGAGCCATAAAAGTTTGGTGAAAATGATCAAAAATGCTAGTGCTGGGAAAGAGTTAAAAGATCATTATTTGGTTATCGGGTGTACTAGAATACGTGAACATGTTTTAATGTTCAAAAACATTATTTTTCAAATATTGGACATTATTGCAGCACCTCTATTCACAATCTGTCTGAAACAATCTGATTATTACAAAGCTCCTCCTTCCGAGAAGCCCAGAGTGCTCTGATTGGCCAGCCGGCCCAGTGCGTGGTGATTGGCCAAACACCTCAAGCGTGTGTCGAAAATAACGTCCCTCACCATAATCGCGAGCTTTAGCTTACAAGGCTTCTAAAGCAATTGTAAACACAAAAGAGTTAATAATGGCATCGGTTTTACCGTATCATTCCAGGAAGTGTTAGATTGTGAAAATGCAGATTGATCGGAACCAACTATGCAATTCCTAATTTCACCCATTTTTGGATTTTAAACAAATGGGTTTTGCTTTCGCATCGAAGCCTTCGAAGTCTTCTTTCTTTACGTATGCCTTTTGGTGGGCATTATGCTAATATTTCACACTTTGACGTAGACGTCTGCAGATATCTGAACTTCAATCAAGACATTTTAGGCAGGTCTGGATCAGTGTTCTCTGTTAAAACAAATCCCTTTTGTGGGACACTATGAGCTTTTTAACTTTTCAAATGTTATACATGCACGAATAGATGCATTACATACTAAAGGAAAAAGAAAAAACAGCATCATATTGAGCACCATATTGAAATTTACAGTTAATTTTGTTTAACAAATACAGCCATATATTGCATTTTGCTTAATTTTATGAAACAAATAGTTCAATGACACATGTCTAAAAAAAAATGCATTAGCTGTATTTAGCATATGGTCTATGCATTTCCATCCTAAGTCCTCAGCTTTGCACCTCTAAATGTGTCCCTGGTGAACTACACCATTGCTAAATGCCTTAAAATGGACCTTTATCCAGCTAATCCAATTACGGAGATGAGAAAGAAGAAATGATTGAAAAATGTATGGCTGTCATCTCGGACATATCATGTGTTCTGAATTGTCAATCACCACAAATGTACAAAATGTGTTTCTGTTGAAAAGAACATATTTGGTTAGACTTGCAAATGCTGTATGATTTGCATTGTCTTTTCCATGCAGGCATACAATTAAACTGTTGTTCGCCTACTCACTTTTAAAAACGATGCAATTTGCTGTGCTCCTAGTGTAATTAATCTCATAAACGAAAAGAAATAATCTCCATACTTGACTTCCCAAGACAGATTAATAATAACACTCGAGCAAAACTCAAGAAAGTCAGATGCAAAACAGCCTTTAATAAACTTGTTAATGAATAACATTATTTATAAACTTACAGACTTAAGGTCCGTTCACACAGAATACATTTTTCCATTCCAATGCGCTACTTTTCCATTGTTTTTCTACGTAAACACTTGCTAGATGGAAGTGTATAACAGTTGTGCTTGCGACTTTTAAAAAATGTGCCTCGAGACCTTGCCTTTTTTCCCCATTCCACTTCCTGTGACTTGTGTTTTTGCTTTAAACAGGCCCTTAGGTCCACTACATCTTCCTTAATGCCCTCAATATATCAACAAAAAGTTTTACTCTAGGTTTTCACTAGCAGCTGCCAATATAGCTATAATTTGTGTACCCATAAGTCTCCATTCATTAGAACGCAAGTCCTTCAAACACTGTCCAGATGTCCCTCATTCAGAGGTCATTTAGACAGAGCTAAAAGCTTCTAGAGATTCCATCATGATCTACTCTGATCCCATGGCATCCAGTCATGTCAAACACCTCAAGGACAGAGCTAAAGAGGGGATTCTTTTTAATAACGTAATAATAACAAACTAGCGCATCGCTAACAGAAGCCAACCAAAAGGGATCGTATAGCTTTCAGATCAAAAGTTTTCAAATTAAATTGGCTGCATGATCTCAACACCCAACAAAACACTTGTGTAAATGTCTTTAATATCTTAATATCAAATAAATGCACCACAGTGAAATTCATGTCAACACAAAAAGTCTTTCCTATAAGGATTCTGCCGTCCAAGACCTTAGGCACAGACTGGCATTGAAATGCTTTCCATCATACATGAGAATTTAATACGGGTTATTTGATGCCTGATCCAGCTAGTTATTCTCTTGTAAGGACAAACAGAGACCAAATATCACAGCAAGGCCTGCGTGCTGACATGCCTTTGGTGGGTAAGAATAGCCCCACAATGGAGCTCGCATCTCTCGTCTTCTGTTGTCTGAGAACAGTTGTTGTCAGGGCAGAGGAAGAGGTAAGATCGGAAGCCAAGCCGGTGGCGAGTCTTGCCGTTGCTGATTATACCCGACCTGGTATCTAGGACCTGACTAGCATTTTGAGTGCTTGTAAATGGGGTTTATTTGTAATGCCTGCTTGGACTGAGTTTAATACAGACTGTAAAACTCTTTTTCTTATGTGGAATCAAGTGGGCTGTGTTTTGACCAGCGAGATATTCTGTGCTGTACTCTTGGGGTTTGGAGGCCTAAATCTGCTGGCATGGCTAAACTGGCTGCACCAGGCATGATCTTCATAACACTGAACCACAACATCACCCTCACAGGTATGTGTGCACTTTTAGTATTTTAAAACGCATTTATGCAGTGACTCCAGAAAGTATTTGGACACTTAAACCACACCTACAATGTTAGTGTATTTGATTTAAAAAAACATTTATTTTAAAGATAGCACATTTTTACATGCAAAACTTTGTACAAAAAGAAGTTGGTTGCACATTTGTTGGCAGATGTTTATTTATTTTGGATCTCATGGAATGATATTCATGCATTCTGAACTGTCCAAATACTTTTGAGGGGCATTGTATCATTGTTTAATATTTTGACAGTTAATGCATAATGCAAAATTATAATTCAAGATGATTTACGAGGAACAATTGTCACTTTTAACTAGTTGCTTATTAGTTTGCATATTGGCTGTTTATTAGTACTTATAAAGCACATATTAATGCCTTATTCTGCATGACCTTATTCTACCTCCCTTAATCTTACCCAGTACCTAAACTTAAACGCTACAACAACTACCTTACTATTAATAAACAGTGAATTTATTGAAGCAAAAGTCATAGTTATTAGTGTGTTCCCAATAGTAAAGTGTTGCCGATTTACTTGTATAAAGCTTCTAAATGTCTGTAAAGTCATGAAATGGCTTTAACAGAGAAGGGATATTGTAAAAAGTCATTAGGCAATGCCATAACATAAAAAACAAAATCCACTGAATATCAAGCACAAAATTGATATGATCCTGCCAGTGTTCTGCTACAGATACTCTAAAACAATTGAGGAATATCTTATATATTGTCCTTAAAGGGGGCATATAATGCCCCTTTTACAAGATGTAATATAAGTCTCTGGTGTCTGTGAAGTTTCAGCTCAAAATACCCCACAGATCATTTATTATAGCTTGTCAAATTTGCCCCTATTTGGGTGTGAGCAAAAACACGCCGTTTTTGTATGTGTCCCTTTAAATGCATATGAGCTGCTGCTTCCGGCCCCCTTTCCAGAAGAGGGCGAAGCTTTAACAGCTCGTGCTTCGGTTGCTCAACAACAACAAAGCTGGAGAATCTCACGCAGCCAAAATGAGGATTGTCAGTAACGGTGTTCAGCCTTACATTGTTCAAACCGGAGTCGACACTGATGAAGAGACTCAGGAAGAAGTTACAACTTTTAGAATGAAACTGGACGTTTCTGAATGGTTAGTGGATAAATTTATGTAGTTGCTGTGGAGTTGATTCAACTCATCGACTAGCATGTGCCGTCATGTTAATCTTTTGTGCAAATCCAGCATTGAATTGACCCTCGTCTGTGAAGCAGTCCGGTGTAAAATGACGGCATGACAACAACTCTTCCTCTTCCTCTTCTCTAAAGCAGCCCAACATGGCCTCACCCCCTTTGTTGTGTGTTCTCGGGGATGGAGTTTATGTAAATTTTAGGGTTTGTGATGTCACTAACCTGGGAAGAAGCTTGTTGTAGTCCCTACCAGCCGTTTGTTGTCGTCCTTAAACAGAGAATTCTTTAAAAGAAAATGTCTTCCTTTGCATTGAAGGAAGGTTAGTATAGTCAATTTAACAATTCCCAGACCAATTTGAAAAGGTACATTTCTGAATAAGGTGTTAAACTGAATAAGGTCTTTATCAACTGAATGCTCTCTTTCTTTCCTCAGGGAAAGCATGGCTCATCTTGGTGGTATTCCTAAGGATCCTGGTCTTGCTGTTTGCTGGTTATCCCCTCTACCAGGATGAGCAGGAGCGATTTGTGTGTAACACCATTCAGCCTGGTTGTGCCAATGTGTGCTATGACATGTTTGCCCCTCTTTCCCTTTTCCGATTCTGGTTGGTGCAGCTCACCACCCTGTGCCTTCCCTACATGATGTTTGTCATCTATGTGATCCACAAAGTGAGTTCTGGCATAGCTGCTGATAGCGGAACATCTGAATCCATAAAAGCAGACTCCATCTATACGATCCATCAAGATCCATTCAGGAAAGCATCTCTTTGTAAGACCGCTGTGAAGGCTGAGAAGGGGCGGGTGCAGTACTTCACAGGAGCCTACATCTTGCAGCTATTGCTTCGGATACTTGTAGAAGCTGGATTTGGAGCTGCCCATTATTACTTGTTTGGCTTCCACATCCCCAGACGCGTCATGTGTCAGCAGCCACCCTGCACGACCATGGTGGACTGCTACATCTCTAGACCCACTGAGAAAACCATCATGCTGAACTTCATGTTGGGGGCGGCCGCTTTGTCCTTGCTGCTAAACGTGTGCGACTTAATCTGTGTCATCAAGCGCTCCGTGAGGCAAAAAAGCAAAAGAAAGATGCTGGTGGAGAATATGTACGCAGAGGAGCAGTACTACCTGTCCGGGAACGGGAATCAAGGTGTGGATGTCAGCATCCCGCCAACTCATGACGTGAAGGGATCGGGAGGGTTCCGCAAAAGAGGGACCAGAAACTCAAGTGGTAATGAAGCTGCTTCTGTGCTTTTGGACGACGACCATCCACCACCCTTACCTCTTGGAGGAATGTCTACAATTTCTGGAATGCCTGGTTCCAACAACAATGATGATAGCAGCAGCTACCAACCCACCCAAGAAGAGGGGATGGTAAGAGAGGGCAGTGAAGTGGCACTGTACCCCACTGAGCCTTTGGGGACTCCTCGATCCATCAGAGTTAGCAAACGCAGTCGTCTCAAACCTCCGCCACCTCCGCGAAGGGACAAACTAGCTGCTCAAGGTGCAATTGATGTCTCGGGAGCAACAGCGGTGTGTACCCGAAGAGTAGGGCAATATACTCTGGTAGAAATGTCCACTGGTGAAGACATGGCGAGTTGCAGTGGAGATGCCCAAGAGAAGAGGTCAGAGTGGGTTTGACTGTTACTCCCAAAAGACTATCCATTTTAAATTTGGCTACTGGCATTTTTAGCATGTATTCTCATACGTTGTAAGTTCTGAAGTGACATTTCAAATGCATGTAAAGCCAGGGGAAAAACCAAGCCGACGTCAAAAAACTAGTGCCAACGAAAGCCGACTGTGTTTTCGCCTCTCGTCGGCATTCGAATGCTCACGTAAGATGATTTAAAATTATAACAGCCATCTGTTTGTACCGTCTTGACTACTTCGCTCGCTTTCATCACTTTCACTTTTATTCCCATGCACTGACTCGTTCGCTAAGCCAATCAGAGTTCTCTCTCTCACCAACAGCCCGATGCTGATTCAACATGCTGAATCGGCCCAAAAAACCCAGACAGCGTCAGACTAGAGCCAAAGGTGCAGATCACACCGAAAAAACTAAGCCGACCAACGCTCAAAAACTGTCCTACATTGCCTGACGGCTGACCATCGCCTTGGTTTGTCCCGGCCTTATGTTGCAAAGAAAACTCAGTTGGATTAGATTGCTTGTAGAAGCATGGTGAAATGTGAGGTATTATTAGATGTCAACGTCATGGATACATGCCAACACTCAGATCAACTATGCCCATCCGTGTCCACCTGCCTCTCGTGTTTGTTTTAGCTCTTTCCCCAACCAGACGGGCCTTGACCTGCCTTGAACCTGCTACAATCAGGGGACCCCGAAGGCCATTCTAAAAACAGGCCAGTTGCAACCACCCAAGATCAGCTAGGACGAAAAACTAAGACTGACATACTTTCTGCTTCAACTGGAGAGGCCACCAAACAAGAACAACCCTGAGGGTACGAAGGAGCTACCTGCTTTAAAAGTCCTCCAAAATCCTCTAGCCTGCAAAATCTCAGGGACTGTCAAGTCTCAGTCAGCAGCACCCCATCATAAAGCAATTACTGCCCAGACTGCTTTTGTATTTATGGAGGGAGCTTGTAACACTATTTCAAGGACCCGCTGGGCTTTGGTTTTGGAGCTTTAGAACAAACACTTAAAATAGAGCTCCACAATCTGCTGTAACACGAGAGCAAAACAATGCGCACATTTCAGACTCTCAGAAGCTCGCCGCAACATGCAAACGACTGGACGTGTGTTAGCCTTGGATAGTCACCTAGACTGCAGACCTTCTGTCCTCACAATGTTAGTCATGTGTCTAATTAAACACACCAGAGACCTCTGGGATTGCCTAATTATGATGTTTCCTCATACATCACTGATACTGCTAGGTGTAATTGACTGCTATAAAAGTGCATATTGTCTTTGAAATTTCTCCAGGAGACTCAGGGAATAAATTAAATGTATAAATGAAGTGCTTGCATGTATCCATGTGCCTATTGTAATAGGCTACTAAAACTATATTGTAACATTATAAACAATAAAAATATATATAAAAAAAATATTACATTACCAGCAAGGAAAGCTAAAGCTGTTAATAAGGACTACAACGATTCTGTGATTTGTCAACCATGTAAACTTGCATTCTTGAGGCTTTTTGTGAAGTTTTTTTTTTTTTTTTTTTTTTTCCTTCAGTTTGCCAATTCTCATGCCAGTTCTCTGCATTTTTGACTGATGTGTGAGAATTGCCCTCTAATGGCTGTTATCATATTGTCACTGCATTAATACATTTTAGTGCACAGAGCACAAGAGTTTTTTTGTTGTTGTTGTTTTTAAAGAGAAAAATTAAGGTTGTTTTTTGGAGTTTGTTCTTGATATTACATATTAATGGTTAAATCTTACCCTAAAATGGTTTGAAACCAAGGAACCTCATTGAAACTTCCCTGTCGCCCATGTGCAGCTTCCACTGTTACTGCTCTCACTGAGACTCAATGCCCTCTGCTGGCAGGAGTTGATAATGCTCTCCTCTGGTTTCATATATATATATATATATATATATATATATATATATATATATATATATATATAATTTTTTTTTTTTTTTTTTTTTGTAAGGTAGCATTGGTCGCAGGTGTCTAAAATCTAGCGCCCCGGAAGTTATCTTTACTTGGTCAGGTAAGGCTGGGCTAAATAATACTTTTATTATTTTAACTCTTCCATGTGTATATTATCAATTAAATCGCTATTAAAGTATCTCAGACCCATTATTAAGGTGTAATTGATTGTTCAGACCTCTGCTGGAGCAGCGCGTAAACGGTGTTGTCACGTGCTATCTGTTACTTTTCTCAGCGCTATTGAGTAAAGACAAATCACGGTCGTTTTCGATTAGCTCTTCGATTAGGCTTTATTGATTGATTTTATAGAACTTGATGGGTAGAAATGTCATTTGTATGTGAGATAACAATCTTTGCATTAACTACATTTTAAGATGTCATATTTAGTTAAAAAAATGTCACCAATAAGGTATAAAAAGCGTCCTGAGATTGAATTGCTGAGGGTTTGAGGAACACAACTTCTCCTAAGCAAAAGTTAGTAACATTTCCCGCTCAATGGTTTTATTCTGTCAGTGAATATTCTACATATTCTACAGCAGATTGAAAGTTTCGTGGCTTTACAGTCATAATATTGATAGATTCGCCACAGTAGCTACCTAAATAAAAGTAAATAGTGATTGGAACGAAGAGATATTGCAAAATATCATTAATATACCTTATTTCAACAATTTCTCATCGTTAACTTTTATGTTCTGTCAACGACACATTTACATTTGAATAAAGGGTGATCTACAGAATATTTTATTTATTCTCTCTCTCTCTCTCTCTCTCTCTCTCTCTCTCTCTCTCTCTCTCTATATATATATATATATATATATATATAAAAATCACCAGCCTCCCTCAAACTGACGTTTATCTATAAAAGTTAACACTTTTAATAAACGTTTTTAACACTTTTTTTTACACACACACACAAAAAAAACTTTCACACAATGCACTTCATGTTCGTGTATTGCTCTAGGATGTATAGAAATTTACATATCTGTAGCTACTGAATTACAGCCTCGAACTAACTGATAGTGTAAACAACCTACGCCTACTAACTACACATTATCAGATGATTTCTATTTTATTTAAGACGACAAAATCTTGCAAATTAAGCTTGGCAAATAATTGTGTAGTTCTACACATTGTCCGTTAGGTGGAGACACAGTACATCAAAAATAAGTAGCTATTGTTGTCAGAAGATTCATAGGAATGCACTCTGAAAATCGTTTCAAATATTGTTCTTCACTTTCTAAACATGTCTTAATTTTATGAAGGACAACTTTACACCGGTTTTCATTTGTTTCTTACCTTCTCTTTTTAAAGTAGCCTGTCGCGAATCCACCCAAATGTTTGTTTTGTGTGTGTATAAAGGTAAAGATGGAAATGCCACATTACGTTTCTAAATGAAGTGCTCACAGAAATGGGAAAATGTCTTATAACTCTAAAACTCCTTATGAAACGTTTAAACTAACTTGACTAAACACTCCTTGAAAAGTGCCACCATTTACAGACTTTCATAAAAGGCCAGAATTTTCATAGATAGATGTATTAAGAGTCTAATTGAGTAAAAGATTAAGAGTAAATGATTTCTCATCAGCACTCCTTGGAGTTAGAAACACTAAAGAATGCTGGGTTAAAAATGGACAAACTCAGTGATTGGGTTGTTTTAACCCAGCGGTTGGGTTAAATGTTTGCCCAACTATTGTTTCAAAAATACTATATGGCCGGCTTAAAATGAACCCAACATAAGTTGGAAACTTCAAATCAGACACAGGCTATTTAATAAATGTTTAATTATTATTCATTAAACGTATTAATAAATGTTTATTTATTAAACATATTAATAAACATTCATTTCCAACATATTTTGCGTTCATTTTAAGCAAGCAATAGTCATTTTTAAACAAAACTTCCCAGCATGTTGGGCAAACATCTGACCCAGCTGCTGGGTCAAAACAACCTTCTGCTTGGGTAGTTTTTAACCCAGCATTTTTAGAGTGAATGGGTTAGAGAGGTTGATTAAACTCTGGTTGTAGTTTAGTTGTATGCAGACCAACCATTTTACGTTGGCTAAAAACATTCCAAGTTACATTATATAAAATGATGTGCAAAAAGACTCAAAACTGACCATTTCATTTAGCAACCATTTCTGTCGTTCTTTGTCTAAGAAACTCCACTGGAGTAAAAAAAAAAAAAAGAGGGATGACGTAAGGGACCACCTGTAGGTTTCCATTCACTGTCCCTGTGAGTGTACCATTAATACCACATCTGAAATCCAAAAAGGACGTTTTGATAGTGTTCAAAAAATTAAACTGTCACAGGTTCTCTCTAACAAAACATGGCTGGGGCCCCGGGCTTCAAAAAATTTCTATAACGTCGATCAAAGGACAACGGTCTCAAATTAAACATAAAAAAAACTTGGCGCATCAGTCTAAAGGTTCTATCTACATGGCACCTTTATTCTAGACTTTAAAAGAAAGATCAAAGTTTCCCCAGATGAAAAGGCCCCGTTTCCTGCATTTAAACCCCATTCCCTGGCCCTCTTTTAGTAAATTAAGTAGCAAGCACGTGAAGGGTTCAACAATTACGGAGATTCTCCAGCACAAGGCCCTCGTCTCTAATTAGGCCTAGAAAGAGTTTCTCTCAACAGAACCCACAAAAGCATCTTTGCAAAGCATCTTCAATGGGAATGACCACAAAGAGCCGCAGAGATGCGTAGCACTCATTACCAGAAGCTTCAGATTCCTCAAAAAAGTTTTTATTGTCAAAATAAAAGTCATATTTGCTTTTCATGTGGCATCTACACTATATACAAATGTACAATAATTTTATAAATCTTCTTTTATACACCATTTACAAGTTTGTATAAATACATTTTGCAATTTAAAAAAAAACAAAACAAAAAAAAAACAAAAAAACAACCCGTATATATAATAATAACAATAACAACAATTGGGCACTAAGACATTAAGGCTTATTTAAACCATCTTTGATTGTTCAGACAATTCAAAACTTGTCTTACAACAACGCGTAAAAGTAAAGGAGACAAAATGCTGCAAGTTGGGGGACATGATTTACTCCACTTGAACAATGTAATGCCCAAATTCTCCTTAAGAATGACTGATTGCATGTCATGTCCATATCAATAGAATGGAATTAGCGAAACGTAATTGTTTCAAGCAGTTCTCCGGCTAATAGAAACCATCAACAAGTTCATTTGTATGCAAATGTCTGAAAGACAAAGAAACCCCCCAAACAATTAATAGGGTTTTCTTGTTTCAGACCTGGGACAAAGGCATCTGCTTGGGGCACGACACTGAGCTGGCGGTACCGGACCTCCACGTTAATCCCGTGCTCACGTCACTGTACATGGAGCCACCGGAGCCCTTGCTGCCCCAACAGCAGCGCGTGCAGAAACTCCTCCAGGACTCCAGGGTCTTCCCGGACCAGGTCCAAACTCCAGAGGTGATGCCCACCAGAAGGCACATGAAGTATTTGAGCATGAAGACTGCATAGTCCGGCCTCTTGATCTCCTGCTCCAATAAACACGAACAGTTATGCGTGATTTCCCAACTTTGTCTGTTATGCTGCTCGTAGAAGTAACACGCCACGATGATGGTGGCGGGAACCGTGTAGAGCACCGTGAAGATCCCGATTCGGATCATCAGCTTCTCCAGTTTGTCAGTTTTAGTGCCACCCTGCTTAATGACACTCCTGATCCTAAACAGCGACACAAATCCAGCCAAAAGAAACATGGTGCCGATGAATAAGTAGATAACGAGCGGCGCCAACACGAAGCCCCGCAGGTTGTCCAAGTTCTGGTTGCCCACATAGCAGATCCCGGCGACCGGGTCGCCGTCCACCGAGCTCAACGCGAGCACCGCGATGGACTTCATGGACGGGATGAGCCAAGCGGCCAGGTGGAAGTACTGAGAGTACCCCGCGATGGCCTCGTTGCCCCACTTCATGCCCGCCGCGAGGAACCAGGTGAGTGAGAGGATGACCCACCATATCGAGCTGGCCATCCCGAAGAAATAGATCAACAAAAACACCACGGTGCACAGCGCGGGGCCGGTGGTCTCGTAGTGAATGTGCTCCACGTCATACTCCCGGTTACAGGCCACTTTTTCGTGCCCGGCGATCAATCGCACAATATACCCAATCGACACAAACATATAACACGCCGAGAGGAAAATAATCGGGCGCTCGGGGTATTTAAACCGCTCCATGTCGATCAGAAAGGTAGCGACTGTGGCGAAGGTGGATATGAAGCATAACACCGACCAAAGTCCGATCCAGAAGGCCGTGAAAGTCCGCTCGTCCTGGGTGAAATACGGGTTGTGACACGGCATGGCGCAGTTGGGGATCTGACCCGTCTTGACGCGGTTATACAGCGGGTGTCGGTCGCTGTTCACCGCCACCATCGGCGCGCGACACTGGCAGCCCGGCTCGCAGGGTTTAGTCGCTTTGGCTCCAACACCAACTCGCCCGCTCTTCTTTTTGTGTGGGTTAAAGGCTTTGCTTGGGTAGTTGGTGGGTTTGGACAGCACCGGCGACACTGTGGTGGAGTCGGTTCGGTTGTAGTCCATGCACAGCGTGTCTGGAGCTCCCTGCACGGGCAGCAGATCGCACCTCATCCGATCCGGCCAAGGGAAGCCGTACTGCCGCATGAGCGGGGCGCAGCCCGCCTTGGCTCGCTCGCATACGCTCCGGCACGGCGGCAGGGGTTTCTTATAGTCCTCCAGGCATATGGGGGTGTACATGCTGCACAGGAAGAACTTGAGATCCGGGGAGCACTGGATCTCCACCAGAGGCCAGAACTGGTGCACCTCCAAGCCGGCTTCATCCTGCGTGTCGTGGTTGAACTGGTTGGGCATGTAGGTGTAGTTGTAGCCGATGCCCTTGCACAGAGGAACGGCTATCTCCTGACAGGTGATCTCCTTGGCTGTGGTGCCGCTCGACCGGGGCAGCAAGGCAAGCGCGAGGAACAGGTAAATCCCCAACAGGTAGCACTCCATCCTTTCCGCCCCCCCTGTCAACACAAGCAATGCAGCGCTGGAAACAGTTCAGTTCAGATCTCGCAGAGCAGACCCATCTCCGCTTCACTTGTTTGGCACGGAGTTGCGGTTGGGTTGCATACCGAGAATAAATAGCCCTCGGGCGGGCGCAGGCAAAATGGCTGAGGGAATAAATGCAAGCGTTTCGTATTTCCTCTCCTTATTCCTGCTCCGGCGTTTTGTTAAAAAATAAAGCCGCGTTTCAGTATTCAAAACTTCTCTGTTAACAAGAAAACTCCCGGTGTAAACGCGTTTTCTTCATTGGTGGTGTTCACGAGAGCCTTTCTCATACAAATCAGTGCTGTAGAGTAGGACGCACCGAGTATAAAAGACAGCCGGACAGACACGCCCCCCATGCGCGACTCACCAATCACAAAGCAGCGGGGGCGGGTCGCCGAGACGTGTCAATCACGTTTGCTCAAGGTGTACAATTGCAGAAAAGGGAACACAAATTAGATCAAAGATACAAGTTTATGACTGAAGAAGACAGACCTAAATCAAATTAACTATAAAGCAGTAAATTCAATTAGCATTTGTATTGAATCTCTAATGTATGGTTTTATGCTATTTGATGTCTTTGTTTATTAGCCTTGTGTTGGATTGGGTCATTTCTAAAATTTATCAGACTATTATTCAGTTGTTATTATTATATATGTTTAATATTGTATGATATAGTGTATTAATGCTTTTTAGAACATTGAGATTTTAGAAAAAAAAGTATATAATATATATAATGTGATATCCTGGACCACAAAACCAGTCATTAATCACATGGGTATAGTTGTAGCAATAGCCAACAATACACTGTATGGTTAAAAATTATCGATTTTTCTTTTATGCCAAAAATAATTGGGATATTAAGTAAAGATCCATGAAGATATTTTGTAAATTTCCTACCATAAATATATCACAAATGTATTTTTGTGAGTGGATATGCATTGCTAAGGACTTAATTTGGACAACTTTAAAGGCGATTTTCTCAATATTTATTTATTTTTTTTTGCACCCTCAGATTCCAGATTTTCAATGGAAAGCTCATTTATTCAACTTTGGAAAAAAACCCTTATGACTGGTTTTGTGGTGCAGGGTCATATATACTCTCTATATACATCTTTTTAAAGATTTTATACAGTATTCAACATTTGAAGTGGATCAGAACCTTTAATCAAAGTTGTCCTAAAGCCTTCTTCTTAGGACAACTTTGATGAACTTTTTTGATCCACTGTTGACTACTGTGTGTGTATATATATATATATATATATATATATATATATATATATATATATAAAAATAATCTTTTTATTTAGGTTTTTGCATTTCACTTAAATAGAACAGTGAACTGTGGTGTGACAAATTACTTTTTAGAAGTACAGCACATACATAGTATTTAAAAAAAAATCTGCTTGTTAACTAGCCATATTCATTTTAAAATTCAACTGTTTGAGTTTGTGTCTTCATCAGGAAATGTTTACTGTTCATGACTCATTATTTCAGCCTATTATTTTACGAAACTCTGCATAGATAAAAAAAAATATAAAATAGAGCAACAGTCCATCTCATTGGACCCCCTAATGTATCAGGGTTAATTTGTGAATGATAGGGCCTGGTGGGGGGTTGTCCCGCTGGCAGAGCGGGGAGTTGATGTTTTAATGGAGGTGTGGATGCGTGGAGCTCCTGCGGAGGATGTAATTACTGCAAACTCAAGAACAAGCAAAGCAGTTTGTTAAACAGTGGCAGCGGACAAGCAACCCCTTCCCCCAACTCATTATCACGGCCGTCTTAAAGGAAATGCAATGTCATAGTAAAATTAGAGAGAGTAAAACAAATGATTAAAGCGCTCCCTCACAAATACGTTCACGTTCAATGGCTACAGAAGGAGTTTTTTAACAGATTTTTGTGTGATCTCTTTGAACTATTGTTCGGTGCCTTAAAAGGTCCATACGTCCATCATAAGTAATTACATTTACCTAAATGTAATATGTATAAAGCCGTTTCCTCTGCTACGACTGTTTAACGATTTCCATTACAAAGCTGCAATGACGTTATGGGACATCACAAACTCCAAACCTGTTGTGCTGGTTTGTTTTTCTTTGCTTTGAGCTCCGATATCTCGATAATTATTTTTTCTCCTTTCTTTGGTAGGGATTTAGGAACAGGTGTGCCCTCTGAGGCTTGTGGCAAATGCGGGCAGATGAAAAGTAGAATCACTTTCACTGATTATGTCCATTATTCCCCAAGCCATATTGATTAACAGGAAGATAGAGCACACTCTAGTCTCCAGCAGTTGGAGCGTAACCTTTTACCCTGGCTCTATCCCAGCTCCGGCCGGGCTTGGGTTACATAGTGCCCGGGCATTCCAGAGTACAAATGGAATTAGTGCATCTGTTCGAAAGTTAATTTTCAAATCACCATTGAATGAGTCTTTAGAAAGAGCTGAAATGGTGGCCGGTGGCTATCAGCCAAAATAACGCCTTCTTGTGTAGCAGTAACACAGGCCTGCGGATTCTTTGTGTGCTTATTATTATTATTTCTAAAGCGTGGATTATGAAGCTTCAGATGGGAGTTCATTTGTAGAAGCAAGAGACTCTTTCCCAAACAGTATTCCAACGCACTGTGGAGCTCTACATGAATTTCTTTTGTAGTTTTTATGCAGTCCGTTCGAATTGTTTTTGGACTGTATTTACTAAATCTAAAAGTAAATGTAATTAAAGAAATTAAGATCTACTTACAGTGTTTGTGGCAAAATGTTGATTACTACAGAAAATAATTAGCATAATCTTTTTTAAAAGTAAAAATTAAAAATCATAATTACAGTGGACACTTACAATACGTAAAGAGGACTATGTGCTCCACTTAAAAAGCATAACGTCATTTTGTTAAACTGTTTAAATTTTCCTAAAAAAGATGTGTTATTTGAGCTGTAAATAGTCTAAATATTTATTAATTTATGCTTATATTCTGAGCCTAAACATACTACAGTAAATTGTCGTCTTTTTTATGAGTCTTATTCCTCATTGTGCAGTTTTACTGCCTGTCTATCTATCTATCTAATCTTTAATCTTATTAGTCTCCAGCTACTTTTGAAAAATTGCTAATTTTAACATTTATTATATTGCCCCGTTTACTTGTACCTTACTGTAAATTATACATAAAAACGCTGGGTTAAAAACAACCCGAGTTGGATTAAAAATGGACAAATCCAACAATTGGGTTGTTTTGACCCAGTGGTTGGGTTAAATGTTTGACCCAACCTGCTGGTAGTTTTATTTAACTGAACTATTGTTTAAAAATGACTGTATTGCTTGCTTAAAATTAACCTAAAGTATGTTGGAAATGAACATTTATTAATATGTTAATATTAATAAATAATAATAAAACAATTAATAAATTGCTTATTAATAAATGTTCACCTTTTGATTATTATTGTTGCCTCTACACTCTAAAAATGCTGCCAAAATTGGGTCAAATATAGACATACCCAACTGTTGGGTTAAAATGTTTATTTAAAAATGTAACCCAACGGTTGGGTTTGTCATTTTTTTTTTTTCTTTTTTTTTTTTTTACCCAAATTTGGGTTGAAACAATGCAGCATTTTTTTAGAGTGTAGTAATTATGTGTCTGATTTTTAATTTCCAACATATTTTAGTTGGGTTAAATAAAACTGCCCAGCATGTTGGACAAACATTTAACCCAACCGCTGGGTATGTCCATTTTCAGCACAACTTGGCTTGTTTTTAGCCCAGCATTTTTTAGAGTCTATAAGCTAAGTCCAAATTAGTAATCAGCATTATGCTTGTGGATATGGTTTAATTTGTATTGAACCTGCAACGTTCCTTTAAGGTGTAATTATTACAGTTTTGTAATGTTCACTTAACAATAACAGCTTAAGTAATCTTGTTTCCAGTAATCACCTCTCAATATAGCAATCCTAATGACATTGAACATGTTAATGAAACACTGTCTGTGTGTGTAATCCATTAGCATAGTATGTATTGATTGGGTTCAGTGTGATTACATTTGCAGGAATCTTATCAGGGATGTTTACGTTTCATTAAGGCTTTCAGCCAGACTAACAGAGCGGAATGTGTATTTGCCTAGAACCAGGCATTTTAGTACACTTTAGACAAGAGAAAACATCTGTCTTGGGTATAAAGAGTGAGTAAAATATGAGAGAAAGTCAGCCATTAATGCGAGCCACTCAGTGGACAGGTAATGATTCACTGTGAACTGCTGCGAAACTCAGATTTATGGCTCTTGCTGCTGTTATTGAGTGACAGAGAGCATGTGAAAATTGTTCTTCAGGGCTAGTTGTCTTATACCTGATTTACCTGAGGTCAAGAGGAGACACTATTTAGACAATTAAGCTGTCTGTTGGTGCGTCAGAGAACATTTTCTTCATATCCTGCTCCTCGCCTAGAAAGCAAGTAGCTCTGTTCCAAAATGTAGTGAGCTTAGCAACATTAGACCTTCTTTTGGTCAAATTCTGTGAACGCAAGGGCCATTCACACAAGAATTGTTACTTCCTTGCATTTTAAAACAGCTAGATGTGTCCCAGAATGCATTGCAACAAGCTCAGTGAAAAAAAAAAAAAAAAAAAATCCAAGATTTATATACAGATTATACACTTAAAAAAAAATTCACAATATTTGTGTAGGCTATGTTTTTATTGCTTTTTAGAATATAACATGCATCCGAAAGCTGAAAAAAGCTGCCTCAGCAATCCTCTGCGTTCGATTCCGTGATAACTGAGCTAAAAAATAAAAATAATGGTGTGTGAGAGTTGCAGTTGGTGGTCCGTTTGTGCGTAAATACGTTTTTGACTATCTTTTTCCACTTTCAATGGCATTTCTAGTGAGAAATTACTATTGTTGTTGGCTAATTAAATATTCATCAGGGTATTCATCGACGTCACTTTCCCGCCAGAACGCGCTCCCTCAGCTGGACTGAGTGGCAAAAGAGCTGCTGCATGACTGGATTTAATAGGGGAAACTGCAAAAACAAACGATTAAACTAAAAGTTGGGCTTGATAGTGTTCCTGTTACAACTTACCAATTACCAATACCAGTAATCCATGGATATTGACACGCAGCCAAGAATTGTGTTTCCAGACATTTATATGTGCCTGATTTCGACGCTAAGCAAAAACATAAAGCAAATTTGCCTGTGAATGCTTTATATAAATACAATATAGGTAGGTCTAAATTCAGGTGATCACTTCTATCAATGTTATATATATATATATATATATATATATATATATATATCATCCAGTCCTAAAACTTGTATAGTTTTTGTCAGTGTTTATTTAAAAACACCCAATTATGCAGAATATAAGAAGGTAAACATTTAATTGATGAGTTGTCAATAACAATACAATAAATAGGTTATGATTTTACCCCAAAATTCAACATATTGACAAAATAATAACTGCAAATGCACATTTTGCTGCCTGGGGTCCAGTTGTTTCTGTGAATCCATTTTCTTCTCTTTTCTGTAGCTTTCGGCAGGCTGTAAAAAAAACACTACCTCAGATGTTTTGTTAAATCTATCTGTACAGTCAATCACATTTTGAATGTGTTTTACGTGTTTTTCACGCTGAGAACCAATGCTGCTACTTCTTTGCCATTCAGTGGGCATAAACGCAGTCACTCCGGCTGACGGTGGCGTCACATGCATACTCTCTGTATTAGTTATCACCAAAGCGTTCTCTGTTTTGTTGTGGATCATTAAACCGTTATGCTGCCTCAGAAACCTGTCAGTTTTGTTAGGTACCTTCATGCGTAAACACCTGTGAAGTCATTGCCTGATAGGGCTACGAGGCAACAAGTCGGCTGCCTAAGCTTTCAGACGCAGCCATTGTTAGCTTAGCAACATGCTAACAACAAGCTCTGAAATCAGCTGAGCCGAGTCTAATATATGCCTTGCATAAAGTTAGCTGTCTGTTTTTGAAATTTTTACAGAAAAAGATTAAGATTCTTTAATAATTGGTTGATTGTAAGTTACTTAACATTTAGATTGAAAATCTGTAAATGATTTAACAGCATTATATATAAACGATGTAGTTTCTTTGTAGTCTTTGCAATGGAAAACTATGAATTATCATGTTATTTACAGTGAAAAACAGTAAAAGGACATTCCCAGAAGTCTCTTTGTGACACATCACAAATATATTGTATAAAAAATGTAGCTTCTTCTAATGTGTTATCAGTAATGCACATTAAGGTGTTTGTGTTACATTTTCTGTTATTTAGTTGTTGTTTATTGCATTATTTTAGTGTTGTGTGTGTTAGTCTGATGGTGTTTTGTCTTGTGAACCGTTTATATACAAGTATTGGTCATGTTTTATGGACAGGCCACTTACAATGAACTCATGTGGTTTTCTATTTTACCACCTGTATTGATGTGGTTATCAGTACATTTGAAGTAAAAAGCAGATTTGTATATTAACATTAAATCAATTAATGAAATATACAGGCATCAATATGCTATCCTGTAATACCGGAAACATTGTTACAGTATTTTATTTTATTTATTTTTTATTATTATTATTACAATGAATTTAACAGGATATTTTAAGGCAGCTCACTGGATCTTTAAACAGAGCTACAATGTTGTTTGTCCGCCGCTAAATCAATTAACAGCCTTGTTTTAAGGAACGAGGGTGTGTTTAGGAATTGTTTTGCTATGTTTGTTCTTTGACTTTGCCCAGGCCCCCACATTTCTCTATAGAGAGATTGAGGTGGGGGAGGGCAGCCCAGCCCCCCATCCTCATCAGCACGTGTTTTCTTTGGGCTTGGCAGCTAATCAGTTACAGGTGGGGCTGGAGCCCCTCTTCGGTCCCCTGAGGTGGTGGAGCGCGCACCCTGGGTGTCCCCTCACCTTCACCTCATTACCTTGACAAACAGGGGCCGGCCCTGCTAATCAATCCACCGCTGAGAGCATACAAGACACGACATCCTTCTCATAGATCCGCTCGCTGTGTCTGTGTACCTCAAATCAGCAGGTTATTACATACCATAGAGCGCGCATCAGTAAAAAACATGGAGCGCGAAGCGCCGATTGACAGTGTTTTGACATAAAGTTAAGAATGTATGTAACTTATTGTTGCAGTTGACAGAGTAATGTTAATTCAAATTATGCAGTTATTAATTCAGTGATATTCAGTTTCTGCTCCTGTGACTGTGAATGTTTTACCTAAAAGATGTTTACATAAAGTCCACAAGACAAAAAATAGCTGAATTTATTAAAATGACCCCGTTCAAAAGTATGTGAACCATTGATTTTTAATACTGTGTGTGGTTACCTGGATGATCTACAACTGTTTTCTTGTTGTGTGATGGTTCTTCATGAGTCTCTTGTATGTCTGAGCAGTTAAACTGAGCTCTGTTCTTCAGAAAAATCCTCCAGGTCCTGCAGATTCTTCAGTTTCAAGCATCTTTTGCATATTTGAACCCTTTCCAGCAGTGACTGAATGATTCTGAGATCCATCTTTTCACAATGAGGATGACTGAGGGACTCAAACACAACTATTAGAAAAGGTTCAAACATTCACTGATGCTCCAGAAGGAAACATGATGCATTAATAGACAGGGGGGGTGAAAACATTTTGAATTTGAAGATCAAGGTAAATTGTACTTAATTTGTCTTCCGGGAAAAATGTAGGTATCTTCTGTCGCTTCCAGAGGGCAGTACTAAATGAAAAATATATATATATATTTCAACAAAAAGAGAAAAATGTGGACATCTTTATCCTGTTCAAAAGTTTTCACCCCCGACTCTTAATGCATCATGTTTTCTTCTGGAGCATCAGTGAATGTTTGAACCTTTTCTAATAGTTGTGTTTGAGTCCCTCAGTTGTCCTCAGTGTGAAAAGATGGATCTCAGAATCATTCAGTCACTGCTGGAAAGGGTTCAAATATGCAAAAGATGCTTGAAACTGAAGAATCTGCAGGACCTGGAGGATTTTTCTGAAAAACAGAGCTCAGTTTAACTGTTCAGGAAAAACAAGAGACTCATGAAGAACCATCACACAACAAAAAACCAGTCGTAGATCATCCAGCTAACCACACACAGTATTATGAATTAAGGGTTCCCAAACTTTTGAACGGGGTCATTTTATTACATTCAGCTATTTTTTGTCTTTTGGACTTTATGTAAACATCTTTTATGTAAAATATCTTACTCAGGACAGTACTAAATAAAAAATAACATGCATTTTGTATGATCTCTCTTATTTTGTTAAAATTATTCACATTTTCACAGATTCTGCAAGGGGTTCCCAAACTTTCGCATACCACTGTGTGTGTGTGTTTATATATATATATATAGATGTTACTAGCTACTAATATAACCTGCTTCTTTTTGTTACAGGGTTGTCATATCATGGCTGGCTGCGATTCAGAAAGTATAAACAAAATTACCTTAAAAACCTATAAAACACTTTAATTAAAAAATGATATAATCTTCACTATAAGTATATACAATTGCAATATATTATATAAGCTTTGAAATATATGACATAGGCTTTGATATTGCCCGATTGTAACATAACATAACATAACATAATTAACCATGAGCCAGTAATCCTTATTTTAAAGAATTTTTTAAAGATGTTTTAATCTATATCATTAATTTACTCTCTGTAAAACATTGTTTCGCAGTTGCTTTACAAGTCTGACTCAGTATCTGTTTATCTGGAGTATGCTGTATGAGGTTACGACACTTTGGGTTCAAAGGTTGACTCCTGTCACCAACCATTAGAAGAAATATATATTCAATAATGTTAGACTAAACTAAATATGACTTTTATCTTTACCTTTGAAATGTGTTTGATTATTGTGCTTTTAGAAAAGGAAAAATGCCTTTTAATTAAATATATTTTCTATTCTCAGAACATTTAGGTGTTCTGATAGAGCTGATAGGGTCAAACAGGAGTTAAACAGGATATTTAATGAGTTTGTATGGTGGGACTTGATTTTATCCATTGGGAACACTGGTTCTTGCAGTGTATAGCTTCAGATTATGGCTGCATCCGAAATCACATACTCGCTGAGTATGTACTTCTTTTGAATAACTAATTACTTTGTGCCCATTAAAAAAGTATGTTCTATATAGTATGTATGAAATCCTGTACTACATCCATAATGTTGTCATTGTCATGTAACCTTCCAGTGTCAGTTGCGTCACTTCACTGTAGTTCACTGCCAACTCCTCTCCCATGGCCTCATGGGATAGTAGTCGTTAGATACACACTCGCTGGAGATGCTTTTCACCTGTTTAATGAATACTGTGAATTTGGACATGCTACTCTTTTTTTCATATATATATATTTCATTTTTTTCACCTAAGGAAGCATGTGATTTTACATGCAGCCTTTGTGTTTAACTCCAGAATGGAAAAAGATCTGAATGTAAATGTGCTATTAGTGAACATTATCTGGTAGCCTAGGTGGAAAACCCACTAGTCAACTTCACCAGGGCTTGACATTAACACCCACCAACCCGCCAAATGCAGGCATACAAACCTATGGAAACTTCTTTCCGCCACTAAATAAAAAATAAAAAAGGTAATTGCGACTTTTTATCTCAAAATTCGGACTTTGTTTCTCAGAATTGTTAGATTTAAACTCACAATTGTGAGTTATAGAGTCAGAATTGCGAGATATAAAGTTTTTATCACGCAATTTTGACTTTATAACATGCAATTGTGAGAAATAAAAAAAAAACAAATCTTTTTTCCTTCACAATCGGACATTATAACACGCAATTGCGAGTTTATATCTCACAATTCTTACTTTATAACTCGCAATTCTGACTTTATATCTCAGAATTGTGAGTTTATATCTTGCAATTGTGAGATAAAAAGTTGCAACTACACTTTATTTTTTTATTTCATGGCGGAAACAAGCTTCCAAACCCTCCTCCCCTCACTCACTCGTTCCATTTGCTGCGGATGAATATTGTTGGTGTTACATGGCTTGAATTTCGCCATGGGAATTGCGTGCATTGTGCCTAATTTTACTCATTCTCATAGATTTTGTGCTCACACCCAAAGTGTGCAAACATAAAACTGCGTCTCAGTACTAAATTGAGTTCTTTTTCGCAGCTTATTGTGCTTAAACAGTCAAATACACACAAAATAATGTCAATATGCCGGTCTTGGCGAGTATTTACATAAACACGGTCAGTTATGTTTTAAGTGAAAGTAAACAGTAACTGTATAATGGGTCCATGTGTCAACTCTTAAAGTGACAGCAGCCTAATATACCTGCTGCCAAATTATGAGATAATATTAAAAAAATATCTATATGGCAGTTTTTCCCCATGGTATCGATGTCAAAATTGAAAATGAAATGCTGAAAATGCTGATTGGCTAGTAAACTTTGGAAAACCACTAATCATAGTGCCTGGTAAGCCAAAAAGTTAATATCAAGCCCTGAACTTTACTACTATAACCAGGTGGTTGGTGGATGACTAATGAACCATCCTGACCCAACCCTACTCTCAACTTACTCTTTTTGTCTGTCTTAATTTCAGGAGAGTTGAAAAGTTGACGAAAGGCCATGCTGATCTGAGGAAAGACAAAGAGAGACACATGGAGAGACAGAAAGGAAAGGAGAAGAGTGAGAAGGTAAGGAAGAAACGTTGAGATAACAGCAGCACAAGAAACGTCCGGAAGGCTGGAAGCAGACGTATAATAAGACGGCCTCACGGAGTGTAGCTTATGCGGGCGTATTTGTTTTTTTGCTTCATTCTGTCAAACCTTTCCTGCTCCGTGGGCAAGAACCTCCAGCAAATCCACCCCGGGCCCCCTCTAATGCTCATTAGCAAGAAGATTAAGACATGTTTATTTACATGCTAAAAGAGTGAGTGGGTAAACAGGAGGGCTTATTTATTAATTTACCCTTAACGTTGAGTGCACTTGACAGGCTGGATAAGAGGGAATTGATGCGAGTATGCAGGCTGCGTTTGAAGTCTGCACGGGGATATCTGCCGAGGGTTGAGGTGCCGCACGACTGCGAGGTGATGGAAGCAAAGTAACGTTTCCGGCAGGGGGGTCAAGATAGGCCTATCCCTAGGAGACCCATAATCGCCCACGATCGTGTACCGTTTCACTCAGGAGATGAAGCCACCTCTGGATTTCTGTTGCGTTTTCTACGCCCACATCGTCTCAAGTGGAAGAGCTTGTTGATGGATCTGGCATCTTTTGAATAATACATGCCGTGGATAATGACTAGCACAAAGACCTGTTCAACTATTGTTGATATGACTGCCTCGCTCTCATCTTTTGCTAATTGCCAGTAGTTGCGTCTTACAGTACGAGTATGGGTGAGATAAGAAAAGAAACGTTATAGATTTACTCGACGTTATCGTTGGGTGAGCGAGGGTTACTGAGTAAAGGTGTGAAAGGAGGAATAAAAGTTGCCAGAGCAGAGAAAGTTTACAACTTCAGGTGTATTTTTCGACCTTTGAACAGTAAGAACAGTAAAGATTATTGACCTTCAGGTTCAGTAAGCGTGACAGTCATGCGCTGCTAAGCTTTGGATGATTGCTTCAAAACCAGTTTCCAACAGAACAGATTGCTTTATATTTACGAATTCGTTTAGCATATTAACTAGAACAAATTAGGAATACTACAGTGGATAAATCTTTGTGTTTATCCCTGTAGTGAGGATTGTGTCCGAACTAATTCAACCCTGAACCTGATGATCTGTTAAGCTTTCCAAAAGGGGTTTTTGCAGTTATGCCTTTTAAAAACAGTTTCATTTTCTTGTGAACTATTCCTTAAAGAATCTAAAACTCCATATTGAGCCATATGTGAATATTGGAGGTTGCTTCGCCCCTTTATATCCAGGGTAGTTATGCCCCTGAATTTGACCCGATGAACGCACCACAGGGAAACTAATGGGATAGCTCTTTTTTACTCTAAAAAAAAAAATGCTACATTTCAGTATCAGCATGATCATGCAAGATTAATGAAACACACCCCAACTCTGCACTGCCTTCATGAGAAAGTAGAAAACACACACAGACAAGAACATTCCAGATTAAAGCAGACTGCTTCAATTTCACCCTATATTGTAATTTGGCCGATGATAATTAGGCCATTTCAATTTGCATAACGACAGGAGGTGTTTATGTTTTGTGTGGTGTTGGCTAAATTAGGTTAGCAAATGACAGTGGCTTACTTTGAGTGTTTTAACATGGTGTGATTTCATCAAACGAGAGAAGAGAGAGTACTAAATGACTCGTTTAAGACAATAGATCTTATCTTTTAGAGATATGATGTGGAGTCCCACGTCATATCTTTGTGTATTTACTGACTGTTTGATTGTCTGTTTGAAGCAATGCTAACGACTGTTAGCATTAACAGTGGCTGTGGTTGCGGTGAGGGGGAAAAAAATCAAATTAAACTCTCAAATTGACTTTTGCCTCATGAAAGATATTTAATACCGAATTCAAAGCCTGTATAACAGCAGAGCGTTGCATATACCACAATATATATATACTTTTCAGCTAGTGTTTTAGACTAAAACAGCCATAAAAGACACATTTGTCTTTTCAATCTGATCAAATCTCCATATATATGTCCAGAACAAATAAAAATGACACTAGTTACACAACCCTCTCTTTTCATGTAGTGCTGCACCTATGATTAAATCATTTATATATACATACATGTAAAGCATATTTTGCTTTGCCATGATCAACAATATATGCAATATATGGCAGACATAAACCTCAGTCCTGACCATGGAACAGGAAAGTGATGTATTTTTGGTGTTTTTACAATAAGTAATGAAAGAGAACGGTACATGTCTCAACCTCAAATCAATATTGCTAATAGGTAATAATGAATTTGAATGAATTTTACAACCACTTCACTTCTCTTAACCACTGGAAAAGTGGCAGTATGCAGTTGGTTTGGATTTTTTCAAAGGGTTAGCCAGGCAGGGGCCAGCAAGCAATCTAGGGTGGCACAGAAATCTTCATTATTTCAACATAAAAATGAGTCTGTATATATATATATATATATATATATATATATATATATATAAATAAAGGGGCTCACACATAGCTAAATTTCAGCTTGTTCTGGTTCTCAAAACTCCCAATAGCTTGTTCTCCATTGTTGCATCTTCATGGATGAGACATCCAGATAACTTCATACTGTAGTGTAGTTCAAAGATTAAATTCAACCTTCATTGAATTTTATGTATAATCAATGAACTCTTCAACAATTCTGAGTTTGTACGTTTCAAAAACTAACCGGAAAAGTAAACACTAAATGTTTAACTTTCTATATTGTCAAAATAAATAATTGCAACAGTTCTATCATACCTAAATTAAACTCAGTATATAGAAAAAAAACAAAAAAAACTGTTCTCTTTTGAATTCCCATTTGCAAGAATGTGAATAAGGGCAGAAGTCAACAGCACATAAATGCCAGAATATAAAATTAATTATTTTATGCATTTAAATGCAATACATTTCTGTTTGTACTTTATAAATTAACGCAAAATTAGCACAAATGTACAGTTCTCACATTTATTTATGCATTAAAAAATTACATATCAGCATTGTGCCTCATATTGTGATCTCACATAGCTATATATAACAAATACACACACGCCTGCATGCATAGTTTTAACGCAGCTTTAATCGCCTTTTTGGTTATTTCATGACTTAATTGACGACAGAACTACAACGTTGCATGCTCGTAGTTTTTGCGCTTTATTTATAGTGAAGTAAGCCTAATACACAGTGCGCCGTATCTGCGCGTGATTGAAAAGTGCGCGTCGCGAGCACAGTATACCGGCTGACACGACAGAAAAGTAGGCTACGTTTTTTTCTGACATAAATCTGACCGCAGATCCCTAATAAGGACAACACGTTTCTCTCAGCATCTGACAAGAGTGTCACCGGCTTTCACACACGTCTTTCAAAATAAAAGTGGCATCATAAAAAAAGGATTTTACGTTTGGTGTTGTTGTTTCTTTGACTGCACACATTGCGACCCACTCAAAACGATCCTATCTGACTTATGATAGCAACCTGAGTCGTAACAAAGCACTGTTCGCCAGAGGAGAACTGGCCCCCCGACTAAGCCTGGTTTCTCCCAAGGTTTTTTCTCCATTTTAACACCTGTTTGCCACCTGATGTCACCTGTTGGAGTTTGGGTTCCTTGCCGCTGTCGCCTTTGGCTTGCTTAGTTGGGGACACTTGATATTTGATATTCAACAGTGCTTTGATCTACCTGCATTGACACTATTCCTTAAGAATAGTACAGCCAAAATAATGTACCAGTTATCACTGTAAAGCTGCTTTGACACAATCTACATTGTAAAAAGCGCTATATAAATAATGGAAAAAAAAAAAACAAAAAAAAACACGGTCTTGCAACCCACCAGTTTAGAAACACTGACGTAAGCTATAATGTTCACCGTTCACTGTTGTTCTACCGAAGCTCATTCGGCACCTGTATCCTTTCTGCGCGCGTTTGACTTGCGCCTGGCGCTGAGGCGAAGTGGGAGTGCGCGTCTGAAAAGTCTCCCGTTTTTTGAGGTCTTAAAGAGACGGTTCTGCGTTTAAATAAACGCAGTTCTTGTCAATTAGAAAGGAGACAGAAACAGCAGTTGTGAGCGGGGTGGCCCTGGACACTCCCTGGCTCCGCCCCTGTTGGTACTGAGCCCATGCTAAATTTGAATACCACAAAAAAGTGACCAGTCTGACTTTTTCTTCTAAACAGGTTTTTTGTCAGGTAACATAAACAATAGCTTGATGTGGTAACATCTAAATCAACTTTTTTTTTTTTTTTTTTTGACATTTTTGACCATTCGTGGTTCTTCTTATATAGATGGTAAAATACACTGCAATGCTACTAAATCTGTTGAACGGAAATGAGCACTTGCAATATGAAATGAATGTGAGAGAGAAACATAAATAAACAAAACTGAACACAGACCTCGTTCAAATTTTAAGTTTAAACTGCTATTTTAAAGATTCATAATTTTGTTTTGAAGGTCTCCTACAATAGGTTTACATCCACCCATTGTGAAAAACACTTACATTTTCTCATAATATACACATCACCCCATTTTTCAGAGTCTCAAAACAGATTGTTTGAAGATTCAATCACTCTAAACCCCTCCTTTTCGCGAGCCTCCTCTGCTCTGATTGGTCAGACGGCCCACTCTGTTGCGATTGGTCGACCGCTTACAGAACATGTCGGAAACAAAATACCTATAACCATATCCACCTAAAGTGGATTCGCAGCAATGAAAACAGCGTCTTCTCAACATGTCGACAACATGAACCAAACTCTTCCAGTCTCAGCTACAACTACAGTGTTTGAGGGTTACAATTACAGTTACACTAGATGTGTCTTTATGATAATTACATTGTAACTGTCACATCTCACACACTTTATACCTGCAAACAACCGTATACAAAACACACCTGTGATTAATTAAACTAAAAAATGTTTCATTGCATTGCTTTTTACAGTTAAAATGACAATCATTTACTATTTTGAGGAATAGCCATTATTATCAAGCCAGTATTCCATTTCACTTTGGCTTTAATGAGATTTGCTCCACACTTCCACCCAGACAGGAAAAAGTGTGATCCCAAAATAAAAAGTGTTCCAATCACAAAGCAATGTACACTTGCTGCACTCAGGCTACAAGTAAGGTTCAAAACCGCAGGCCCGCGAGCCATCAGCAGAGCAATAGAAACTTGATTGACGCCGAACACGGCGGATCCACTCGGGGGCCCCTGACCCGCTCTATGTGTGAGAGCCTGAAACCTGATGATGGCCAAATCCAGTTTGGAATGGCTGCAGGCAGTGACCTGCACTAGAGGGGGTCACAGAGAAACAAAGAGCATTCAGGTACAGAGCGAGACGCTCTCCCGGTCTGATAAGAAGAGCGAAGAGGCTAATGTACAAGAGTTTGCATTGTTAGCATTGAGGACAAAGATGAATGGAGCAGAGGGGCTTTTTTTTTTTCTTCTTTCGGCTCTGGAAAAAGGGTGACGGAGGTGATTGACAGGTGCGTAAACACTCCAAATCCGAATAGACATTCCAGAAATTGCTAACAGTATTGAAAATATGCCATACGCAGCAGCAATAATCCTCTTTTGTGTCTACGAAGCTAATGCTAATTCACTTCTCATACAACACACAACAATTCACCCTTTCACCAAGTAGGATTGCAGAAGGTTTTTTAGAACAACACACACACAGACGTTAGGTTTCCACACTCTAAAAAAATGCTGGGTTAAAAACAACCCAAGTTAGGTTGAAAATGGAACTAGGTTGTTTTAACCCAGTGGTTGGGTTAAATTATGCTGGGTAGTTTTATTTAACCCAACTATTGTTTAAAAATGACTATATGGCTGGCTTAAAATGAACCCAAAATGGGTTGAAAATTAAAAAATCAGACACATAATTACTAGAGGCAACAATAATAATCAAAAGGTAAACATTTATTAAATTGCTTATTAATAAATGTTCACCTTTTGATTATTATTAATTAAACATATTAATAAATGTTAATTTCCAACATACTTTGGGTTCATTTTAAGCAAGCAATACAGTCAGTTGAGTTAAATAAAACTACCCAGCAAGGTGGGTCAAACATTTAACCCAACCGCTGGGGTTAAAACAACCCAAAATGCTGGGGTAAAACAACCCAATCGCTGGGGTAAAACAACCCAATCGCTGGGTTAAAACAACCCAAATGCTGGGGTAAAACAACCCAATTGCTGGATTAAAACAACCCAATCGCTGGGGTAAAACAACCCAATCGCTGGGTTAAAACAACCCAAATGCTGGGTTAAAACAACCCAAATGCTGGGGTAAAACAACCCAATCGCTGGGGTAAAACAACCCAATCGCTGGGTTAAAACAACCCAAATGCTGGGGTAAAACAACCCAATTGCTGGATTAAAACAACCCAAATGCTGGGGTAAAACAACCCAATTGCTGGATTAAAACAACCCAAATGCTGGGGTAAAACAACCCAATCGCTGGGTTAAAACAACCCAAATGCTGGGGTAAAACAACCCAATTGCTGGATTAAAACAACCCAAATGCTGGGGTAAAACAACCCAATTGCTGGATTAAAACAACCCAATCACTGGGTTAAAACAACCCAAATGCTGGGGTAAAACAACCCAAATGCTGGGGTAAAACAACCCAATCACTGGGTTAAAACAACCCAAATGCTGGGGTAAAACAACCCAATTGCTGGATTAAAACAACCCAAATGCTGGGGTAAAACAACCCAATTGCTGGATTAAAACAACCCAATCACTGGGTTAAAACAACCCAAATGCTGGGGTAAAACAACCCAAATGCTGGGGTAAAACAACCCAATTGCTGGATTAAAACAACCCAATCACTGGGTTAAAACTACCCAAATGCTGGGTTAAAACCACCCAATCGCTGGGTCAAAACAACCCATCCGCTGGGTTTGTTCATCTATCCCCTAAGCCTAACTCTACCCCTGAACCTCCACTCCAAAAAAAAAAAATGCTGGGTTAAAAATAACCCAATTTGGGTTAAATATGGGCGAACCCAGCAAGTTCAAAATTACTACTGCTCACCTAAAATGAACATATAGGCTGGACATTAACATTTATTAATATGTTTAATAAATAATAAACATTTATTACATTGTTATTAAATTATTAATAAATGTTCACCTTTTGATTATTATTGTTGCCTCTAATAATTGTGTCAGATTTTTAATTTCCAACCTATTTTTGGGTTCATTTTACCAATACAGTCATTTTTTAAACAATAGTTGGGTTAAATTAATCTATCCAGCATGTTGGGCAAGCATTTAACCCAACTGTTGGGTCACTGGGTTTGTCCATTTGTCCCCCGCCCTAACACACACACTCTCTCTCTCTCTCTCTCTCTCACACACACACCTCCCTCATCAACATCATTCTGCACCCTAACTTGATGTTTACAGAGTTAGCACAGAGCGACAGGAACTGCGGTGAGCATTTTTAAATGCACAGATGAGCCGGGATTTGCGTGTAGTAGGTTGTTTTGTGCTCAGTGTGTAGTCAGAGAAACCCCGGATTACTCTGTACATATCCAGTTACACAAAAGAAACAGATTAGCTTTTGAGTTTGAGCCGGTGAGTCATATGGTTCCCCGGGAACCTTTCTTTAACTTACATTGAGAAATGAGTTTTTGACTGCTGTACAGGTGAGTACAGGTGGAATACTGTCGTCTGTCGTTCCAGACGGCAGCCAGCAACACCCGCAGGAAAACATCACTCATCCAACTTCACTGAAGCGGGGAAACGGTCACGTGCTGTGCTGCTAGCCAAGCTTGGCGATTTAATGAGGGTCAGACTGATAAAGTTCACGCTGCTGTTTTGGAGTGATAATGTTTTCGACTGCGGTTAAGGAAGTATTTTTTATATATAAACAAGGTGTTTAGAATGAATAACTGATCTGACAGTGAAGCTATTTCTGTGTTCACAGTGGATCAGATATTGAGGATGGCTTTAATTCTTTCAGTTCTTTGCTATGAGTTTATACTTCCCGATTGGCACGGCCTATAACATACATACACTGCATCCTAATTTGAATATTATCAGTCCTAAATTGTATTCAAAATTAGAATGTGTGTCCCAAATCATAATGTGTTGAAATGAATATCCAAAGATACCCGGATGGTCTACTATTTCCAGTTAGAATCCGAAGTGAAGTGAACACTCTAACGGCTAATATTGCCAAAACCCCAATGCGCCTTGGATGAGGATTCGATTAGAACTACAAACACAAATAAAAAGTGTTAAAAACTACAAACATGGCGGATGTGCAAGTCCGATGGTTAAGTAGAGAATGTTCATTTATTAAACATATTAATAAATGTTCATTTCCAACATACTTTGGGTTCATTTTAAGCAAGCAATACAGTATTTTTTAAACAATAGTTGAGTTAAATAAAACTACCCAGCAGGTTGGGTCAAACATTTAACCCAACCGCTGGGGTTAAAACAACCCAAATGCTGTGGTAAAACAACCCAATCGCTGAGTTAAAACAACCCAAATTTTGGGTTAAAACAACCCAATTGCTGGGGTAACATAACCCATTCGCTGGGTTAAAACAACCCAACCGCTGGGTCAAAACAACCCAACCGCTGGGTTTGTTCATTTTCAACCCAGCATTTTTAGAGTACATGTTTTATGGGTACTTTCCATAGACACAATGATTGTTATACTGTACAAACTGTATATTTTATCCCCTAACTCTACCCCTGAACCTCCACTCTAAAAAAAAAAAAAAAAAAAAATGCTGGGTTAAAAATAACCCAAGTTGGGTTAAATATGGGCAAGTGGGTTGTCTTGAGCCAGCAGTTGGGTTAAATGTTTGACCCAACCTGCTGGGTAGTTTTATTTAGCTCAACTATTGTTTCAAAATTACTACTGCTCACCTAAAATGAACATATAGGCTGGACATTAACATTTATTAATATGTTTAATAAATAATAAGCATTTATTACATTGTTATTAAATTATTAATAAATGTTCACCTTTTGATTATTATTGTTGCCTCTAGTAATTATGTGTCAGATTTTTAATTTCCAACCTATTTTTGGGTTCATTTTACCAATACAGTCATTTTTTAAACAATAGTTGGGTTAAATAAAACTACCCAGCAGGTTGGGTCAAACATTTAACACATTAAGCATAATGTATTGAAATGAATATCCAAAGATACCCGGATGGTCTACTATTTCCACTCTAATGGCTAATATTGCCCAAAACCCAATGCACCTTGGATGAGGATTCGATTAGAACTACAAACACAAATAAAAAAGTGTTAAAAACTACAAACATGGCAGATGTGCAAGTAGAGAGGGGTTTGACTTGTGATGATTAATCAGTATCTAATCTGACAAAAAAAACGTCAGTGTTATTCACATATTTCTTCTGTAACAATATATATATATATATATATATATATATATATATATATATATATATATATACTGTATATGTGCATGTGTGTGTGTGTGTGTAGTAACATTATGTCTTTACTGTGATTTTTAGTTCATCCCGGTATGCTTTTTAAACCATATTAAAGGGGTTCTCATGTATACTGAGCACTTGTTTGCTGTTTCTCTGGCTCTCTTTTGGCTTCAAACCAAATTTCTAACAATTAAGCAGAAGCCTTTAAATCAAAGGTTCAAAACAAGTCTGCATTCAAGTCCAAATTTTTGACTGGTAAATGCATGTTACATTTTTAAAAAGCCCTTCTAGTATCATGGTGCTGTTTGGCCTAGTTCTCGTTTCCTGTTTCATCAGAAATGTAATTTCTTCTTTACTTTGTTTCTTTTACTATAGAATAGTATTCCATATCTCCTCTTGTGCTTCGCTTTCTTCAATCTCTGTCAGCCCATCACTCACTCTAGGGCCTAATTATGAGCTAGCTTGAAATAAATACGTTTATTTTATGAAACAACCCTGCCGAGTACTGTTTTTGTTTTTGTTTTTTTTTGTTTTTTTTCTTCCTCCATGTGATGAGGCACAGCTCTGTAGTCTCTAGTGCGCTCAGGCTGGGATGAGGGGGGCTCTTTGGGATTGACTGGCCGGAGATTTGCTGGGTGCAGTAATTGTGTCTCATTAATTCTTACAGTAATGCAGGGGAGCTATACAGGCTATGCAATTAGCAGGCTGAGCCCTGAATAGAGCAGTTAATCAAGGGACAAAGGCAAGAGCTCAGCAGCCATTAGGCACAGAGGATGTCGGCCCATTGTCAGGGACATAAGGAATGCATGCAGACGTGTCTTCATTTAGGACAACTCAGGCAGGGGAGAATCCAAACCCTCTCCAGATCTTTTCACCTCCATACTTAAGCAAACTTCCTGCTTTTTCATGCATTTCAGAAATAATTCCTAAACTGACATGTCAGGACAAAAAAGGAAACTTTATTATAATATTAGTCTGTGTGCCTCAAATATCCACATAACTGCACAGCTTTTATTTTTAATTTAATTTAATTTTTTTATCCATTTCTTATAGAGTTATTTCATTTTATTTTAAACTGAAAATATAAAATTGAAATATAAAATATTTAAGAATAAAATAGCATAAACTGAAAAAGAAAAAAACATATAGCTTATGGTGATTAACTTATGCTTTTATTTAATTTTTATTTTAAAATGAGACCAAAAGTTAATTTAAAAAGAAAATATTTTACAAATATTAAATATTTATTTTATTAATTATTTTATTAATATTTTAGTTTATTTTAATATTGGTTTCTTAACACTTACAACCTCTACAGAGCTTTTCTCCTCCATATTTAAGTGAACTTCCTGCTTTTTCATGCATTTCAGAAATCATGCTATGATTAATAAAAAAACAAAATAAAAAAAACCTTCTTCGTAAACTGACGTCAGGACAGAAATCAAAAAGGAAACTTTATTATAATATTAGTCTGTGTGCCTGCAGCTTTTATTATTTTATTTTTATTATTTTATTGTATTTTTTATTATTTTATTGTTTTATTTTATTTTATTATTTTATTATTCATTTCTTATAGAGTTATTTCATTTTATTTTTAAATAACATTGAAATATAAAAAAATAGAAGAACATAAAATGAAATAAAAATATATATATATTTTATTTTATTAATATCAGTTTCTTTAATATTGGTTTATTTAATTTTTTTTTAACACTAAAACAATAAATAAAAGGTTATTAATTAATATTAATTAAAGATAAATTGGCTTTATATATGTGGTATGTCCTCATATAGATGCGCAGTACACACAGTAGCCCCTCACTGCAGATCACACAAGATCCAGGGGGCGGAGACGGGTAGGTTAAGGTTTATGTAAAGTGGGAGGAGTTGGATCTCGTGTTCTGCAGTGAGGACCATCTCGGTAAACACCTGAATGTGTATTTGGTATTTGGTAATGTGTACATGGGTATGACATAGATATTACAAGGAGAGGGTGACTTATGAGGACATTTCCCCATTTTTCAAAAGGCTTATAAATCATACAGAATGAGTTTTTTTTTAGAAAGTAAAAATGTGCACAGTTTCCTGTGATGGGTAGATTTAAGGGGTAGGGTTGGTGTAGGGCGATAGAAAATACGGTTTGTACAGTATAAAAACCATTACGCCTATGGAATGTCCCCACAATTCATAAAAACAAACCTGTGTGTGTGTGTGTGTCTGTGTGTGTGTGTGTGTGTGTGTGTGTGTGTGTGCGCTCACCCCACCCATCTCCAGTCCACAGTTCCAGGGCTATTGCAGTCATATCTGTCGAGTCAGGAGTTTGTGAGACCTTTTACCACTTCGGAAGAGCGAGGGAGACGGAAGAGAAATCACCAGAATACTCTACCTTATCTTCCCTTTCCTCTCTCTCCCAGTACTGTAGTCCCTTTATCTCCCACTGCAGATAATCACTCACTCAGCAGTGGAGAGTAAACCAACCTCTCCCGGTCATTAAAATTAAGCATTGAATTATTGACATGTAATTAGCGTGTCTTTCTTTCCAAGAGCCACTGTAAAGTTTCCCTCTGCAGTTTCAGTGAAAGGATGTGTCTTTCTCTCATTGTAGCTCAGATATAATAGTTTAGCTATGTTAAAAGAAAGGAAAAAAAAAAAAAAAACTGTATGATGAAAAGTGCCTTAAACCACAGACTCGGAAAATCCTATTTATCAAATAATACAGCTGCTAGAACTTTATCAGCATTTATTCTCACAAGTAATGCTGTCTTCCGCTTGTTATCTTAGTCGTTACGGAGAAGACGGTGCAGCGTTCGGATTAGGTTTTGGATTATGCAAACATGTCAAAATATATGTGCGTAATGAGCTGCAAGATTCTCTTTCAAGACAATTATGACTACACGCTCATATTTATTTATTTAACGCCTCATGTTTAAATGATTTGCCCTCGTAATTTTTTAGCTAGGGAGTTTTTTTTTTTTTTTTGCAGTCCACAATCAGTCAAAGCGTAGCACAACAATATGCACTTTATTAATAAATACATCTCACACAACACTAAAAAAGGTTATGCTTTCTTTCGCAGTTGTCAGTTCCCCTGACAAATTCCTCTTGAAGCTGAATTCCTCTGAATACTAACCCGTGGATTAATTCCTCTCTTACTTATGCAGGTTTTCTCAGTTTTACAGACCTGTGGTTTGACATCCTGTTTATATTAAGCCTAAAGAAATCAAATTCAGAAGTTGCCTGGTAATCTCATTTTGTTTACAGCAAACTTTAGGAACAGCAGCTTCCTGTCTGCCTGACTTAATTTCGCCTGTTTGCAGACAGGCTTTCGATTTAATGGGGAGTAATAAGAGATAATTTTTAGTAACCTACATTCTGTGGTGCAGGCATCATCCTGTCACAGAAAGTAGGTTGTAGACACTGGGAAGGTAGTAGTGAAAGTGTTTAGAGGTTTGGCGAAACTTCCGTCACCCCCTTGTGTGTATGAATAGGTAAGAGATGCAGGCGAGAGATACAAAAGATCCTAATGCTAGGAATATGGTTATTTATTTTCAACAATGTGAATGTTTCAGTTGAGCTTAATTTATTTGTGTTCGGTACATTTCACTGTGGATTCTTTGGTAAATCAATCGCATTTCGGCGCAAACAGACTTTTACGATATGGACTCGACAGTAATGCAACAACATGTAAGTAACTGTGTTCATTCTAATGCCTGATCTGATAATGATTCATGTACGGTCAGATATTCGTTGTCTATGTGTCAGTAAATCAAACCAGTAATTAAATGATCTACTTCACATTGTTTCTCTTAGTAGGATGAAAATAATCTGTTATTTAAACAGTGATTAAATTATAGAAAGCAATCAAAGAACGTTTCATTTACAATCGCTAGAGCTGTCAATCAAACAGCGTGAGTTTATCAGTGACTGAGTTCTGGACTCGTGCCAAAACTCCCGTTTTATTCAACACATCTCTTAGTTACATCATGTTTGCACTGTTAGTTATGATGAAAGCATTCGTTAGTGTGCAGAAATTGAGTTGCATTGATGAGATCACTGCTTTCATGCGCTCAACAACATGTCTGTGATCGGCTGCAATGCTCATCACTGCAACCTTTTATGTCAAGATCTAAATATAATGCTATAGTTCTAAATATAATGCCATAGATTTAAGTGTATTGCCATAATCAACACTTTTCATTATTAGTTAACCTTGAGAGTTATAATAGTAAAAATGTGCTAAAAGTTTTCGAGAGAGTAATACTTAGCTATTTCATATGCAAAGATGTTAGCCAATCACAGCAGTGGAAAACAGCCATATTTATGAAAAGGTACTTGAATTATTGAAAGACAATATATGTTATTTAATGTATAATTGTATTGATAAAACAATCTTTTTTTTTGCACAAAATCAATGCTGCAGCCCATCTGATTTAGATATAGAGCCATTTTGCATGGCTATAAGTATGGCATCGTTCATATAAATATCCAAGTATATGATACAGCTTTCATTCTTCAGGTCAATCATATATTTATGGGAGAAAAAATGAGTTTGAATAAAGAAAGAAATATCTTTGTCATAGTATTATTTCAATGGTTAAAGTTACCACAGTCATTGCATGTGCTGTAAACCCAAATAAGTTGGGCTAACTCAAAAAATTTGAGGCAATCAGTTACATCAAATGTTTTGAGTTATGATGTTCCCAATTTTAAGTTAGCAGAACTCTTTTTTTTTTTTTTGAGTTTGTAGTACTCATGCATGTTAATTGCTCCTAACTTGAAGTACTGAGTTAGCTAACTCATACATTTTGATAGCAATTAACATAAAATATTTAGTTAATTAACTTTTTTTATTTTGAGTTCTTGCAAATCTAATGAGTTATTTACTTCACTATAAACCCTAACAAGTTGTCAGAACTCAAAAAAAGTTGAATGAAATTTTTTTTAAGAAACTCAGTTTAAGATTTTTATTTTGTTCTCATACATTTTTATTGTTCTTAACTTGAAATATTTGAGTACACTAATATATCTCAACGTAAATATTATAACAAACTAATTCAGAAAATGCCAACTTGCTAATTTTCTAACATGTTAACAATAGCATGGTATAGCGCTTAGAGAATGACTACAGCAACTTAAAACATGTAACTTACCTGCTCTCAAACCAAGCAGCTCTTTTGAATTAGCATAACAGAACATTAATCACTACTTAATCTCCCTTACCATTAATCTTGCACAAAAAAAAAAAAAAAAAAAAAAAAACATTATATAACACTGAATTTGAGCATTTACTCTCCCTTTCGAGTGCCATGGGCAAAGCATGCTGGGAAATAAAACAATCCCAGCCCAGTTTCAGTTCTAAATTAAAAGAAATGAGTTCATACAAGTCAAAACAATAAAATATATCAGTGCTGTGAACTCAAAAGTACGGAGCCCCGCACATGACATGCAAGAAAAAAAAAAAAAATTGTGTGCACGATTTACTAATCCGTGCGTACTAAATCATGCGCGTGATTTATAAATCGAGGGAACGAAGTAGTAAATTGTGCACACGATTTAGCCTACTATTTTTTTTTTGTCCGGGGCTCCGTACAAAAGAAAAAGAAAGTTCTAAATACTCATAACAGTTCATTTAACTGTCCTACTCAAACCAATTAAGTATTTTGAGCGTTAGGGTTCACTGTACAATTTTGTTTTATTCGTTTATTTTTATTTATTTACCTTTGTTAAAATTTTAAAGATAATAAATATATTGTTTGATAAGTGAGATCTCTCTTTTAGTCCTTGAAAACCAAAAAAGTAGTGCTTAAAGTCCTTGAAAGCCCTGGAATTTCATTTTACAGTATCTGTACGAACCCTGTTATTTACTCACCCTTATGTTGTTTCAAACTTGTATGTTGATACAGATTTGGAGAGACATGAAGGCAAGTCGCGCTAAAAAGCACATTTAAACTATTCCTTTAAACGTGCTTGAAAGGGAGGAAAGGTGTTGTCCGACAGATATACTATTGAAACTAGTCATTGATTTGAGGGATTAGTTTCAGTAATCTTTAACCTCCCTTCTTCAATTCAGACCTTTTTGTGGAACAACATCTGCTACCATTTTGTTCCCAGACCTGGCAGAAAGAAACACAGGTGAGAGAAGCAGCCAGCGTCCTTTGCATTGTTGGCTGGCCTGTATCAGGACTGAAAGAAAGTAGTATCATGTCTCGTCTCTCTGAAGGATCTCCTGGTGGTTTCCAGTTTCAGAGAGTGACCATGGAGCTGTTTCCCAGCGCCTCTGCTCCATGCCTCATTGAACAGACATATCAGTGCCCTTTTGTGAAGGTCTCACACATCCGGACCCTTTCCGCCACACCCCAGAACGGGCCATACGGTATATAGGCCTATATATAATAACTATTTTGCATGTGTAATTTTCAGACTCCTTTTGCATTCAAGTATTCTTGACCTAGTAAATGCCACTGACAAATACACTAACAAGTTTATTATTGTTCATACTTAAGTATTAAGATTAAAAACTATGTAACTTTTGGTGCTCTAGTGGTTAATAATGAAAACTGCATGTGTCTTGAAGAAGAACACTGTAGTCGGGCTACTCCGCAGAGGTTGTCGTTCCACCCGACTGAAATAGTCCAAATATAAACACTTATTATAGGCGTATCGTAGTGATTTAGGATAAAACAAAAACTAGATGAAAGATAGATTCATGATGTATTTCATTATATATTTTGTAACTTTTAAACAAAAAAAGTTATATTATCTACCTTTATAGGCCTGTTCACACCAACACAAAGGTTCAGCACAAACATTTTGCATGCAAATTGTCTGTTCAGACCAATATGAATAAACAGAATGACATGAAGCGAATGAAAATGCAGATTCACTCTCTGACAGTAGGTGGCACTTATGGAAACGCAGAAATACGTGACCAAATACACAAATCTTTGCAGCATATGATGGAAAAATATTAAAAACAAAACTGGCATTTATGCCATGTGAATGTTTGTGATTTTCTGAACAGTCGCAATAACGTTCATTCAAATGTAAATGTTTATTGCACCAAATGTTTATTCTGAACATTCATCTTGGTGTGAACAGGCCTTAAGTATTAAAATTGGTGTATCATTTAAATAGTTGTCCTACAGAAATTAATAATACCCCAATTTATGAGGGTCAAAGAGGTGTCACCTGGTGGACAATACATGGAGGAGGGATCTGGGCCATATCTAGGGACCAGCTTATTATAGAGACTTATGAGTGGGATCTTTGACATGGGCAGGTCAGCAACCACATAGAAACATACTAAAAACTAGTAGTGTGCAGCAGAGCCAACATCTGTATCTGTAACAATGTCAAAATTCTTTGTATCTGTATCTGTATTTGGATAAATCCGGAAGTGGGCAGGGCTTTAACCGGAAGTTTGTGGTATTACATGAGAAGCATGTAGGCCTAATTCTGTTCCCTTCATAGTTTTAATTTAACAAATATGCCATGACTCATAAAATATATATTTTTTTATTATAATTATAACATTTATTTAATAAATAAAAAAATATTTTTATATGAGCACTCTAAAAAAGCTGAATAGAGAACATGGAAGTTGAAAGAAAATATTCAGTGGTGGTTGAAAATTGCTCAAATTAATTGCAAGTGGTAGAAAATCTGTATGATGTAGTATCTCAGTTTATATCACTGTCAAAGCTCTGATTTCTGAGAGACACACAACAGCAAAGCGACATTTTGATTTGCAATCATGCTCTGCTCATTTCATTCATAAAGTTTACTCTCATTCACTTCACTTACTCATTATTGCATAGTGACTTTAGAGGTTATAAAGCTATTATATGGGTCTGCCAAATATTTTTTCCTATTAGATTTAGTCATTTAGCAGACGCTTTTCTTTATTATTCGGTAAAATTCGTTATTCGTGTATATATATATATATATATATATATATATATATATATATATATAAGCCATTATCTGTGCCAGTGTTTGGCTGCGGGCACATCCGTACTGACAACCATCCACAGCACCCTACTATACCTTCCAGTGCATTTCAATGCAAATACAGCTCACGTTTTCTTCAAAAAATGTAAAAGTCATGTATGGAAGTTGTTGTGGTGCTTTCTTTGTTTGCAACAGTGCCAGACACATTGACAAATGATGTTTAGGGTATATAGATGTTAAGGATCATTTAGAACAAAACTCTGATAGCATTTAGAGGTACATTTTCCCCAAATACAGCTTGCAGATTCACAATGAAGTGTGTATTCCAGTAGCTAACAATGCACCTCAAGGATGCAGATGTGTGTTTTGTTTCTGAAAGGAGAGAATTAGGGGATACTGTTCGCCCTCATTATTTTGACCCTCCCTGCAACCTCTTCTATTGTTGTCTGCAGGTGCTAATGATTATGTTGGCCCTCTAAGTACACCAGCTCATTTGCTCTAGTGGAAATAAATGACTTCTTTAGAAGCCTTCCCTGTTGTGTCCCTGATATAATTTAGTTTGAGTTGAGGGTCTGACACACTGTTAAAACCTTGAAGATTTTAGTCCAGTCTCACTAAGAAAACAATGTTGGTTTAATTCCTGGGGCTGCCTGGCCACCTGGCTTCACAGAAGGAAAAACTCACAGAGTTCCTTTCATAAAACCAAGGGAAGTGTCTTATATTGCCTTATTGGTGTGGTTCCTGTGCTTTCTGTTTGTGTTGGCGCCCTGAATTCTGTAGGGTGGTTTTTCTGTATGCGCTGGTATGTAGACCTATGGCGGACGTCTCCGATCACATGTTCTCCTGTGATGATGGGATGGACAGCAAGATTTTTCCACTCATGTCCCAGCTTGACTGTCTCTCAGATTGTGTCTAAGAATGTTCAAACACTAACTCATGATGACAGAAACGTGCGCACACTTTAATACGTGCATGTTGGGTCTTATTGTGTGTGTCTATCATTGCAGGGGCTGGAGTATGAACCTGGACAGTGGTGCTAGTTCTTTGGGGTCTCAGATTGCTAGGGGCCAAGAGTGCCAAAGGATGCTGACCACAAAGGCCCTTGGCATATTCAAATCAAGATGACCACCTAAGGGCAACTTGGAGTAGTGCAACTGAGCCCCTGAGCACGTGCAGTATAAGCTGACCACTCGGGCCTATACATTGCAAGTTGACTACTAGAGCCCTTGGGCCTTTCAGCACATATATCACAAGCTGACTGCTGGGGCCTGAAGGCCCTTGGCACATGCAGCTGATAACTAGGGCCCTCGAGCCCTTCAGCGCATGTGTCGTAAGTTGATCATTAGGGCTCCCAAACCCCTTGGCACATACAGCAAATGATGACAGGTTGACCACTAGGACCCCAACTATGGCCCCCAGGCCCCTTGGTGCAAAAAGGACAATCTGACTGATTGGGCAATGGGCTTCTTGTTGTGAGTGTAAGCTGACTACTTGTGCACCTCAAGTTGAATGTTAGGGCCCCCTGGCCCCTCATCACATGCACCATGAGCAGAACACCTGAGACTCTTGGTGCAGACAGTTCAAGCATAAAACAAGGCCCCCTCAGAGAGTGCAGTGTGAATCTCAGTATCTACAGTAATCCAAAGACATGAACCCCTGGAGAAACATAATCCAGTTCTGGACATGGACTGCTTCCCAAACAAATTATCTGCACAGTCCACTGAAAATGCTGAGTTCAGCACACCTCATAAATGTTTGCTTACTGTACTCTCACAACTCACAGTTCAGCCTAAAGGGGCGTTCACACATCACCAAGTCCCTGTAATGTTGGTTGCTAGTAGGTATTCCTACTCGACTGCAGTATCCAACTGTAACAGAGGGCGGATCCCATGAGCTCCAGTTTTTTTCACTTCTTTCACCGCATCAGCTCATTTGCAAGTTGAACTCTGCTCAAGTTGGTTGCATCATCAATGTTTGCTGTCACTCATGGCATTTCAAAATGACACCTCCATTTGCTTTGCAAATAACTGTCAGTGTGAACATTCCTTAATCATGTAATTCAGGTTCAAATTACCATTACAAGGGTGAAACAGTGACTCATACCCCTTTTCCACCAAGGCAGTTTGAGTGCTGGTTCAGAGCCAGAGCCTAGCTTCAAATCAGTTCTTTGTCTTTCATCCCAGAGAACCAGCTCTGAACCAGGAAAAGTGGTTCATAAGTAGCACCAAAACATTATGGTCTAGAAGTAAGAACCACTTGTGTCAGGGGCTAGGGGCGGGGTTACTGTGACCAACAAGACGAACAGAAACCTGTGAACGGCGTTTTTGAAATGGCAACTAATCGAGCTCGATTGTAATCTCCATCTATACAAATTACCACAAGCTGCACGAAGACGTTGGATTCACCGTGTTTGGATGCCGATATATGTTTGCAAAGCCATGAGCATCCATTGTAATGCAACGTCCGCCATTGTTGATGGAAGGCTTGTTCGAGATGCATCAGCACTGCAAGGACCGATTGGCTTGTGGCATGACACCAAAGCACCGCAAGAGTGTTAAGAGAGAATACAACTCCTTGTGCTTTTGGATCGTTCTCGCGGTGCTTTGGTGTCGTGAACCGATTGGTCTGCGTGGCACGGATGCATCTCCAACAAGCCTGGTGTGATTGTGTATGGCACTGCCGCGCTAGCGTTGCTGTGAAATATGAGACATATACAGTGACGTAAGACTCTGTGCTGGCTCTCTAGCCTGTGGAAAGGCAAACCGGTTCTTAGAAGGTTCGTCAGTCGAACCAGCTCCGAACCAGCAATAGCACTGGCTCTGAACTAGCACCCGGTTCATGCTGGTGGAAAAGTGGTATCTGTGGGTCAGCCTCTGAGCAAGAAGGTCCCTGGTTCGAGTCCCAGCAGATCCAAAAACATGCAGATTTCCAGACTTCAGCATCCCCACGACCCTACATAGGACAGGTTGTTTGGAGATTGGATGCATATTACAATTCTTTCCCTGATAATAGAAACTCTATATGCAATGACAAACCAAGTACACACATTCCACTGTAAAAAGATAGTATGGAACAATGTCCGGATTCACTTTACATAATCAGTCTGATAACAATGTGTCTGATGAATAAAGGAATGTGTGTGAATGTGAAAAGAGAGAGAGAGAGAGAGTGAAAGAGTGACATGGTAAAGGACAAAAACATATCAAGCTTTGTTGATGGGTGATCTTTGTGCCTAGTGTTGGCCTAGGAGACATGGACAACGACAAAAGACATCAAAAAATACGAGTTAGTACACAGTGTAGTCGCAAATGTCATTGTAACCGAAAGTGTGAGATGAAGGGAGAGAAGACACCATAAATGAGCAACACGTCCATTTGGACTTTTGATCAATTTTTAAATTCCCAGCTTTCATGTCAAGTCCTAATTCTTTATGCAAAACCAATTTCAGACAACACAGTGGAATCTCAGCGCGACAGGTTAAAAATTAATGAGCCTGTCAATGCGGGAGTATTATGTTACTGTTTAACCGCACACTTCGTTAAATATTCAATCTCAGGAAAGCAAATATTGGATCCCTGAACTTTTAGCTTCACCTCCCCCTAGTGTGTGTATGTGTGTGTGTTTATATTTGTGTGTGTTTACCCAGATGCCTGATGTTTTTTGTCTTAATTAGGATTGTTTCTACAGGACTTTCAGGTGGCCTGCTACACCGGTATAGACTAGCTAATACATTGTTTTTATTATTTTTACAGTTGCCCGGAAAATTGAGTGGTGGTGTCTTATTGAGGAAGCTAATTTAGAGGGTGAACACCTAACCAATTATATATAATTGGATGATTATCACACAGTCTTCAAAAGACTGCCACCTCTGGAGACACATTTATTGGACTGTAAATGGCTGAATAGTTTTGACCCCCAGTTTGCACTCAAAGGATCATGATTAGCATTGTATGAACCACAACAAGCTGTGAAATCATGGTGGTGGATTTTATTACTGAAAACACAGGACAATTTAGGTTTGTAATAAACACTACATCGGCCCCATATTGTGGTTTTGCCTGGAATGTGAATATATCAGTCGCCTCGTGGTTGCTCTCTCTCACCACAAGACCACTTCCAGACTACTCAATCATAAGCATAATACAGTTCATAATGCAGTTGTATGTTAGAAAGAAGTGTTACAAACTATGCTAACTGACTATTAGCATTTAGAATGAAAAAGACAATTTTATGATGATTAGGGGTGTGACGAGACAGTTAGCTCATAAGATGAGACACGAGATTGAGGCCACGAGAACGAGACAAGATTTTTTAAACAGTTTTTTTTAAGAAATCCTCAATGACGTGCACGTGCATTTGAATTGTTTTAACTAATCATCTTGTAATGTACAGTTGAAACCAGATATTTACATACACTTCAGAAAAAAACACAAAAACTTTTTTTTTTTTTTTTTTACTGTCATACATTAAATCAGAGTAAACTTTTTCTGTTTTAGATCAATAAATATAAACTTATTTTTTGCATTTGTTAAGTGTCAGAATTGAGCGAGGGAAATCTTTATGTATTTTTTTTATCACTTTCATCAAAGTCAGAAGTATACATACACTTCCTTAGTATTTGGTAGAATGGCCCCGAAACTTTTTCACTTGGGCCAAACGTTTTTGGGTATCCTTCCACAAGCTTTCTACAATAGTTTGCTGGAATTTTGGCCCACTCCTCTTGACAGAACTGATGTAACTGGGTCAGGTTTGTAGGCCTTCTTGCTCGCACTCGCCTTTTCAGTGCCGCCCACAAATTTTCTATGGGATTGAGATCAGGGCTTTGTGATGGCCAATACCTTGACTTTGTTTTCCTTAAGCCACTTTGTAACTAATTTGGAGGTATGCTTGGGGTCACTGTCCATTTGGAAGACCCATTTGCGCCCAAGCTTTAACTTCCTGGCTGATGTCTTCAGATGTTGCTTCAATATATCCACATAATTTTCTTTTCTCATGATGCCATCTATTTTGTGAAGTGCACCAGTCCCTTCTGCAGCAAAGCAGCCCCACAACATTATACTACCATCCCCATACTTCACAGTTGGGATGGTGTTCTGAGGCTTCAAAGCTTCGCCCTTTTTCCTCTAAGTATACCGTTTATCATTAAGGCCGAACAGTTCAATTTTTGTTTCGTCAGACCACAGGACATGTCTCCAGAAATTAAGATTGTTGTCCCCATGTGCAGTTGCAAACTGTAGTCTGGCTTTTTTATGGTGGTTTTGAAGTAATGGCTTTCTCCTCCCAGAGTAACCTTTCAGCTCATGGTGGTACATGTCTTTTGCTGTTGTCCTGGGGTTGTTTCGCACATTTTGCACCAAAAAAACGTTCCTCTCTGGGACTCAGAATCCGTCTCCTTCCTGAGCGGTATGATGGTTGTACATTCCCACGTATTATTGTCTGAACGGATGAACGTGGGACCTTCAGGCATCTGGAAATTGCACCTAAGGATGAGCCACACTAGTGGAGGTCCACAATTCTTTTCCTGATGTCTTGGTTGATTTCTCTTAATTTTCCCATGATGTCAAAGAAAGAGGCTCTGTGTTTGAGGTGTGCCTTTATATGCATCCACAGGTGTGCCACCAATTAACTCAAATGGAATCAATTAACCTATCAGAAGCTTCTTAAGCTCAGAATGGAATCATCTGGAGTTTTCTTTTTGTTTAAAGACACAATAAACTTTGATGAAAGTGATAAGAAAAATACATACAAATTCTCCCTCGCTTGATTCTGACTTTTAACAAATGCAAAAAATATGTTAATATTTACTGATCTAAAACAGAAAATGTTTACTCTGATTTAATGTATGACAGTAAAGACAAAAAAAAGTTTTTGTGTTTTTTTCTAAAGTGTATGTAAATATCTGGTTTCAACTGTATGTCATTTCAGTTCTACTTTCTGAGAATGAATTATCATATGCAGTCAAAGACAACAATACTCAAGAACAAAAGATTTAGCCACAGACAAATGAGTCTCTTCAGACCATAGAACTGTACATGATTTATGAGATTTTGTCCTCCTAACTGAACTCCTTTCCTTAAATTGATAATAGAAATAAAAACAGTATAGATAAAAAAGAATAACAGTTTTCTCTTAGTCTTAAGTGCAAACAATAAGTGCAACCATAATCAAAGTACTCTCTCAATATTCAAGTGCAAATAGAGACTTTAAATATTTCTTTAAACATGATACACAGCTGAGAGATGGTTACAACTACACAGCCCAGCCTAAGATAGCTTTCATATTAGGAGAAATTTGCATGCATAAGGAAGCCACTTTCAAAATGCGGGGTACTGAAATCGCGTTTGAATGCGCGCTCGCATTTTACTTTCGCTTTCGATTTTGCGAACGCACGTACTCTGTGAATAGGGAATGGCGGTGCTGAGTGCACATTCTACAAGATAAGACATTATCAGACGCTTAGGTTATGTTGTGCAATGAATCCTCTGCCATGGTCTTGTCAGTCATCTCGTCACTTACTCTCATCACGTGATCAGTGAACTCTGAATCCTGCTGCACTACATATGACGATGAACTGGATGGGATTGAAGCGACCGTTATCCAACTGAATTAAATGGTTTTTATTTCTATAAAAAGCAAAACAACAGTGGAGATGTAATGTAAACATAGCGGTGGCATATTCTAACCTAATTTCACCCTCACACTCCGTCATGGCAATATCATGAGACAGCTTTTCGCCTTGACGAGAAATCTTGTCACATTGTAATTTCACGAGAACTCGTGGCACACACCTAATGATGGCGTGAGTACGCACCAGTGTATAGATGACCAAAGGTGTGGAATTTAAAAACTCAGATCAAGGTTTTTAGAAAGTTAGCTGCAATCTAAAACATTGAATAAACATCCGGCCGCTTGGCTACGGAGCACACCGCCACCCCTGTCAATCTCTGGTGGTCAACAAAAGACGTAGTAATATCTATTGTCACTTTACAACTGTGTCCTACATGCCGTATGGCCTGGCAGCAGTGACAGATGAGGTGAACATGGTGGGGCTAATTCAGCATGTCCTCTCCCAGCAGGCCTCCTTACACAACACTAATAGGATGGGACCCATTGTCTGTGGGCCAGGACCACCATGCTCCTCGCCATGCACACAAACACAATGACCCTCACTGGGCCTTGTCTCAGCGAGTGAGTCTTTTCAACCCTAGAACAACAGAGACTGATCAGGGTGTTCATGCAATGAGGAATAGCGTTGAGCTACCAACATATTTACATACAGTGGATAAACATTTTTAAACATTTTAAAACCCATGAGAACATCTGCATATGATAGCCATTTTTATTAGGCATAACTCATTAGCGTGTTAATACAGTAGCTCCCAGTTTTACGGTTTGTAAGTAAAATTAAAAGTAAATGTAAAAATCAATTAAATAAATAAATTTCCTCCAGTGGTTTGGAGGAATCTAAAAGAAAGGGCATTCTCTGTTAATTTAGGCAAGTTGTCTTCTACATCAGCTCAGCTACAATGTGGTGTCCCTCAAGGGTCAATTTTAGGACCCTTGCCATTTTCATTGTACATGCTTCCCCTGAGCATCTTTTATTTATTTATTTTTTCAGAAATACAGCATATTTTACCACTGTTATGCCGATGATTCCCAATTTTATTTCCCAGCGAGTATAGACGAGAATTGTTCATCAGAGAATGCCTTAAATTGCTTCAAAGATATTAAACATTGGCTGGCAAATAATTTCTTACAATTAAATGAGAGCAAAACCAAAGTCTTGATCTTAGGTTCCTCTTTGTCTTGCTTGCCCGGGCTAGTTGCCCGGTTAGGTCCATCGTCGTTGAATGTACAAGATCATGTGAGGAATCTTGGAGCGACTCATCTTTACTTTTCAATAAGCAGATCAGTGCTGTTGTCAAGAGTAGTTTTTACCACCTGAGATCAATCGCTATTTGGCTTGCTTAGTTGGGGACACTTGACAATTGACATTTGATATTCAACAGTGCTTTGATCTGCCTGCATTGACACTATTCTTTAAGAGCTGCTGTGCAGCCAAAATAATGTACCAGTTATCACTGTAAAGCTGCTTTGACACAATCTACATTGTAAAAAGCGCTATATAAATAAAGGTGACTTGACTTGACTTGACTTGACTTGGCTAAAACAAAGCATTTTTTTTCCCGCACTGAGTTGGAAATCGTGATCCACTCACTTATTTCATCAAGGTTAGACTATTTCAACTCATTGTATATTCATCTGCCCTAAACTGCGTTATCCCGTCTACAGCTTTTCAAAAAACGGCTAAACCACTAACCAACATAAATGAGCCTGGTGATTATATTATCATTGCTAAAATAATAATGTCACACAATCTTTTGCTATTTAAACAGCAAAATGTATGATTTCTGTAGGTCAGTACAGATTTTGTAAGGTTATAGGTTAATGTGATAAACTGTTGGCTATCATTTTACATGTAGATGCAGAAGCAACTATGTGTACTCACAAATGCTTGAGGTTTTAGTTTCAGAATGCGAACGACGTCTGCGAGGTACACACAGGTGTTTGTTCTGCTGGAGAGACACCACTGCTGACCTCTGCACTTTCAACCAATCACAAGCCTGCATATCACTTCAGCTCTAAAGCTATAGGGAGACACAGAGTGAGTGTGTGAGCGTGAGAGAGGCATCTGTAACAGAAATCTGAATCCAGGGTGGAAGATTAAAGCAGCCTCCTATCTGGCGCCGTACTCAGAGAAATCCATATCGTTCCTCAGCGCTAATGTTTCCTCCGCAGAATCAAGCAGGGCTTTGCTATCTGATTGGGTGCTTATTCTGCGATGGAACGGGATGCAAGAGAATGCAGACAAGCCTTTGAAATGGCCTGATGTTCTATTAGCAATTCTAAACAGCTCTCTCTGTCACAGTAACACTTTTCCCACATCAGCTTATATTTCACGATATGCCAGAGAGTGTATGCGCGTATGTGTTCGTGTGTCGTTCAATGCAGTTTTGATCACAAGCCTGGGTCTCAGAATTCCAAGCTGTTGCATAGGTTTTCACCTTGAAACCCAATGGAATTTGAAACTGAGATCTTCAAAATGAGCTCAAATAAAATTGAAATAAATTATAATATAAATGTAATATTTTACAAATTATTTCAATTAGTATCAAGTTATTTTAGTAATGTTATTCTATTAAATTATTTTTATTTAATATTTAATACCAAATTACTTTATTTATTTTTTTTCAGATTATATATGAAAAATATTAAAAATAATGAAATTAATTATATTTAATTTGTATTTGTTGTATCAATTATTATAAAGTTATTTTTTGGGGAGTCTTATTTTACAGAATGTAAAATGTAAGAATATTATAAAATATATAATTATATTTAATGTTTAAATTAAAAAAAAAATATATATATATATATATATATATATATATATTTAAAATTAATTATATTTAATATTTAATTAATTTTATATTTATTATCCTATAATTATATCTAATATTGTATTATTATTTCAATTATTGATGAATTATTAATAGTTTAATTTTTTGGACAGCTTTATCTTACTTTATATATTATGTCAAAATGAAAACTATAATGAAATTAATTATATTAAATCATATTTAATATTTAATTATGTATCCAATTTAGTATCAAGTTACTTTAAGAGACTTATTCTTGTTTAATTATATATTAAAATGTAAAAATATAAAATTAATTCTATTTAATATTCAATTAATTATCTCATTTAGCATTAAGTTAATGTATGCCACTCATTATTTTATATATATATATATATATATATATATATATATATATACATATGCAATTCTGCTATTTATTTCATCAATTTGGTTTAAACAATCTCAGATAAACTAGCTTTCTGTTTTCAATGGAAGTCAGCAGGTCAATTTGTGTGTGAGAGAGAGAGTGTGTGTGTGTGAAAGAACATAGTAATGTCCGTGTGAATGTGTGTATCGTTTGTATGACAGATGGACACTGGCTCAGCCCTTTTGCTAGTGGAAAATTGAAGCCACATCCCCTCTGACCTGATTACCATGGTAACCTTTGACCCCGAGGTCATCCTCCCACAGAGCCTCATGCATTCATGCAGCCTTTCAGCAGCAAAACCAACCCCTACAAGAAGAGCCCAACAAGAAAAACATTGTCTCATTTAAAATTCATAGTCTCAGAGCCCACAAAACATACATTTAACATGCACTATTGTATGGCAATAACCATATGACCAACAGGCAGCGTTGCAGACGTGCCGAGTGTAAAAATATTGTAAAAATGGCAGCGGAGGCGCCATAATTCTCAGCTGACAGGAGTGTGTGGAATCGCTCTAGTCCCAGGGCGGGTCTCTGACAGTCTAAGTATACACTAAAGCAGGTGTATGTGAGCCATAACAAACCCACTCATCCTAGTCAAACAACAGTGCCACGGGAAAGAATTCCTGGAGTCTGATCATTTAGGAAGGGAGGACAGTTTAAGGTAATTGCATGGTGTTTCACGAAGCCCATCCTTATTTTTTTACAGGCCTAAAATATAACCGTAATTTACATCATCCCAGGAAGAGTCAGCTTGTTTGAAGCATTTTTCCCGTGGTGATTGGTATTTAATGGGTTTGTGTGTGTGTGTGTGTGTGTGTATTAAAATAAAGAAATTAATACTTCTAAAGCATTTATTATTCTCAGTTAATCTTAATTTCAACATTAACTAATCCAATAAAATAATAATTAATATTAACAAAAATTAATAAACACAAACAAATGTTAATGTATTACTGATTGTAAAGTATTACCGGAATTAATAAATAATATGCAAAAACAAAATTATTTCAGAAACTTTGAGTTTCAATGTTATTAAAATGTTGCCATACAAACATTAAAAAAAACCTTTAACTTGTAATTAATTTGAATTCTGATTTATATGTAACAAATATATAATGTAATGTAATATGCAACCTTACATCAGACAAGTGATTTGAATAATATATAATATAATATATTATATTATAATATATGCAACCTTACATCAGACAAGTGATTTGAAGAATATATAATATATTATATTATAATATAATATATGCAACCTTACATCAGACAAGTGATTTGAAGAATATATATTATATTATATTATATGCAACCTTACATCAGACAAGTGATTTGAAGAATATATAATATATTATATTATATTATATTATATGCAACCTTACATCAGACAAGTGATTTGAAGAATATATAATATATTATATTATATTATATGCAACCTTACATCAGACAAGTGATTTGAAGAATATATATTATATTATATTATATTATATGCAACCTTACATCAGACAAGTGATTTGAAGAATATATATTATATTATATTATATTATATGCAACCTTACATCAGACAAGTGATTTGAAGAATATATATTATATTATATTATATTATATGCAACCTTACATCAGACAAGTGATTTGAATAATATATAATATAATATATTATATTATAATATATGCAACCTTACATCAGACAAGTGATTTGAAGAATATATAATATAATATATTATATTATAATATATGCAACCTTACATCAGACAAGTGATTTGAAGAATATATAATATATTATATTATAATATAATATATGCAACCTTACATCAGACAAGTGATTTGAAGAATATATATTATATTATATTATATTATATGCAACCTTACATCAGACAAGTGATTTGAAGAATATATAATATATTATATTATATTATATGCAACCTTACATCAGACAAGTGATTTGAAGAATATATAATATATTATATTATATTATATGCAACCTTACATCAGACAAGTGATTTGAAGAATATATAATATATTATATTATATTATATTATATTATATTATATTATATTATATTATATTATATTATATGCAACCTTACATCAGACAAGTGATTTGAAGAATATTGTAACGGGTTGCTTGCGCAGGAACACACAACGAAGAAGATACTTTACAAACAAGTCTTTACTTAATAATCCAACGGGAGAATATACAGGAACTGGTATACATGCAACACAACACTTAGAACATAAGAGACCGGACACGGTGGTGAAGATGGTGACTGCTTATGAAGGGAGTGCTGGTGAATGGTAATGATGGTGATAGTCTTCAGGTGCGGGTGATAGATGATCGTGTGCAGGTGAGGAACAGGAGGGATGCTGGGAAACGTAGTGCCAGTGCAGGTGACTGTGACAAATATATAATATAATATAATATATGCGACCCTACATCAGACAAGTGATTTGAAGAATATATAATATAATATAATATTTTTTCTATATTAGATACATACTAATTTTAACACTACTATAGACTTCAGAAGGCTTGAAATATAATGCAGGAGTTGAACGAATGGACCTGTTTTTTTGTTTTGTTTGTTTTTTTGGAGGAGCGTCCGTTCACATTGTTTGTTTTTCTGCATATCCTGCTAAACATCTTCTTTTATGTTCCATAAAAGTAATATTCGAGGCTGAGAAAATTATGACAATTTTCATATGCCTCTAACAGTCTTAATGCTAACTTTATCTATTGTGTCACCATTTGGTTATATTCAAGTTTATGAAGTTGCAGCAACAACCTTTATGGCTCCTCTGGCTTTAGCGCCCATCTGTTCAGCCATACACTGTCCAGGATGGGCTTGGCATACAGAGCAGCATGGAGCTGTCACAGAGGAAGAGGGTTGTGTATTTGTGATGGAAAGGCAGTTCGTCTCGTTAATTCTGCAGATGGACAGGGGTGAGGATTTGCCCCGTGGTAAAGTACACTCACTGGCACTCCTGCTGCCGGACTGGATGTCTCGCTGCTGTTCGGGAGTCAGTCTCAGACGGGCAGACGGCCAGACGAGATGGACAGACAGCCAGAAGGACAGACAGGCTAAGATATCGCCTGCAGTTATTCAGAACCCCGCAGTCTGGCTGGAGTGAATTTGACTGGAGGCAAGAGGCAAAGTGAGGATCACTAAAGTAACAGGAACACGCACACATTTCTTAGGCTTGTCTTTCTCGCTCACTTTCCATTCCTCCAGTCTTCCCAATATTCTGATCAGATATGCAGAGCGGTTGCGGTTCCCCCCACAGACTCCAGAGTTTCTCATGTCAAATCACTTTGACTGCAGGGTGGAAGCCCCGGTGATCAGACCTCCTCTGTCTTGGAATCGTTTGACTTGGAATCATTTTGAATTTAATGATTGCGGTTCCGAATCACTTAAAGGAACAGTTCGCTTGTAAATGAAAATTCTGTCATCATTCACTCACCTTAATGTTATTCCAAACCCTTATGGCTGACTTTCTTCTGTGGAACACAAAAGGAGAGATTTTGAAGAATGTGCATGCTGCTCATTTCCATACAATAGAAGTGAATGAAGATACAGGTCGTTGTGCTTCTTTGGCTGTTTACAGCTGGTATAAAGATGCGTTTTGGTTGGTTGGTTGGAATACACATGGACGACAGTAAATACAGGTGTAAACCGGGTCTAAAACATTTTGAGCTTGTCCACTTTTAGAGGCAGTCGGAGACGCATTCAACCGGATCATTCCCTTTAAATGCAAATGAGCTGCTGCTCCCGGCCCCCTTTCCAGAAGAGAAACAACAACAAAGCTGGAGAATCTCACGCAGACAACATGACTATTGTCAGTAACAGTGTTCAGCCTTACATTGTTCAAATACTGATGGAGAGACTCAGGAAGAAGTTACAACTTTTAGAATGAAACTGGACGTTTCTGAATGGTTAGTGGATAAATTTATGTAGTTGCTGTGGAGTTGATTCAACTCATCGACTAGCATGTGCCGTCATGTTAATCTTTTGTGCAAATCCAGCATTGAATTGACCCTCGTTGTGAAGCAGTCCGGCGTAAAATGACGGCATGACAACAACACTCTACTACAACAACTCTTCCTCTTCTCTAAAGCAGCCCAACATGGCCTCACCCCCTTTGTTGCGTGTTCTTGGGGGCAGGATTTATGTCAGTTTTGGGGTTTGTGATGAAAAAAAAGTTTCCACAAAAATATGAAGCAGCACAACTGTTTTCAACATTGATAATAATCAGAAATGTTTCTTGAGCAGCAAATCAGCATATTAGAATGATTTAAGGATCATGTGACACTGAAGACTGGAGTAATGATGCTGAGAATTCAGCTTTACATCACAGGAATACATTTTAAAATACAGTATAAAACAATAGAAAACAGTTATTTTAAATAGTAAAACTATTTCACAATAGTACTGTTTTTACTGTATTTTGATCAAATAAACTTTGTGACCTTGGTGACCAGAAGAGACTTTTTTTCAAAACATTAAAAACCATAATTATTTTGTGGCGCCCAGTGTTTATCTCTCATCACTTTTTTAGATTTACATGAATAAGAACTGCTTCTTTCAGACCCTAATCCCCACAAAAAAAGTTCCTCACTTGTGTCAGGAAACGCAGAGATGCTGGATCATGGTAATTGGGGCAGAATGAGAATTAAAGTGTGAGAGGAAATTTTCCTTCCTCCGCCCACAGACACAAACATTCGCACAAAGCTGCAGCTCTTGCACTGTAATCTCATCTCCGGATCTGCTGCAAAACAAGATAAACTAAATGAATACCACTATTTTACAGGACAGTTCCTCCCACTGAGTAAAGCTAAGGGGAGATGAGACGTAGAGGTGCTGTAGATCAATGGAAAATGGAACAACCTTATAGCCCTTTGAATTATGGGATAAAACGGCCACATTCAAGACCAGGTGTTCATTTTATATGGTGATGCAAATCTGAAGTGCAGACTTTTATTTCCACTGTATAATATAGTAAATGTTCCAATACCTTCACAAATAAGTGGGTTGTCTGTTGCATTTCCGAAAAGGAAATATTATTGCTCAGATGTTGCTTTTTCATTTCTCAGGAGACTTATAGTGCCCCTATTATGCTTTTTTGAATATTACCTTTCATGTAGTGTGTAATATAGCAGTCTGTGAATGTAAAATGTCTGAACATGGCCTCACCCCCTTTGTTGTGTGTTCCCGGGGGCGGGGTTTATGTAAATTTTGAGGTTTGTGATGTCATCAACCCGGGAAGAATCTTGTTGTAGTCCCTACCAGCCGTTGGTTGTAGTCCTTAAAAAGCGATTGCGAACTTTGAGCGTCATAACTTTGCAGATGCTGTTTATGCTCAAACAGCAACATTACACACTAACTAAAGTTAAAAAAGTGAAATCATAATCAACGACCCCTTTAAAGTATTTTTTTTTTTTTTTTTTTTTTGACCTTGGATGCATGTTAACCTATATTGTAGGAGACCTTCAAAACAATTAGGAACCTTTAAAATAGCATAATAGTGGCAGTTTAAATGTCTAAAATTAGACAATTGCTGACATACAGTAACAGCTAAATATGAAATGAATGTGGAGAGCAGATTATTTGGTATTGTAAGAATTTGATAAGAAATGTTTGAGATGATAAAGTATTTGACTATTTACTGAAGACTTTAGTGGCAAATCTGAGGACAGTTTGAGAAATTGATGAGAAATCTCGTGAAAGTGAAGGAGATACATGTGAGATTATGGGTGTATTTTCCTCAAGAGACACTCAAGAAAAAGTCTCCATTTGCTCTCCGTTGAGTCCCATAGCCACCTAGGAGAAACACCTGAGACATTAAAGATATTGTGATGTTTCTTTCTTATGGAAGCAGACACTGTGTGCCGTTCCAACATTGAACGCTCCTAAACAACAACTGTATAAAGTTAGTAGCTGTTTTCTTGTGCTGTATTTTGTGGCCCGGTGTTGACAGCAGAACACGCGTCCTAATGACCATTTGTAGAAAATAACATCCTTCTCATGTTTGCTAAGAAAAACTTTCCTTTCAAATTTAGCAAGCTGAAAATAGCTCTTCTTCCTGACAGCACTTGTTTGTTGATCGTAGCAGCCATTCTTAAAGCACATTAACAGATATTGAGAAGTAAAGATGAGCGATTTCCTGGAACTCTAAAGAATGTGCAAGAAACACAATTCACAGTTCATTAACTCTGAACCCAGACCATATAAATAACAAAGAAACACTGAAGACAGCATAAAAACAGACAAACTTCACATTCATTATGTTAAAAAACACTCATATGACAGCAGCTTGTGAACAAACTTTGACAAAATGGAACAACTCAGTGATGCTAAACATCTGTTATCTTGATTTTAGACATACAGAAAAAAAAAAAAAAAAAGGTTCTTTTTCTGCAAAAAGAAAATGTGAGTAGTTGTTAGGGCATTGTCAGGGCATTTCTATGGGGTTGCTAAGTCAATGCTTACTTGCCCAGGTCAATAAAAGGCCTCTATTAAATCTCTTTTGGGATTCTGTTTAATGTAAGTCCTTTGGCAGCAAAATTACATGCCAAAGTTTAATACTGATAATCACATATCAGTTTGATTTGTCATGAGTGACATGGATCATAACAAATCTGCCAGGAGAACTAAATATATCCTAGTGTGTGTGTGTGTGTGTGTGTGTGTGTGTGTGTGTGTGTGTGTGTGTGTGTGTGTGTGTGTGGAGACCGCAAGTCTGTTTGGAGACTGAAAGCAACTGGCAAACATCCAATACAACCATTTAAACCATAATGATCTGAGCCTCTGTTTCTCTTTGTCATTGTGCCATGTTGACTCACAGAGCGAGTAGTTTTCTGTCTACTGGAATGCTCTTTCTGCCTGTATCAGCTGTAAAAACATTGGCATAACAATTAGTAGCTCGTACCCGACCTGTCTAAATAAAATGAAAAAGACAGAAATGAAGACTGAGAACGAGACAGCAATGGAGATTTGGTGCAGAAAATGGTCTTAATGGGATAGCTGAATGAAAAAAAAAAAAAAAAAATCTGTTATCACTTCAGCATATCACCACAAACTGAGAGTTAAATAACATGACATTTGTCCTGTCTAATAATTAACTCATTTAAAGGGGTCCTTGATTATGATTTCACTTTTTTAACTTTAGTTAGTGTGTAATGTTGCTGTTCTGTTCAACATCTGCAAAGTTACGACGTGAAATTGCTTTTTAAGGACTACAACAAACAGCCGGTAGGGACTACAACAAGCTTCTTCCTGGGTTGGTGACTGCAGACATGTTGGGCTGCTTTAGAGAAGAGGAAGAGTTGTTGTAGTAGAGTGTTGTTGTCATGCAGTCATTTTACGCCGGACTGCTTCACAAACGAGGGTCAATTCAATGCTGGATTTGCACAAAAGATTAACATGACGGCACATGCTAGTCGATGAGTTGAATCAACTCCACAGCAACTACATAAATTTATCCACTAACCATTCAGAAACGTCCAGTTTCATTCTAAAAGTTGTAACTTCTTCCTGAGTCTCTCCATCAGTGTCGACTCCGGTTTGAACAATGTAAGGCTGAACCCCGTTACTGACAATCCTCATGTTGGCTGCGTGAGATTCTCCAGCTTTGTTGTTGTTGAGCAACCGAAGCATGAGCTGTTAAAGCTCCGCCCTCTTCTGGAAAGTGGGCCGGGAGCAGCAGCTCATTTGCATTTAAAGGGACACACACAAACGGCATGTTTTTGCTCTGACTTTAACTAAAACTTAATATTATACTATAAATATTATTTATGAATACGTAATAATATATAAATAATATTTGTAAAAACAACTTTGAAGATTTTTGATAATGATTAAGATGTGTACACCCAGAGTATTCAAGGTGTGAGGAAAATATATTATTACTTTTTACTTGATGGTTACACCACATGACATTTTAAAATATAAACTGGTCTGTTTCTCACACAAGGACTACTTTTATGGTGCTTTTTTAATACTTTTTTTTAGAATACTTGACAGTCACTGTGCTTTCGTTGAAGCTTGGACATTCATTAAAGCATCTCATTTTGTGTTCCATCAAAAAATAAAAATCGTACCTATTTGGAACGACAAATCCTTGAAAAAAGATGACTCTACAGTAATCGTATTTAAAGTTCCCCTACTGTGCTATTTTTAAGGTTCCTAATATTGTTTTGGAGATCTCCTACTATAGGTTTACATTCATCCGTTGTCAAAAAAAACACAATTTTCTCATGATGTACATTGCGCGTCACCTCTTAAAGAGTCTGAAAACAGGTAATTTCGGAGATTCACTCTCTCTAAACCCTTCCTTTCCGAGATCCTACTGTGCTCTGATTGGTCAGATGGCCCAGTCTATTGTGATTTGTCTACTGCTTACAGCGCGTTTCAGAAACAGGCACATATTACCATATTTGAATTTCAGCTCCAGAGGTTTCCTCAGTGTTTGATACACAGTAATACAAATGATGGCATTGTTTTTTTTTTTTTGTTGTTGTTGTTTTTTTTCGTATCAATTCCTGCAAGAGTCCTCATCCTTTTGAAATACATGCAAAGTGGTTTGGTAGCGCTGAAAACATCGAGTTTCCGACATTTCGACAGCACGAACCTAACTCTTCCAGTCTCAGCTACAACTACAGTGTTTGAGGGCGGGTCAAATTAGACATTGTTCACGAGCAGCCAATAGGCTTGTCTTATGCAAATTTCTTACATTGTTATGCAGGTAAATAACAGGAAGTGAGACTAGAATTGCTGATGACTTGTTCAGTTCAGAATCTATTTTTTTTAGGACACAATAAATGTATTTGTCGTGCACTTTGATCATTAAAACTTTACAGACATTTTACATTCACAAACAGCTATATTACACACTCCATGAAATGTAATATCTTTAAAATCATATTGCAAAACTCCACTGTCAGTTAAAATGAATGTACTGTTTATCCACAGTTGTATTGTTCTACTGAAACCTTTCACAGTTTACTTAAAATGATTGTGTTAATTATGTCATTTAATTACGCTGTTGAAATCATTTTCATATCCTCAGGTCATTTCAAATGTAAAACAATCACTTCTGTGGTTTATACAAAGCTATGTTAAATCAGTGTGTTGTGTTTTCCATTTCAACAGCTCATTTTATTAACATTCAAAGGTTTACTTGAGCGCAAAGCACAAAAAAGCTCCCTTTGGCTCTGTTTGGATTGGGGAAAAGGTAGATCAGCCCATCTCGTCACCAAATCAAACAATCTGCCCCCTTTTTTGCTTTTCCTCTAAGTAAAACTGATGTAATCTCATGGGCACCGTCTAATGCATTTGTCCCTCGCTACCTCACACCTGTTGCTTTCTCTCTGCCTTTCTTGTTTGATTTTTTGATTTGGAGCATCCAAGAAGCGAGAAACAAACGGAACGGCGGGGAAACAAGAGGACTGAAGAAAATCAAAGGGGAAATGGGCCGAGTGTTTATCGGAGAGGGAGGGATGGGGGGTGGTTTGGCTGGCATGAACGGAGGCTGAATATTCAAGCAAAAGAGACCCCCACCTCACACTCCTGCAAATATTGTCTTATCCATTAGTGGGAGCACGGGAAGAAAAGGGTAGTCTGTCATTGTGGGGCTCATGAAGGAGAAGTCAGGGGAGGAATTCTTTTCAAAACCTCTTCTGCAGTGCTCAGTGGACAGGGCCATTTGTTTGGCCCTATTCAGACGCCGTAGACCGTAGCAACAAAGAGCGCTTTCAGTGCACCTCACTGTAAAAGCATGTGAAAGAGAAAAGCAGGGCAGAGGAAAGAGAAGAAAGGCAAAAGAGAAGAAAACAACTTGAGCGAGACAGGGAGGACTTGTTAAATTTAGATATGTTTATAGGGACCTTTGCTTGTGTGTTTGTTTTTCCTCACGCGGAACACGGAAAAGCGTTAGTGGCGAAACTAATAGAGTTGAACGGAATTGAGCCTTGAAGGAGAATGTTACCCAACACTCTTCTTTAAAAACCGACACCACGCTGGCTCGCCGTGAACTCAACCGTGGTCTGGGACACCAGAGAACGCCGTCGGCATAAATCCTACCTGACGCGAGCTAGGAGAGATGCTAGCCTGTGTGTTTATGTATTTACTCAAATGATTATTGCTTTAGCAGCTCTCCTCTGCAGAGTGGATCAACTCGCCTCGCCGTGGGACGTGCAAACGCTTCCAAAATGCGCCCGGGCGAACGCATATGGTTCAAAATGACTTAATCATGCCATAAGCCGGATGGCTTTCTGTTTAGTGGCCTTACTCTAATCTAAAAATAATCTGTTAATAGTTGCTCATCCTCATGTCATTCCAAAGCTGTATGACTTTCTTTCTTCTGTGAAACACAAAAAGAGATATTTTGAGGAATGTTTACACTGCTCTTTTACATAAAATGATAGTTCATGGTCATCTAAAAAAAAAAAAGGTTGAAGAGCATCGTAAAAAGTAGTCCATATGACTTATGAACTATATTTGAAGTCTTCTGAAATTAAGTGACAGCTTTTTGTGAAAGAAATGAAAGAAATTTTAAGTCATTATTTGCTGAAAAACTTCCCTTCCACCAGAGTCGTATTTACAGTTCACACCTACTGCAGAGCTGATGCCATTGATGTCCAGCTTGTTTTTGCATGTGTCGAAAATGCCACATCTGAATATGTGGAACTGCAAATGAGATGTTTAGTGAATACTGAGGCACGATGCGAAAACTTCCCGTCCACAATCACAGCCAATCAGAATCTATTTGATGTTTTTTTTGATGAGGATTTTGGACCAATGAGATTTCATTTCACACTGGATGGAGCATCCACTACAGAAATGTCCTGCTGGTGACTTACCATGGGTGTGCATGGTTAGGAAACTTTGCTCTGTTCCCCCACACAAAGCTATCGTACAGATAGCTGTAAAGTTGCAATTCTGACTTTATATCTCACAATTCTGACTTTATATCACACAATTCTGACTTTATAACTCGCAATTCTGACTTTATATCTCACAATTCTGACTTTATAACGCAATTCTGACTTTATAATTCACAATTCTGACTTTATAACTCACAATTCTGACTTTATAATACGCAATTCTGACTTCATAACTCGCAATTCTGACTTTATAATTCGCAATTCTGACTTTATAACTAACAATTCTGACTTTATAATTCGCAATTCTGACTTTATGATTCACAATTCTGACTTTACAACTCGCAATTCTGACTTTATAATTCGCAATTCTGACTTTATAACTCGCAATTCTGACTTAATAACTCGCAATTCTGACTTTATAACTTGCAATTATGACTTTATTATTCGCAATTCTGACTTTACAACTCGCAATTCTGACTTTATAACTCGCAATTCTGACTTTATAACATGCAATTCTGACTTTATAACATGCAATTCTGACTATCTCGCAGTTCTGACTTTATAATTCGCAATTCTGACTTTATAACATGCAATTCTGACATTATACCTCGCAAGTCTGACTATCTCGCAATTCTGACTTTATAATTCGCAATTCTGACTTTATATCACACAATTCTGACTTTACAACTCGCAATTCTGACTTTATAATTCACAATTCTGACTTTACAACTCGCAATTCTGACTTTATAACATGCAATTCTGACTATCTCGCAATTCTGACTTTATAATTCACAATTCTGACATTATATCTCGCAATTCTGACTTTATAACTCGCAATTCTGACTTTATAATTCACAATTCTGACATATCTCGCAATTCTGACTTTATAACTCGCAATTCTGACTATCTCGCAATTCTAACTTTATAACTATATATTTCCACCATAAAATAAAAGACAAAAAAGGTAATTGCGACTTTTTTATCTCACAATTCTGACTTTTTTTCCTCGCAATTGCAAGTTTACATCTCACAATTCTGACTTTTTTTCTCAGAATTACGAGCTATAAAGTCAGAATTGCGAGATATAAACTTGCAATTGCAAGGAGAAAAAGTCAGAATTGTGAGATAAAAAGTCACAATTACCTTTTATTTCATGGTGGAAACAAGCTTTCATACATATCTGAACGTCCGTGGCATGTAAAAGACTGAAAAACCCTGGGTTAGGTGTTTTTTTTTTTTTTTTCCTATTGAAAGTGGTGGTTACTGGTGTGGTTCATGGGAAAGAACTGCATGAATATCATTAAACATTTCTTCTTTTGTGTCCATGGATAAAACAACATCATACAGGTTTGGAACAACATGAGGATGATTAAACAATGACAGAATTTAAATTTTTTTGGTCGAAGTATTCCATCAACAGAGGAAAACATTTATTTTATTCTCCTTCACTTTATTAATCCAGTATTTTCATTTCATTTGCCTCTCTCGGATCCCCGGCCCGCCTGCAGTATGGAGTGGGTCTAACTAAACAGCAGTGCTCTCGTAAAGATTATTTTTCTTGGAGTGGAGGAGAAGGAAAGTAGGACAGGTTTTCATCAGGATAGCTTGCGACGTGTCAAACGACTCATCATGCAAATATGGAACTTTCTGGTAATTAAAAGTCACTCTTCCTGGCATTCATGAAGGAATAGATGTAGGTGTGTGAGCTTTCATCTGTACATCTGTATGTTTGGGTGTACGTGTCTCGGATAGATCGATGGCTTGGGGGTTGGTGATGAAAACAGCATGCTTGTTTTTTTTTTTGTTTTTTTTTTTACTGCCAGCTGCATTATTATACTGTGGATGGAGCCATAGCTTGACCAAAATAAACCTGCCAAATCCTGGAAGGAGACCGAGATGGAGGGAATGTGTGTTTTTTTTTTTTTTTTTTTCTTCACTAGCAATGGCCCTTGTCCAGACAGCCTTATAATCACACTGTTCATTTCTATTTTATTGACAGATGCAACATGTAGGGTTGGAGAGAATACAGATTGGTTTTCAAACCTCTAGGAAGGATAGTGTAGTTGGACTGCATGAAATATGGTGTGGATGGCATTATTATACTTGGACCCGGCACTGTTTTTTCAAAAATGAAGAACTTTGACGTGGAAATATATATGCCATTATATAGAAGCATGTGCTGCACTTGTGTTTAGTAAAACTGTCAGTACACTGACATTAAACAAGACCTTTTAATCTTAGGTTCTCTTTCAAAGTTCTCGAGCCACCCTGATTCAGGATAATGTGTTTAACAGAATCAGAAGCTGAGGAAACCACATTATGAAAGCGGCAGCTTTCCCAGATACATTTTATGACTGAATTATACAAAACTGTGTGCATACCACTAATAGAAATGAGCTTTCTGTAATAGGTCTCTAGTTGCAGTTCACAAAAGAAAAACGTATTCCTATCACCATTGTAAATGTGCCACTATAATAAACAATAAAACTATGGTTACTTGGCCATGACAGTCATCAGGACAAAAAGACAGAAAGATTATGACACAAAGTTTCTGACACCGTACCATATGAACATACGGTTCTGTTATAGTAGTAACATAAACTGTATTATACAGTTGCAAGAAAAAGTATGTGAACCACTTGCAGAATCTGTGAAAATGTTAATAATTTTAACAAAATAAGGGAGATAATACAAAATGCAGGTTATTTTTTATTTAGTACTGTCATGAGTAAGATGTTTTACATAAAATATGTTTACATACAATCCACAAGACAAAAAAAAAAAAAAAAAATAGCTGAATTTATTAAAATAACCCCATTCATAAGTATGTGAACCATTGATTCTTAATACTGTGTGTGGTTACCTGGATGATCTACAACTGTTTTTTTTTTTTTTTTTTTTTTTTTGTGATGGTTGTTCTTGAGTCTCTTGTTTTTTTCTGAGCAGTTAAACTGAGCTCTGTTCTTCAGAAAAAATCTCCAGGTCCTGCAGATTCTTCAGTTTTCCACCATCTTTTGCATATTTGAACCCTTTACAGCAGTGACTGAATGATTTTGAGATCTGTCTTTTCACACTGAGGACAACTGAGGGACTCAAACACAACTATTAGAAAAGGTTCAAACATTCACTGATGCTCCAGAAAAAAACATGATGCATTAATAGACATGGGGGGTGAAAACATTTGGAATTTGAAGATCAAGGTAAATTGTATTTAATTTGTCTTCCGGGAAACATGCAAGTATCTTCTGTTGCTTCCGAAGGGCAGTACTAAATGAAAAAAAAAAAAAAAAATGATATTCAAACGAAATAAAAAACAAATTTGGACCTTTTCCTACTGTTCAAAAGTTTTCACCCCCCGTCTATTAATGCATCATGTTTCCTTCTGGAGCATCAGTGAATGTTTGAACCTTTTCTAATAGTTGTGTTTGTGTCCCTCAGTTGTCCTCCATGTGAAAAGATGGATCTCAAAATCATTCAGTCACTGCTGGAAAGGGTTCAAATATGCAAAAGAATTTTTTGGGACCTGGAGATTTTTTCTGAAGAACAGAGCTCAGTTTAACTGCTCAGAATAAACAAGAGACTCAAGAACAACCATCACACAACACTAAATTACTAAATTAGTGGTCTCCAGGCTGGCTGCTAGTTTTAAGGGTTTGGGGCACTTGTCTGTTTGCTAGGCTAGGAGACCAGATTAAACCAGTTAAAACACATTTTTGCCAAATTATATTTAATGCAAAAAGCATGAACGCTAGAATACCTGGATCATTACTGCACCAAGACATTTATCTTTTTGGTGCGTTCACCTCTGACAGGTGGGGACCATAAAATAGCGCCTCTGTGTCTCTCCTAGAATCCTGTCTCACAGGCCACAAACACACTTGCACACACTTTTAGCAGATGTGCTCCCTGTGTGTATTTGGTCAGCGCATGTCATCCATGAAATCCTCACATGAATAGGAGGAAGTGAACAGAGCCAAAGTTATCCTTAAGGAAGGGAGGGAGAAAGATGGTGACAGATGGAATGAAGTAGTTGACTTCTTTATTTTAAGGACTTTATTTCCTTCACTTTGGCAGCCTGTCATTTGTATGCTCTCGCTTCTTTACAGAGCACATGCAAAAACATGCAATTGCATGAAGGCACATGCACGAACACTCATGCACACATATACATTGCTTTGTCTGGAAAGACAAATAACCAAAAGTGGTCTCAATCACTCAGCTCTCTGCAAATGCACAAACCTTTCTTTAAGGTTGCTGGAGAAAGCTTGTTTCCAAAGTCCCAGTGACATTTCTGCTCCCAAGGAGAGAAAAAAACAAAAAACATAATGGCAACCAGTCCAAAGACTAGATATACTCTAGGTATACTAGATATACTCTACAAATCTGTGTGATAATGCTGCCAGTAAATGTGTAAAGAAAGAGTTACATCAAGATAAGGTTGCAGACAAATGTTTTATGTCAACATATGATGTTTACATATCAATGCCTATTTAGAATTTAGCCCAACTATTATCAATATCAAAGGTAATTTTACAAAGTTCAAACGTCTTGTGTGAAGAAAAAGCCAAAATAAAGATGCTGTTATAATATATAACATAAGTTTGATACTTTAATTTAAAGGGGCTATATGTAAGAATTTTCATGCATAAATTGTAGGGCTGGGACAATGCATCGATTATCGAATTATTGCGATACAATAATTCTAGAATGATTCTGATATTTTCCGAATGTATCGCGATTCTCTCTCGAAACAGTTCTGAGCTTAGTTTTTAACAGCAGATGGCACTGCGTGCTTTAGAAACATTACTCTGCTTATTTCCAGTTCCTTTACACACGCCACTTAAACCTAAAATAATCATTCATAAAGTTCGAAAAGGCTGAAGCGAATTACAAGGGTGTTCGCAGTGGGCTGTGTTTACATGAATCTCGCATCATAAAAGCATTCTTAGCCGAGTTGCAAGTATATTTAACCACTTACATGACAAACGCACGAGTGCTCTCCAGCACTCTTTTTCGTGAGCATTTGAATGTGTGGTTAAAAACTAGTCTAGAGCGCCATCTGCTGTTAAAACTAAGCTCAGAATCAATTCGAAAGAGAAAATATCTGGATCGATCCAGATTCATTGTATCGCGAATCGAGAATCGATGTGTTGTCCCAGCCCTAATAAGTTGCTTTTTTTTTATTGCCAACGTGTGAACAGCTTGTAATGAAACTTAAAAAACGAGACCTTCCCCGACTTCCTAGGTTGACTATGAAAGCCTGTAGACTGATTTTTCATGTGAAGAACTTTTTTCCAGGAAAATCAAAAGAATGTGATGTTTACGCGCACTCCTGAGATCCTCTCTTCTGTTCAGTGACACATGAAATTAATGCTTATACAATGTTCAGGATAATGCCAAAAGAGACATTTTGTACTCTAATATTAATTCTTTATTCTGCACGACCATATTCTATCCCTTAATCCTGCCCATTACCTAAACTTAACCACTACCTTACTCACTATTAATAAGCAGTACTTAGGAGTTTATTAAGGCAAAAGTCGTAGTTAAAACAATCAGTTTTAATGTTAGTTCATAGTGAGAATTGGACCCTAATATAAAGTGTGACTGAAAATTCTTCTAAATATCTTCTTTTGTGTTCCACAGGAGGAGGACATTCATGTGGGCTTTGAACAACATGAGTAATTATGAGTAATTTACTGAATTTTCATTTTTGAGCAAACTGTTCCTTTCAGGGTCAGAAAAATGGTGGAAAAATTGTAGTGTAAACCTAAATTATGACTGTCTTTCGTGCAAGACGTCTTGACCAACTTTATGAGTGGACTTGAAAAAAATGCTTCAAAATGTATCCAATATGGCATTTTCATTGCTTTACTGATGGCGTTTTGTGGCTTGTCACTCACAAAACTCATTGCCCCAAGTGTCCCAAATGTTGCCATTGTTACCTTGTATTTTAAATAGGACCCGACTGACCATTCCTACCATAGATGTCTTAACTACCCAAACTCCTACAAGCCAATAAAATGCATGTTGTCAGCCAACAGAAGTCTTTGCAATAAATTTGTAATTCTTTTCTCGGTTAAGTGACCAATTCCTGCCGAGCTGAGCAAGGTCTTTCTTCATAATATCTATCCAAACCTTGACAGGAAGCATATTTCATAGCGCTGGATTCATGTGGTGACTAATGTTTGGTCGTCTACCAGCTCTCCCTTCGGCTGTTAGAGCTGCCGCTGAGAAGGGGGAAGAGAGCGAGCCAGCTTCCATTAATGTTTTTCCACTTAGGGGAAAAAGCTCAGCCAAACCTGAGAACACCTCCTAAACCCACTTCCAGTGTTAGCTGCCACTGCGAGCGCTCAAGCTGACAAACACGCCAATGCCATTTCCTTCTGGCTCCCCTTCTCTTAGAAAAAGCACATTTTGACAGGAAGCTGGTACATTGGCCATCCGAGGTAGTTTGTATCAAATCCATTAATAGCTTTTTGTTGAGTGTACATGGGTGTTTTGACAATTTGTGACCCCTGGATAAGTTGAACAACATTCTTTGCGGTTTGCCTCAGTCTTAATGGAGCCTGAGGCTATGAAAGACCGAGATAATGAAACTAGGGCTGATGTTTAAAGCTGTCAGTTAACCAGGACAGGTGCACTGTCATGGACAACAATGTAACCCCAGGAAAAGCAGACTAGTGCAGGTTTATTAACACAAGCAGACAGCTTGCTTGTCGTCTTCTCATTCAGAGTTTGTGTACCCCTTCCTTACCTGTGCTGATCATTACCTGGGATTTTAACAAACTCTAAATTCCCTGATATAATTTGAGCGAGTTTGACAAGGGCCAAATTGTGATGGCTAGACGTCTGGGTCAGAGCATCTCCAAAACTGCAGCTCTTGTGAGGTGTGCTCGGTCTGCAATGGTCAGTATCTATCAAAAGTGGTCCAAGGAAGGAACAGTGGTGAACCGGCACGTGGGGAGCGAAGGCTGGCCCGTGTGGTCTGATCCAACAGATGAGCTACTGTAGCTCAAATTGTTCAAGAAGTTAATGCTGGTTCTGATAGAAAGGTGTCAGAATACACAGCGCATCACAGTTTGTTGCGTATGGGGATGCATAGACCAGTCAGGGTGCCCATGCTGACCCCTGTCCACCGCCGAAAGAGCCAACAGTGGGCACGTGAGCATCAGAACTGGACCACGGAGCAATGGAAGAAGGTGGCTTGGTCTGATGAATCATGTTTTCTTTTACATCACATGGATGGCCGGGTGCGTTTGCGTCGCTTACCTGGGGAACACGTGGCACCAGGATGCACTATGGGAAGAGGGCAAGCCAGCGGAGGCAGTGTGATGCTTTGGGCAATGTTCTGCTGGGAAACCTTGGGTCCTGCCATCCATGTGGATGTTACTTTGACACGTACCACCTACCTAAGCATTGTTGCAGACCATGTTCTGATGGTGGCTGTGGCCTCTTTCAGCAGGATAATGCGCCCTGCCACAAAGCAAAAATGGTTCAGGAATGGTTTGAGGAGCACAACAATAAATTTGAGGTGTTGACTTGGCCTCAATCAAATCGAGCATCTGTGGGATGCGCTGAACTAACAAGTCCGATCCATGGAGCCCCCAACTCGCAACTTACAGGATTTAAAAGATCAGCACACCTTCAGGGGTCTAGTGGAGTCCATGCCTTAATGGGTCATGACTGTTTTGGCAGCAAAAGGGAGACCAACACAATATTATGAACACGCTTTTAGAAAATGAGGAGAAAAAAATACAGTTTAACTGTTTATATTTTTTGATAGCTAAATGAATGTGTACTGCCTGTCTTTCCGTGTACTCATCTGTCTGCCTGCCTGTCTGTCCCACAGCCAGATTATGTGTATATCTGTCTCCATCCAGGACCTTCCCTCCAGCCATGAATAAATTATGCCTGACATGTTGCAGGAAGTTCCTTTGGCAGCAGATACTTACAAACACTCAAGTATACACTCAGCAGTACCACTGTATTTCTTCCCAAGATTTCCTAAGTGAGTGCGTCAGATCTTGGCAGAGTGTAACATATCATATGAGCTTTGTTTTTATCAGCAATCTGCACACATTCACAAAAAGATGCCTAGCTACTGGTAAACTGATCACTTCTATTGGATATCTCTGCGGATTAGCCACGCTTAGTCAAAATGACACGTGACTGCACAGGCAAGCCAACAGGAAATGTCAAATGGCAGCACCCAGGCCAAGATCATAACAAGACTTGATGACTTACAGGGAGAAAACAAGATGCTGTACTCCTTAACATCTCTGCTAAGCCTGAGTGAGGGAAAGATTGCTCTCATCTTCCACTTAGCTGGCATAATAGAGTCGAATTCCACTCAAAAGACTTAATCGCGGTGTAGTTTTACAAATGCTGATTTTCAGGTAAATTGAGAAGGCGTCAGCGTCAGACCTGGAAAGCAATTCTCACCCTGCAGGCTTTAATCGGATCCAACGGAAGGGCGTCTTGCCCTGTTAGTGCTGTTACCAAGGAGGCCAAAGAGACACAGGTAGCTAAGGAAAATTGACACACAACCAGCCACCCACACTCAGACACATTAAAAAAGGGGAAAAAGTTGCATAATTGTAGAGAATGTCAGCCAACGACAGTGCTCGACATCCTCTAGTGTATATCCTGTTCTTTCAGAAGGGGTTTTCTCCTCGCGCTCCAGAACAAATGGCAGGAACTGGGCCTGGAGACAGGGAGGAGAAAGAGACAGGGGATGCATGGGCTTTAGGCTCTGCGTACACGCTTTTAACGCAACGTGTTGAGACAGATTATTTTTCCGAGCCCTCGGGGAAAAGATTTTTCAGCAGATCACTTGTTCGTCTCTCCTTCTATGGAGTTTTGTATGCAGGTATAGCTTGTAAATCATTGCTGTTTCTTGAGTGGGGAGGAAGAGCTACTAAAATCTGCTTTGAAATGATGCACTAACTTCAACAGGTATCAACTGTTCTTGGTACTGCTACGCAGATGTGAAGTGAACAGTGAAGCATTTTGATTTTTGAACATCGAAAGAAGGCAGACAATTAAAATGTGTGTTTAATTAGCATAAACAATATTAACATAATCATCCCTGTTACTGCATCACTTTACCCCATTTAAAAAATGGGACCATAAAATTGTGACCCAAAAAGTATAATTTGGACGCATCTATTAGATGACAAATTATCTCATTTTGTTTGTACACAAATAATGTTGAGTGCAGTTGTCAAGCTCAACATTTCAACCCTGTTATTACAAGAAAACACTGATTTTTCTTTAATTTATAGGAAATATAAGGTACAGTACAAATCAACATTTGGAACCAAACCAGTTGGCCCCAACTGACTGGCTAAATATGCAAACCTGTTATCCATTTTGCTACAGATTTTGCACATTTTACTTAATACATTTTGTAAATAACAAAATTATACAAATTAAGGTTTTAAACTGTATTTAGACCGGTCTTAAATTAAAGTATCAGGGTTGAAATAGATTGCAAACCTCATATAAAATAAGTAGAAAATAAAATAGTTCATATAAAAAGGATAATTTGAAGCCATGCATAAGACAACAAATAATATGATTTAATTTTTACACAAACAGTATTGAGTGCACCCGTAATGCTCAACATTTCAACCCTGTTATTACAAGAAAAAATAATCAAACATTTATAGGAAATAAAAGGTTATCAGTATTACAAATCAACAACTGGAACCAACCCACCTCTCCCCAACTGAGTGACAACTTATAGCTAATATATTGCTAATAGCAAAATAACACAAATTAGGGTTTTAAACTGTATTAAGACAGGTCACTAGTAACAGGGTTAAAAAAAATCTCTTATAAAATAAGTAAAAAATAAAACAGCTCATATATTAATTAGTTTGACCTCCTGTGGAGACAAACAATCTTTTCTGAAGGTGAAGAACCCCCTTTAACTGGCCCCCTATAAAATAGTTTCAAGCCCTATTTTTCATCCTTTTGTGGAAAGCACCCCTTATTTTTCCCCCCCTTATCTTCCTTAGAAAGGGGTTTGGGTCGAGAGCACCATTGAATGAAGCTCGGCTCCTTCTCCAGAAATGGCCTCATCCACAGTCTCTGTCACAGAATAAATATTCTGTCAGTCAGGAATTAGCTGGAGGCTTTAGAAAAACCTGAATTCTTCTCAGTCAGCTCTCTGATTCAACACAAAAACAGAACACGTAGCATTTCAGGGGTCAGACCCCCTAATTAAGGCTTGAATACAAGTGGCTACACAAAAAAAAAAAAAAGAAGTACATTTACTACTGGAGACGTGGCCTGGTGGGTAGCGCACTTGTTCGGACACGTTTTGTGGTGCCGCTTATACAACCTGTGTTCGAGTCTGACTCGGGTCATTTCCCGACCTCCTCCCTTCCATTTCCCGGTATCTCCATGACTATTCCTAACATAAAATGGGGTCAAAAAACCCCAGATTGTTCATGTTACATGAAGAACATTTCAACAGAATTTCCAAACAATCTTTCATTAGCTATTAAACTCAACATTTACAAGTTAGTCAGTGGACGTATTTTCACTTGGCACCAAATAAACACAAATGTCCTTGGCTAAGTGCACCTTGTGAGTATGTTGGAAGCATGTGGAAATGAATCCCTCTTTAAATAAATTGTGAGATGATTAGCTGTAACAGCCTTGAATGTGGGGGGTGTGACATTGGCGGATTGGCCATGCTAATGTTTGCTGACTGGATTTGCCGCCAAAAAGCCTGGTAACTCATCCAACCTCATGGCCTGACTGTGTGGTCCCTCCACTACCCCGTTTAAGGGTTTTCTTATGACTGAAAGCACCATGTTACTCCCTCTCCAGACCTTTAAATGGAACTATGGCCTTTAAGATGGTCATGGCGGTGTGATTTTGGTCCGTCCTAGCATATGTTAGGTTTTATATTTCAAAATCACTCTGCTATCATCTCAAACCTCAGTATGATTCCAATGCCCTTTCCAAGCTCGAATGAAACTGCATTAATATTTTTTTGCTTTATAGTGTGTCTGGCTTGCTAACTGGAAGGCCAAATAAAATAAAAAGTAATTGCATACTCTGAAAATGAGAGCTATAATGCTGTAGTAGAACAACTCTTCATGTTGTTGTTTTTCTTGGCGTAAAGTTACAATTTTGACTTAAGTTTTAATAGTAATAAATTGTGGTGATGGTAAGTACCAGTGTGTTCGACTCAGACCCACGTTCCCAAAGCCTCTTAGTGGAGAAGCTAAAATAAGTCATGGTTTGTTAAGGCTGCGGAGGCTGCCATTATGTGGTTTGATAGATCCTGTTAGCGCTAAATTTAAGCACAAATGAAGTACCTCATCAGAATATGTGGCCGTAAGACAACAGCACACTCCAAATGTGGCCAGATGACACTTTTTCATTTGTTATTTACAATCTGGCTCAGGATCTAGAGAGGAGCCAAACAGCACATCGGATGACACATTAGGCTTAAAGAAACAAAACACTAATGCTAACCTAATGTTAATTTGGCAAAGGTTTAGTTGTCAACGAAGAACCAAGGCTTAACAAAGGACAAATGATGCAATTAAATGATATCTAGAGTTTTTCAGGTGCATGATTATCAACAGAGAAGATCATTTGCTCTGTAAAAAAACAGCTGTTCATTGCTAGTTCATGTTTGCTCCATAAAGTAATATTAACAGATACAACTTTTGATTTTAATAATGTATTAAGGTCATATAAAGACATATAAGGTTTTCAAAGTAGCAAAAAATAAAACAGCAATTACAATTCCCTAAAAGGCTTTTTTATGTTCATTGGAGTGTCACGTATGCCCTTATATTAGATATATTCAAGAATAAACCCAATAATTCATTTTTATTGTGATTGATATGAATGTACCCTAGTAAAATGGGCATAAAATTATTATTTTTTAACATACACTTAATCGCAAGGTTATATGTCCACGCTTAGACTTGTAGAAATAGAGCTACCCAGAAAAAAATGACATTATTTTATTTTGAATACCACATATTTAATGCGTCACAGGTACAACTCAAAATTTATAGGTTTTTTTTTTTTTTTTTTACAAATACTTCCTGTCTTACACTTTAAAAATGCTAAAATCTATTAAAAGTGTCTTTTACTTCATCCTTTGAGCTTTGTTTAAATCAATAAAAAGTCAATTATTTATTAAGTCAATAAAACAAAATTATTATATTTTAATATTGTACTGTATGACAATATTTTGTTACCCTGAATGACACGTATCACTGTGGCCTAAAAATATTGATTAAATGTGAGTCCTTCAGCAATAACAGTACTGATCCTATGAACTATTATTAGTAGCAGCAATAGTATTTTTCTTTTTTAGCTATTTTTTAAGTTATAAAACTGTGTAAAAAACTAGAGAAGATGTTGTGAGAGAGAGGATCCATGCGCCACACACATAAAGAACATGGATTTTATTATGCAAAATAATTTATCTGAAGCAAGAGGTACAATTTCATTCATGTAGGATTAAATCAGCATTGAACATTTCAAACAAAGTTATTACAAAACATTTTAGAAACATTGTGCAAAAAAAAAAAAAAAAAAACGCACAAAACATTGGATATCTTTTGCAAAGTAATATCACGACATCACATCACATCAGGTATTTTCAGCATCAGGTTGTGTCTGGATTGGTGGATGATCAGGATTGACATCTTTCTTTCTTCTCTGATAACTAAAAAATAAAAAAATTTGACACTGGTACAGAATATGATTTGCATCTGTTAAGTGTTATTAATAGTTTATTAATAGTAGGTTATAACACTTAATCAAAGTTTAAAAGTTTAACCAACAGTCTGTACAGTCTCAGTTTTTCAAAGTGCCCCAAATATGAAGCAGCTATTAGCTAATGTAATAGAATAGTTTAATATGATAATAATCAGTTTTCATACAGCAAGTAAATATGAATTGCATGATTTAGATGTTGTAAATGACTGAAAACGTGGGATAACAAAGCCACTTTCATTCAGCATAACGGGTGACATTGTGGTATAACATGAAACTTTTGTTGTGCTGAAGGACATGATACTGCATATATGTATATTATATTTAATATATCACCTATATAAAGTAATGGCCTTTACCTATAAAGATCATCTTTAAGTTTCATATTTAATATAGCTTTTTATAAAATAATAACATTAAAAGTATCTTTTCTGTGTTGTACTGAAGGACGTGTGCTTTTGTTACAAAGGTTACTAGAGGGTGAAAAAGTGAAATCATCAAATATTTCAGAGAGATTTACTCAACTTATCACATAGATAGAGGCTCTTCAATGGGTTCTCTTTGTAATGTGTCACACTGTCACATTTTTTTTTAAATTTTTTTTATCTTTGTTATACTGAATGACATTCATGAAACACAAAAGTCAGGACAAATTTTATTCAAGTTTTAAAATGTAGATGCAGTATGTTGCCCATTGTTCTAATATATTACTGCAAACACTAGCACAGTTATGCCATGGGTGTTCATTTATATTTTTAGGATGAATTTATACATTTTAAAAACGCTTTTATCATTAGAATTTACACTGAATGACATTTTGACACTTTAGAGCTCAATAACTCCCTTCATTTAATATTTTTGGGTCAAAAGAAGGGTTAGAGTTAAGTGATTTAATATTATATTTACACCTATTTATATTTTGTATGTTAAATGAATGCAGTCTAAAAAAAAATGCTGGGTTAAAAACAACCCAAGCTGGGTTAAATATGGACAAACCCAGCAGGTTGGGTTAAAGGGCACCTATTATACCCTCTTTCACAAGATGTAATATAAGTCTCTGGTCTGGTCAAGTGAAGTTTCAGCTCAAAATAAGGGGGTGAGCAAAAACATGCCGTTTACTATATTACTGTATGGCTGGCTTAAAACAAACCCAAAATTGGTTGGAAAAAAAAAAAAATGGCTGGGTGAAAACAACCCAATCCCTGGGTTTCTCCATATTTAACCCAGCATTTTTTTAGAGTGTGGCCTTCGGATAACAAATTTAGACGCCTCGTCTTCGACCCATTAGTAAATGCTGAAATTAACATCAACCAAGATTAATGCATTTATACCTCGCAGTTCTCACATTTCTAAGAAAAGAAGTCAGAATTGTGAGATGTAAACTTGCAATTGTGAGAAAAAAAAGTCGCAATTACCTTTTTTATTTAGTGACGGAAACAAGCTTCCATATGCACTAGATGACCTCAAAGCTAACAGACACTGACTAAACGCTTCTGTTTAAACAACAATGGTGAAACCTCTGAGGTGAAGTTATTCCTGCAGTAAGAGGAGCAGCTCAACAGCTGGAAGAAGAACGGAAAAGATGTTGTTTGAATCGACTGTGTTGTTTTTGAACAATTGCCACTAATTTGCCATCTGGTTTGAGCCCCATTGTGGTGAGCTTAACAGAACACTAAGCTATATTTTCAGGGTAGTGAGTGTGTGTTACGGTTACGGTGTGTGTGTGTGTGTGTGTTAGGCAGGGACACAGGGGTTATGACCATAGCAGCACTTTAATGGCTGCCATGAGAGGTGCAGTATTAAGTGTCAACTGTTGTTGTTAGTGAAAGGCTAATCATGCACCTGCCTGTCAGATTACATGGGTAATACTTTATTTTGATAGTCTACTTTAGACTAACTTAGCAACTATGTCAACTAGCAGTCATTAGAGTATTAGTAGACTGTCTGCTTAATATCTGCTAATACTTTATTTTGATTGTCAACAGACATTCTACTAACTATAGTTAAATTTGCAAGTACATGTCAACTTATTCTTCTAATCTAACAGTCTACTAATATTCTAAGCTAGTTGTGAGCAGTTGTGGCCTAATGGTTAGAGAGTTGGACTTGTAACCCAAAGGTCGTGGGTTCAAGTTTCAGTACCGGCAGATAATGTAGGTGAGGGGAGGGAATGAACAGTGCTCTAGTCCACTCTCATTACCCACAACTGAGGTGCCATTCAGCAAGGCACCGAGAAAAAAAAAAAAAAAAAAGGCTGCCCACTGCTCTGGGTGTGTGTGTGGTCACTGCTGTGTGTGTGCGCGCACTTGAATGGGTGAAATGCAGAGTACAAATTCCAAGTATGGGACACCATACTTGGCCACATGTCACTTCACTGACTTCAGTAGTTGCAAATTAATAAGAGTTAGTTGACATGCAGTTGCAAAGTTACTTATAGTTAGTAGAATGTCTAAAGTGTTACCAGTCGTTAAAGACAATGAACTTTTCTTGAGTAGCTTAAATACATTTTGAGTTTGATGTTATTACTTAAGTTTTGATATGAAGACCGCTACGTGCGTGTTTGTGCTTTTGTTGTCCTTGTTTTTCTTAATTATCTAAATCATTCATTCATTCATGAGTAAAAGGATATTATTTGAGAGAAAAAAAAAAATTGGAAATCGGAATCAATAATTAATTGAATTATATTAATTAATTAATTTGTTAGTTTGTTCATTTGTTCGTTCATTCATTCATAGGAAAACAGGATATACAGGATATCCAGTGAGAAATAACTGGGTCATATAAAGTAATTTTATTTATTTATTCATTGTTTGTTTGTTTGATTGTCTGTTATTAATAAGCCTTAAAAATAAAATAAAAACCTCATCAAATGTTTATCCATCACCATTGTTAACTTTGTCTTAGATGTTTATGTTTTTTTCATAATTAGGAATGTGAATAGTGTAGCTCAGATCATGTGGTCTTGGGAGAAATAAATAAGAAATGTTTGAGTTTATATTGAAATTTCATTGCAATTTGAGACAGCTGAAATCTAGAGGAAGCACATGTGTGATCACTGGGGCTTTTTATATGAAAATATGCGATTTTTCAGTAAATGTCCCAAATGGTCTCCATTTCTTTTTACTGCTGCCCAGGAGAAACAATTGAGAATTGAGAGAGACTTATGATTTCTCTTTCTTATTGGTGTGCGTATTGTTGTTGTGTCCAGATTTACTGAACTGATGACTAACTGAATTCAGCACACTAATCAATAGACCCCTTTCACCTGCGCACACACACACACACACACACACACACGTCAATCTGAGAGACAGGCAGAGAGATCCCTAAGGTATTAGGCAGGTAATGCATTATTGAAGAGTGCATCTTGCCAAGCAGACCGTCTTAAAATAGTGTACTACACTGCAGCAGCCAGAAAAGTCAAACACACAAAAACACTGACCACAGCGAGATTTTCCTGCTTCTCAGCTACTTTGTAAACCAAGGTAAAACCTCCAACTCTGACAGAACGCACAGATGCCTCTGCTGTTGCCTCATTCATCCAGAAAGTCAATAACAATGTATCGCTGTTCATTTATTAAAAAAAAAAAAAAAAAAATTAATAATGCATGGAATTATGGGTTTGTCAGAATTGCTTATGGTGAATGTTAAGTCAAAAATCAATCCTACATATGAAGTTGAGTCTGTTTGTAAATATAAAAGATAATGTTTTATTCAACAAGGACAAGACCGTGAGGAATTAAAGTTGTGTGTTAGACATTATTTTTGAGAAGCAAAGGTGGGATTTTTTTTTTTTTTTTTTTTAAGAGATTGAACTTATGATTTTACCCCTTTAGGATGATAAAACTGAAATATCATAGACTAACAGTGAAGGAGGGACCAACTTAGCAGCATCCTGGTAACACGACGACAGTGTTGTTGTTGTTTACTAACACTAAAACTATTAAAAATCTCTTTTGTTAACTGAAATAAAGTAATATATACATATTAGATGCAAACTTAAACTTAAAGAAAATGACATAAAAATTAGAAATGAAATAAACTGAAATATGATAAGTTTGGGTTGCATTACTAACATTAATAAGCTTCTACCACATTTTCCTCAAGAAAGTAAATCTGTGATCATGCTCATGTATTGTATCTGCAAAATTGTGAAGATACATAATTCCATTTCCATTTTGAAGAATTTGCTGTTCTAAATAGTTATAGATAACACAATAATTAATGGTTTCTAAAATTAAGTGCAGTCCCTTACAAACATAATGCATCTACAGGAATAAATCATTTATATAAATATGCAATCTCTCTAATGCAAGACTTCATTAAATAATCAGGAAGATTATCTGATGTGCTAAATCTTTTACTTGCAGCTAAATGATGCAGTGGCTGACATTCTACTTAAAAAAAAAAAAAAAAATCTGGAAATTTAAAATGGCTCTGCCTTTCAGATATTTAATTATTATTGGTCTTGCGGAAATGGGTGGCAAGACAGAGAGATAAAAATATGAAAACTATGAAACGTTACTGAATGAAGTTTAAAGAGGAAGTACGTCAGGGGCGTTTCCTCCGAGGAGGCAAGGGAAGCCGTGAGCTCCTCAAAAATTGGATGAGAAAATAATCCATATTGGAATAATAAAACAACGCAAAATGCGACATTAAAAAAAAAAAAATATATAAACCACTCGTTTTTCTAAAATAACGCTGTCAAACAGCAACACCCACAGGTGCCTCCTCTGATCCCATTGACTTAAAACAGACACCCTAAAGCGTGCAGTGGATTTAGTGGGGGGTAATTGATAATGAATGGGGGAAAATCGCGTGAGAGGAGGCAATGCCTCCATCGCGCTATGATTGAATATGATTGGTTCCGAGTTCGCGAATCAGTCTGAATGAACAAAATTATGCATTTAATGGGAAGACTAATTAAAAAGTAAGTAAACAACTCAGCCATTAGATATTACCTCTTTATGTCATGTCAAAAGCAAACTTGATATGGACTAAAAAAAAAAAATATGACTATAAGGATTTTTTTAGTGAGCAATCAGCTTTGTGAAATTAAATGTAGCTTACTACATCTTCATCTGTGAGCATTGTTTACAGAGCCTGATGACGGATGAAAATAAGACATCACTTCACAAATAAAATAGATTGTTTAAATTGTTAAATTGTGCCTTTAGTTATTATTTTGGAATAAATGTAAAAATGCTTTAAAAACTAACTGGATTAGATTTATACTTGGTTTTAATGAATCGGACATTAATTACATAGTTAATGTAAAAATACAAAATAGAATTTGGTTTCTCTATTTTATGTAATGTTTATTTAACCAGGAAAATGTGACAACATTACGTGTAAATGGGACATGAATTTACAATTGCTCAAGCATTTAAAGGGATAGTTCACCCAAAAATGAAAATTATCCCATCAAGCCATCCTAGGTGTATATGATCTTCTTTCAGACAAACACAATTGTAGAGATATTTCAAAATATCCTGGCTCTTCCAAGCTTTATAATGGTAGTGAATAGGGGGCCTGATTTTGAAAACCAAAAAAGTGCATCCATCCATCATAAAAATAATCCATACGGCTCCAGGGGGTTAATAAATGCCTTCTGAAGTGAAGTGTTGGGTTTTCATAAGAAAAATGTCCAACTTTATTAACTATAATAACTAGCTTGCAGCAGATGGCCGTATGCGTCGATTTGCGGCGGAAGAGTGACCTCTGACCCGACACATGACGTAATGATGAAAGCGGAAGAGCAGAGGATAGAGCAAAACCAAACACGCAAATTAGAAGTCTAAAATGATCATTTTTAAAGAGAAATCTTGGAGGATTTCGATATAAGAGAAGAGTATCTTGAGCGTGTTACACAACCTTGCGAAGCATGCGTACGGCCGTCTGCCGGAAGCTAGTTATTTTAGTTTAGAAAGTTCTAAATATGGATATTTTTCTTACAAAAACCCATCGCTTCGCTTCAGAAGACAAGTCCCTGAAGCTATGGATTATTTTTTTGATGGATGGATGCATTTTTTGGGGCTTCAAAATCTCACCTCCGATTCATTATAAAGCTTGGAAGAGAAATATTTATTTTTAAATATATCTCTGATTGTGTTCGTCTGAAAGAAGATGGCTTGAGGGTGAACTATCCGTTTAAAGCGGCAGACAACAGAACTAATATAGTTATCATTACATTTATCACTCTTGGTGTGAACGGGCCTTTAGAGACCATTTAAAAGCGTCAGTGAATCTGACAGGACTCAGCATTATACAGATGAATGTTTTAGTCTATTAATAACACACATGTGCATTCATTTTTCTATGTCACAATTAATATTCTCGCCTCTCTTCACTGCTTTCAAATAGACTTTTACAACTAGATTGAATTCAGAGCTTTATCTCTGTATGTCACATCACGTCAAGATTTGCTCTCACATACGTTTGAGAGCGCCGGATTGTTGTCACATTGAATATTTATAGCAGGTTTTTGAAAAAAAGCCTTGATGAACATCTTCTAAATAATACAAACACGTACAAATGTCAGTGTGATTTGTTAGCTTTAGCGTGAGAGCAGCCAGCTCTGACAGCATGGCAATCTACATGTCAATTTCTGTTAATTGGCCGACCCGAGTTTGATGCGACTTTTGACAGCTGTTGGCGGCGAGGCCCTAGATCTACAGCATGACATTCCGCCGTTGTTAGGCGATGTTACATCTGTTTTTTGCAAAAAGCCCTTCTTGTTGATTTTTAAGGATCCTGATCCATAATAAGGGGATTTGGAGTTGGATTGTTTTTTTTGAGATGCGTGGGGTGGCGTCAACCGAGGAAATTTGTGTTTCTCTCGCAATTTTTGGTGCCTAAAAAGTGGCACCCTGGAGGAAGAGGGCGAAAAAAATCAAAACGCACACGTATCAAGACTTTTGGTCTAATTAGGATAGAGTCATGTTATTTGCTGCGAGGCATGCGCTGACTGTATTTAAATGCAGCCTCCTCCTGTAATTACACTGCCAAAGGGCTTTACTGTTACAGCTCGCCTTACATGCCTTTATGAAGACAGCTTACATAGACAGTAAGTCTGCTTTAATTGTATTCCCGGGCTTATACAGTGGCAATCAAAAGCATTGGAATATGATAAGGCCATTCCTATACACAGGCTTCTTTGTAAATGTTATTTTCAGGTTAGAGGTCTGAGATCTACTATGAACAGAAACTTTGATAGTCAGGAAGTTATAAACGTCCTGGCTGTTAACAGAGCATCAATTAAATATGTTTCACATGTAATTGAGTTCATGAGTAAACTGTAAAACTTGCTGCTACAATTCCAGGTTGTTGCTAGGGCGCTACTTTAAATATACAAAGACTCACTATATGAACGGAAGAAAGTGCAACGTGCAATATGGCGGAATAAGTCCTGCCTTCTAAATAAAAGAGCCAATCGCCAGTTGGTAAAGTCATCGCGTCACTGCAGCTGCTGTTAGAAGCTCTGTTTGCTATAGAAACAGTCAGCTTATAACTGCACATGCGCATTGGCTGCTCCAGCCTGAAAAAAAAAGCATTTAGAAACAAAATTCATGAGACAATTGTTGTCTTGTTTCTTTTGTGATTCCAAATATGAAATGTATTCATAAGCTTGGTGAACAGCTTTGATGTTTTCCCTTTCAAAGAGATAGGAGCTGCACTTGCATGACTGATATAGCTGCCCGAGAGACATTTCAAAGATGGCCGATGAGTGAAATGGCTTGCCCTTAAAGGACTTTGGTGGTTTGTAGCACATTGATGAGTGGTTGCTAGGGTGTTCTGGTTGGTTTCTAAGGGTGAATGTTCTATAGACCTTATGCTCCAGAGAAACAAGCGCGCAGTCATCTTTAGAATACTGCGTTTGAACTTCTGTTTTTGCAGTAGCTTTGTATATTTCTATGGCATCACTGTATTTATTAGTGTATTTACATACTGTAGAGTTAATGAAAGTTATCATGAGCATTGTAATATTTGAAGCGGGTGTCATAGCAAATGTCAGTAGAACATTTTTAAAATGACCGGTTTATTCATAAATCCATAAGATCTTACCTTCATGCTGTGGAAATACAAACCAGAAGACTCAACACAACATAATCTTAATCATAATAAAAAAAAATGAAAGATTTTCAAGGTATACATATTTATGATTTTCGTTTTGTGTTTTTTTTTTTTTTTTCCATTCATTTTTTCTGGTTTTGCATGTTGGTCGCACCACATGACTTTGATTTTTGATGACAAAAAGTTTTTTTTTTAAAATTATTATTAAAAAAATAATAATATTAATCATGTGAAATTATGCCAAACTACTCGTTGTTTTTTTATTTTTTTTTTATTAAATTTTATTATTTTATTAGCTTTAATAAATTATTTTATCGAGCTTTTTTTTTTTTTTTCTTTTGGTTTTTCAGCTTCAGGACATTTGTAAAAATACTATATTTCTATCTTTTATTATTATTATTATTTAAAAAAAAATAGTATTAATCATGTGAAATTATGCCAAACTACTTGTCGTTGTTGTTGTTGTTTTTAAGAATTTTATTATTTTATTACCTTTTTATTTATTTAATTTTATTAGCTTTTATAAATTATTTTATTGAGCTATTTTTCACTCTTTTTCTTTTCTTTTGGTTTTTCAGCTTCAGGACATTTGTAAAAATACTATATATATATATATATATATATATATATATATATATTTATATATATATTTTTTTTTTTTTTTTTTTTTTTTGCATGATTTGCCCATAGGTGCCCAATGGTGTGTACTTATTGCAATATTACCCTACAATGCATTTTCATTGACTTTTCTATTTTTCTATTGCTGTTATTTGGATTACATTACTATATAAACCTGGCAGTGAAACACAGTTCTGCCACAGTTTCCAGGATTATGTGATGTAGCGCTGGAGAAATACTAACAAAAACAATGACAAAAGCAACAATGGCAGTATTATTCATACACCGCTATGAATTTCATTGAGGGGGAAAAAAGAGAAAATGTATTAAAACAACTGTCTGGCCTTTTGTCACATTGACAAGAGTGTAAAATTAAATCCCTGTTCTTGCTCATATCTGTGGTTTGGCCTGGGCCCAGGATTCTCCCAGTGGTCCGCGCAGACAGTCCACCGCACCCTGTTGGGCCGTATCCAGGGAGACGGTGAGTCTTGGCGACGGCCCTGTTGACTGAGCGTGCAGGACAGGAAATGGTTGGAGCAGGAGTGTGTTCATTCCGACTCCACACCCTCCCTGACGGCAGACGGCTGCATGATATGCACAATAGACGCAGACGCTGATGACCACACACCCAACTACAGCTATTAGTCACTCCAGACATACTGACACAAATGAGACACAATAATCTACTGAATCTAAACAGCAATAGTAAAATACACTGCCCGGCCAAAAAAAAAAAAAAGTTACTGTTTGGATTTAAATAGGCAGATACTTAACAGTCTATGACTGGATCATTATTGCTGTGATTTATTATGTTTCTAGCATATTATATGTTTGGGAACAGTTCTTTTAACCCTAATTGATGGAGTGTGTAGCTTTTCATTTCTTAAACAACCATGTAGGAAGACGTATCATGGCCATATTCCAGGATAACAAAGCCAAGATTCATCAGGCTTAAATTGTGAAAGAATGGTTGGGAGGGAGCATGAAGAATCATTTTCACACATTAAATTCATTGAAAGTCTTTGGGATGTGCTGGAGTAGATTTTAAAGAGTGCTCAACTCTTGCATTGTCAATGCAAGATCTTGACAGTGCAAGAGTCAAGCACTTTGTACTTACTTGAGTTTATAAGGAATTTTGTGCAATATTGCAATATTGTGTTGCTATTACTTAAGGGTGCATGTTGAAAACATATAAAAAAGGATAATTGGTCAAACACAAATTAGTTTTCAAAATACTAAAAATTCTGATGCCTCAATTATTTTTTAGTTAAACTAAGACAACATTTCTACAGTGTGTGGAAAATGATTGAAAAAATATCTCACACATGTTTTACTTAAAATTGAAAGTTAATACAAAGACAAACAAAGAAGTTGTCGCTATTATGGTGATCAGTGTTTGGTTTAGTTGGGCTACAACTACAATAATAATCATGTTCACACTCAATGCCTCTGCATTACAATTTTTCTCAGCATGGAGACAAGAGGTGTCAGTCAATAAATGGGAAAACAAAGTAAAAAAAGTAAATTTTCTTGTAAATGTAAAAGTAATGCGGTACTTCACTAGTTACTTGAAAAAAAAAAAAATCTGATTACGTATCATTTGGGATTTGGGAGGAAGGGAGAACACTATTTAGCTCACACTTTCTAATGCCTTGCTTTCATATTGCATTCTTTTGCTGTCTGGCTGTTGCTAATCGCTAGTCAGGACAGTTCAGTTTCCACCAAAAAAAAAAAAAAAAAGAACCCAAATATAGTTAAATTCCTTACAATTACAATTGCTAGTTTTGAGTGACATGAGGGTGAGAAAATAATGTTATAATTTTAACTTGTTAACTTGTGTGAATGACTCCTTTAAAGGTCCTCAGGCATATCAACAATTACACATGCTTTATTATCATATTTCAAACGTCTGAGTCATCAGCCGTAAGATCAGCACTTCTATCTTGACTCTGTCCTGGTGGTCTGGGTGGTTTACACCGAGCGGCTCCAGGCAGTCAGTCTCCCTAAGAATGACTGTAATCCACTCTAAACACAAATAAACCTGGATTACCACCAAAAGCAGGCTTGTGCAGCATCTTTTGCACCTAAAACCAATATTGCCATGCGATTTGCAGCGCTCGGCTTTGACTACCCCTGAGTTGTGCACAATGCAGGTTAGATTGAATTTGTTTACGCACCATTTCCATTCAAAGGGCCCAGAGAAGAGGAGGTGTGAGGAGGGTCGGCTGGGACTGAGGATCAGCCTCCATTTGCTGATTAAGACGCCGTGACTGAGATAGAGTTCCTGAACGAATGTGAACGAGACACAATAGAGGAAAAAGTGTAGCACACAAAGCTAGCATCTTTACCTCTCATTCTGTAGTAAAGTTTAACAATGTGTCCTAGCTAGGGTAAAAAAGTCTAATTTTTTTTTTTTCTGTCCTTAGTCTAAAAGTCAAATATTACACATGGTCACAGCTATTAGAATATATTTAATGTGGAGTCAGATATTGCACCAATCAAATGTCAGTGTGGGCGGAGCTACCAAACACAACACAACAAATTTAGAAACCATGTTTTGCCTCTCTCAACTGTCTTAAATTTTTCTTCTTTTTTTACTTTTATCTTTTCTATTCACCTTATTCTTAAAGCAAGAGAAGTGCAACCATTGTAACTTGATTGTTATGTGTTATCATATTATATGTTGCTATATCATTTGTTGCTTATAGCTGGTATTTGATTTGATAGATATGTGAACTCCGCAACCCTCCAGCTGCAGCAAATATCTGTCAAGACGCTTCCCCCAACATGCTAATTGGTGTCCTTTGGTCTTTCTTCCACCTCCCCTTCTTTCCATCCACCCATACAGCCAGCAAGCGGCACATTCCACATGTCAGTCATCTGCAGCGGTCACAGGATGGCCTATAGGCTGAATCCAAGAGGGTGGTGGCTTAAACAGCACTGATTGTGAGCAGTTGTCTTGGCCTCTCACCCCCTGACTTTACTTCTTATCTACTCATTCTGTTTCTCCAAGCCAGCTGATGTACTTAGAGAGCTGCAAGAGCTTGGAAATCAGACTATGGGAATGTGAGAATGCTTTTTAAAGAAAGGCACTTGTGCTGGAGGGGTAATGTCTATATCTGTCTTTTTGGTACCATTAGGAGGTTTTTTGTTTTAGAGCATTGTGACACTTCCATGACAGTTGAGTACAATTCCCCTTCACATTTTCATTACTGAAATGTGTCCAGATGTTTTACTTTTGATTCCCCACTCTAATAAGAATACATTGGCGGCATCATGTTCTATGGAAGCTTGTTTCCGCCACAGAATTAAAAAAAAAAAAAAAAAAAAAAATGACTTTATAATTTGCAAATGAGTTTATATCTCGCAATCCTATGAGTCCTAAAAGTCAAAATTATGAGATATCAAAAATCAGAAATGTGTGATAAAAGCTCGCAATTGTGAGAAAAAAGTCAAAATTGCGGCTTTTTTATTTGCAATTCTGACTTTATAACACGCAATTCCCACATTATATCTCACAATTCTGACTTTATTTCTCGCAGTTGTGAGTTTTTAATCACACAGTTCTGATTTTATAACTTGCAACTGTGAGTTTGTCTCACAATTCTGAGAAAAAAGTCAGAATTATGAGATAAAAAGTCACAATTACCTTTTTAATTTTTTTTTTTTTTTTTTTTTATTTAGTGGTGGAAACAAGCTTCCATAATGTTCATCTCACTCTCTCTCTCTATATATATATTTATATACAAATTACCATGTATCTCATTATAATAATATGAAACAATTATTAAATAAATTAAATAAATAAACAAATAAATACATGTTTTTTGGGGGGTGGATTTTGGATTTTTTTGGTGAAATATGACATTATTTACAGGTTTTGTGCGATTATGTCATTAAATTGCATATATTTGGACAGATTCATTAGTCATGCATGATCTTTGCTTTCTTCATTTCTATTCAGAGAGTGTCAGAACTCAATGGAACTACAGTAGTAGGTTGTGAGAGAGAGTAGGAAAGTGAGAGAGCAAGGGAACACGTGGATAGAGTACAAAACGTTTAGCTGTGTAAGTTTTTTGCTCAGGCGGGGCAGGAGATGCCTCAGATGTCTGGGGCTGGGGGCTTCACGCTGTGCAGGAGGCCTTCGGAACTTGTCATCACATCAGGAGGTGTCTGTAGGAGGGCAGTCATACCCTTCACACACTCTATCCGTTCACTACTGTTTCCTTCCCTGGCAGATCACAGCCGAGGTGAGTTAACCTCAGCGCTACATGAGCACACAACCCTAGAAAAGAAAAATCAAATCAGATCTCTTTAATATCACAATTCTATCTCTGGGCACGTTCACATGACAATGATGTACTAAAAACATTTTTTTTTTTTTTTTTTTTGTGTATTTTTCATATACAGATGACAACATTGTCAAGACAATCCAGTGCTCTGGGCAAAATAGGAACATGCTACATACAAATTTTTAAGAGAAAAAATTGCCAATTTATCATATTGACCCCTGCTGTTGACTCAAGACATGTGTAATGAATTAATACAGTTGACTCACCATTTAAAAGAGGACCTTTCTTGCTTTGGTTGCTGCGAACTCTTCAATAACCTTGGATTAATCCAATTTGTGACAGATTTGGTGATCAATTTGACCATTCGCAAACACCTGTTGCTATGTCCGACAAGCCATGCCCCTCTCACGCCACACATCATGTTCTCAGAGTGAAAAATACATTGTGGAACAAAAAGGACAAGACTGAGCAGGTTACTTTTGATATGAAACAAAGTCTCTAATTTTGTAATTTTTAAAGACATTTAAACAATAAATACCATTTTGTGGCTCTTTTTGTGACAGATCGCTGTAACCCCTCAGTTCAATCGGCTCGTGAACGATCATCTCTTCCTACTAGTTAACTTTTAGCATCAAATAAACATGAATGAACATCAGAAGGAATGTTGTTTCAACCACAGAAAGACATCAGTACACACCACTTTTCAAGTTCAAGTCCACTGATATTAATCTACTAACTCCCCTGATTGCTTTGTCAGACATAACAGTGGATTCAGCATTATGACTGGTTAGATCACCTGTCAATCAAACTCCCGGCGAAGACATTGTCCAGTTTGCCTAGTGCTTCCGCTGGCCCTGATCACCATTCACATTGATCCGTGAAAATTACTAAAAACACTGTTTTCTGCTGCCAGGCCAGTAGGTGGCGATGTCACTTTGTGAAGAAACTATGAGCCTATAGACTGAACAATACGCATGACGTCACTGTTTTCAAAAACGTGTAAATGAACAGCCAAAATGCATAAAAAAAAGTTTTACATTTTTAGTTTAAAATGGTGTCGAGTAAATGGCCCCTTAAACATCAATGAGTTTATATGGAGAGTAAATGGAGATTCTGAGAACTGAAATACCAAATTTGAGGACATAAATCTATTTTCTTGTAGCTTTAATAAGAGAGAACTCGCTGTCTCATATTGCCACTGAAGACCTTCACCTGCTGTGGAGTGAGGGCACTAGATTGATTAGACTGGAAGATGAGTCCCAGATAGATGACCTCAGAGGAAGTGACCCGTAATTAAGCCATTTGTCAGTCATTAGCCCTGCTCTAACTGGAGCAAATTCCTACATGTCCCTGAGTGAACCCTAAACAAAGACTCCAGCTGCAGGGGCACTTTTAGTACATCAGAAAATCATATCCAGAAGTGTTATTCAAAGAGCTTATGTCCATTCATTAGAGGAGATCAGTTCAATTATATACTGTATTGAAATGTAAAAAAAAAAAAAAAAAGTGTTGTTGGTTTAACTTAAAAAAGTAAGTTATCTGGTTGCCTTAAAATTGAGTTCATTAAAATTAAAAATTTGAGTTAATACAATGAAAGTAATCTTCATTGTATTAACTCAAAAATAGCCAATATCCTAGTAATATGCATGCTAAGAAGCAACTAGTATATAATATTAAAATTATATTCTACTAAAATTATAAAAATAATAATAATATTATTATATATATAAACTTTGCCTCAGGTGTTTCACCTAAAATATCCTCAGGCAGTAAAAAAAAAAAAAAAAAAAAAAAAAAAAAAAAATATATATATATATATATATATATATATATATTGATTTCTTAATCAGTCAATGGTTATTATAGGTCTTATAAGTCATAAATGACTGGTATATGTGTTTGCGTGTGTGCTGTATAGAGTGTGTATGTGTGAAGCTCCAGAGGTCAGAGGGAGGGACGGGCTTTGACTGATTGATAGCCGCACGGCCTGGTGTGGAAGGTCACAGGGGTGAAACAGGCTCGACTGGGAAAATGTATCCTGCGACAGTCTCGAGGTCAGGGTTTAAACATTGTTATGCACTCTGGGTAATTTCCATTCCGTTGTGAGAAAGGAAAGTCCTCGTCTTCATGAGCGTGTGTATGTCTCCACAAAACTGTGCTTTAGGGTCCAAATACTGGAAATAGAAGCTACATTTGTTTTGCTATTTGCTTTTATGGTGTTTGATTTGACATACTAATTGCACGTGGTGGAATAAAATATCATGAGGCTCCAGGACTGAACGTGCTATTGAACCAAAGCAAGCTATGTTTAGAAACTCAGGCAAACATCCTGGGTATTCAATCATGAAAACAAAACTAGAAATAGAGAGAAAACTCTCTTAAAAAAAAAAAAAATAAATAAATCAATAAACTATTTTTCCAATGATTAGCAGTAACAAAACATTATATCAGAGCTGTTTGTCACATTTTATCACAATTATCATTGTATAAGAAATATACTCTCAAGTATGATTCAGTTCAGTGAATCAGTTCATTCTGAACCAATTCAAAAAGTGATTCTGTGACTCACTTGAGCCCCTGCATGACATTTGCATATTTAGAATTGTAGCTAAATATTTATTGTACTACACCCCAAAAATTGATTTTCTTACTTAGTATTTTTGTCTTGATTGATTTCCAGTACGAATATCTAAAAATTCTTAAAGGGGACCTATAATGCCCCTTTCACAAGATGTAATATAAGTCCAAAGAATGTCAGTGAAGTTTCAGCTCAAAATACCCCACAGATCATTTATTATAGTTTGTCAAATTTGCCCCTATTTGGGTGTGAGCAAAAACACACCGTTTTTGTGTGTCCCTTTAAATGCAAATGAGCTGCTGCTCCCGGCCCCTTTTCCAGAAGAGGGCGGAGCTCTAACAGCTTGCGCTTCGGTTGCTCAACAACAACAAAGCTGGAGAATCTCACGCAGCCAAAATAAGGATTGTCAGTAACAGTGTTCAGCCTTACATTGTTCAAACCGGAGTCGACACTGATGGAGAGACTCAGGAAGAAGTTACAACTTTTGGAATGAAACTGGACGTTTCTGAATGGTTAGTGGATAAATTTATGTAGTTGTTGTGGAGTTGATTCAACTCATCGACTAGCATGTGCCGTCATGTTAATCTTTTGTGCAAAACCAGCGTTGAAACAACTCTTTCTTCTTCTCTAAAGCAGCCCAACATGGCCTCACCCCCTTTGTTTTGTATTCCTGGGGGCGGGGTTAATGTACATTTTGGGGTTTGTGATGTCACAACCTGGGAAGAAGCTCATTGTAGTCCCTACCAGCTGTTTGTTGTAGTCCTTAAAAAGCGATTTCTGTAAAAGAAAATATCTCCCTTTGCATTGAACTTTGAGCGTCATAACTTTGCAGATGTTGTTTATGATCAAACAGCAACATTACACACTAACTAAAGTTAAAAAAGTGAAATCATAATCAAGGACCACTTTCAATAATGATACATTTAAGAAGCAAAATGACAGAATATATTAAGTGTTGTTTTCTGAAATATATCAAAATTAAATAAGTTTTTGCTTAAAACAAGCAAAAAATATTTGCCAATGAATTTAGGAAAATAACAGTTCATAGGGAAAACGAGATTATTTTGCCTTATTGACAGATATTTTTCTTGATTTTGGTCATTTTTCAGAAAACAAGACAATTTCTTGAGTCATTTTGCTTCTCAAGTAAATGCATCTTGATTTATGAAAGTTTAGATATTTGTACTGAAAAACACAATACTGATTAAGAATGTTTTATAGTATGTTTAATTTGTAATATTCAGAATTCATGAATTGTACTGTTTTTAGTATTGCTAGTTGTGTTTAAATTTTTTTTAGCATAAAGTACAATAATGAGAATTTGGGGAGAGAAAAAAAAACAAAAAAACAATGTCACAATGCAAAACAATCTTAATTCTCCATAGAATTAGCTTAATTTCCTTTATGCAAAATATACCTTCTTATTATAGATTGTAGGTCTTCGTGACATTCACCTAAGTGTACCGATGGAAGGAGACGAAGAGGCAGCAGCAAATCAAGAAGAGCGATTGCCTCCGTCACTCTCTCTCCTCTGACCTCCAGTTTCTCCTCTGTCCAGATCTCCGTTCTTTCATCCCTGTATCCCAGCTCAGTGTCTCCCTGATCCCTGCAGCAGTGGATGTCTTACAGCAGCTGACAGACAGACAGGATGAGAGCTGACAAGCTGAAATAATTACACACGCCTGTCTGTCTGCGAAAAACACCTCAGCCCTGCCTTCAATTAAACAGACAGGCGACAATTGGAGTTGATCACGGCCCAGACATCCACCACAGGCTCTGCAAAATGAGACTAACTAGCTGCCTATCTAGATGCAGGACTAGATTTTTAACGAGATTTTTACACTTTCTGAAGAAAATGTAAATGGTTGCCTTTCATGATGCCAAATGTTTATATGCAGTTACCAGGGTTTTGTTGAAGTGTTTTGAGTGTTTTTTACACTCTTTATTGACATCTATGGTTTCTTGAAGAACCTTGAACATCCATGGAACCTTTTTGTTGCACAAAAGATTATTTATAGTGAAAAAAGAGTGTAAACATTTGAATAATTTAAAGAGCCTAAGAAAAACATGTTTTTGTTTTAAGAACCTTTAACTCAAAGGTTCTTTAGGAAACCAAAAATGGTCACTGTGAAAACACCCCTTTGTAACCTTTAGTTTAGTGTAGCATATCGAAACCCAGTTGCAACTGTATTATATTTTATAGGCAAATTTCTAAGGTCTCTAAATAATCTAAATGATTAAAGGTTTGCTGAAAAACATGTTGGATACAATCTGCTAGAGTGAAAAGTTTTTTGGGGGATATTTCTCGTAAATTTTACAAACAATTATAAAGAAATGTCAAGTAACACATTGAATTAAACATTAATTTTCTTGTACTTCTACATTTTCTCTTAAAATTTGCTCCAATAATCTTTATCTTATACAACTTTGTAAGTGGTAGAGTGGTAGTACTCACACCGCCAAAACGTTCGAAGTGAATGGAGCCACTTTTACTAAAATGGCTATAAATCGTGAATGGAATGAGATATTTTCACTAAACTCAGCACACCTATGTAAGAGCTCATTCTGTGGTCATGTGAAAAAGGATGCAGTGATGCAGGAAAAACACGTGGAAAGTCTATAACTACTTCATCGTTAGTCCAATTGACTTGAAAATTGGCTTTAAGTGTCGTTGTCCGAGGTGCCATGATTGTCTATGATGTACCTCGAAAAACATTTCCGCCATTTGCCAATGAATTTTGAGCAGCTATCAGACAAGGTGAACGGAGGCCGATCGGAACGAGACTTGCTGGGCCTGTTTGACTCACGGCCCTAGAGGCCTGTGAGCAATTCGAAAGAACTTGGCCACCAGGTTTTTTCACGTGCGTAAAGGACCGTGTATCGTGTGATTTTTCGCAGAAAGCCCACAACATTCGTACCACATGGTAGAAGTACTTATTCTGAGCAGCTTTGCCTCTAGGACCACCTCTGTCCATCGAATCATTCGTTAAGTATTGGAGATTATTTCAAAAACCAACTTCGGTGAACTAGTCCTAGGTTTTTGGCTCAACCTTGACAACTGTTAAATAGCTTTAAAAACCATTTATTTTCTATGGTAAATTGTCTGTATTGGCTGTAAATGGTCTTTTCCATCTATGATCTAAGTGGCTACATGCTTGCTAAATAAAACATATCTTTTTACGCAAGTGCTTAAAAGCCTTAAAACGCTTGAACCCCAATAATTGCTGCTTATTCATACCCTTCTCAATAATCAATAGAAAAGCCTTTAATGGCTATTACAGTAATCAAACGCTTGCTATAATTGCTGACCAGCTTTTTGCATGTCTCCACTGGTATTTTTGCCCATTCGTCTTTAGCGATGAGCTCCAACTCTTTCAGGTTAGAGGGTCTCCTTGCCATCACCCTGATCTTTAGCTCTCTCCACAGATTCTCAATTGGATTTAAGTCAGGACTCTGGCTGGGCCACTGCAAAACGTTAATGTTTTTGTCTGCTAACCATTTCTTCTCCACTTTTTCTGTGTGTTGTGAGTTATTGTCATTCTGAAATGTCCACTGGTGCCCAAGGCCGAGTTTCTCTGCAGACTGCCTGATGTTGTTGTTGAGAATTTTGATGTATTGCTCCTTTTTCATGGTGTGATTAGGTTCCCTGGTCCACCGGCTGAAAAACACCCCCAAAACATTAGGTTCCCACCACCATGTTTGACAGTGGGGATGGTGTTCTTAGGGTTGAAGGCTTCTCCTTTTTTACGCCAAATGAAGGCTACATCATTGTGGCCAAACAACTCAATTTTTGTTTCATCTGACCATAAAACAGAAGACCAGAAGTTTTCTTCTTTGTTCAGATGAGCATTTGCAAAGGCCAAGTGGGCTTTTGTGTGCCTTATCTGGAGAAGTGGTGTCCTCCTTGGTCTGCATCCGTTGAACCCAGCAGTGTGCAGTGTCCGTTGGACTTTCTGCCTTGAGATGTTGCCACCAGCAGAGCCCAGATTCATCAGGATGGCCTTGGTGGTGATCCTTGGATTCTTTTTTTTACCTCTTTCACTATCTTTCTGGCCAGCACAGGTGTCACTTTTGGCTTCCAACCACGTCCTCTGAGATTTTTCACAGTGCGGAACGTCTTGTATTTTTTAATAATACTTTGCACTGTAGCCACTGGAACTTCAAAATATTTAGATATGGTCTTATAGCTCTTTCCTGACTTGTGAGGAGCCACAATGTGCAGCCGCAGGTCCTTAGTAAGGCCATGACTGTCCACAAACCAACAGCAGAGAGCTTCTCTTTTTCACCCGTCGAGTTGATTAAAACAGCTGTTCCCAATGAATCAGGGTAATTAGGATGCTTTAGAACAGCTTGGACTATTTGGAATGGTATAGATCTTTGGATTTTCCCATAGACTGTGACAGTTTGCAAAAGGTATGAATAATTTTGGACATGCCACTTTTTGTTCAAATGTAAGATGAGTAATAATTTTTTCTACAATGATGCCTCTTGTACATTGTCTTATTATCTTCTGGGAGACGCCTGTGTCATTTCTAATCAAGAAAAAAACTTGCTGGTTGAATAAAAGTAACTTTAAGTCAGAATTTGCCTGGGGTATGAATAATTTCGGGCTTGACTATATATATATATATATATATATATATATATATATACACACTAAAGGTTCAATGTCATATGTCAGGCTTTACAGGGTTAAGACAAACCAGTCTACTTCCATGTCTCTATGATGTTCTGGTTTCTAAATATAGCTTGGTTCACTTTTTTCGCTTGTTTTATGACAACAACTTGTCTGCGTGCTTCAAAAATAATAGCACACCTGTCTGAGGTTAAACTGTTTGAGGTGATTAGAAGGTCTGATGGCGTTCCCACCACATCTCAGGTCAATAAGACAACAAGATTACAAGTCCTTTGTTTTAAACTTGGATTTGACAGAGTCTGTCAGTGTCTGTCCTTCATGGTCTCTCATGCAAGAGGACTCGTCTATTGAGAGGAACGATGAGTTTGAGGAATGCTGTCTCCTAAATGAGCGAGGTTAATTATGACGCTGACCCCTTCATTCCAGCAATAGTTGCGACGTGTTTCATGCTGGGCACATTGCTGAGGTCAAACATGAGCGGGCAGGGAATGAAACGTCGCTTATTTACATATAGAGTGATGGCTGTCTGCTTTATCACCTCTCAGCGATTAAATATTAACCGTGTTAGAGAATGCCGCCAAGCCGCGCTCAGGAATCACAGCTGACTTTTGGACTGCTGTTTTGAAGGTTCACTGCGTGTCTTATAGTTTTGTGATTTGAACACACCTCTAACACCTAAGTATTATATTTAGTGCATTAAAGGATTAGTTCACTTCAGAATTAAAATTTCCTGATAATTTACTCACCCCCATGTCATCCAAGACGTCTTTCTTTCTTATAAATAAATGAAGGTTTTTGAGGAAAACATTCCAGGATTTTTCTCCATATAGTGGACTTCACTGGTTACCAACGGGTTGAAGGTCCAAATTGCAGTTTCAGCTTCAAAGAGCTCTACATGATCCCAGATGAGGAATAAGAGTCTTATCTAATGAAACAATCAGTCATTTTCAAAAAAAAAAAAAAAAAAAAAAAATATATATATATATATATATATATATACATTTTAACCACAAATGCTCATCTTGCACTGCTCTGTGATGCGCCACGCATTATGTAACTTCATTAGAAGGGTCACGTGTGACGTAGGTGGAAGTATCGCGGTAGGGCGAAAAACTATCTTATTTGACATTGTTGTTTTACCTTTTTTTGTAAAGGGCATTTAAAGGGCATTTAAACGCTTGGTACTTCCGCCTACGTAATGTGTGACCTTTCCAATGTAATGCGTGGCGCATCGCAGAGCAGTGCAAGATGAGCATTTGTGGTTAAAAAGTATATAAATTTGTAATTTAATATAAATATAAGAAAGTCTCAGTAAAGGCTAATTAGAGTCTATTATTAGTTATACTAGTGTTTAAAGTTTTTTTATTATTATTATTATTATTATTTTTTTTTTTAGTCCACATGGCCAAAAAAGGGCTTTTTAACATGAGCTTTAACATGACATGCAGTCATGTCATACGATTGATGCATACTGAAAAACATGTGTCTAACAACTTATGCACACCCACTCATCCAAAAAAAATGATTCATATTAAGACTGAGGCAGACTGATAAAAAAAAAAAAGAAAAATCCATAATTTTCCATAAAACATGTTTTCAATATTCTACTAACTCTAGTATAAATGATCTTTTATTTTATTTTTTATTAAGCTGATTATGTAAAAAAAAAAAAAAAAAAGTATATATTTCAGTGCATATATGGCATATACTAGAAATTTGTAGTGGTGGATTTAGAGCTGTAAGTCAAGCCACGCCCACTCATGTGTATTGCAGAATGATTGGCGGTTGATTCCTGAAACATATCATTGTCTGCCTTGTTTACCATGGTCACTAATTAAGTCATGATCCGACATGTTTCCCCCATCGAACACTAATTACAGGCATAAGGCTGTTTGTTAGGACGTCCCAGTTCACTGAATGTTTATATTGGCAGCTGTGTAGGCACTCAAAATAAGCATTCAAGTCTGAAACAAGATGCAGGAAATTCTATATGTATCTGAGTTAACTGAATTAGCCCTGTTAAAGATTAATGCAGTCACTCTGGCTAACTTAAACCCCTGCAAATGTAAATGTATACATTTAATAAGAATGATCTCTGATGTCAATTGTTATATAATCACTGGAAACGTTTTCAATTAAAAACTGGTAACTTTTTATGTGTTTTGGCCGTTCATTTATACAAACAAAAGCAGGATGTTTTTGGGGTCTGGAAACAGGCCCCAATATATATACAATATATATACAAAAAATTGTATATATATAATATATATATATATATATATACACAATTTATTCAGTAAGGATGGTTTAAATTGATCAATAGTGATAGTAAAGACATTTATAATGTTACAAAAATATTATACTCCAAACAAGTTCTGTTCATTCTATTCATTAACCCCTTCAGACCTGAATTATGTTCTACAATGGACATCAGGGCTTAAGCAACAAAAAAATGTGTCATATTTTAACCATACAGTTCTTATGAGCTAGAGTTCAAACACAATATGTAACTTTAGCATTGAAGATTTAGAAAATAACACTGTAACGAAGAGCAAAGCAATAAGAATGTAGAGAAAATGTAAGATGATAAGATGAATTTATTATTTTTTGTTGTTTGCAGTGGGTGAATGGGAAATGTGTGTATATGTCTCTCTCTCTCTGTGTGTGTGTTGCTGTTTATGCACTCATTTCACATTTGCTATTTCTCTTATTATCTAAAACTAATGAAAAACCGAATGACAGCTTATGATCACAACATAGAAGACAAAATCAGAAAAAAAAAAAAATAATAATAATAATTAATTTGATTAAGACCTAATGTCTATTGTGATGGACATCAAGCTTAAAAAGAATCCTGTGTCCTTCAGCTCTGAAAAATTAACTTTGAATATTATGACTTATTATTAAGATTATAATAGGTGCAAGTTGATGATGCCATGAACATAGATCTTCATATAAAAGATAAAAAAAAGAGCTCCTCCTCCTCCTCCTCCTGTCTAGTTGGTTAGCCATGCCTGTCTTTTGTGATGCCTGAAGCACAATCAGATTAAGTCATGGGTCATTCTTTCATTGTGATTGGTAGATCAGGGACCAATCAGTGACCAGGCAGTACTTATATTATAAAAACATAAAATCTTATTGGTTTAAACCAAAATCCATGTGATGTCCATTTCAGTGTATCCTGGTTTGCAATAAATATGAAGCAGCACAACTGTTTTCAACATTGATAATAATAAGAAATGTTTCTTAAGCACCAAATTATCATATTAGAATGATTTCTGAAGGATCATGTGACACTGAAGACTGCTGAAAATTCAGCTTTGATCACAGGAATAAATTACAGTTGATCAGTTTGTGCAGTCATTGGGAATTGAACCCATGACCTTGACCATGCTCCATTATTTGAGCTACAACCATTGGCATGCTGTTGTTTTTATGCAACCGGCTACTTTTTATACGTACAGCAAGCAAAATGAAATTCTTAAAATATTTAAAGGTACACTATGTAACTTTTGGCCCTCTAGTGGTTAAAAAAACACAACTGCATGCATTTTGCGGAAAAGCGTTGTTTTGGTTGTGCTTCGGCTTTGTGTAACTGTGAATATGAGCTTCATAATTCTTTACAATGAACTCTGTTAGAGAGCTACATATGGCAATTTATCTGTTCGATAAAATACTTTACTCACCGGTTGAGTAATAAAAAAGCCATCATCTTCATGTCGCTTTTACAACATTTCAAATCCCTCAGTTCTCGCCATATCCGAAAAGCCAAGCCAATGTTGATTCTTTTTTTATTACGAGCTCCGTCACGTTATTTGCAAGCAGACTCTCCTGTTCTACGTTATTTTTAATACACAATTTCCCACGAAACCATCCTGTCAGGTTATAAAAACTTACCATAGTGAATCGGGGTAAGACAAAAAGACATTTTAGAAGAAGGATTGATGATAGTTTACATTTTGAACATTATGTACATAATTTCACTCCTAACTAATATTTCTTCCCCCAAAAAATGTAAACAGCACTACTGTGCAGCCATCCATCTTCCTGCCTCGCTATACCGTTCTCCTCATGAATGAAAAATGCACAGCGCTGCTGGTAATAGAGATGGAGAGACAGACAGTGCAGCCTGTCTCACATGTTGCTGTGCTCTTGACAGGCAGTGTGGACAATGCCCTATCCCCTCAGTGCCCCTATTAAATCAGGCCTGAGCCTGCAGGCCAGAGGATTAGTGTGAACACAGCCATTTCCCCAGGTAGCGGATTTGCCTTCCATTAGCTGACAGTGCCCCTGGCTCCCTCTGCTTCAACTCCAGTTGAGGTCAATTATCTGCTAGACCAAGTCAGGTACTTTCTCTTAATTAGAAAGTTCATAGCAGCCGAGACCATCTGGAGAGAAAAAATTATATTGTGTTCTGGATGAGGGTGAAAGTCATCGTAAGTAGGGTTGCGAATCGCAACAGATTTGATGATTCTGGTGACGATTTGGATTTTTTGTGATTTTGGATGCTTAATAATTCCATGAATTTTTAGCACAAACTCTCAATAATTGGTCCAAATTATATTCCAAACAAAAATGATAAACAATAACAATACTTATTTTTGGTTGCATATATTAAGTAACGTTTAGTAAGTTCATATATATATATATATATATATATATATTAATATTTTTAACTGAATCACTATTCACTGAATTTACAAATCACTGTATAATTTCTGATTCAAACCAATGACTTAACAGCTGTTCTAATTTTTATTATTTTTTATTTATTTATTTTTAAATAATTTGTTCCCAAATCCAGATGGGTTTTTTTTGTCTGTTCAGTTTAGCTGAGTTTATATTAGTTTTAATTGTCATTATTACTTTTAATGTTAATTATAGTAATTCATTTAATACTTTTATTTAATCTATTTTGTAATTTAATTGAATGTAATTTTATTATTTTCAGAGTTTTCCATTATTATTATTATTATTATTATTATTATTGGTCTGTTTGTTTTAGTAGTATAGAATGCTAAAGTTAATCCACTATAACTAGTATCATTTTAACTAAATGACTCTAGTCATTTTTAAACAATGAAACCGGTTCCCAACCCTTATTGTAAATACTGTAATCAATACATTTGTGACATGAGATATGGAGACATATAAATGTTTTATATTTGGTTAGTGTCCTTATTTACAATTTGACTAGAATGAATGGAGCTTGTGCAGTGAAAAAGAGGGTAGATCATCCTCTAGGCTATAAAGCTCTGTGTTAAATTTAAAATAATTATTTTCTAATTTATGCCTAAATTTTAGGTGACACTGCTAGTGGAATCTGACTGCATGAAAAGTATGTTTAATGTGAGGAGAATCGAATCATTGATTAGTGGCCGTGTGTCTTTCTCTGTCCCTTTTCTCGCCCTCCTTTTTAAGACGTAACGTCCTCTTTTCATACATATTTCATTGCCTGCGTGAGGGTTGTCGGTCACCTGTCTGGGGACCCTGACAGATGTCCGCACCGGCCCACTCCAGGACACTTTAGGGAAGGGAGGGGGTCTCCTATGGTAGTACCTCCCTTCTCCATGGGTCCCATCTGTTGGGTGTCTCCAGCTCAGGGTTTCAATGGCTGGCTGCTGTAGATCAGATAATATTTCCTATGCTGGTCCAACAAAGTGAAATGCATATATTTCGGCTCTTGGGGGGCTGCACTTGGGGGGTATTTCATAAAACCAGTTGATATTATTTTCATCCGATAAGGGTGGGAGAAATTAAGATGACGAAACGACAGATGGTATGAGAGTCTCAAATTTGGGTGGCATGAGCCAAGGCAAGGTTCTGCAACATAGGTCATGGGAATGTAGCATAAATGCATGACAGTATCAAATATATTATATAACCAAACATTTCTAGAATAAGGCAGGGCATAAATAAATAATAGTTTAAAATGGCTAGCTTAAATATACAGCAATTATAAACTATAAAATGCATGCAATGAAATGTATACATTGTTAGTTGACACTATGTCCAAATACCTTTTGGAGCCACTGTAAGTCAGTGAGAAGCCCAGAGGGGCATCTGATGACTGTCTCATCAGATGGGTGGTCCAGACATAACAGGATGGGTCAGATGCCGACATGCTGGCCCCTGGATATAATTACTTGCCCATCTTCAGCCCTGAGGATACTCATACTGGTTCCTTGGTGTAATGTTCACATTACATGGTGAAAATGTCCCAAATCAGACCTTTTTTGTGTGTGTGTGTGTGTGTGTGTGTGCTGTGACAGATGTGATTCTTCAAGAACAGTTAGAGCACAAACAATCCAATCTTTTCTAATCGGTTTTGGGATATGTGATCCAACATCTGATACATATTCAATCTGCAGGCATGCGACAGATGGATAGATAGATAGATAGATAGATAGATAGACAGATACAGATAGATAGATAGATAGATAGATAGATAGATAGACAGATACAGATAGATAGATAGATAGATAGATAGATAGATAGATAGATAGATAGATAGATAGATAGATAGACAGATACAGATAGATAGATAGATAGATAGACAGATAGACAGATAGTCAATGTTCAGCACTACACATGTACAGTATATTGTGCAATCACACTAGACTACTAGAGTATTTCTATACTCAGTGTGAAGGAGGATGAAGCAGAATATGGAAGAACTGAAGTCTTTTCAGCTTGGTGTGAAACTAGAGTTCAAACAGAGGGTCACATGGGCAATGCAGACCCGAAATCAGCCACACACAGTCAGGCATGGTACCAGTAATGCAAAAGTAGTGCTTTCATTCTTTATATAACTCTCCCAACGCTACAGAACGCAGCAGCTGTGTATATCTGTTTGTAGTATACACGCATACTATCCATCAAGCTCATTAAAGCTTGTGAAGTCCAGGAGGAGAAGACCTCATTCTCAGGGGCAAATGAATTTGACTGGCTGTTGCGGTGAGCTTGCGTGTAGCCTGTGGCCAGGTGAGCAGCGCTCTGAAATATTAATGAGCATAATACTGGCTGGCCTCTACCAGGTCAGCATAAAATGCATGAAGCTAATGGAGCGTGTATGCCATGACTCTCATGGGTTTAATGCACTATCTCCGGCAATAACAACAACTGCCTCACACACTCACACAGATGCACACGGAAACACACGGACACACAGCCCTAGGTGTAACTCCAAGGTATAAGTACTCATCTGCCTGCTTGACAACCTCAGGAATTTGGAAGCGGGTCCATCTTTTGTAGAGCCATCTTATGTACTCAAAGATGCTGAAGGCGTTTGTTCAGGAGCACAGTCTGAGGAAATTTTATACTCTGTCTTTTGACAAATCAGACATACTTGTGCAGTGACCCTGCATATTTCCCATGTAGTGAAATGGCCTCTTAAATCAACACGTCGAAACAGTGAACACCTTTATTTCTGTGCATGGTGAAAAATTTATAAATGAGCAAAGAATTTTCTTTTTCATAAGCCCTCAGGAAAATTGATGAGGTTATTCAGTCCAGCGTTGTTTTCTTTGGACTGCCACCGGGGCTCTAGGCTTGATTATGGAGTGAGGTTTTCCAGACTTTATAGTCACCACAGAAGGCAGTGGAGACCCAAGAGAGCATCTAATTTCCTGTGCTAGCGTGCTAGCGCGTTCTTTTACGGGCTGCTCGCTCTGATGAAGGACATGCTAATTTCAGAGATTCACATCTGGACACTTACTTTTTCCTCTGCTGACCTTACGAAGAGGTGCTATGCAATGATATGGCAAAATATTAAAATTAGCTGAATCAGATATCTTTGAAACAACAGAAAATTCAACCTGAAAAAAATCTTAGCACTCAAGATTTTCAAAGATTAGCTTAGGCCATTCATTTACATTTTTACAGAGCTCTCTGGAATACTTGATTATTAATTTTTTTTTTTTTTTTTTTGTGTGTATAAGGAACATAAACTAAGAGGAACATTTTAAGTTGCATGGGTTAGTTTCAAATATTATTTTTTGTTATTTAAGTTTCTGAGTACACTCTTAAAAATAAAGGTTCCAAAAAGGGGGTTTTGCAGCGATTTCAGAGAAGAACCATTTTGGCTGCACAAAGAACCATTCAGTGAACAGAAAGAACCATTTTTCTTAGTTCGAAGAACATTTTAATAATCTGAAGAACCTTTCACACAATGGAAAGGTTTTATTAGGGACTTTCGCAACAGAGGAACCTTTTCATAGTTCCTAGAACTAATGGCGGAAATACCCGCTCTTTGGAACAGGAACTGGGAATTCAATTCAATTCAATTTATTGTCACTGAGCCAAAGTCTGAAGACAAAGCCAATGAAATACAGTTAATATCCAGCAAGGATGCAGAATAAAATAGCAATTGTTCCACGTAAAAAAAAAAAAAAAAAAAATACAGTTAGATGAATGCACTATATAAATAAGTCATATGAACACTGGAAGGTGTTCAACTGATGCTAAAAGCAGAGAATAAGTGCTACTAAAATACAATGTGAAATGGTAATAATGTCTCAGGGCTGAGAGTTCAGCAGAGTCACAGCCTCATGAAAGAAACTCTTCCTGAGCCTGCTGGTACAGGACTGTAAACTTCTGAACCGACTGCCCGATGGAAGAAGAGAGAACAAGCCATGGTTACGGTGAGATGCATCTTTAATGATGACATTCGCTCTTCTCAAGCAGTGCTTCCTGAAGATATCCTCAACTGACGGTAATTGAATACCGATAATTATCTGGGCTGTTTTCACCACCCGCTAGAGTGCTATACGTTCTGATGCTGAACAATTGCCATACCATACTGAGATGCAGTTGGTTAATATGCTCTCGATATTACAGCGATAAAAGTCAACCAATATCTTGGGACAAAGTTAAGCTTTCTTAAGGCTCCGCAAGAAATAAAGCCGCTGTTTTGCTTTCTTCTAAATTTTGAAGGTATTCAGGGACCAGGTAAAGTCATCAGAGATGTAAACCTTCAGAAACTTGAAACTAGAGACACGTTGCACTGTGACTCCGTCGATGTAAATGGGGGCATGTGCCTGACTCTGAGTTCACCTAAAGTCCACGATGATCTCTTTGGTCTTCTGGGTGTTGAGTACCAAGTTATTATCAGCACACCACCCAATCATGCGCTGGACCTCAGCTCTATAGGCTGTCTCGTCATTCCCTCTGATCAGGCCAACCACTGTAGTGTCATCAGCAAATTTGATAATGGTGTTTGAATCATATGCAGCGACACAATCATGAGTGAAGAGAGAATATAAAAGAGGGCTCAACACACAGCCTTGTGGCAAACCAGTGTGCATGATGAGAGTGGAAGACAAGAGGTTTGTAGAGCTTAACAGCTTGACGTCTGTTAGTCATAAAATCCAATGTCCAATTGCAAAGTGAAGTGCTGATCCCCAACTGGCTAAGCTTAGAGACCAGCATCGAAGGAATCACCGTATTGAGCGCTGAACTTAAATCAACAAACAGAATTCTTATGTAAGAATTGGGACTGTCCAGATGGGTCAGAGCAGAATGAAGTGCAGTGGAGATGGCGTCCTCCGTTGACCTGTTTGTACGGTAGGCATACTGGTGAGAATCCAGGGCTGTGGGAAGACTGGCTTTCAAATGTGGTAAAACCAGTCTCTCAAAGCACATAGCAATGATAGGGGTAAGTGCTACTGGGCGAAAGTCGTTCAAGGCTGATGCAGTAGAATGCTTTGGCACTGGTATAATAGTGGCGGCCTTAAAGCAGGAAGGGACAACTTCCTGAGCCAGGGATAGATTGAAAATATCAGTAAAGACACCAGCCAGCTGCTCTGCACAGACTCTGAGCACACGCCCAGGTATTCCATCCGGGCCTGCTGCTTTCCTTACATCCACCATGCTCAAGGTATTGAAAACTTCGGTAGAGGAGAGTGAGAGATGCAGTTCACCAGGTAGGCGATCCGCTTTTGTTGTAGTCTCTTTCTTACACTGGTCGAAGCGAGCATAAAAGTGATTAAACTGGTCAGGCATAGTGGCAGTACAGGATTGAGGCACTGGACTAGTTGTTTTAAAGTCTACAATAGAACGAATACCTTGCCACATAAGTCGGGGTCTGAAGATGCAAAATGCTTTTCGATCCGTTGTTTGTAAGTGTGTTTGGCCTTGTTAATACCCCTCCTGAGATTGGCCCTGGCTGAGCTGTAAGCATCTTGGTCACCGGACCAGAAAGCATCATCTCTGGCTTTGAACAGAAGGCGAACTTCCCTGTTAATCCATGGCTTCTGATTGGGAAAATTTTTTATCTTTTTAAGTGTTGACACTCCATCGACACATTTGTTAACGTGATCTAAACAGAGTTGGTGTAATGATCAATATTAATCTGAAAGGATGTAGTGGCTTGTGCTCCAGTCTGTGTGTTTGAACTGATGCTGGACAATAGAATCAGCACCGTCTGACCAAATCTTAATGGTTCTCATTGTAGGACTAACACGCTTGGCAACCTGCTTATATTTGGGAAATAAAAACAAAGAGAGATGGTCTGACTGACCCAGGTGGGGTAGGGGAATAACCTTATAAGCATCAGCAACATTAGTGTAGACATGGTCCAAAATTTTTATGTCCTCTTGTTGAACATGAGACATTCTGATGGAATTTAGGAAGCATACTACATGAGTTGCAATGATTAAAGTCCCCAGCAACAATAAAGGCCCCATCTGGATATAATGTCTGCAGCCGACTAATAGCAATACTAAGATCTTTCATAGCTATTTTAGCGTTTGCATCAGGTGGAACATATACAGCAGCAGCAATTATACATGTGAATTCACGTGGTAAGTAGAAGGGTCTGCACTTGATAAACAAATATTCCAAGTCCGTGGAAGAGTGGGTATCAATGATAGAGGAGTCAGAACACCATAATTTACTCACATACATGCATACACCACCACCTTTGCTTTTGCCTGTCACGGTTGCAATTCTGTCAGCCCTGAAGACCGTGCGCTCATTCAGTTCCAACACGCTGCTTGGAGTGTCGCCATTCAGCCATGTCTCTGTAAAAAAACTTTAAATTACAGTCCACAAGCCTTCCCTGTATTGAAATCCAAGACTTTAGTTCATCCAGCTTGTTCGTCAGAGATCTCACGTTGGCAAGAAAAATGCTAAATGCTAAAGCAGCAGATTTACATACATTACACATCATAAATACAAAGTTCTGTCATAAAAGTCTAGATTTCGGGGGCGGATAAATCCTTAACCCTGATTGTAATCACATCATTCTCTATATGGCACAGCTGATTGGTTCCTGTTGTATCAGTAGCCAATGAGCTTGCTGCTCCACATTTAAATACTTGCCTATTGTTTGGTGTAGCAGTTTGCAGCATGCTTTCATAAACCCTCCACCTATCCCCAGCTCCACCTGTATAGATCTGCTACAAGGTGATTCATGTATGCTATTGTAGAGAAGCAGCATGACTTGCTTGCTCATAGCAGCATGTTGTGCGTGTATTGGCAGTGGCAAGTTCCGTATTTGCTCTGCAGCAGCAGCAACAATAATCAACAACAGCAGCAATAACAGGAACAGTAGCAGCAGCAATAACAGGAACAGTAGCAGCAGCAATAACAGCAGCAGCAGCAATAACCAACAACAGCAGCAGCAATAACCAACAGCAGCAATAATAGGAACAGCAGCAGCAGCAATAACCAACAACAGCAGCAGCAATAACCAACAGCAGCAATAATAGGAACAGCAGCAATAACCAACAGCAGCAGCAATAACCAACAACAGCAGCAATAACCAACAACAGCAGCAGCAATAACCAACAACAGCAGCAATAACAGCAGCAGCAGCAGCAATAACCAACAACAGCAGCAGCAATAACCAACAGCAGCAATAATAGGAACAACAGCAGCAGCAATAACCAACAACAGCAGCAATAACAGCAGCAGCAGCAGCAATAAGCATAGCAGATCTATTCCACCAAAACAAAACAGATACATCATAAAAACCATTTGCTGAGTCATTCTAAATTGTGGTGTATGTTTTAGAAACATACTGCAGATTGGAACCGCATCTTCCAGAAAGAAAGAAGAAAAGAAAAAAGAAAAAAGAAAAAAAGCATATCAAATCAGTGTATGTATATTGACTCAGCTCATAAAAATATTATTTTATTTATTTATTTTTTTTCTTTGTGAATTCAACAGGTCAAACTGCTCTCTCAAACAGTGGAGAATAGTGTTAGTAGTGCCAAGGTCATGGGTTCAGTTCCCAGGGAATGCATGAACTGATAAAATGTACCTTGACTGCAATATTATTTACTTTGGATAAAAGTGAGTTCATAGAAACAGTTGTGGTAAAATATGATTCATTTTGCCATGGCGCTGTAGATTCAGTGGAGCGTCACCACCAACAAGTGATTTGGGAAATGTAAGATATAGCCCATAAAAAAAGTAGCTAGTATTAGTGGTGTATGCCATATATAGAGAGCAGAAATTGAAGACCATGGGATAGCAACCACCCAGAGGAAGGTCCATAGCATTTACAATGAACACAACAGTCAAATTACAAGGGCTGATCAATTTCTTCCCTAAAATCATTCATTTGTATATCCAGCTTTAAGTCATATCTCTTTGCTCATGAATATTCATGGTCATCCTCATTATGGCAGGAAGACTGACAATCTCAAACTTTGTCTATTCTCACACAAATGCTAATGAAATGGAACTTGTTTGCAAAGATTCACAATTGCAGACAACAACAGTAACAATGAAGAGTGACTATAGTTACAGGACTTCCACAAACCCTCAGGATAATAAGCTGTGAAAGTACTCGGTCCGCAGGTCTCAGTGCTTTGTTATCCCCTCAGAAATGGCGAAGACTTTGGAGGGAATGCCAATCAGGAGAAACTGGCTTCATTATTTTCTCTTTTCCCCAGAACACCTTCCCCTCTAATGGCAATCCAAACAGGTCTGTTAGGGTCGCTAGTGGAAGCTAGATAATGAGTGTTCTGTTAAGTGGAGAAGCTCTAGCCTTCTCTCCCCTGAAAGCCACCTCAAACTTAAGAAGCAGGTCCTCTGGGCATGCTCAGAAATCTCCTCAACAGCAACAACAACAGGCAAGGCTGATACAATTAACTGATCGGAATGGCTGAGGTTGTATGTTTTATGAATGCAATGCAAGCACATTCAGGAACCATTCTGCCTAGTGCCTGAACTAGGTCGAGAACTTTCAAGACTCACCTCTACCAACTTGTGTGAAATATTTACGCCTTGTCTGAGGGTGTGAAAATCTGTTGAGCGCTGCATTCTCTATTCTGACTCTTCAGAAGTGGCCACAAATTCATCCGAAACATCCACCAATTCTTCAGGGCAATAATTCAATTTATATTTACATATTTAGAAATGATGGTTGTGGTCAGAATATCATACCCCGCAGAAATAAGTGTAAGTGTGTGGATTGGATAACTCAAATCAAATTGTTTAGTGGAATGTTGTGGTCTCTGCCAAATGTAAAGTTGGGTAGAATGTTAAAATGCCTGCGGAGGGAAATGTTCGCTGTTTGGCAGCATCGCTGTAAATCTATCTATGTGAGAACAGAGCAACACTCTGTTGAAGTGAACTGAACTGAATGGACAAAGAGGGGTTGCCAACAAATGCGTGAGATTATTTGGTCTCATCTGCCAGACACTATTCTTGGAATGGAAAGTCATCCAAACATTATCAAGTCCAAATAAACAGTGAACGGTCATGAGCTTAATTTGATCTTTGGGAAGAAATGATGGATAGCAAACAAGCCCGGAGGAAAAATATATAAGAAAACAGCAATGTTGTAATTTCATAGTCCTCTATACTGTCAACAAATGCAATAAATCCTTACCATAACACTACGCTCAGACAAGCAGAAGAAAACTTTGTGGTTCTATAAAGTGACTTCAAGAAATGAAAAATGGGTTCAGAATTCAGAAAAATTAAATCTACGGAGAGCATTTGTGGCATCATCAGATACAGTCAAGCTTCCCTTCTGAAAAAGTAATCATTTACACTACAAGTTACTATCAAAAATTGTATACTACAAATAATTGAATAATTGGTAACACTTTACAATAAGGTTCATTAGTTAATGTATTAACTAACATGAACTAACCATGAGCAATACATTTGTTATTGTATTTACTAATCTTCGTTAACGTTAGTTAATGAAAATACAGTTGTTCATCGTTTGTTCATGTTAGTTCACAGTGCATTACTAATGTTAACAAGATTTGAATAATGTATTAGTAAATGTTGAAATTAACATTAACAAAGATTAATAAAAGCTATAGAAGTGCAGTTCATTATTAGTTCATGTTAACTAATGTAGTTAACTAATGTTAACTAATGAACCTCATTGTAAAGTGTTACCGAATAATTGTTAATGAAGAATGTTTTAAGTACAAGATTTTGGGGTTTAAAACAATGTAATGCAATACAGTTATTTCAAAGAGTATTGTTTTGTTAAATATCCAGACACACACAATACTCAAATATATATCTCAAACTTACTGTCAAAGTGCAAAATTGCTAACATCAATGCAATAACAAAATGTATGCAACTTAAATCGGATACACAGGAGTAGTCAAAAATGCACATTATGGCAAATGGATGAAGCTCATTTAAAAAGCGATGAACATATTTCCGAAGAAGCTCATTTACTGTGAACAGAGCCGCTCTGAGACGCAAATCATGAGCCGCTTCGGTCTGAAACCCGCTGCAACCCATTTAATGAGATCACAGTTTTCTGTTCGATTGACAGATCAATGGCAAAAAAAAAAAAAAAAACATTAGTGATTTTTTTAGGTTCATTACAACACTGTGGCAGAACATTAAACTATGATGAATCAGCATAAAATCAGAAATAGACATTTGATATAGAGCGAAACAATCAGTTTTAAAAGGCTATTTTTCACCTCTTTGTGATTGAAGTCTTCGATGCAGACATCATTTTAATCTTTGGTTTTCAAAAAATAGATTCAAAAGTTTAACGTTTACTAGTCAATTCATGTGAAATATCAACCCACTCCTGTATGTCCTTTACATAATCATCAGATGATCTCTTCTCAGTGAACTGTAAAGCTACAAGATGCTTGATGAAACAACAGGTAGTGCACAATTTCAGTCTAATGAAGAAGAAAACACTCGCCAAATGTAAAACAATATAGATTTTGGTCACGCTACACCGCTACTTGCTGAAAAGGTTAGCAACTGGGAAAGTTACACTGTTTTAAAAGCAACTAAGCTACTGTCAAGCTACTTCTGAAAAATGTAGTTAAGTTAGCGTCACTACTCCTCAACACTGAGCATAATGATAATAACTACAATAATCATTTCAGTAATTCCTCAGTTTAATTTTAGTGGAATTTCTGTACCACTACTGGCATCAAATGAAACTGCAATCTTTTGTTTGAATGGCCATACTGGGCTGTAGATAATAGCATTGGCACAAAAATTGGCTCGAAAAACAAATAATATACATTTTTGAATGTTTAGTCACAAGATTTAAACATTATATGAATTAACATGGGACTAGTTTGAAAAAAAAAAAAAAATGAAACAAAAGGAATGCAGATATGTGCTATGCAAGCTTAATTTTGTGTATTGTTTTCTTTTTAATGATATCACTATTCGTTTAATAGCAGCACAGGTATCTGAAGTTAAATCTAAGTACTGCACGATTATATTGCATGTTGAGTATGTTTATTGTTAGCAGTGCGTTAGCCTATACGCTAACGACAAAGCCACAAAGCCATGCCAAAAAGTGGTCAAGAGCCATTTTGCTTGTAATGTTTTTAAGTTTGTCCACCATAAAATGAAATGTCTAAATTATAACATTTTCATATGAACTCTGAGTAGATAAAGACATGTTTGGAGAACTCGGACAAAGAAAAACAAACAGACAAATAGAAGCAGAGTTTGAACGTTTGTCCTCTGCCCAGGAGTGGCATTTACTTTGCCATCAACCATGATAAACAAATTGAAGGGCAGTTGTGTTTCACATAATTGCTTGGTCAGAAAATGTCCATTACGGAGTGTTTTGCTTGGCACTTAGAGTAGAACTTTAAACTTTCTGAGAAAAAAAGTGGGGCCATGCTGGAAGCTGCAATGGTTTTGTAATTAACGCTTCAGTGGGGCGGTCAGTCGCTGCAGGTCCCTGTTTGGACAATATATCCTCTTTCTCAGCCTTGCACAGATGGCATCAAAAGAAGACGGGGTTTCTTGGGCAAACAACGACAGCAAACACTCAAACATAGCTGACCCTAAGAGTCAGCAATCCATCTTACTCTTAATCACTGCTTTCTGTTGTCCTGATGCCTCAATGAGACAATGTGACCTGGGTTACGTATCTGTGCAACAATGCCGAGACAGATTGTGTTGCATGCCCTTGTTTAATAGGCTTATCTCTGTTGGTGTGCATTTCTCTGTCTCTCGCTGACCACACCATTTGTCCACACTTCACATACCGTCATCCTTTGCCTAAGGCTCCAATGCACAATCAAGTGCCATTTGGATAAAGGAAATTTGGACAACCTTTCCAAAAAACTGGTGACATACTCCATCCCTGTTGCTGGAAAGTAAGCAGAACTTCCCATCTTCCAGAGTGCCCCAGGACAGATGCTGTTAATGTTTCTCTGGGACTTGGCAGAGCCACGCTACGAAATATTTCCAAAACTTCTGTGTGCAGCTGTGCCTCCCATTTGTCAAATCTTGTCTTCAAGTGGCGGAAGCAACCCTCCAGAATCCCGCTCTAATTACAAGGCACAGTGCACAGTCTTATTGGAAGGGCAGCCGCACGGCCCTCTCGGGGCTTAAGTACTCAACATGTGGTGAGTGGGGTCTCCATTCTGGCTTACATCAGCCCCCGAAATAACAAATGCCATCTTGATTTCAACAAATGTAGTGGCTTTTACAATAAATGCATTGTTTCAGTTTTTCATTTTTTGGTGTTTCTTTAACTATGGGCACTTTTGGTCCTGTGGACTTAAATTTAAAACACACTAACAGTATACAGAAAATTATGTCATTATTTTTTTTCCCTGAACTGTCATGAAAATGTCATTTTCAACCCATCTTAACTCACAAGACAGTTTGTGGCCAAAATGCCGATGGTGGAAATCTGGCTAAGGTTGATTTCACAAGCAGCATTGTATTGCTCTAAAAAATGCTGGGTTAAAAATAGACAAACCCAGTGATTGGGTTGTTTTGACCCAGCAGTTGGGTTAAATGTTTGACCCAACCTGCTGGGTAGTTTTATTTAACCCAACTATTGTTTAAAAATGACTTTATCTTGCTTAAAATGAAGGTTACCCAAAATAGGTCAGAAATTAACATGTATTAATATGTTTAATAAATGAAAATGTATTAATAAGTTTAATAAATAATAATTAAATAATAAACATTTATTACACTTCCAAAAAAAAAAAAAAAAAAAAAAATGCTGGGTTAAAAACAAACCAAGTTGGGTTGAAAATGGACAAGCCCAGCGGTTGGGTTAAATGTTTGCCCAACGTCCTGGGTAGTTTTATTTAACTCAACTATTGTTTAAAATGTACTGTATTGCTTACTTAAAATAAACCCAAAATAGGTTGGAAATTAAAAATCAGACAAATAATTATTAGAGGCAACAATAATAATTTTAAGCAAGCAATACAGTCATTTTTAAACAGTAGTTGAGTTAAATAAAACTGCCCAGCTGGTTGGTCAACCATTTAACCAAACTGCTGGGTCAGAACAACCCAAACACTGGGTTTGTCCATATTTAACCCAACCTGGGTTGTTTTTGACCCAGCATTTTTTTAGAGTGTAGATAAAATAAATGGTATGGTGTTAACAAACCATATATTTCTATCCAGGCTAAGAGTGCATTTGTAACATTCTAAAGTAAATTATCTTGTTACACTAAATATAGATGTGATGACAGATATACTGTACTATCTGTCTTAACTGTCATTCCAGGCATTTGAATTTCCTGCTCTGTTTATATTTCCACACATCGTTGTATTGGTTAGGGACAACTCTTGCATTCACACAGGCCATAAATTAGCATTTACAATGGCCAAAGTGATAAATAGTTCTTGTCGTTTTTGGCAGGGAGTGCCGGGTTTAGCTAGAATGTAGCATAGAAAAGCAAGTGATTTATGGAGTGTGCTGGTTCAGCTGGAAGTTGATTGCACTTTTAATGTTGTGTATGAGATTTTTATTCTCACACTGTCCTCACAATGAAATCCATGGAATAAGAGAAAAAAAAAAAGAAAAAAAAAAGCGCCCTTTGAAGCTAAATACAGACGTTTATGGTTGGTTGCAAGTCACAGACTGGACTGATGAAACCTGTGATGATTACCTTACTATTAAAGCATGAATTTGATGTAAACAATAAGTCTACATAATATTCACACATGCAGTGCATAGGAGACATAACATATTAGCCCTACAGTTACAGCACAAAATAATATTTATACCTGTAACATTTTAGATAGATATAGATTATAACATTTTTATCTCCAAATTTGGACTTTATAACTCGCAATTGCGAATTCACAATTATGAGGGGGAAAAAGTCAGAATTGTGGGATATAAACTTGCAATTCTGAGGAAAAAAGACAGAATAACGAGTTTATATCTCACAATTCTGATTTTTTCTTCTCAGAAGTGTAAGATATATACTATATAATAACATTTTTTATTCTTTTATTCCATGGCTTCCGTAGACTGCTACTGTAGAGCTGTCACTTTCTGCAACCAGGTAGGCCCCGCCCACAAAAAAAATGATCATCGCTGTTTGCAAACTCCCAAATGAGAAATGTGAAAAAGTTTAGAAACTGTTTTAAACATGCAGAATTTGGGGTCATTAATATACTAGCAGTCCAACTCCTAAAACTAGACTAAACTAGCAGATATGATGATACATCTTTTTGAGAAAACAGAAAAGAAAATATTAATGTTCCCTCCCCCTACAATACCATGCCTCTGGTTAGCATTAGCATATAGCAAATCATGGTTCACTGGTATGTCATTGGTTGCTAAATTTCCTTATCCAACTGATTAGCAGCAAAGGAAATGGATTTAAAATAAAAATTATTCATTTTGAAAGTACCTTAAAACACACAATGAAACAAAATGGCAATGTTAGCGATACTTTTGCAGTTTGACTGTCAACAAAGAAGATGGTAAATAATGCTATGGCTAAATCCCCCACAATGCCACCATTTTAGTGTGTCACTATACAACTGTATCATTTGTGAAATCAGACTTGCCTCAATGCCTGAAGTTTGACCTTATATATACAAACTAAAAAGCCATTTTTCTAATTATTATATATTTAAAAAGGTACACTCCTTGGAAGTATAAAACTTATAAATAATATAGGCTAATGTTAAAGGATTAGTTCACTACAGAATTAAAATTTCCTGATAATTTGGTTCTAAATAACCATGTCATCCAAGATGTTTATGTCTTTCTTTCTTCAGTCGGAAAGAAATTAAGGTTTTTGAGGAAAACATTCCAGGATTTTTCTCCATATAGTGGACTTTAATGGTTTGAAGGTCCAAATCGCAGTTTCAGTGCAGCTTCAAAGGGCTCTACACGATCCCTGACAAAGAATAAGGAGCTTATCTAGCGAATCACATATTATGTAATGATGTTGGAAAGGTCACGCGTGACGTAGGCGGAAGTACCGTGGTAGGGTGAAAATATTTCATGAAAATATTTTCAAGAATTTCATTTTCTCCTCCAACTTCAAAAATCGTTCGACATCGTTGTTTTACCTTTTTTTTTTTTGTAAAAGCCGTTTGACTTAGTTGCACATTTGCTTTGTAGACACTGAATCAGTGCTTCCGCCTATGTCACACGTGACCTTTCCAACGTGAATGCGTAATGCGTAGCTAGTGTAAGATGAGCATTTGTGGTTAAACAGTATATATATATATATATTTTTTTTTTTAGAAAATGACTAATTGCTTCGCTAGATAAGACTCTTATTCCTCATCTGGGATCGTGTAGAGCTCTTTGAAGCTGCACTGAAACTGACATTTGGACCTTCAACCCGTTGATTCATGTTGAAGTCCACTATATGGAGAAAAATCCTGGAATGTTTTCCTCAAAAACCTTCATTTCTTTTCAACTAAAGAAAGAAAGATAAACATCTTGGATGACACGGGGGTAAATTATCAGGAAATTTTAATTCTGAAGTGAACTAATCCTTTAACACTTGATGGAAATTTCACACAAATACCCAAAGCCTTACCCCATTAGAATGTCTAGCATGGGGTTAAATCTGTAAAGTTTATATTTTATGCTAATCAAGCTCTGCAGTAAATACATTATCTGTGTGAATTTCAACTTTTTAAGAATCACTTTTCTGATTTCTACATTTTCCATTTTGTTGACCTTCTTCGTACAGTAACATTTTAATTTATTTAGCATGGATGTGATTTGTTTTTCCCATTCATTACTTAGGAACAGATTACCAAACAGCTGATGTTTAATGGACATAATCGGATAAGAAGGTCTGGACGGATTTATGAGCATTGTCGCTGCACAGGTTATCAGGTTAGCTCGTAAGACTTAACACAAACAATTATTTATTGAATGAATGGGTAATCAGCTCCTAAAATATGACGCACATAAAGATTGCATGAGTGTCAGTGGTGGTCATGTCAATCAAACTCTATCTGTGTTTTTAAAGGTTGTGAATTCAGCTCATCCAAACAAGAAGCATCCTCTGAAAGAGACCACAAATGTAGCAAGCATTACTTATTGATCAAGTCATTATCTTTGGGGTCATTTGGATTTGGGTGGGAAAGTAAATTGCCTGTGTTTTCAGCCTTCTCTTCCAAAGCAGTGGTTTGAACTGAATCGGATTGGGGTTGACTTGGCTGTCCACTCCAGCCTCATGAATGATTGAGAGCGAATGAAGCAAGAAGCTCTCATAAATAAACACAAGTCTGCTGCACTCACTGCCTGGACCCTAGCACGGTGTTACTGTGCAGGAAACATAAGAAGACGGGGCCCATGGTCTCCCAAATTAAGCCTTTCAGACTGAGTTAATGCACTGTATATCATTACCATACAGAAGCGGACCAGCAGTGAGGCGCTGTGAGCTCAGGAGATTCTTTATGTGTCACTCATGACAGTGAGGGAAAGAGGTAACATGCACTTTGTAACCTTGACTAAGACACACGTACATTTTATTTTTTTATAAACTTATTTTCTCTCTCTCTCTGGAGCAACTCGTAACCTCTCTTTCCTCAATAGGCCACACATATTCAAGGTATCATTCATGTCTGTAGCACGAATGGGGCAGGATGTTTAATACAAAAGTTTAATACTTAGGGTTAGTGGCTTTTTAAAATTCCTAGTCCTAAGTATGCGCACTAATAATAGCAACGATTGCCTTAGAAAATCACAGTTAATAAAAATGACAATGATTTTGCATCTGATACATGCTTGTGCTGTTAAAACATAATTATACTGTGCCTGTCCGTCTGTCTGTCAGTAGTGCTCATAATCAGAGCCTTTTATAACCATGCACTGCCTAAATTTTAATTGGTTTCTTACCTATAGGGGGATCTATATGTCTATTCTCGGTTTAGGTGATGCCACACGATGAATTCAGAAAAGACCTGCAACATCAGGATTTCAAAATAACATCTGGCCTCTGTGGCGTTTTTGGTTTGTTGTTGTTCTATATCACCGTAAAGCTGCTTCGAAACAACTTGTATTGTGTAAAGCGCTATAAATAAAGGTGACTTGATCAGGGTTGGAGCTAAACTTTGCAGGAAAGTAGATCTTGAGGACCAGAGATGACCAAATATAATGAGTTCTGAACAATAGTTAATCAAAATGTGACAGGAATTGTTAGCTACCACGGTGTGCTATGGTAAATGATGCTATGGATTTTAGCAGAAATACATAGCCAGTAGGCTGTACATAGAATCCTTTAATGCAATGCATTAGCCAGACATTCTTGTCTGTGATAAGACTTGTGTAGAGTGTATTTTGGCCTAAGCATTAACCTCATGATGTAATGGCAACAGTGATACATATGGGCATTTAGTATATCAAAACCAGGCAAAGACATTAACTAAGTGGATACATTTTTATGTGGAATTGGTTTTTCATTTTACTGAGCTTCTGTAATTTAAAAGTCAGATTGTCAGTTGTTTATCACAGTTGTGTGTGTGTGTGCTTCTTTTCAAAGTTTAGAGCGTTAGATGAAAGACGTGAAAGAAGAGACTTAAGTGTGAATTATTTTAAATGACTAATTCAAAAGCTACATCTTTTCACTTGTAAACACCATCAAAAGATCTGAATTTGTGATAGGTAATGAATTCATATGACCTCTGTTATTTCTTGGTGACATGAAATTCCTGAGAATTAATTATCTCTTTCTTTTCTTTCTTTTTTTTTTTTTTCTACAGTTGAAAGTAAATGATAACAGTGCATTAAATTAATAGGTAGCTGTTTGGTGAGTGATTGAGTGATTTGTTAGTGATTGAGCGACATTGTTTATCCATTGGCATATTTTGGAACTGGCATAAGGGAGCACTAACAATTCTGTTTGACCAAGCCTCTGCTGAGTTATTGCTTTATCACTAGATTTTTGTAAAGTGTTCACTGTTATTTGTAAAGTCTCATGAATGTGTATCTTATCTAGATATTAGGCCAATTTAATGCCTTGAGGTAGGCCTAGTAGTGGGCAAGTTGTTTTGCTCAACAACACTTCAGCAAGATGAAACATGGTAAGTGTCAAAAATTCATTGTTACAAAGTGTGAAGTGGTTACGAAACAACTATAAGCCTGTAGCTATTTACTTTGTTTAGCTAAAGAGTGTATCTAAACCATAAGCAATTAGCACAAATCCAATAATGACAACAAAATGAATGTGTGTGCACTAAAAAAAATCTTGGGTTGAGCCTTTTTTGGGGTTATTTTTCCAGTGTTTTGTAGTTTTTGTTTTACCCAGATCCTGGGTCAGATGTAACAACCCAGTGTTTGGGTAGGGTTTGTGTTACCCAGATCCTGGGTCAGACACAATAACCCTGGGGTTGAGTTATTTATTGCGCCCTCTTCGGGAGAGAGCAGTGCAGCGCCGTCAAATTGGTGCATGTCTTCGGTTTGTGTACATTTTATTTTATCTAAAACTTCATAATTGTTCTGTATATCATTTGATTTTATGCAAAGCAACATACAGGGGCATGATGCGAGTCACCTAAACGAGTGTCGCGTCTGTCTTTTCGCGTGATGGAAACGCCTGATGCCTTGCATAAAATTTTATGATTTTATTCAAAAAGATACAGAATATAAATACTTAGGATGTTAAAATATGTTCTCAGAATTGTACACTGACTATTTATGGACAGGTTATGGAGTCAGTCACAGCATTTTGCGGCTACGAGTGAAACGCAGGCAGCAGTCTGAAGTTAGCAGTTCCCCCGCCGAACGCGAGCCATCTCCGGCACAAGATCCAGCGCCGTTACGGTGGAAACAGGACAACAGAGACTGGTTGATTACACATGAATTACTTCTAAATGTTTATTTTTTACTTCTAATATTTGTTAAACAAGCTTAAATGTAGGCAATATGTATTAAAATGATATAAAATATGCTAAACTATAAAATATGCTCAAGAATAAAGGAATTATCATGCAAGCCAGTAGTTGTGTGGAGTATTTAAAAAAAAGTTAGAAGATAGAAGATTTAAGTTAATTCGTAAACATTCATTCAGGTATGAAGTAAAAGAAAAGAAAAGAAAAAAAAAAGCTAGTATCATAGTAAAAATGAATAAACCCATTATGCTGGGTAAAATTAACCCAATATGTGTTCTGTCCTATACTTACCCAGCCCTTGGGTTGAAAACAACCCACATTTTGAGAGTGTGTGTGTGTTTGTATGGTTCTCATTGTAATTTGTTTCTCATTCTCATCTTATCCCCTCTTGGTCCCTTGGACTTGGCATTCATCATGCTAACATGCTCCAACCGCGGTGACTTTTGCCATTTTTGTTTTGTTCTGATTTACCATTATGCTCTAACTAGATTTGTGACACAAATTGTTATATCATCACAATGGCCACAAAGGTTAGCGCCATTTAGCTTTCCAAATAGCGACTGGTATTTCAGCTTTGTCTCGCGCTCCTAATTCCTTTATGGGGCTGTGAGAGACCTGCGGAACACACGGCTAAATAGCAACGACTGGGGCTGTTCTAAAAGGCAGTGCGGCTTGTGGGTTTTGCCTGGCTAATGTGAGACTTTAGCCAGGCAATGGGAGTACACAGCAAGGGGTGGCCCCCACAGGACAATGGCCCCAGTGTGGGGAGCGTCAAAAAGGGGGTCAAGAATCAAAATGCAGATGACATTTGCAGTCGGCAGATTGATACAGCACCATTGATTCCCGGACTGTCTGCTCATGATCTGAATTGCAAATGATGAGCGGCTTTGGCCTCTCTGCTGTCCGTCGGCCGATGATGGGGCTGTTCCCACAGTGTGCAAGCCCCCTCCCTCTCGCTCTCCTGAATTAGCCCTCCGCCCCCAGAGCAATGGGTATGGTCTCCCAGGCCAGAGTCTTGTCTGTGGGGGACACAGCTAGCTCATTGTCTGCCCCACTATGGAAGGGAAGGCCAGGAGGACGCACTAGTGCAAAGGTGCACCAAACCCCCACCCTACTCGCGAAACCTAAAAGGGCCCCTCGACTCTATCCAGGGAGAGAGGGAGCTCGCCTCATTTAAAACCCAATTAATGGGCTTTCTCCTTTTAAATGTGTTCCATAAGTGGGATTTGCTGGCTTTCCGGAGATTTCTCTTTTAAAAAAAGAGGAAAAAAGTCAATACGACCCATTTATTCTGCGCTGAGGTTAAACTGTTGAGATTCAAAATGGCCTTAAAGTGGTTTTATGAAACAAGGGCCACTGGAAACCTTTCATTAGCTTTGTGCAATATTGAACTTTAAACTGGATTGATTTGAAGACAAGGTCTTGAATTGCTTTTCTAAACACATTAGCACATTTAGTATTCTGCTCTATCAGCACTGGTACAAGCTAAATCAGTTCATGCGCATTTAAAGGAATTTAGTGGGGTCAATACTTAAGAATATCATATGTGTTGGTCGAGTTTTTGGTTCAGACCAACACTGGAAATGGTGAAACTCTACTTTTGCTTTCTATCTTACCTCTATAGTTGGCTCTTTGACTGTCTTAAAGTATATGTTATTGTATTTCATGTCCCCTGATTCTGTACAGTATAATTTCAGTGTCTATAAGCTGTGTAATTTGAGTGTGTGTTGAGGGATGTTATCCCTGTAAGCTTTGATTTTTGGACTTTTCAGACTTTTCACTGTCAGAATGTCTGGTTCACTTTGCAGCTTATTCATGCCAAGAACTTCCCACTTAGACAGGAAGATCACTGTTTTTGATAAATCAAAAAATGATGATGACCACAAAAACAGACCAGGATTTTATAGAAAAACAAAATTAACGTAATAAATATGTCTGTATACTTTGTGATCAGCATGAGAAATGATGGATCATCATTTGATGATTTGATGACTGTTATTCAGTCTTAATTCAAATGGATTGGGGTTAAATCATAATTCAAGCAATGTTTCAAGCAAAGTAAATATTCAGTCTTTTCTCCCTCAGTGCTCCTTACCCTTTTTCACAGTGCGCCATGGTCTTGCATTTAACTAGTCTCCTCTCTTTGACCCCTAAATCTCTGCCGCTAATGTTTGCTATTCCAATCAGCCACATTGTCTGTGCCTCTACCAAGCGGTGACCCCGGGTTAGTCGACTTCAAGGCTTGCCACGGCGGCTGGCAACCCTGTGTTTGCTGTAAACACTGATTGGCAATTCATTAACCTTACAAACATTTTCCCAAGGATTTTCTTAGGGGCGTGGTACAACCCCAACTTAAGGGGGACTGAACAAGTGCTTGTGTTTTAATGGCAAACTCTGGCCCAGAGATCTGATTGGAGTAGCTAGCAGTGGAAAGGGGAATATCAGTGTTGAACAGCTTCTGCTAAGCACTGCTTTAGGCCACAGCCTCATTCTCAACATTTTTTTCCTACACTTTCTCAGTATTTTGGGGGTAGATAGAGCACTGGTTTACCTAGATTTGGCTATCTTATAAGATCTTGTTCTTGAGAGGCTCTTCCTGAGATTGCTTTGGTGCTATAGAGCTAATATCGCTAAAGGCAGTGTCCCACTGGCCCAACTCGAAACAGCCGATTTTTGCTGGAATCTCACCTTCTTCTCTCAAGAGGTCTGTCACACTTACCATTAAAGAATGGAAGAGGGACAGACTAAACGACTGACACTGACATCTCTCTCTGATTCCCTGTCATATATTAAAACACTCATTTTTTTGCAGCAAATCAGTGTGTACATTGCCAGTAAAAGAACAGGTGTGAAATAATGCATAGTTACAAGCAACTAACCCTAAATCAAACACTATCCTTAAGCCTACAGTAAGTACATTATTACTTTTAATATTATTACTATTAATATTACTCAGTACTTGTCACATTAAAATAAAGTGTAACTGAATTTGCTGTTCGTGTATGTCCAAGAACAGCTTCATTGAGATATTTACTTTCAGTAAAAACATAATGTTCTATCTCCACTTATTGTATTAGTCACTGAATTATAAGTGAATCTCAGAAAAACATGTGGTTACAAACCATGGTCATGAGATATGTTTGAGATATGTAGCTTAGCCAACAATAATATCAAAAAACATGCTGGAAGTTGTCTGAAAGTTGGCAGGGCCAGTAACTGAGGAGTTGCTGTAGTTGAGTCATTACAGTGTGAACACTCACCTGCTGAGAAACGTCTCAGGTTACGACTGTAACCATGGTTCCCTGAGAAGGGGATCGAGTGACTACGTCTGGATCGATGCTATGGGAAACGCTATTAGCGTGACTGGTGTCTGAAGCGTGTGTGCCAACACAACAATTGAATTGGCTGACGACTCCTTAAATGATTGATTAATTCTAAACCATTAACGTGATTTACAGAAATAAAGTAAGAGGTAAACAGTGGAAATGTACTGTTCCTTGTGGTAATTCATTCACATACAGTATGTGGCTTCTCATTTTTTCTCATTGATAGAGCTATTATTACTAGTTACTAACAGCTGTTCTTGAAACTCTATGTAAAAGTTAAGTCTATTTAAAGAGTATGCAACAATTTATATGCAGCTGACTCTTGTCAACACTACAAAACTATTTAAAGGCACAATTAAGCTTCGTCTCAACAGTGTTAACTAGCTTTCTAGATGTACCCTGTCAATATAAAGCAAAGATATGTCATTGAAGTCTGTGCAAAGGCTCCATTAAATGACCCTTAGAACTCTATTAAAAGCTATTGTGTGGTCCGTTTGTAGTGGCATTCTTGACAATAATCCCTCCATGATACTTAATGTAATGTCATCCATCCATCACTAAGAGGATCTCACGACAAACTCCAGACTTGTGACTGAGTCCCATCCTCATGACTGAGTCCCATCCTCACTTTGAACATGTGAGTAACAGGAAGGCGCAGAAAATCGACCTAGCCCTGGTACTGTCATGGCCTGGGTAAGAGTGAATGACATGGGCCTAAGCCCAAAGCGCATTACACCATCTTACCGGAGTACCTCTGGCTGCTAATAGAGAGCGATGGAACATATCCCCCGTGCAATAATAACAGGGATCGGGGGGAGAAGCCCCTTTGAGGCCTGTCACCGGCTTTGACAGGAGCCCTAAATTTAATCCTCAAACCTGCTGGGTTGTAGAGAAGCTAAGCAGCGGGAAAGCCACCCATCACGTCGAGCAGCCCGTCTGACTTTCAAACGACCTGTCACAAAAAGCTTTAAAGCTGATGACAAATTCATTTCACATCGTTGCACCTGCGAGGCCGATGATTGTTCAGGCGAAATACGTACAAGACTAATCTATGATGTAATTATTCCTGCATTCAAAGAACGATATGATGAACTTGGCAATACGTTCTCCATAAATTGCAAGTGGTGACAAACTAGTCAATCAGTAATGACACTAGCTTTGAATGTTGGCTTGACAAAGTCTAAAGTTATATAGAAGTTCAACAAGAAAAGGAGCTTGCACACATAATAGCAGAAGATTTGACCTTTTGTTTCGCTAAATAAAAACCTTATTCCTCATCTGGAATCGTGTAGAGCCCTTTGAAGCTGCACTGAAACTGACATTTGGACCTTCAACCCATTGGTCCCTGCTGAAGTCCACTATATGGAGAAAAATCCTGAAATAATTAATTTCTTTTCAACTGAAGAAAGAATGACATGAACATCTTGGATGACATGGGGGTGAGTAAATTATCAGGAAATTTTAATTCTGAAGTGAACTAATCCTTTAACCTTACCCGTATGCACCTTAGTAGTAGTTGACACCTAATGAGACTGTCCTCCTCCAAAAAACTTATATTTACGCTTCAAAGTCTAGTGCCCTCTAGCTGGCATAAAAATAATGACATTGTTGCGTCACATCTGTCGTCATGAAATGACGTATGACTGTCGTTACTAATCAAAATGTGTAAGTTGTTGGGTAAAGTTGTTCGACTCTAGAAGGAATTTGTTTATCCGCTATGTGGAAAACGTACATAAGCCTGATAGGTTAGAAAAGATACCAAGTCGAAACAGACTGAAGGGCTGTGCTAAGTTCGGAGAATGTTTCTCTAAAGTTCTTTGTCAAGCCACGATAATGAACTGTAAGGTGTGAATCAATCTAGATTTCATTTACTTTGCACAACCAATAGGGGGTTTCCCTATTTGTCCTTTCCATTCCACTGAGACAGAGAGTTAGCCATTCCAAGGCAGTTTGATATCAGTTGATTATGTGGCGACATCTTTGAGACAGCGTGGCATAGCAGGGAAAACTGATTTTCCGTGCGAGAGGAGAGTGGATTGCAGTGCTGGGCCAACTGGGCCTGCGGGGAAACTGCTCTCTCCTCACTGCAGTGGCATATGCTTCTCCCTCCTTCTCTTAATGTGTGTGCCATGCTAATCGTTTGGTAGTCTGACATCTGGAAAACTCCCAGTGGAGGGCAAAATTGCTCAAGCCTTTTACGCCCAAGATTCCCCCAATATTTGAAGTTGTCACACCTAATCTATAGAAATGAAATGTATTCAAATAAGCGTTGTCCCCCCCTCCTTTCTCTCTGACTGACTGTGACTAGGTAAAGCAGTCAGAAGTGTGTTATGGCACCTTTGGCCCTTGTGAACTGTGGTCTCTTCTCATCTCCGTCTACCTGATTTCCATATTCAAAGTCAAAAAGGCAGAAAGAAAAACCTGACAGCATTTAATAGGCGCTTTATGCAAACAACTTTTTGTTGGCATAACAAATTTTTAAGTCCCCAACAAGGACTGTGAAATTTTTCAATACGTCTTTTTGCTTTTTTCCCCCTTATTTCCCCCTGTGTTTGTGAATGTACCTCGGGCATTAAAATTTAATATGAATAATGTATGTATCTTCTGTTACATTCTTTATAAGATTTTGGCAGTCAGTCCATCCTTCCGAGCTTTCAATCATGGGCCCCCTGGGGTCTTGTGGGATACCTGCTCTTTGAAGCCATCTGAGGAGCCGGAGAGAGTGGGGACTGCTGGGAAGAAGGAAAATCTCACTGCTGATTTATTACATTCCGCTAGAATGCCACCACTATTTAAACGGCAATTGGAGGTGCATTATGCAGACAGGACCCCCATTGAAAGATACGGAAAAGCTGCTTCCACAAGTGAATACATGTGAAGTTTTGTCTGTGTAAGTTTAACTTTACAATTTAGTCTTTTTGATGTATGAATGCAATGTTTTCCATTAGCACGGGGAGAAATCTGGTGTTCTATGTGAACAACTGCCTTTTATTTATTTTGAAAGGAAGATTTTAGATCTCAGAGAACTCAAGGTTAAAGGAATAGTTCAACGAAAACCCCAAAATTTAAATTCTGTAATTATTTACACACCTTTATGTTGTTCTAGACCCATATGACTTTATTTCTTCTGAATTCAATCCTAAATTATGTTTATGTAGCCCATCCAGTTCAAACCGCCAGCTTTAAGCGGCACTCGAACCCGGGTCCGCTGGCATGGGAGGTGGGCCCTCTAACAAGGAGGCTAAAGACCGCAGTCTCTAGAGCACCTCTTGAGTTTGGTGGAGTGAGGTGTACATGCACAGCTTTTACTAGCATATGCCTGTTACACTCACCCACCTAAACTTCACTCACATCCCTGTATGTGCCACCACTGAAGCCCCTCCAGATTGAACTACCCGCTCTAAGCGGGACTCGAACCCGGGTCCGCTGGCGTGGGAGTCAGGCGCTCTAACAAGGAGGCTAAAGACCACAGTCTCTAGAGTCACTAGAGTGCCTCTTCTTACTAGTCTACTTCTGTTACATTTAGCAGATCTTCTGTGCTTTTTTCCATACAATGAAAGTGACCACAAGATCCATGAAAGCATCAGAAAAGTAGTCCATGTGACTTAAGAACTGTATTGTGACTATTACAATTTGTGTGTGAAACAGATATTTGCGGAGGTTTTTTTCCACTCTGGGAAAGCTCCCCACAACTTATTTGCACATGTGCATCTTTAAACCTGCTGCTTCATGATCAGTCACATGACGTGAGGACTAATGCGGATCAGTATCAGTCAAACCAGGCACAATACGTCTTCATATAGCATATTTAAATTAATGCAAACATGTTTTTGGTCTGTTCTTGAAACAAAGTGGCTTCTGAAGACTTAAAATATAGTGCAAAAGTTGACAGTTTCTGGTCACTGTTATTTAATTTTAAGGTACAATATGTATGATTTTCTGTCCGCTAGAGGCCTATTCAAAACAAAGGCGTAGCTTGATGACGCCAAGTTTGAGCGCGGAATCTTGGGACATGTGGTCTTCACCTCACAGCCAGTGGAAAATAATCGGGATATGACTCGATGTACATGGATACGATTATTAATGTTACTATAGTTTGAACCGAGTGGGCCGAGTGTTGTGGGAGCTGAACGAGGCCGCTGGAGTGATTGCGCAACACACGCCGTGAGCAGCGGAACTTTTATCATGCCACAGTCGCCAGCGCCGCTTTCGCTTTTCCGGTCATGAGTATGAGGTAACACAGCTCTGTTTATCATATTAGATGCATTTGAGTGTGTTGAAAATGTTTAACGTTACTCTGTGCGTTCGCTCGGTGGCTGTTATGAGACACTTGTTGCACACTGCAGTAAGCTAGATCGATTTTAGAATATCATATTAAATGCTGGATGGCTTGTGTTGATAAATGGCATGCAATTAGTTTTAAAACATTTTGTAAGATGGAGAAAATGCTGTATTACTGTTACTAAAAATAAAGCTGCATCTGATTATGCTATGTTAGCTACTTTACAAAATAGTGTTTTTCTCTGAGGCATGGTAAAGCATGGTATGCGCAGAAAATCAGGAAAATTTGATTTAAATAATAAGACTAAACGTGTTGAGCTGTATAACAATAATTAGTTTTCTGTCTATAAATATATCAAAACAGTTGTTCCCTTATCTATTAAAACATGTAAATATTAAAGCGTCTTTGGTGTTTCCGAGGGTATGACGCCATTGACAGGCGACTCCTCACACGTTCTGGAGTCTTGGTTAAAATTGCAGTTTTAGTTGGAAACATTTGGGATATTGTAAGTACTCAAGTGAACAAAATATATAACACTGGCCTAGTGGTTTTTGGATATTTTACTGCAAAATTCTTACATATTGCACATATTTTTTAATTAAAAAAAAAATAGTACCTTAGAAAATCTTCTAAACCTTTTTTTTTTTTTTTTTTGCTGTTCCGTGGTAGAAAGCCGTGCAGGAATTACATGGGGGTGAGTGAATGACAGAACTTTCAATTTAGAGTGAATTAAACATTTTAAGGAATATATGAAAACTTGCTGTGTCAAATGAAAGATTTTTCCTCATATGTGTCACTACACCTTCTCTTCCATCCTTCAAAACCCTTTTCAATTTTCATGAACATTCATAAAAACACTTTTCTTCAAGTGAAGGAGATTAAGCCTACTTCTCCAGTAGCGTTTTGTGTCATTAATTGTAGTTCTTTGCTTTCACTTGAGGAGCCAACACTTCTTACTATTAATTGGAAAGCTGTCCCTTGTCCTCCAATTACTCTGCATGTGTGCTAAAGAAGCACTTCAAAGACAGTAAAATGTAAGTCGCAACAAGCTCCGCTTGCCATGAGTTAAAGCATGTCTGTGCGTTCTGCATGTCTGAGCAGGATTTGCATGTATAGTAGAATCACAGTGGCTTATCTGTCTGAGTTCAACCCATCTGCACATCTGACTTACTACTGTCCATGTGTGAAGAGTAAGAATCAGTCCTATCACTTCTCTCAACACCCCTGCCTATAGTCAACATTTATCCATGTTTACATTTTGAAGACTTTTGGATATAGTTTTTATCTGTTTTGTCGAAGTGAAAGGTAAAAAGGACTGGCATAGACATAACCCTGACAGGATGTCACATGCACTGAATTATGCAACCTGATATAGTGAGTGATTATATCCAGTGTTGGGAGTCGCAAACTAGACTGAAAAGAATATGGTGTTTGATTTACTTTCAAATCAAAGACTGAAATAGTATTTTCTTTTAAAATATACTCCAAATAGTCTTTGTTTTATTTACGACGTTAGCAGTGCCACTAGTTTAACTAAAAAACAATTGTTGGTTTAACTTAAAGTAAGTTGCCTGATTGCCTTAATATTTTGAGTTCATTAAAATTAAAAATTTGAGTTAATACAATAAAGGCGGTTGGTTTAATCAACAGAAACTTAAAATATTATGTTATCTGAACCACATTAATTATTAGTTGATTTGACCATATCAAAGTTGATTTGACAAAAAAAAAAAAAAAAAAAAAAATGCTGTGATAACACTACACTGTGAAGTGTAGTGTTTAGTAGCAAACTATTTGTTTAACCAAGTAAAATGCTTGTTTACAACATCAACCAGCAATACCAGACTTGCAAATGGTTTATTCTTAGTCGGATCTTCTCAATGAATCTAAAATGTCAAATAGGAAAATCAATTTGAGACTTAAGAAATTAATTATTTGGGGTAAAAAAAATAAAAAAGTACCACTACATTTTAGAAGCTTTAAATTAGTTAGCCACTTTTTCTTAGTGATTTGTAATATAGCTAGCTATGTTTTGAGTCTGTAGTTTAACAACTTAAAATTGTTAGTAGCTTCGCTTGGAAAGCAACAGCTTTTCAACATTCTGGGATTGCCTCTCAACCATAACCTCCAAAACAACTCTTTGCTTTTATGTAACATCTGATTCTGTGTCATTCATATTTATTGAATCTATATTATGAAATGTGTCATTAAACTCGAGATGCAGTCATGTGACCACTGATTAATTTTCCTATTGGTCTGACACTTCAAAAGGTGCCCCACAACTTGAGCAAAGTGGGTTTCTCCTCTCTTTTATCAACATCCTCCCCCACCCTTTTGAAAGCATCAAACACACCTCGATCAAACATCAAAACTTCAAACAAGATGTCATCCAGCGTCTAACACTATTTGATGTGAAGGTAATAATGCACATCACATATATGGTCAATATGTTCTAGTACTATAATATCCCATTGAGTGGCCTGTCCTGTGATGTCATTTACAAAGCAAATCTTGAATAATTAAGATGGTCATATCCATTTGACTAGTGTGGTATGAATGGGACAAGATTCAATCATGGATTTCAAACAAATTAGTTTCTGTTAAGGCTATTTTAGATTAAATTTAGCATGCTAACATATAATCTAAATATGCTATGAGGAAGTACAATGATACAATGATTTAATTTCAAATGGTGAGGTGGGATTCACTGATTAGAAATATTTGAAATGATCTAAAAATGTGACGAGTAATACAAAGATGGAAAGCGTGCCATGTCTTAAACAAGTCAAGACGAGGAAGAACTTATTAGGGGATGTTTGTTATTATAGTATAAACTTCCAGAATTTCCAGCAAATATATTTGGTTTGGTGATACCACCCATCCTTAGCATGTGGTAAGTGCAAAATTTCAACACTGCACTCTTTTTGGGCATGCGAATATCCATCTAGACAAGTTGAGGTTTACCACTAACACTTATTGCTTTACACTTTTAAAACAACTCCTTAACCAGCTGCATGTTTACACAGGAAATCAATTACTTTAGAGCTCAGTCAAATTCCCATCCCACTTCATGGTGAAGTTTGTCTATTTGTGCAGAATTGGCTCCAGCCTTCCTTGGTTTCACCCCGAGTCTTACCCTGAAGTCTTGGGCTTCGAATTGGACCCGAGTGACATTGACCAAGCTGTATCTTTCTGAAGACCAATTTGCTGCATTCCCAGAGGACCCAGAGCTTTTGTTGTTCTTGGCACCAGTCGCCTCTTCCAACCAACAAATCCTGCCTTTTCCAGACCAGTTGGCTCAGAGAGCCACCAGAGGGATGAAGGGAAGACTTGGAGGGGTGTGGATAGAGACTTGTGTTTGTGTATGTGTGCGGGGAGACGGGGGATATAGCCTCAAGGCTGGAGCGAGATATTGTATGCTTGAGCATTCAGCCGAAAGGTTTGCGGCCAGCTGCTTAAGGATTTTCTGTGGAGTCAAGATTACCCAGAGTCAATAAAGAGCTGGCTCTTTCTTCCCCTTGTGCATCTTAATTCTGCCTAAAAAACAATAAGACGTACTGTCTAAAAGAAGACGTGATTTTTTTTTTTTTTTTTTTACAGCTCTCGTCACCTTTCTAAACCTGATTTAACTGCAAGTGGAGGGAGACGGAGAGAGGGGAAGCCAAAAGCAACGTGTTTGTTTTAAAGTCACAGGCCTCAGAAGAGACTAGCCATTCAGAGTGGCCATTCACTGCTGCTTTCTGGGTTGTATTTCCCAGCTTCCTCTACTCTGAATGGTTTTCTCACAGAAATGTCCAATAGTTCCCAGTCGGTCTCCCCATTCAGGGAAGGAAGCTAGGGGCAAATCTCAGAAAAATGTGTCCATACCTCACCAAATAAGCAAGTCAGTGTCTTCTCGCCAGTATACTCCTGATCCTGCCAACTTAAGATTGCGTATCTTTACTTGTTTTGAAGATGATTCACAATTTACAGGACTCCAAGCATACAAAGTTTACCTTACAGTTCTACTAAATATTACAAACCCTGCTGATTTGTCGCAATGCATTGTGGGATTGTCCTCTCTGTGAAGGATACATATGCCACTATTACACTCCAAAAAATGCTGGGTTGAAAATAGACAAACCAAGCGGTTGGGTTAAATGTTTGCCAAACCTGCTGGGTAGATTTATTTAACTCAACTATTGTTTAAAAATTACTGTATTGCTTGCTTAATATGAACCCAAATTATGTTGGAAAATTAACATTTATTAATATGTTTAATAAGTGATTATGTATCTAATTTTGGGTTAATTTTAAGCCAGCCATGAGCTGTAATTACAATCTACAGTCTTATTATCTTAGGCAGTGCTGATTTTTCAATACTTTTTCAATTTACGTTTTTTATATTTTTGACTAAAAACATGATAATAAGGAAGTATGTTTTGCAGTTCCTTTGCATGTTCTTTGTCTTATTGTGGACATTTTATTTGTGCATGTTATTCCAAAAAGAGAAAAACAAGTTTGTTGTCTTATAAACACTTTCTTTATTGGCCAACGTCACCAAATCCAATCCAATCAATTTAATCAAGTCCTGACCTACATTTCTCATAAAATATCATGCTTCACTGGGAAGTATCGTTATTGATCTAAAAAGAGTTGTTAATGCTGTTTTCAAATGATACATTACTCAGTACTAGACAAGACATTCCCCCATGCACCTCTATTGTCAAATAGTGATCCTTCACTATGTTTTTACAGCGTGCCTTCAAGGAAGAATTTCAGATTGTGCCATTTTGCCTGACCTCTTCTCTTGGGCCAGTTGAGAAACATGCCAATGCCTTTGTAGGAACACCTGTGCTTGATGCCTCGAAAAGGTACAAAGATCGCATTTCAGCCTCTGCGCTCTCCTAACCAAAGGTGGCTTTTGCCTGTTTCAAGAGAATGCAAGCACCGAAAGAAAAGGCCTGCCATCAAAGACCTTTTTTTCATGGACGGATGATCGCATTTGCCTTCATTTTTTGGCAAGCCCATTATGTTTACCATTCTCACCAATAATAACAAAAAAAACTGGTAAATCGTACCCCCTCTCCCTTTAGGACGTTGACGGGGAGATCAAACCGATCCAAGCTAAGGAAAACCCCTCCTCAAACTCTTATTTACCAATCAGTCTCAGCTTTAATAAAGCTCTAAGCTATGCCAACAAACACAGGCCGGGAGAAGAAGGAACAGAGAGAGAGAAAGAGAGTGCGAGAGGTCACACCGAAACCGCTAAGTGTTTGTTCTTCTCCCGCGAGGAAATCTGGGAAAGCCGAAAATATCTCAGAGGCTCCCACTGTTATTGTAAGGCTGGAGGTGGGTGATGCTCTAACCCAGGAGGAGCGCTCGTGGGATGGGAATAGAGGGGCTTTGTTTGGATAATTGTGTTTTTAGATTACACGCTTTACCGAAGTACAGCCACTCCTGCTTTCCTACTCTTACCCTAGGCTTTGTTTTCCTTTTCTTTTCTTTTTTTTTTTTTTCTTTTTTCCTCCAAGAGGCCCTCGCAGACGGTGAAAAAAAAGCATGCTGCGTAAAACGTCCATTAATCCTCTTTCCACATGTTTGAAAGGACCGGACTTGACAGTGAGGTAATTCCAATGAATCTGGAGGTGAAGAAGGAGAGGTTTGCAGGTGATTTAGTGGGAAAACAGATCAGGCCCCTGTAACAACAGAATCACAATAGAAAATATCTGAACACTCAGCACTGCCAGATGATGTAATGGATGTCTAATCTCATGTGACCCAACACATATTTCCAGTGGAGGTGTAATGGCCATACAGCTCCAGGCTGGACGACATGTAGTCCCCTCTCTGCAGACTTGGGTTTTATACAGTATTTGCAAGGCTGCACTGAATTGATTTAGTCAAACAATTTGGTTAGGAAGTTTTCTAAACCAATAGAGGAGTGAACATCAAAACGGTTTCAACAGACCTGATAAGCTTATAGTAGTTGGACTCAAAATTAAGTCACTAGTTCTCGTTTACCCCTTTCTGCTTCCTCAGATCATGCTCAGATTCTGGGTCTTAGTGCTAGTTTATGATAAACATTTTGAAGCTTTATTTTCTAATCGCTGAACACATGCAAAAGACTTTTGGCAGAGGTCTAACATCCTTGTGTTATTCAGCCTGCGGGTGGCGCTCTAATTGACAGGCTTTAAGAACACAGGACACACGCATAGAATGCTATCTTAGAAATTCCTTAATGTTGGCCTCTGAATTTTGTTTTAGAATATTACAAGTTTTGGAGGAATTCCACTACGAAAAAGAAAGTCATTTCTATTCTCAGAACAACAGAACTAAGCTATTCCCATGAGCATGTTTAAACCAAAAGAATTTATACTTTCATTATTTAAAATGCTACTCCACATTATGGAAGCTTGTTTTCGCCACTAAATAAAAAAATAAAAAAGATAATTGTGACTTTTTATCTCACAATTCTGACTTTTTTTCTTGCAATTGCAAGTTTGCATCTCACATTTAACTCACAATTGTGAGTTATAAAGTCAGAATTGCGAGATACAAAGTAGCAATTCTGACTTTTTTCTTGCAATTGCGTGTTTTTATCACGCAATTCTGACTTTTTTCTTAGAATTGCGAGATATAAACTCACAATCGCGCGTTATAAAGTCAGAACTGCATGATATAAATTTCTAACTGCGTCTTATAAAGTCATAATTACAAGACATGAACTCGCAATTCTTACTTTTTTCTCATAATTGTGACTTTATATCTCGCAATTTTGACTTTATAACATGCAATTGTGATATAAAGTCAGAATTGTGAGATATGAACAACCTGATCTCACGGCAATTCGTACGTATTTTACAAGGTGGCTAATTCGCACAAATTCGTACGACCTCACCTATCCCTAACCCCGCCCCTAAACCTAACCTAACTCGTATGTTGTTTGCTAAATCGTACGTATATTACGAGTTGCCAAATTTGTATGCATTCGTACGAATGACCTATCCCTAACCCCGCCCCTAAACCTACCCGTCACCGGGATTTAGACAGATCGTTATGAATTCATACGAGTGACGTCGTATGAATTAGACACCTCGTAAAATACATAGGAATTGGCCGTGAGATAGCGTTGGATATAAACTCGCAATTGCATTAAAAATAAGTCAGAATTGTGAGATAAAATGTCACAATTACCTTTTTTATTTTTATTTAATGGCAGAAACAAGCTTCCATACCAAATAGGAAGAACAGACATGCCAACTAGTTACTGACCTGATGGAGACTAATTTACATGTAGTTGAAGTGGATTGATATCGTCTTGGTCTGGAGTGAGGTTTATGCGTGGTAACATGAAAATAAGCTGGGGAGTCTTGAATCTGCCCCAATGGCTCTCAATTAGAGCATGCTGCAGTTCCATTTTTCACCACAGATTTACATTAGAAAACTGTGGGGTGCTGTAGAGCTGGGGAGGACTCAGGCGCCCACTGCCCTGCTTATTATCATAATACACGCCTGATGAAGCCATACTTTAAATTTCAATATATCCTGCTCACTTTATGACTTAAAATATTCTAGAAAATCTGAAAAAAAATAAAAATAATTGTTGCAGAATGCTGAAAACATTTACATTTTTTTCATTGATTCAGTTTGTATAGAGGTCTATGTTTTGGATGAATATTTTGGTATGTCATTGCCCCACCTGCCCTTACAGACGAGCCGTGGCTGGTCAGGATTAGAGGACTGTCTTCAGGTGCCTAGTTCCTGTTTTTGTTGCCTACATAAACACTTGGCGCCTGCTTTCATGTGTCCATCGGATGTTTTGTCCAAGGAAGATAAAATGATAATAGCCCATTTTCCCCTCACTTATATCTAAAGCAAGATCTAGCAATTTTTGGGGGGATTCTTGTTTTATCTGACAACAAAGTCAGGTCATCTTTAAATAATGACACGCATGGCAACTCTGTTTCATGTTAGTCTTCGATGAATTTATATATATATATATATATATATATATATATATAGTGAGCTATCTACATTACTATAACTACATTTACTTTTTTGTTCTTTGGTTCTATTTACTTTTTCTTTAGGCATAACGTCACATTTCGGTGGATTGTGTTATTTTTTGGAGACAGCATATGACAATCGAGGAAGACTTTCTAAACATTCATGTATGGGGGCAGGGCCCAGACATGACGAAATATAATGAATAGACATGTGTGTACCTGCATCAGCTCAGCTCACAAGACTACAAGAATATGTGCTTTTCCAGACAGACTTATTAAAACACAGAGAACTGGAAGAATACAAAGGAAGGGAGTTTCTACGGTAAGCGTTTACCAATGAGATGGCCTCTTTGCCTGCCATGACAACACACAGAATTGCATTTTGGTTTGGAGTGAAAAGCCTGGTTCTGTGGTCTACTGCCTGAACACAGTGACATTAAAACATTGGTTTAGGGCTCTTTAAATAACCAGCTGTGGTAGGTATAGCAGAGCTTCCAGGAACTCTCAGAGCAAGTCCACTTACTGGGACAGAGCTCCACATTTCCAGCTTGTGCAGCTCTGTCCAGGAAGAGTGACAGTCCTTATTCAGACGAGAAGGTAAAGTCTTCCCTTTTGTGGCCACCCCTGCTGAGCAGTGTTGGACCACTGGTCTCTCAAGAGCTGATGTGTTTATTTAGGCTGCTGAGAGCCTGACCTGACTCATGCTGCAGTTTATTTCAGTATTATCTGTTTATGAATCATATTTGCATACTGCGTATCAAATAGCAAGGCTAAGGAAAACGAGGAACACTCTGTGAATAGATAACATTTCTCAAAAATACATTTTTTTTTTATAATTGGGGACAGTTTTTTAGTTTTATTTTGCACAGCACTGGTTATGTCAACAAATCTACTCAGAGCTTATCAGCTAAATGTTTACATTTTTTGAAGAAAATGTTTTCTAGGGGAGCTCTGGATGGTTGCCTCTATGATTTTCTTGTCTCCGTTTATGACTCTGGTCCCTCCCTCAATGTTGGCCTATGTGATTTTTAGAAAACATAATAGCCCGCTCTTCTCAACTAGCCCCTAGAGTTGAGGTATCATTCATGTCTGTAGCACAAAGGTGTATATTCATATCATTACGGTATGGAAGCTTGTTTCCGCCGCAGAATAAAACTATTTAAAAGATTATTGCCACTTTTTATGTCACAATTCTGACTTTTTTCTCGCAATTCTGACTTTAACTCGCAATTATGAGTTTATATTAAATTATATTATATATTATATTGTAAACTAGCAATTTTAAGTTATAAAGTCAGTAGTCAGAATTGCGAGATATAAACTCGCAACTGCAAGAAAAAAATGTCAGAATTGTGAGATATAAACTCGCAATTACAAGAAAAAGTTAGAATTGCGAGTTATAAAGTCAGTAGTCAGAAGTGCGAAATATAAACTCACAATTGCAAGAAAAAAGATAGAATTGCAAGATATAAACTCGCAATTGCAAGAAAAAAAGTCAGAATTGCGAGATATAAACTAACAATTGCGACTTACAGTATAAAGTCAGTAGTCAGAACTGTGAGATATAACTAGCAATTGTGACTTATAAAGTCAGTAGTCAGAACTGTGAGATATAACTAGCAATTGCGACTTATAAAGTCAGTAGTCAGAACTGTGAGATATAACTAGCAATTGCGACTTATAAAGTCAGTAGTCAGAACTGTGAGATATAACTAGCAATTGCGACTTATAAAGTCAGTAGTCAGAACTGCCAGATATAAACTCGCAACTGCAAGAAAAAAATCTGATTGTTAGATATAAACTCGCAATTGCAAGTTATAAAGTCAGTAGTCAGAATTGCGAGTTATAAAGTCAGAACTGCGATATAAACTCAATTCTTAGAAGTCTTTTTCACACACACACAAAAAAAAAAAAATCAGGTATTTCTGACTTTATAACTCGCAATTGTGAGTTTATATCACAAAATTCTGAGAAAAAGAAAAGTCAGAATTGCAAGATGTAATTACATTTTTTTTTTTTTTTATTCAGTGGCAGAAACAAGCTTCAGTAGTATGTTGCATATCTTAATTAGTATTTTTCATTTGTTTCCCAGTTAATAAAATATTAAAATATTTTTAAATCAAGATGTGAAAAATAAGTTATTTTTTCTTACCCCCCAACTGAACATATTTTTTCTTGTTAATCTCACTAAATTGTAGTAGATTTATAGAATTTTGCAGTAAAATTTTGTTGAAGATAGTTTGATATTTACACAATAAATCCTTATGCTTAATATTAATAGCAATAGTGATGTTTGTTTTAGTAACAAACTATTGAAATTAAATGTGCAGAAAGTGATTGGCAAAACAGCAGATGTGTTCCTATAAGGTTCTCCAGAGCCATGTAAATAACTGCTATATCAGAATATCAGTGTGGCCATTTGATTTATGGTTGGTTTTCGCTGACGTCTTTATAGTGCAGAAAATCCTCAGATAGGCATGAAATTTCTTATGTGTGGAAGATATTAGTGAAAATGGAGAATGAAGTGGACAAATTGTGGACAGCTGCATCAAACGGAGGGCATGACAGAGTGAGGTACGGCCGACTGAGGTAATTGAATTTGTGAGTGAGGGTGATGTGACCTTTCACGCTGAGAGAACGGGTGGGTGGTCAAGATGATACTGGCCTCAGCCATGAAATTAAAAAGTAAACGCAACAGGATCAGGTGAAAGAAGAGACACCGAATATTAAGGGCAGGATGCCTACCCCCATCCGCACACACCAGCTCTATGAATTGTATGAGGGCTTATGTGGTTGAATTATAGATGTGCTTTGGCAGGGTGAGTGACTGGCAGTGAGATCTTGAGACCTCGAGTTTCAGCAATGAGCATTTATTTAAGGCTCAAGAGTCTCTACGATTGGTCACCCCTTCATTTTTTTCCCCCTATATAGAAATGTGTGTCCCCAGTTGCACAACATTCCCTTATTTGTCAGAAATGCTTCAAGTCCCAGTATTCCCTCAGTGATGAACTGCAGGGCTCATGGGAGCGGTGATATGGCCATTCCTCCTCAACTCTGGTTGTCAATCACCCCTACTGTCTGTTAGAATGATATGTGTTGATGTAATCACTATCTAGACCATTTTCACTGCAGAGTGTTGTCTGTGTAAGGGTATGTGAACCAGAGATAGAACCAGAGCCTGAAGCTTTGTGAATTACTAGTGAATTGGTCTGAATCCTGCAACTTGACAGTGTTTTTCCACAACACTGCTTTTACTGTTTTTGTATCATGGAGAAATTATGGAAATATTATTGTCATGCTTACTCACCTGTACCATGATGACAACCTGTCAAATATAATAGACCACAGTAAACATTAGATATGAATTAAGACGCTTAACACAGGAAAATCCGACTAACCTTTGTTGCTGAACGTAATGGAGAATTGTCCTGCTGCCATTTCAGAAGCTGTATGTGGAACAATGAGATGAAGGAAAAAAGCTGTGGGTATTGCTGCTCAGAAAATATTTTATATGTTAGGTTGCCTAAGTGAATTTGTTAATTATGATTGTTAATTAAATGTTTTTAGGGCTGTCGATTTAACACGTTATTTAGATTGATTAATTACGATATGGGGCAAAAAATGCCCCCAAATGAGTTTTTGTCTCATATTTACATCATATAGGGTGAATTCAGGTTGATTAGGACACTTTTTGCCATTGATGACTGGGAAAAAGTGTCCCATTCAACCTGAATTCACCCTAATATAGATAAGTTATATAACACGAGTAACGAACGCAATCTCACACAACTGCTTTTTTCCTGTCCAGAATAGCATGAGTGCAAATGCGATACTGATTTTATACAATAGTATAAATCAATAAATCAGAATAAATTTTACACACAATTGTGTCTGTTTTGCTCAGTTTTGACAACGAATGTATAAAGACAAAGCAGAACTGTTTCTCTCTGAGCAACACAGCAGTATTTCATTTCTGAATCCATGTTTGGAACGAATCGAATGAATGAATGAATGACTTAATCATTAGGACATTTACCGCCACCTACTGGCAGTTTTAGTTTCTTATTTAGAGTATAATTTCATTATTATCCATATTATATATATATATATATATATATATATATATATATATATATATATATATATATTAAAAGTATAGTTTCCCAAAAATGAAAATTCAGTCACCCTTAATTTACTCACCCTCATGGTCCAAAATTATATGCTGAATCAAATAAAACATTTCTTAAGCTACTTTTTGTAATGTCTGTTTGATGTAATTAATTCGATTAAAAACAATCAATCACTTGACAGCCCTATTACATTGTTTCATTTAGCTCAGTTAAAGTTACAGTGTGTGATTTCCATACCACTAGAATGACCAAAAACAATTCTTGTTTTCAAACATGTTTGCCATTGGTCTATACGTAGATGGCCCCGCCCAAAATTCACACCATTAGTTAAGGTGTTGCTGTGCCAGGCTTGTCGGGATGCTCAAAATCAAACTGAGCTATGTTTTGATAATGCCACAGAGGTACAGTGTTTAAACTTTTCAGGGAAACCAATCAACAGCTTACTTATAGTTATCTCTGCATATTATGCTGTAATACGAATATTTTAATGTGAAAATCTGCCCCAGATATTCCACCTAATTACCTCTAACTTAAAGGTGCTGTGTGTTATTTTATTTAAAGTTAAATGACTTTCTTATATCCTGGTTTAATATGCTATAAGACTATTTAAGCCATTCACTCTTTTAAAGGGGACCTATAATGCCCCTTTTATAAGATGTAATATAAATCTCTGGTGTCCCCAGAATGTGTGTGTGAAATTTCAGCTAAAAATACCCCACAGATCATTTATTATAGCTTGTCAAAACACACAGTTTTTGTGTGTGTCCCTTTAAATGCAAATGAGCTGCTGCAGTCGACACTGATGGAGAGACTCATGAAGAAGTGACAACTATTAGAATTCAACTCGACGTTTCTGAATGGTTAGTGGATACATTTATATAGTTGCTGTGAAGTTAATTCAACTCATCGACTAGCATGTGAGTAAAATGACTGCATGGCAACAACACTCTACTACAACAACTCTTCCTTTTCTCTAAAGCAGCCCAACATGGCCTCACCCCCTTTGTTGTGTGTTCCCGGGGGTGGGGTTTATGTAAATTTTGGGGTTTGTGATGTGACTAACCTGGGAAGAAGCTTGTTGTAGTCCCTACCAGCCATTAAACAGAGAATTCTGTAAAGAAAATATCTCCCTTTGCACTGAACTTTGAGCGTCATAACTTTGCAGGTGTTGTTTTTGCTTAAACAGCAACATTACAAAATAACTAGAGTTAAAAAAGCGAAATCATAATTGACCACCCCTTTAAGACATTCACTCTGTTGATTTCCCTGAAATGTGGCCCTGTGGCATTTTCAACATTGCTCTGTTTGATTACGTTGGCATTGCAACATTGCTCTACCAATGGCATTTGTTTGGAGGCGGGGCTATCTCTTTGTCTGACCAATTGCTGTTTGGGGAAACCTTTGTAAACAATCATTATAAACATTGTTCAGTTTATTTGAACCTGCCAACCTGCCTGACACAGCAACAGCTCAACTAATGCTGTTAGTTTGGGGGCGGGGCTTTCTGTTTTTTGAACAACCAATGGCAGACTGAGAGAGTTATGGCAGGGGCTAACTGAGCCGCTGATGGTGCATAAATTACAGTCTTTACCTTTAAATTCTGAGAATATTCATATTCAATTATATTTCTGTCCCTGAATAGAGCTATATAAAAAGAAAGTTCATTAAGTCTGTGATTAACCTTGCAATTCCTACAGTGTCCCTTCATCTGGTAGAGATATTGCATAAGCATTCAAATTTGAGACGAAGTCATTATGAAGTCTGTTAAATTTCACCCCCATACCACATTCAGTGCACTTTTATTCATATCGCAAAGCTCCATATTTTCCTACGACTAGGAGACCTGTGACTCTACCTAACGCATGAATTATATAATGCTAGGTCTGTTCCATACATGGTTTCACTGGAAACAAAGGGGCAATTATTTTAGGGGTGCGGTAATTTTTACGTGCTGCCAGCAGTGCAGGATAGTTGGGCTTGCTAGAACGACTCTCCTCTCTTGCTCCCTTCGTGTGCACCATGAAATGGAAATTTACATTCACTTAGAGGTGCCGGAGAGCTCTGCTGCAGACAGCTGTATATTTAATGAGAGCAGAGAGGTTTAATTACGTCTGTTTTAAACAGGCAAGACTTCTGCTCTGCAATGACAAGGGAACCAGTGCGCAGAGAGCTGGAGGAGGAAAAAGGCGGCAGAAGATTTCTCCTCGTTCCCTGAAGCTGCAGCGGAGTACGGCAGGCACTTTGGCTGCAATTATTCCAAATTTATTCCTCTGCTCCGCTTTCCTCAGGAAAGCGGAGCAACCTTGCAGAAGAAAGGGAAATAGTAAGCATTAGTTGTGTCAGGGAAAGAAAACAACAGTCATTGTCTCCTGATACTTATATAATATCAGGATAATATATTTTATCTTATAAAAAAAAAAATAAAACAAAATAAAAACTATATTCATATTGGTTGCTTAATGGAATGTTTGTGTTTAGGCACATTAAGAAACATGATTTTTTTCACTTTTACTGTACTCTTTTGATGAGTTGAAGACAAGTAGGCCAACAGTGACTCTATGGAGCAATAAACTTATATATACTGTGTGTCAACCAGTATAGATATGCATTTATACATTTTGGATATCAGTGGGCAGAACTGCTTTGCTATATTTTCACAAGAAAGTATAATAAACATGCAACAAATGCAAAAAAAATACATCGCTGAACCCAAACACGTCTAGACGAGAAAGAACTTGCTATTAAAGGATTAGTTCACTTCAGAATGAAAATTTTCCTGATAATTGTCATCCAAGATGTTTATGTCTTTCTTTCTTCAGAAATTAAGGTTTTGAGGAAAACATACCAGGATTTTTCTGTGTGAGATTATGGAACGCGCCTATGGCAGACTGCGGCTGCCATTGGGGCTGGTTAAGAAAGAAACTGCTCGCAGACGGTTCGTCGAACGGTTCCTTTTTGCCATAATTCTCCAGACACCGTAAGCTTTCCATTCCTTCTTGATCTTCATACTGAGATCAAGAAGGCATGGAAGGACCTGCCTATACGTGGTAGCCGGTCAGGCGGGTGTTGCTTACACACGATGTCTGTTTGTAAGCATATCAGTTGGACCTGCTGAATTGGCTTGGTAGGTTTCTTTATGTTTTTATTTTTATCAAGTTTCCTGGATGCGGACTAAGGGCCCTGAAGTTCCATTAGGGTGGCTGTAACATTATATTATTAGGGTAGTAACTGTGTTTGTTCCCTTTTTTGGATGTGTTGGCTTCTGAAAATGAAGCCACCATTCGTACTTTTTCAGATGTCGGCTTTATCTAAGCCACATTGTTAGTCACCTTTTGGTTTATTAGCTTTCTCCTCTGGTAAATGCTAGGGTTTTGAGATTAGCTTTCACTATCTTCAGATAGATCTATGTTTCTATGCCTGACATTTTGTGCTTGGGTTGGATTGACTTTGCTCCTCTGAAGCTTTACTTAGAAATTTAGTATTCTCAGAGTTAGCCTCTTCTCAGTTGAGAGTCGTTGGTAGAGGCTGGTGTTTCTTAGCCCCAGGCAGATCTATGCTATCTATGTGTTGGCCTTATAGGCCCACAGCTATAGGCTAGAACTAGGGTTTAGGCACTGCTAGTAGCATTTTACACCCTTTTTATACTACCCCTTATTTTGTGAGTGTAGTTTTCCCTAGTTCTGGCCTCCTCTTATCAGAGTTATCAGGCCAAGGCCCATTGTCCCTTTGGTGTAGGTGCAAAATAGATAGCAGCTAAGGTAGCAGACTATTGCTAAGTCTCCCTGGTGCCGTTGTCTCAGGCAGTGTAGGCCCTTTTCACTATGTGAATAGAAACTTTGTTGCTGTGGCCCCGCTCCCCCAGAACTATCTAATGGTACTTTAACTTCAGTGTTTCCCCTGAACCTCTTGAACTATGTTCAAGCTTGAGTGATATGGTTAGCTTTTTATAAAGCTCCTGTTCCCTAGGGCTCAGTACAGATTGTATCTGTTTTGGTGAAAATTTCTGATGTAAAGTACCCACCCTGTATTTTCAGGGTTGGATTAATAGTACTCCCTTGTTGTTCAAGGTTATTGTACTTTAATATGTTAGTTCTGGGTCTTGCCCTACACTTTGTGAGCTCAGTAACTCTAATACTGCCACAGGCTAGCACTCGTGTGTTCTGGAGTAGTAGGCCTTACTTAGGTCTCCTTTAGAGTATGGTGACGTAGTTTGTACTCCCCCTTGACTGTAAAAAAACTGGAAAGTGTTTTTTCTGAGTACATTGCCTGTTGGAATGTATAAGCTCAGGTTGAGTTTAATAAGCTAACCTCACTACTTAGTTTGGTTTGTTTTATGGCTCCCTTAGAGCTTGAACACTGCCACAAGCTGACACTTGTGTCGTGTGAAGTAGAAGGCTCCATTAATGGGCCTCCTTCAGAACACAATAGCTTGTTTTATTACAAGGCTTGTTGGTAGATGTTTCAGTTAGAGTTTGCTCACTTGGAAACTAGCACTGCCACAGGTTAAAACGCCTGTGTCATTCTGAAGTCACAGGTTCTGTTTGGACCTCCCTCAGTGTAAGTTTGTACTCCCCTTGCTAAAGCAAGAGGAGTACCCAATATGCCAACACGTCCTGCAGGAGGCCCAAAAAAGGGCCTACGACTTCCAGACATGTGGCATCAGCTCACGGCAGTGTTCTAAGCTCTAAGGGAGTCAAGTAGAGAAACCAAACCGCACTTGTTTAAGTTAACTATCTTAAATGGAAATGGCAGTTAACTAGCTTTCTAGTGGCAGTGTCTATGCTCTAAGGGAGCCACATCTGAGAACCAAACTTTCCAGTGAGGTTGATCTCATCCACACATACCAACAAGCAGTGTACTCAGTAAAAACACTTTTTACTCTTTAAGCAAGAGGAGTACAACTCACGCCATCATGCTCTGAAAGGGGGCCCCAAACAGGGCCTGAGACTCCAGGAAGACATGTGGCGTGAGCTAGTGGCAGTGTCTATGCTATAAAGGGAGCCAAATCTGAGAACCAAACTATCCAGTGAGGTTGACTAGTCTAGCTCAACCTGAGCACATCCTCCAACTGGCAGTGTACTCAGTAAAAACACTTTTTACTGAGTACACTGCTTGTTGGTATGTGTGGATGAGATCAGCCTCACTGGAAAGTTTGGTTCTCAGATGTGGCTCCCTTAGAGCATAGACACTGCCACTAGAAAGCTAGTTAACTGCCATTTCCATTTAAGCTAGTTAACTTAAACAAGTGCGGTTTGGTTTCTCTACTTGACTCCCTTAGAGCTTAGAACACTGCCGTGAGCTGATGCCACATGTCTGGAAGTCGTAGGCCCTTTTTTGGGCCTCCTGCAGGACGTGTTGGCATATTGGGTACTCCTCTTGCTTTAAAGAGTAAAAGGTGTTTTTACTAAGTGCACTGCTTGTCAGATTGTGTTGGATAGACTGTGTTGGGGGCTCCCTCAGTCTAGTCTGCTGGATTTGCTTATCAGCAAGCAAGCTGTTCAGATGTGTGGCCTTTACAGGTCTCCCTTTAAGCTTCCTCCTCCCATTTCTGGGTGTTCTCTAAGCAGACTAGCGCATGCTAGCCTTTAACAAGGCTGCTGTGATATTTTTCTACACATGTAGAATTTGTGTCATGTTGCAGGCCCCCTCTTGGGCCTCCATGATTTTGTGCATACAGTACAGTTTATCTGTTAGGTCGAGCTCTGTACTCCCCTCGTTTGAGGGTTTTTCTGCATAGTACTTAGCTCCCTAAGCTGGTCAGTGGTCAAAGGCTTTTCTGAGGCCTCCCTTCTGAGGATCAGCCCCTAGGCTGGTAAATGTACTTCCCTATGTTGGGTTCCTTTAGAGTGCACAGCCTCCTCAGTGCAAATAATCACACGCTGAGTAGATCCTAGGATTGAGCAAAGTGTTACTCCCCTCGGTGGTAAGGGTAAAGAGCACTAAGCTGAGTTCTGCTCTCTGAGATGCCTGTCTCTATGCTCCGGTCTGAGTTAGTTATTGCCTCGTTGCAGTCACTCCTACTAGATATCTTCTCTGAAGAATGTGATTGGAGACTCTGTAATCAGACAGGTTGTTGGCCAAGACTAGGTTTCTATAAATTAGACCAGGTCAGGCCTCCCTGGTGGTAATGGGCAAAGGGTCGAGTATGTTCCCCTGACAAGTGACTGCCTGGGATTCCCTCGGGCCCCCTGGCCACATTCCCTTAAAGGTAACCTCTTTGAAAAGAAGTTTGGTTCCAGAAGCCTTCGAGCGGCCTTGGTAGGCCTTCTGCGGAAGGCCTCTTTGAGGCTTTTTAGCTTGGGCTGTTGGCCATAGGGAATGCTGTTACTGACAGCCTATGTGTGTGACCATAGGGGGAGTGGTTCTGGCACTTCAATTGAAGCTGCTAGTTCTGACGTTTGTCTAGCCTTTGACATGCACTCCCCTTAGCATGGCGGCGTGGGTATATTGTTCCCCAAAGCGTTTCCGAAAGCAGAGTTGAGTTCCTTTTCGAAATGGAACGTCTCAGGTTACGTATGTAACCATGGTTCCCTGAGATCAGGGAACAAGACTCTGCAACCTCTGGACACACATCGCAAGATGACCATTAGGGTCCCCTTGTCAGATTATATCGTTTCACCCTTTTACTGCATGGTTCGCAGTGGGAATTTACTCTTAAAAAAGGGTCTGTGATTCTGCTAAATTGATAATTATATGTATATTTCAGAATTTTGTGTCAGAGCTATCTAACTTCACAATGATACTGTTCTGAGTCTGCCAGACTCATATAAATAATCTTATCTTTTGGTTTGAGTGAAAATAATCAAATGAGATGAGGAACATGTCATGTATAAATAATTTAATTCACTGAATTACTCAAAAATAGTGTTATAAAAATGTTTTTAGTTTCCAGCAAAAACAACGATATTGTAATATATACTGTTATATAAAATGATGGATGCCGTGTTATTAGAACAGATAAACAGATTAATGTTCATTCCAGCTCTAAATTTCAGGGATTCTCTTACAGCTGTTTGCTTGGTAATCACAGACTTAGAGGCCAACAACATGAAAAATGTATTTCTCATTAACTGTTCATATTTATATGTACAGCAGAAAAGAATATCCATTGAAAAATTGGTTACTTTATTTCGATAGTCAACGTTAGACTACTAAGTAACTTTGCAACTACATGTCAACTATCTCTCATTAAAGTATTAGTAGAGGGTTAGGGTTAGTAGAATAAGTTGACATAAGTTATAAATAAGTTATAGTCAGTAGACTGTCTGTTGGGAGACAATCAGTGTTAGCAGATATTAAGCAGACAGTCTACTAATACTCTAATGACTGCTAGTTGACATGTAGTTGCAAAGTTACTAATAGTTAGTAGAATGTCTAAAGTGGACTATCAAAATAAAATGTTACCAAAAAATGTACTTATTATATAGCAGTATACACAAGGCCTTCTTCAGATCTCCCTTGTTTTATAGACAAGGGCATATTTCTTGGACAATTAAATCAGATTTTATAAGCAAAAAGTAGTACAAGTACAACAATCTCTTTTATAATCTGTACTTTATTAATCCTGAGAGAGATAATGCACTTAGACATGCATATTGTAGAATTTGCATTGATGATATCATGCAAGGTGATCTTGTATGCTAATTTATGGACATCATTTCAATACCATCAGAATGGCTCTAAAAGCTTCAATGAGAGTGGATATAATGAGGGTCATTTTGAAAATGGCGCTCGAGTGTCTCTGTGGTACATTAGGCTTTGAAGAACATATGTCATAGATGCATATCAAAATAGCAGTGAAAATAATCACGGTCTCCTGGAAGAATGCATTAGATAAAAACAAAGAATTTTTGATCCTTTAGACTGGAAGCAACCTAAACAGGACATTGATGAAACATCAAAGTCTTTGCTTCATGTCAGTTTGTTATAGAATAAATAATTAAAGTGTTGTAGAGCATGAAAATCTGGGACATTACAGAGATAAGGTTGTGAAGTTTGTAAATACTCCATAAAATCAAAATTGGGGTTTGTGGCCATGGTTTTAGTCCATATCTGTTAGCTTAGAGACCATCTATATACTAGCATAGCATAGTTTGTAAAATGAACTTTTAACATATACAATCTAAAGTCTGACGTTGACAATATCATCTACTCGACTTATAAACCACTGTAAACTTTCTTTCTTTCTTATTGAGCAAAGTATTTTAGATTTCAAACTTATTTTATTTTATTTTATTTATTTATTTATTTTTTTAATCATCTCAGAGCTTGTTAGTTTGGTTCATGTATTACTACTTAAGTGTTTAAAAAGTGGACATTCACTAATATGCTCTAGAGGAACTAGAAAATTGTTTCATATGGCCAAACAACTTCCTGTTTCAAAAGGAAATATGACAACACAGGAATACCATTACACGGGATCTTTAATACCTTCAAACCAAATGTGCTACACAACTCCTGAAAAGTAAAGCCAAAGTGTTTCGATCACTTTGGATGCAGTATAGCTCCACCCCGCCCTCTCCATGTAATGTAATGGGACCTGAGACAAACTAAACAATCAAATTAAACTTCAGTTCAATTCTGTACTAACCAATTCTGCGGGACCTTGATACCGCGGCTCCACTTCATGCTCACTACTGCGCAGACTCGTGTTCCCAGATGTCAGCGTCATGTTTGGACATTGGCGGCTTCACTTCTCTACATTGGAAGAGACTGAAGGTGCGTCGTCTATATTTTTTACAGTCTATGCTTCAAACAGTTTGTAGTCTTCTGCAGTGAAATGATCTGCCCAAACAAGCACCAGACCTCATTAGCATTCTAAGTCTGTTTAGAAGTTAGAGTTCTTAGCAACTTTTCACCGCTGAACAGCAAGTTTGGCACCAACATACAGAAGAGCTCTAGGGCAAAACAGATATTGAAAATCAGTTCCTGTTAATATCAAGTGATCTCCTAAACTATTAACTTAAATGGAGAAAGACAGAACTGAAAATGAAGGGAAAAGAAAACATAGATGCAGTGTAGAGTTGATCCAGTCCCAGGATATGAAGAATTCAGCATAGCTTTAATTAAAGGGATATTTAAGATCTCAGACTGAACCTCTGTAGCTCAGGCAGACATTTAATTATCAGTTTTTAATGTAGCACTCTCAGACTTTTATGGTGTTTTTCATGTCTTGACAGACTTTTACAGTTATATGAATTTATTTGAATTTCATTTTACATTCAAAATTTATGAAAATGTTTGCATATTTATAGTATTAATCTTTATTTTTACAGAACCTCTCACAACTTTAATTAATCTCTAAATTGAGAAATACATAAAAACTTAGAAATACATAAATTCTGCTAAATTAACAAAATATAGTACCAGAATACATTTAATTAAAGGAACCTGCACATTTACCATAATATTCATTGTACATAACTCATTGGGTCCTATCATACACCCGGTGCAATGCGGCACCGGGTGCGACGCAAGTGTTTTTTTGTTAGTTTCAGCCCGACGCAGTTATCACTTTCACACAGTTTTACTTTCTGTGCCATGTTGTTTAAATAGCAAATGAATTTGCGCCCATGGGCGTGCTGGTGTGAAAACGAGGTGTGTTTAGGTGCATTGTTGGCGTGTTGCTATTTTGAGGCAACTGAAATACTGTGGTATTAACCAACTGAAACCTGGTATAAAGTCAATGGCGCAGTAGTTTTTTTAATTTATTTTTTTGTTATTTAAAGAGCGTGTTAGCAATATGCACCGATAGGCGGGTGCGCAACGCATGTACACTCTGCTTATTACACACACAGGGATGCGCAGCAGCACACAAACATGCCAGATATTAAAAATAAAACAAAAGGATTACAATGTAAAACATTATTATTGTGTGCATAAAGATAAAAATGCTTTGGTGGAATCCAGCTTGTCCCATAGATGGTCTGCTCACACACTTTAACCTCGCGCACAAGCAGATCCGTTTCCTCACTATAGAAGTGTTCAGTTTTTCTGCTTGCAAATTCCGCCATGGCACAATGGCTTTTAAAGGGAATGGGAGATGAGAGTCTGATTGGTTTATTGCACGTTACGCCCAAAACACACCCATTACTCATTAAGAGAGTAGGATAACACTTTTGGACCATGTGCCGGGCGCCCAACCATTTTTCCCCATCATTAAACTAGCAAAAGTGAATTTGGACACACCCTAAGTGCACTTGCGCCGTGCACATCAGACCATGCGCTTAGATCGTTAAAATAGGACCCACTGTATGTCAAGTTACTTGAATTATAGGAAATACAAGCTTACTATATCATTTAGAACATGCAAAAATGTCTACATTAAAAGACAATTGCTGTATACTATTATACTGTAATATAGCTGTTATTATTTTATACATATACAATTACATTTTTTTCCAAAGCGACAAATTAGGAGTACAATGGAAGCAACAATAAGTGCAGTGACAATTTCCAGCTAGTCTAGCACAGTACATGTAGAAAGTTTTTATTTTATTTTAGTTATAACAGTTAAAACATCTTTAGCAGTCTCTTGAAATAGGGTTACAAATAGGTAATTTCACCCTTTCAAGGTCTAAATGACATCCTTTTGCAATATATATATATATATATATATATATTTATTAGAGCAAGACAGATAGAATTATATTGGTGCACACTTAATAGTGCAGTAAATCATATAGTACTCAATAAACAAATTGCTCACTATGTAAAAACTGTCTTTTTACAGGTGCACCTACCACACATAGGAAGCAAAAAAATAAGATAGAATCCACAATGGATATTTTTGCAAAGAACATCAAAGAAGCCCTCAGCCAGGCAGACGATACTGAGCTACAGCTGAAACTTTAGGCAGCCCAGCATACCCACGAATTAAAAATTATGACAATGTTTACACAGTTTCTTGCAGGAAGACTGCAACCGTACCAGCCACACCCTCACCCAGGCCATGCCACCGGGTCAAGCTATTACTCAGATCAGGTTAACCCACCTAGGTTTGGTCAAGATTATTTCCACCCTGGTCCCTTTACCCAGGATCACACACGCCCAAGCTTCTCCAAAAATGATGGCCACCCCTGTCCCCCCTTTTACCAGGATTATGTCTCTGCTGGTCCCTTCCACTATTCCTACCCTCCATTCTTTCAACCGATCATACACTCCTTCTTCCTCCTGATACCCCACCTCCAAAAACCTTCAGTAGCCTTCAACCTCCACCCTCTCAACAGGGCCGCATCTGCTCTAAACCAGTCAGGTCCCCCCAGCCAAATCCAAACATCTCCGGTTTACAATTTGCATCACCCCCGCCATTAGAGAATGACTAGTCATTGTCTCATGTTTTTCTAGTGTTTTCAGGGTACTATTTTGGATAATGACAAGTTTAGAGTAACCTTTAGTTAATTTATATTTCTGGAGAACATTGTTTTTTTATTGTAATGTGTATTACATTTTTGTCAGGAGGTCCAGCTGCACTAGAATCTTCACTGTAGGCCTCATTGTGTTTTTCACAGATGTTATGCAGTGTGCAGCATGTGGAGATAATTGTGGGGACCAGTGATATGTCCACATCTAGACTTTTTGCCAGGCACCTCCACCGCCAATCTCCCGAAAGCACACTCTACCATCATTCTAGCCCTGCTTAGTCTTTTGTTAAAATGATGCTGGTCTTCGGTCAGATTCCCAGTCTCCAGGCATTAGCCAGTGGGTAAGCTGGATCCCCCACCAGCATGATGGACACTTGTGTGCCCTGGATCTCCTCAGTGGTCTTTGGTCATGAAAATGACAGAAATTACTTGAAGAGAAGAGAAATACTGTGATAATGACATTACTATGCAAATCAAAGTATAAGTTTTCAGTTAAATAATTGCACGTCAATATCATTGATCCATATGTAATCACAATAACTTTCTTAGCATGATTAATGCATATGATTACATAAAGCTGAGATAGTTCAGCACAGTTTATGTACATACCTATCTATACTATAAATATTCTATGAACACCTTGTAGGCTGAATTTGAATTTACAAGAAAAAATAACTCACTTTTGGAAAGAGGACTCCTCTTTCTGCCTTCTTGTAGATGACAGAATTCCGAAGAACCCTGGAGTCGTGGACACTTCCTGGCCATCCTATGTTGATGTTTGTGAAACTGTTGGGGTGGAGGTATTATCTATACATTATTACAGAGAAAAACAGGATACACGAGTAAAGACAATGGAAAAACAAATGAGACAACACGCAAGTTAATACCCAGCCCGGTCTCATTGTTAATACGTAACTTTCAGACACAAAACGTACATTTTTGTACCTTTAGAAAGGTGCTAAAATGTACAATATTGACGTAATTATAGCACTAAAACGTAAAAATACTTACGTTTTTACAGCGAAAAAAAACATAAAATATTTACGAATCTTTCATGTTATAAAGATATATGTATAATTTCCATTTTATCGTTTTGTAGATAAATCTAAGATCCCTAAACCCCATCCTGAGCCTAAACATACCCATTTTATACAGAATTTCCAAAGAATAAAACATAATACACAGAAATGTGTAGGAACATGAAAATTAGTAAAAATATAACATTAAAGCGATATTTTGAGCCGCTAATCTTACACCTACCCCTAAACCTACCCATAACCATTTCTTAAAACTCCGTACTGTTATAAATAAAAGAATAACAGACAAACAAGCGTAATCACAATAATTTATTTATTGCGAAAATGTCAAAAGTGGTACCAGAAGTAGTTCAAACGATGATGAGTTGCAGTCGCAGTCCTCTCTAGTGGTAATAGTTTTTTTTTTTATAGGGTATAGAGCAGAATTTAACTTAATAATCCATGAAAATATGATGAATCCGGCTTCTCTCCGTGAAGGCGCGCACTAATTTAAAATGTCAATCCACTGAAGCACGACACGTGACGAAGCAGGTGAGAACCAATGAGCGTTTGATAGCAGTCCCGTAAACCATGTCGTAAAGCTTCTCGAGGGTGGCGCTACTTTCAAATTTGAATCATAACGAGCGCGGGCTTTGACTGTGACGGTTGCTCCTGCGAGAATGAAGATGGAGATTATGATTGATGGATACAGGGCTGAATTCGGATGTGTTCCTTACAAACATATGGATACGGCAAACAAATAAAATTGATGTTGTGCTTTGGTGTATCTTATGGTTGTATTGTCAGTCGCTGCATAGGAGAAAACGACTTCTGTGTCGTACAGCAAACACACTAAATATTACAAAATGGTTAAACAATTACAGAAATTTTATTCATGAGGTTTCAGAGTGTAGTCTTGTTTAACATTATGTAATCCTCCAAAACAGCACAAGTCACGAACAGAAATGTTATTTTCCTATTAAGTAGATGAGTAAACTGCATTCAATAAATGGTACTAAAACATGTATTATGACAATTGAATACAACAGATTTAAAACATTAATGCCACGATGTTAATATTAATACATGTGAATTCATATACATTCACACTTGGATACGTAAATGATTTATGTTTTATTGCTGTTAATACGTAATTATTTTTACGTGTTTTTGTGTGTATGAAAACATAAGTAAATGTACGTATGGTAGAACCACACTTTACGTAAAAATACACACATATTCTCATGAGATCACGTTGTAATACACACACACACACACACACACAAAAAATTATATCTGTCCTTACCAGTGTTTGTAGTCCACAACTGCTTATCACTGAATGCCACCCCTTGCGATTAAAATAATCTGAGTGGTTCTCAGGTGGAGTGATATGACTCCCGTCAATAGCCCCGGCACAGTGAGGAAAACCCCAGCGATTTTTAAATCCAAGAAGGATGGTTTGGAGCTCTTCACCTTCTGGCAGCTTGATGTACTCGCGCATCATCTCATCTCGTACGATAATCAGCGATAATCGCTAAATTTGCCCAGGCTGCAACAAGGGCTCTCCTCTTTTTTTCTCCGCCTCACGAGAGCAATGTTTTGCTGACCTTTAAAGATGGAGCAGAATGCAAAACACTGTATAATAATTTTGTCTGCATCCATTGCATATCGCGCCGTTTTACTTCCATTTCCGGGTCATAACGTTTTTGGCTGTTTTGCCGGTGTATAGTGTACATGCAAATATCGGATACAGGTCACTTTTAAAAGATGATGTAAGCGGGTCGTCAAAAAAATCGTAGAGTCACCAAATCGGAATTGCGCATCAAGACCTGCAGTGTAAATGCGGCCATAGTGATTGCTATCAGGATATGAACAGACTTTCAACTAGTATAACAAAAAATGTTTCTGTAGAGAATTACCTATTGCACCTTTAATGCAACCGACATACAAACAAATTATGCTTCTTAATTGCCAGGGCCAAATTTAGCAATTCTTAGGCCCAGTACAAAACCTTCATCATGGGCTCCCCTTTGCGATCCAGTCTGGACCCCCTCAAGCCCAGTCCCAGGACAAAAGGTTCAGTTTTCTCCTCTTATCACGGCCCCGCTATGTGCTATTGCTAGTCAGAGGAATGTGGTATTTACAATTTAGGGGACTAAATTGTTATTGAAGAAAAAAAATGTAAATGTAATGAAAGTAAGAAAATTAAAGGTGCTAGAATACAGTAATCCCGCCAAACAGAAATTAGAGTACATGTATTGCTTGTTCAAGCCACTGAAAGTTTTTGTCTCTCATGGTGTTTTCTTTTCGACCCTGCTTCCTCTGTTCCATTTTCTCAGTGTTTGGATTACGGCAGACTTGAACTTCCCCCGTCTCCCAGCCAGTCATGAATCATAGTGTGGCAGAGACCACAAGACCCAGGGGGGCTGTCAACCCCTCCTGATGGGGCCCAAACTCAACATAACAAGTGGCTGATGGCTACATTTCGACCAGCTCAAGCACTGCTCAGGGCCCAGGGATTATATCGGGACACTGTTGCTCAAATAGACACCTCTAGAAAAGATAGAAGCACTTAAAACCTGATGTTAGCATCTGCAGTGATTCAGATTTATTGTCAAGCATGATATGTATTTGTATCAACCCCTTAAAGGGGTCCTTGACTATGATTTCACTTTTTTAACTTTAGTTAGTGTGTAATGTTGCTGTTTGAGCGTAAATAACATCTGCAAAGTTACGACGCTCAAAGTTCAATGCAAAGGGAGATATTTTCTTTTTACATAAATCACTTTTTAAGGACTACAGCAAACGGCTGGTAGGGACTACAATGAGCTTCTTCTGAGGTTAGTGACATCACTAACCCTAACATTTACATAAACCCCGTCCCCGAGAACACGCAACAAAGGGGGTGAGGCCATGTTGGGCTGCTTCAGAGAAGAGGAAGAGTTGTTGTAGTAGAGTGTTGTTGTCATGCCGTCATTTTACGCCGGACTGCTTCACAAACAAGGGTCAATTCAACGCTGGATTTGCACAAAAGATTAAGATGACGGCACATGCTAGTCGATGAGTTGAATCAACTCCACAGCAACTACATAAATGTATCCACTAACCATTCAGAAACGTCCAGTTTCATTCTAAAAGTTGTAACTTCTTCCTGAGTCTCTCCATCAGTGTCGACTCCGGTTTGAACAATGTAAGGCTGAACACCGTTACTGACAATCCTCATTTTGGCTGCGTGAGATTCTCCAGCTTTGTTGTTGTTGAGCGACCAAAGCGCGAGCTGTTAAAGCTCCGCCCTCTTCTGGAAAGCAGCCGGGAGCAGCAGCTCATTTGCATTTAAAGGGACACACACAATTTTGACAAGCTATAATAAATGATCTGTGGGGTATTTTGAGCTGAAACTTCACTGACACATTCTGGGGACACCAGAGACTTATATTACATCTTGTAAAAAGGGCATTATAGGTCCCCTGTAAGGGTGTCAGTTTGACGAATGTTTGTTTTATTAAGTATCCAAGACAACACATCCTACGAATAGTGCAAATGGTGATAACCTTTGAGATTTGACTGTATGACCCCTTAGCACATTGTCAAGAAATGAAAATGTATCCTATTTTCTAACTGCATGCTATTAATCTTATTGTGAACAATTCACACATGCATGTCTGTCTTTCTTTTTGACCTCACATTTCTTAATCATAACTGAAATGACATGACAGTAAAGTGTTACTAACATTTTATACAAAACGACTTAAAATATAAAAGTAGTCAATACATACAAAATGTAGTCAAACAAATGGTTGTATTTTTGTTAATGATTGAACTCTACTTGAACTTAATACATGCATATTTACCAAATACTGTGAATTAATAGACACAGAATATAGATTTTAATTAAAAATATTTCATTATGTGAGAAGAAACAGGGTTAGTCTTTGCTTTTTTTATGTTTTATACAGGTATCCAAAATAATAAAGGTTACACTATATTAATGCAAGAACTCTAAGATGTTTTAATTCAGGTCGTGTGTGTGTGTGTGTGTACAGTCAAACTAAAATGTATTCAGACACCTTGAACATTTCATTCATTATTACAGTCTATTCACTATATTAAAAAAAAAGAAAAAAAAAAAAAAAAAAATGGTAATAAAATATGACAAGGTCTTAATTATGTCAGATAGTACTTAAGCAAAACATGGTCAGGTCAAAGTAATTTTAATCAGTTTTACTGGTAGTCCACTGTATGAAATTTTTTTGGATAATATGTCACAGTTTACTTTATTTTGCTATCCTCACTTACATAAATGAACTATAGTGTCCTGCACCCACTAGTAAAAATATATCAAAAATAAAAAATGTCTAAATAATTTTTGGTTTGACTGTGTGTGTGTGTGTGTGTGTGTGTGTTATATATAATATATATATATATATATATATATTAGCTTTCTATTTCAGATAAATGCTGTTCCATTGAACTTTCTATTTATCAAATAATCCTGAAAAAAAGTACAACTGTTTTCAATATTGATAATAATCATAAATGTTTCTTGAGCAGCAGATCAGCATATTAGAATGATTTCTGAAGGATCATGTGACACTGAAGACTGGAGTAATGATGCTGAAAATTCAGCTTTTTTCACAGAAATAAATTGCACTTTAAAACATATTCAAATATAAAACAGTTATTTTAAATTGTAAAAGTATTTCACAATATTACTGTATTTGCTGTATTTTGGATCAAATAAATGAAGCGTTGGTGAGCAGAAGATACTTCTTTTAAAAACATTTTTAAAAATCTTACCGTTCAAAAACTTTTAATTAAACACACTTATATCCAACTAAATATCTATGATTGCTTTAGCATACTTTTGATTTACTTCCCGTAAATCCCATGAGAACATTGTGGACTGACACATTAAGTTCCTGCAGTGTCATGTTTTTAATGTCATAAATAATATCCAAAGTCTGTTTAAGGAGGAACAGGGTTACACCTGAATTTGATTGGCCTGGGATATGACGACAAATGTTATGAAAAGCAACCTCTGATACTAATAAAAGTCCAGTAAATTCCTGATAGTCCCATGGCTTGGTGATTTTTATAGTTAATTAAAAATTGATTCACACATATTGCTTATTTTTTACCACCTCAAATGTGTTTAACGTGAATATGGAGGGGAAATAAATCTTTAAAATTATGAAGGGATTAGTCAAAATTTGCAGTAACACTTTAGTATGGGGAACGATCCTCACTTTTAGTTGCTTATTAGCCTGCATATTGGTTGTTTATTAGTGCTTATAAAGCACATATTAATGCTTTATTCTGCATGACCTTTTTCTACATCCTTAACTACAACAACTACCTTACTATCTAATAAACACTGAATTAGGAGTTTATTGAGGCAAAAGTCGTAGTTATTAGTGAATATGTGCTTTCTATTCCAAAGTGTTACCAAATCTGCATTTATTATTGTGTAGTAAGTGTAAGTTGTTTATTATTGTGGCTTTAATAATAAAAATGCATGAATTGGTTGAATATTCACATTCAGTTTATTATTGTATTTGGACTAAACAGTTTATTATAGAGATTGGATATATCAAATGCATGGTTTGTTTGAAGTTGTGCTCATTATTGCAGTTGCATATTACAAATACAGAGATTGGTCAGATTTGCATTTATTATTGCGATTGATCGGCAAATTCTAGAGGAAATTAAGAAATTTCTGACTGACAGAAATTATCTGTACGATTATTATCTCCGATTCTAGCAGCACCTCCCTCAGGTGATGTCTCTGTCTCTCCTTAACTCCGGGTCATCCGTTCTCGTCACATATAGTCCATTCAATCCTACCCAAACCTCACAGCTTCCACATGTAATGTTTAGCTGGTCTACAAGGTCAACACTGATTTTGTATGTGTGGACAGATCCAAATCCCTTGTCTTAGCAATACATAAATCACTGAAATAGACTGGTTTTGTAACACCTACCTGTGTGTATTAATATTTATAATGTAAATGTATGTTTTATTTAACTTTATATAACTAGACTTTTCTGTCTATCTAGTTAAGAGGAATGGTAAGGGGAATCACATTTTACTTATATTCTTTATTTTAAATGTGTAAGGTGAAGTTCATAAGGTGTAAGGTGCTAATATATATATATATATATATATATATATATATATATATATATATATATATACACACACACATACACACCTTCAATGAATAACAGTGACTTCATAGTTAATGTTGAGAAAAGCTTTTTGAAACACTTTTCCAGACAGGCATGAAAAAGTTTGTGGCGGCCGCACAACAGCTGCTCTTGTTGCTAAGGTAAACAGGCTGCCCCGCTCTCTCACTCTCTTTTTGTGTCATTACTCCTCCAAACGAGCGGAAAGGAAAGTCACTCGGCATAGTAACAGCTCCCTGGACGGCCATCTCCATGCAGAACCCTGCCAAAAATCACCGGTTGGTTGTTTGCCCACACATTGCAAAAAAAAAAAAGAGCAGCACTGTGTCACAGCTCACACCAGGCGGGGGGTGTCCGAAGGTCTTATCCCTTTAGACCACGGAGTTATTTGTGACTGTGAAAAAACTGTTTTTTCAACCTTGTTTCAGCATACATATGTTACTTCTAAATTGTACTTCCAAAAATCAAGGCTTAAAACATTCTGAACATGCAGCACAGACAAATCAGTAAAGACAAATTAACAATGTCATTAAATGGACAGCAAAATGAGACTTTGCTTTAAATTTGATTTGTGCAAATTTCTGCCCCAATTGTGTTACCAAACTGAATTGCAAAAATATTGACTGTTTTCACACAGGTTTCACAAACAATCCACATTGTTTGTCTATCATTGGCCAGACAAAGTGTTAGTCCCGCCCCAATCTCATGCAATTGGTTGAGCTGTTGCTATGCTGTGCTGGCCTCAAACAAACAATGTATTGACAGCACACAGAGTCACAGTGTTTGCACTTTTTTTAAACAGGGAATCAACCTACAAATAGTTTCACTATTGTTGTCTATGCAACTAAGATTTCCCTTGAGAAAAAGACCCCTGTAATCTATATATCACGGTTTGATTTACAGATTTCAGGCGGAGACTGAACCTACGCCTTGTTTTCTAATAATTCAATGGACCGGAGTCAATTATTCAATTTATAGTACTGTTACCACACCTCAAGACATTGTTCAGATGTTGTATTTCAAGACATTCATCAGGTTTTTGTCCTTACACATCTCATGCCTCTGTTGCTAATTCCAAAACATAATTTTAGAGCTAGGCCTGAGCAATTGATAGCAGACTAATGCAGTTATTAGAGAGCGAGAGAGAGAGAGAGATTACATTTGTGTGAATTACCCGAGTCTGTTCGGCAGCAGTGTCTCTAAAAGCGAAACTGTAAGTTTATCTGCTTCAAGAACAGTGCTGTTATTACCTCACTATGAGAAATGTCATGTAGCTTTTAAGTTGCTAAACTATTTTCCTGATAAAACCGTCAGGGCAGACAAAACGAGTGTGTGTCTGTACTACTGTATGTGTGTGAAGAGAGAGAGCTTTCTGTACATAATAAAATGTAATTTGTGGAAAAAACATGGAAGTAATATGTCATTTTTTATCCTATTGTTTAATATATGTATTTGCTTCGTCATTGTCTTTGTGGGTTTGGTTCTTTTGCTGTTGTAGGCTGTAAGGACTTTGGAAATAACTGAAATCATCTGGCGAAGTGATATGGATATGTAATATAGCCAAGATCTGCCTGGGACTACTTTAGTCATGCGTTTCCCTGAAAATAATTGCACACCTTAGAACATGTGTCAACCAATCAGATTCAAGCATTCAATAGCCCCGTAGTATAATAACGATTATTTAACATTATTACCTTCTATAATGTTTAACATTAATGAATATATACAAAAGCAACATTTGAAACTAACAGGATTCTTTCTCTAATACTAAACTGAAGTTAAGGTCCTTGCACACTTTTTGCACGTTAAAAAATAAATACGACCCCACGTTGTGTCAATCATGTTTACACACTGCCTCCAAAACTTTCGTCCATCATAAAAAAATTCGGATCGGGTTCCATTTTTCTGCATTTTTCGCATCCATAGCAACCATTTTGAGAGGTGTTTTGACAATTCAGAGCCACCGTACAAACAAACGCCAAAATCCAGAATGGCGTTTGACAAGTTCATCCACTTCATCTCTCAGCACAAAGCACTGTATGACAAACAAAGTGTGGAATACAAAGACATGGAATATAGAAGTTTTTATGACTATGTGTAACACAAGTGTTTCCTACACCTACTGTGATTATTTCGGGATAATCCCGCAGCTCCTTGATAAGGAGGTGGAACTCCCCTTCCTCTCTACTCAATCTCAGGAGTGGATGGACCCAATATTTCCTCTTTCTTTTCCTCTTTTTAAGAAGAGAGAGGCCGACAAAATCATCCTCACTGCTTGAAGACTCCATTTTGTATTGTTTTGCAAACTTTTTCGCAACAGATTCATTAATACACATCGGACACAGTGTGCAATGTTTCAGTGCTTGACGAATGTTTAGGATAACAAATATGGAAAAACATGAACATTTCGGACTCAGTGTGCAAGGAACTTTAGTCTTTTTTCCTCATAACGTTCACCCAAAATTGCTTTTGATTTTGCGACACATTCAAACCAATGTATATGGCTTTAGCCAATGTAGAGGAAAAAGGAATGGTAAACAGTTCAATAGTGTTTGAACTGTTCAAAGGGGGGAAAAGTTGAAGATTTTTGATATTTTAATATTTAAGAAGCAGTCTCACACACTTCTCTGCTTGCCAAAACTCACTGGTTATGGTTCAGAGCTCTTAATAGAGGGTAAAAGTGCAACATGATCTTTATCCATATTTGATATTGGCTGAAGTCAAGCTCTCTCTATATCTGCTTTAGTTATAAGTTTCAGTGCCAGACGATTTTCAGCTCATTTTCTCAAAGATCCTTTATGCTGTCATGAAGTGACTGGTGTCTCTAAGGTTAATTGCAAATACAATTCCCAATGATAAGAACAGGAGCAGGCAGGAGAACAAGGAATTAGCTTTTAGCCTCTTTCCAGGGGTCACTATTCAAAGCGCAGATAAAACACTAACTATGTCCTGTATGTGACAGCCCCACAATTCCCACTCTGGTTTGAGTGACTGGTTGGGTTGTGGTCGAGTGTTGTGTCCATGTTCCATTCTCCAAGTCTTATCTCCAAGCACATGACTCATTACTGTGAGTTGTGCCCCACATTCATTCCCTCTAAAGTACATACCGAATCAATTGGACATTCCCAGTCAGCAGATTAGTAATCTAGAGACTGCCAGCAAAATAACACATCAGTGTTTTTTTTGAGAATCCATGCTGCTCTATAGGAATTTACCAGTGTAACAACCACTTGGAACATCTAAGTCTGAAACAGAGAAATGTGTGGTCAGCATTCTTGAAAATCAGCTGCCTTTAACTAAAGCTGATCTGGAAGAGTAAATTCAAATTCGACACAAAATTCACCAACACAATGTGAGAATGGTGTAAGTAGTTGACAGGATGTTGCTGTGTGATTGTTAGGGTGGTTGCTAAGTGGTTCCTCATAGGATAAACAATCCCATTCACAATACAAGATATTTTGTCTCTTTACAGTATCTGGCTCAGGTCAATCCTTTAATGTACTATATATTCTCACCTTTACTTCTACTTGTTTTAATGAAAATCTTAAATCTAATCTATGGAAGGTTGTTTCCAACAAGGAATAAAACAAGTAAAATTTATCTCACAATTCTGAAATCTTGTTTTCTTTGAACTGCAAGACATAAACTCACAATTGCGAGTTACAAAATCAGAAATGCGGAATATGAATGCACAGTTGCAAGAAATAAAGTCTGAATCGCGAGAAATAAAGTCAGAATGGAGAATCTTTCTCAGAAAGAGAAAAAGTCAAAATTCTGATTTTTTTCTCTTGCAATTCTGACTTTTTTCTCAAATTTGTGAGATATAAACTTTGTGAGGTATAAAGTAATTTCTGAGGAAAAAAGACTGACCTTTTTCTCAGAATTGAGAGTTTACATCTTACAATTCTGACTTTATCACTCGCAATTGCATGTTATAGAGTCAGGATTGTGAGATAAGTCACAATAACTTTTTTTTAATCTTTTATCTAGTGGCGGAAACACGCTTCCATACTAATCCTTTAGAAAATGACCCTTATATAAATTTGATCATGTGCCAGATTTTTTTTTTTTTTTTTTTTTTTTTTTTAGGTCTTATTGCTTTAAAAATAAATAACACACCTTGACAAGCCACACAATTTGGGGTGTGGAATATGTTACGTGAAAAAGTTTAATACTTAGCATTAAAGGTTTATTCAAATCTCTAATCCTAAGTATAAGCAGTAATACTAGTGATGCTTGCCTTAGCAAATACCATTAATATATTTTGTGGTTGGTGCAAACAATGCAATTGTGATAATGTTGTTTTGACGCATTGAGAGTTTGTATTCTCTCATCTGCATTTAAATGACTCTGTGAAATGACTTGCCAATTGTGAGTGCTAGAGCCAAAATAAAATGCTGAATTTAAAATGTTATACTGTACAATTTGAAGGTGGAAAAAGATAAACTTTTGAGTTGCATTTAATCAGGCCATTTCACAGCATGATGCATATTTGAAAACTTCCCTACAGCTCAAACTAATGACCTCCAGTCTCTCAATATTTGACTGGCTTAAGGAAGGTTGCAAGCATGTGCTGTTGACTGTAGTGTAAATATATAGATACAGATATTTCTTTGGAATAACATTTACCAATGAATCATGCACAAAAAGACCAGGAATAAATACTGCAGTTTCCGTTTTGATTTCAAGCATTTTTTTCTTTCTTTCTTTCTTTCTTTCTTTCTTTCTTTCTTTCTTAAGCATCTGTGACATGTTGACCAGCACTAGTTTTGAACTGATTACTCATTTTGTAAAAACAGCAAAAATAATGTTTTAGAGTAATGCAGGTCTAGAGGTCTATGGGGTAATTATATGAACTAGTTCAATCTGAAATTACATGCATTTAGTTTTCAACTAAAAACTTAAAACTTTATTCATTTTTTTTACATGACAACGGCCTGAACACACAAAGTTTCGAAAACGGGTTTCAAAGTGCACTTTTTTAGACCATTATCGTCTCTGCGCAAACTACAAAAACGCAAATTTGTTAAAACGATGGCGTCATGCGCATACCTATTACTTGTTCAGGCTATAGGCACGTAGTGTCTTTACAAAATGACATTGCCACAACTCATGGCCTGGCAGGGGAATATATCACTTTTAGTAGTTTTCGCGGATCCGTGGGAATGGGGAATGTAGCAAGCTAGCTTTGAAAGCATTAGATCCCATCCTCCCTAAAGAGTGCTCTCCAAAGCCACACCTCCTCCAAAACACATGAACGCACACAACAGAGTCTGCAAAGCATCACGAGGCAAGAGACGACATTAAATTACCTCATGTCTCCAAGCACATAAAATTGAAATAATAATGAACATAGACAACTTACAGATCTTTTACTTGTACCACCTGACTGCTGCAGATTCATTTCAGCATTGATAGTGTTGACATAGAAACACATAAATGAGGACGTGAACAGCTCCGGGTAGAACGTCACTGGTTGCCATCTTGTAATTACGGTTAGGCGGCTGCTGTTTGTTTGTGGCGCTCTGTGACTGTCTGTCTACAACTCTGCATGGCCTTAAGCCTTGTTTAAACTTTCGCCTGGCTCCGGACCGCGAGCCTCTACTGACTGCGTGCAAAGGTATGGAAATACATATGTTGACAGGCAGGTAGGACATCGTATAATTACATTCGGACCAAATGCAATGATTGGATGAACTTTTTTTGTCCTGAGACATCCACAGAAGATATACTATGTACATGTTTTAATTTTTAGACCACTTCTTTTATTGATTGCCATCAGGATGTTAAGGGAGTTTCAACCAGTATAACAAAAAGTGTTTATAAAAACATCTACCCTACATTTAACTGTTAGCCTTAATTAATATTATCATTATTTCAAAAGCAATCTGTCTTTCACAGATATGACTGAGCTTTTACTAACTTCAAAGTTCTATAGAAAAGGGTCCACTAAGAGTTGTATGAGTTCTACAGATTGGATCAGATCGGGGCTTTTGGACCACTGTGCACAAGGGGTATGAAGGTAAAGGAGTTGTTTTTTGGGCCCTGGCTTTCCTCCAGTTAGCGGCTTTAAAATCATACGGCAAATTTTCCATATCCTTCCCACAGGGCCCGTGAGTGGTGCAAAGCTTTCTCTCTGGCCCAGCTGAGGGAGCCAACACGAGGGAAATCTCCCATTTAAAGCTGTGAGGTTCGAGCCATAAATTTCAGTCACTTTTACAACAGTGTTTTCAAGATCTGAGGAAACGGAATATGTGAACTGCTAGGCTGGATGCTTTTGTAAAAAGAAAGAGACTTGTAACAAAATCGGATGACTAAGGCAGAGAAGTATCTTAATTAGTTGATATATATATATTATATATATATATATATATATATATATATATATATATATATATATATAAATCTTTTTATAACTACAAACCAGTGCAGTAACCACAATAGACAACCCCCCCCCCACCCCGTTACAGCCTTGCTACAAACCAAAATGTGGCCCTATACTATCTAGCTTGCTGTTAGCCTAGACTAATTTTGCATCCCTGTAATCTATAGTGTTCTTTTTATTTACCTTATTTATCTACTTAATGTTTATGTCTATTTAATATTTATTGCACAAAATCACACATACAGTATTAAAACTGTATTTAGACATGTCCCTATGTACATGGTTAGGGCTAAAAGCTCAGAACAGCTTAACTAGCTACTTCAATCAATCTTCTAAAGTGTTTCCAGAATCTAACTGGAACTTAGCTTGCATACTGCGGAAAGAACAACATTGTGTTAGCTTGTTTGCATAGCTAATGATAAGGTATGACTATGTTGGACTTGGGGTGTCTGTTTCTTTGAAGCAGTAAAATCCAGTCTTTAAATCATACATTAAACACTAATTAGTATGAGTTTGACTGTTCAAACTCATAAAGCCCTGTTTACCAACTGGAACGCCACAGTCAACATGTAAAGCTTCACTTCACTGTGAGCGAGCACGCCAACACAAACAGTTAAATTTATGATGAAGGACCTCGTGTTTTACAGGCCTGCGAGTCGAATTGTGCCTGCTGGTGATGTAATCTCACAGTTGTGAGCGTTTGGGTACAGAAAATGTGAAAAAGGAATAAAAATATAAATAAAAAAGCAATTTCCATTTCACATAACTTCCTTACTTCCTCTATTAAAAGGGATTAGGCACTGTGGGGCTGCACCTGTGTAAATGCCCACATCAGAGCCATGTTTAAGGGGTTTGTTTTCACAATCCTCTCTGTAACAAGCCATGCAACCTGGTCCCTTCAGGCGATATGGAGAGAACGACCCAGGGTTTGTGCGGTGGGACTCTGGGGATGCTGGTTGGGGTTGTGTCAGCACCACATGTCTGTGGCCCGCAGGCTGTGAGATACCGCATAGAGCAGGAGTCTGGTAGAATGAGGTCAGCTCTGATATACACAGGACTAGGGAGTGAAACAATAAGGGTTGAGATGGAAAACAGCAGAGGGAAGCTCATTGTGCATTCTCTGCATGGCTTTCGTAGTTTTGAAGTGCCTGCCATGTGAGCGACTCCTGAGGGACTGTGTTTTGGTCTTGACTGTAGGTTTACTTCGAAATTCCCACCTGTGCCCTTTGCCACTTCTTTAGAGCACCATTTAGAACTGTTATCTCAAACCACATGTAATGAATTATCTGCCCAGGAAGAGAGGTTGATCTTGATTCGTGTCTGATTCTTTGTATTTAAGATGTCATAAAAGGTTTTAACCTTTTAGTTAAAAGGTCAGACCTGACGTTGAGATCATGGATCTAGCTACCCTTTAGAGAGCGATCAATACTCAAACTATTTGAACCAACGTCTAACCATAAATAATAAAGTTTGTTGTATAAATTGCTCTGCACCATATGTGATAGTGATACCAATGTGCGGCTTGTTGACAACTTAACTGTGCTATTACTTTTCCAAGCAAAACAAACCCCAAGAATTACACTGAAGGAGCCATATCTAGTAGGATTGGGCCGGTGGACGATGCCATCGTCTATCACCGATGACTGACAGATGAGCTGGCATCGTGATTCCCCATCGCCAACACGCTTCCACATTAACGGAGCTTAACGCTCAAACACAACCCCCGGATGTCATTGTGATGTTTCACTGTAGAAATTGTCTGATGCCAATTTGGTAGACCTCACCCAACCCAATATCTAGTGACCAATCCAGAACATCCTAGCAACCAGCTAGTAACACCACAGCAACCAACCAGAACACCCTACACTGAAAAAAATGGTGTAGAAAATTTTACTTAGAAATTGCTTTAAATTTCACAAATACAAAGAAACCGCAAGTAACACATTGAATTAAATATGAAATTTCGAAGTAGAAAAACTGAAACGATATTTCAACAGTAGGGATGCACCACAATTTTGGCCGGCAAAATTGGCATTTTCAGTTTTTGTCTGAAAGAGAAAAAAGGCTTAAAATGTGAGCCGATGATATATGCTGCCCCACCCCAACTCACCCTGCCCCACCCTGGCCCACCCTGCCCCACCCTGCCTGAAAAGGTAAGGTCTTTATATATTTGTTTACTGTTAGTTGTAACTAGTGTTTGTGTACTTCGCTGTGTATGTTGATGATAATACTAGGGAAAGAGAGAGAGAGTTTATGGATAATATTTTAATGCACACTTGCACTGTTTTACTAAGCACTTACAGTGATTTTCTAGAGTGAAAACGGACGCTTCTTATTTTGTGTGAAGTACAATAAACATTAAACTCATCTGTTTTGGCCAATCTTTCGGACGGTACAACAGGCTTGTAGTAATATAGTGGATAAAAACAAGAAGACAATATAAGTAATAACCGTAATTAAACTAACCTGTACGTGTTCTATCTCCATGCAGCATATATTTGCAGTTTCTGACATTATTGTGCGTCCTGACTGAATCCTGTCACCAGAGAATCAGCTCGTGAAGCTCCGCCCTCTTAGGCAGAGTGCAGCAGCTCATTTGCATTTAAAGGGACACTGAAACACCGCATTTTTGCTCAACCACAAAAAGTGACAATTTTAACATGCTATAAAAAAAATAATCTGTGGGGTATTTAAGCTAAAACTTCACATACACACTCTGGGGACAGCAGAGACTTATTTTACATCTTATAAAATGGGGCATAATTGATCCCCAAACCTATTCGAATCGAAAACAAATATAGACTACTCTCTGATTATGTAATCTGTATGAAAGGTGCATTTCTCTCTAAAGGCGTGTCCACTGGCTACTGCAGAGATGACGAGGCAGCATCGTCAACTTCATCTTTGCAGCTGAAACTGACTCAGCAAACACTAGTTTATTATAAGTAAAATGTCTCCTTGCTATTTTTTCCTGACACATTCATAATCATTACTTTTGCTTGATTTATGCTTGCGCTTGAGCGCAGTGTCATATATTCCGCCCCCGCATATATAATAATTAAAATATTATAAACGTGCGATTAGTTGAATAATGGCTTAAACGAACGACTGTTAGTCGACTAGAAAAATCTTTAGTTGGAGGCAGCCCTAGTTCAATCTGATTCTGTTGCATAGAACTGAATCTGAATATATTGATATTAATATTTAATATTATTTTAAAATATTTTCTGACCAATTCTGGTGTCTTTCTTTAAATAAAAGTGTGGTTATTTTATTTTATTGACTTGTATTTTTTTTTTTTTTTACATTCAGATTCAGTAAAATTATTGAATTTAATTAAAAGTATATATATATAAAGCCAATTTAAAATAAGAAATTAAAAAGCTCATTTTCGGTTTCGGTTTCAGGCAAGTGCATTCAAAATTTTCGGTTTCTGTTTCGGCCCACAATTTTCAATTCAGTGAATCCCTATTCAATACTGTTTACCAAAAATCTGTTTCACTTACAACTTTTTACAGTGTAGCAGCCTCATGAAAACTCCACTCTGAATACCTTAACAACCACATAGCTACTCTCCATATGCAGCCACTTAGCAACCAACCAGAACACCCTAGCAGCCTCATAGCAACATGTGAAACATTTCACTTTTTAAAACTATGTTTTAAAAACATTGCAAAAATACCTTAGCAACAACATAGCTACTCTTATTTGTGGTTGTCATTTTTGTCAATGCTTTAAAATAAATAAATAAATTGTACTCCTGCTATTTGAGAGCATTTTCATTTTGTCTATGCTATGCACAAAATAAATAAATAAATAAATAAATAAATAGCAGCTCACAGTCAGTAAAGCACACTGAAGCTTATTATAGTGAAACAAGCCTGCCCTCCTTAATGTAATGCTAATGCATTTGGTTTTAAATTGTATGCGTGTGATTGTGTCTTTGTGGGAAAATGACTGAGCGTGCATAGCAGACAACTAAAAGTCTCCTCAGATGACATTTGAGAGCATATGTCTCAGAGGCTTCAGCTACATTGACTCCCAAAGTCTTCCTGATACTGACGTGCCTGTTTATCCACAGGGCTGCCCCAAATGCTGCTAATGTTACCTTTCAGAGAGGATGTAACATCTCTCATGATGGCTTTTGTGCTCACAGGAAGTGTCAACACAGCTGAGAATGGTTTTGTTCAGAATAGCATCATATCATAATACTTGTGCTGTTTCTTCATTGTATAAGGTGTGTACTGTGTACCATGTGCAGATTTTCTGTATGATACCAGGATGACCTATTATGAAAATGTACAGTATACAACTGAGCCAAATTCTGTATAAGGGCTGTCAGTAGATAAAAAATTGTAATAGTGATTAATCGCACCGCTATCATGAAAATGAAGCATACAGCATTTATCTTGTTTAACACATTCATTTTGTTATCATTTGGTATATCCAGCAAAGTAAACCATCAGATTGAAGGGTGATTCTGACAAAACTGTATTTTCAGAAAGCTTTTTTCACTGTAAATTTAGGTTTCTTTCCAAAAAAAGGACTCCAAAAAAGATTCCAAAAGGACACCAAATAACCAAATGATAAGGAGCTCATATAATTCACATTTTTGCACACCAAAACACCCATGTCAAATATTACAGAAAAAATACAGAAATTTTACAGTGCAACAGCAAAGAGCTTGTTTACATTTAAGACAAGTTAAGTTGCGATACCGAACAGGACCACGTTTCCACATCAATATTATGGACTCGCGTGTGCTTGCTGTATAACTCCTGTACGTCACTGCAGTTATCTTTACCTTGATTGCAGTCCGCATCCATCAAAACTTTACTAGCAAGACGCTGGTTTGCTTTATCCAGTCGAGAAATGTAGTTTGTGTAAAATCTGGCCAGCGGTGGATGTTTTGACGTTCAGTTCTTCAGTCTGTATTTCACACAGCAGGATGCGTTGAGGGCTCACGCTCTTCAGAAACAATCACAGAATATGACAGAGCTCTTGCTTTCAAGTGAAACACACCACGAGTCTCTATTCTCTCTTCCATCTCTGATGTAATCAGCTTGGTTTTTTGTACTTTATATTTTGGACTGATTGTTTGAATGAATTTGTTTACTCAATCATTGGACTGAAAACGTTCCCGTTTCCCGAGTTTATGGACTTAAAATGATCGGATCGCAAACAGAGAAGAGAAATCTGGTTAAAGGGTTAGAATAGAAATTTCCGCCTTGCAGGGTTACAGGTGCTCGCGCCATTGTAGATGCTATGTGTGATAAACTCCCGACTTCTAATATCATCTAATTGTGTGACGTAAATTAATTTAATGATGCCATTTCACATGCTTTAGTTATTTATTTGCGTTATTTGCATTCAATTATTTTAACGCATTAAGGATTCTGAGTTACTCGCATATGTTATTGTTGACAGCCTTAATATATATGTATATCAAAATAAATAAATGATTAATTAAAAAAAAAAAAAAAAATGTTGGATTTACTTGAGAAAGCAGTGTCAAGCAGATAGGTGAACACATTTATTGACTTAATTTACCTTATTAAATATTAAAGTATTTGCGCTCAAAAATATAACTCATTCAACAAACTCAATTGAATTGAGAGCAGGAATTCCACACTGTAAAACCGAACAGTGAAATTAAATTAATTAAATGAAATGAGTTTGTTTCACTCAAATAATGATAAAAAGTTCATTGTACTTAATAGAAAAAAAAGTTGCGTGAACTCAGAATTTCATTGTAGTAAACTGAACTTAATATGATTGAGTTGCAGCACGATTCGAATTCCCAGCATGCTTTGCGTTAGACAGTATAAATAAATGTTGGAATTAAGTGTTATTTTGTGTGTTTTTGCACAAGATTGCCATATGGAGACATAAGTTAGTGTCAAATGTTGTTGGGATTTTCAGGGGATCCTGTTATGTTAGTTTTGTAGGATCATCATTGTGGTGAAGAATAGAGCCTGTGGTTAGGTTGAGGATGGGCTGCAGAACTTTAAATAACGACAGTCTCTTTGATAGTTATAATAGTATGTGTTATTAAACCATGATTTGAATATGATGTTTATGTAAATGAACTGTATGTTATTAACATTATGATGAGTTAGGGGAGGCTGAGAACTGTGGGAGTGAAGGGATGCCGGTGATGCAATTGTTAATGAGAGACACTTGTGCACCACACTGGCCTTGCTAACAACTTTTGAGTATTCTGAACTTATTGAGTTTTACATCCTAAATATGCATATATGAGGCTCACTGCCTAAACACAGGCGCCACTCTTCTGCAAATTGGTAACCACAAAATTCAAAAACATTACAGAAACTCCCCTAAATGTCAAAGACAACTGAACATTAAACACTAACATAAACTAACACCATATTTCCCTTCACTGAAAAACACATAAAATAACACTTTAATCCCTAAATTTACTCTCCTAATGCAGTCCCTTGCAAAGCATGCTATGAACTACGGATCCACTACCCAGTTAGTTATGTCAACATTAATTTGTGCGTTTCATTCAGCAATGTTAAGTTGACTGAACAAACACTTATTAAGTAAAGCTGACACAATACTCATTTTTAGTAGAAACAGCTTAGTTAAATTAAGTCCATGTAGTTACATGAGTTTTTTAAGTAATGTGAACAAGGATGGTTTGAGTGAAACACTGAATCAACACTGAAAGTTCATATTATATATATATATATATATATATATATATATATATATTTTTTTTTTTTTTTTTTCATACAAACAGTAGTATATAATGTATACTGTGCAGTATAGAATTCCATTAACCTTTTTAATAATTCCAATTTGAGAATTATAGGACATTTATCTTGAAAGTAACTCATATTGTTGTGAAAGCTATTCTTATATTTTTATAGAAAACCAATAGTATGACCTCATTCAGCCTGGTTACGCAGGTATCATTGTAGACAAACATGTACAAAAAAAAAGGATAAAACGAACAAAAAGTAGATTATTGTTCTTCAAGTTTTGCCAAACAGAAGCCTAATCCCGCCTTTTCCTTTTACAATATCCATTTTCAGGAAGAGATCAGGTTACAACCCTCAAAGCAAAGAAACCTCGCTATTTTAGAGGCAACATGATCAGCCTTTTATGGAACATCATTGTCCATTCATAATGTCACGAACTTGATAGAAACTACTGGAAAGAAAGGAAGTCCAGACATCACACAAAGAAATCTATCAGAGCTGCAGGAATACTGCGGGGATGCTCGGGAGGATCCATCCCTGAATTACAAACACCGGATGTAGTTTCCATTTGAAAACAAAACGGAACCCTTAAAAGTTATTCCAGCAATAGATTTAGGTGATAAAGTGGCGCTGTCGGGCAGTGAAGGTGAGTTGAGGCAGGTGGTGAGCGCTCGAGGAGGGCTGTAAGGGAATCTGAGGCACACCTGCTCTTGTCGGGTCGGCCCGTGAGAATCGAGCTTCTTTCATCGGCCTGTCGGTTTAGAGAGGCCAGACGGCTGTGCCCAGAACACTCACACACAATGGGATCGGGAAGAATAGGCACGGATTTGCTCTTTTAGGCCCTCTTGTTACAATGTTTTTTTGACGGGACCTCATTACAACAACTGTAGAGCTTTTGATCACAGGCTGCCTTACGTCTCGTACTGAGATTGTATAGACTTGGAGAAAGAAAAAAAAAAGACATTTGCATTGGTAGAGAGCGAATCTGTGAGAAGAAAACTTTGCAGTTCTTGGAATTGCTTTGGGCCACAAAAAAAGGCAGCTTCCAACATTTTTCACAAAAGGAACTATAGTTTGTGAACATAACGATAAAATATCAGCATTAATCAGGAGATGTCTAGCGCTGTTATTTTGAAATGCTTCTTGCGAGTTTATATCTTGCAGTTCGTACTTTCTAACTCGCAATTGCAAGTTTATATCTCAATTCTGAGAAAAAAAGACTGAATTGTGAAATAAACTTGCAATTCAGACTTTTTTTTTTTTTTCAGAAATTTGAGATACTCGCAGTTGCGAGTTTATCAATTCTCATTTGAAGTCAGCTCAATTCTGACATTTTTCTTACAACTGAGAGGTTATATCTCGCAATTCTGAGTTTTTTCTTACAATTGCGAGTTTATATCCTGGAAATCTGACTTTTTTTTTTCTTTCTTCTTCACAATTGCGAGGTCAATTCTGACTTTTTTTCTCATCATTTAGACAGACATTAAACTAGCAAAAGTGGATTCGGATACGCTCTAAGTGCACTTGCGCCATGTGCTTTAGACCATGTGCATAGATTGTTAAAATAGGGCCTTTAATCTCGCAATTTCTTTCTCAAAATTGAGAGGATATATCTCACAAATTGGATGTTTTTTCCTCACAACTGAGAGGTTATATCTTGCAATTCTGACTTTTGTTTCTCACAATTGTGAGTTTATATCCTGGAATTCTGACCTTTTTTTTTTTTTTTCTCACATTTGCGAGTTTATATCTGGGAGTTTTGTCAGAATAAGAAGGCCATACAAAATACATTACTGGCTGGTTTCTCTCTTTTGTGTTTTATCAAATAGCACACCACAAACGCACGATGAATATGCAATAGAATTGTATGTCCACTGTCTTCCATCTTGTGAAGTTCTTACATTCCATTTTTAATTTCACATTTTTGATGCCGTACTGCTACAGAGCCCTGCACATGACATGTGGATAAATATATATATATATATATATTGTGCTCACAAATTAAGAGTTTGTTCCCTTATTTTTACTTAAATCATAGCCACTACTTAAGAATGCTTTCCCACAACTTATACCACCCCCCATTTCAGTAAATCATGACCATGTTGCAGGCCTACTAGTTCGTTCCCTTGTTTTGATCTAACTAAAACAAGGGAAAGGTTTGTTACAACATGGCATTGAGGGAATGAATTATTAAATTGTGTGCACAATTTAGTAAAACAGGGAATTAATTATTGTATGGTGTGCATGATTTAGTAAAATCAGGGAATAAATTATATTGTGTGCACAATTTAGTAAAACTGGGAATTAATTATTGTATGGTGTGCATGATTTAGTAAAATCAGGGAATAAATTATATTGTGTGCACAATTTACTTAGAACAAGGTAATGAATTAGTTAAACGTGCTGACGTATTAGTAAGTCGAACTGTTAATTTGTGTCCATGATATATTTTTCTCTCATGTCATGTGAGGGCTCCGTACCAGTCAGACTAGAAAATAACACAAAAGCATGTACGTTTTTATTTATTTCATTTTTCCTTTTTCTTCAGTTTTGGCTTTGGCAATACTGTTTAAAAAAAGAAAAGAAAAAAAAACAAAAAACAAATGTGGCTATACTTTTTACTTTGGATTTGTGTCACTCATGGGAATGGGCACTGCTACAACTTTCTTGTCATTGAGATGCCAAGGAGGCATTTTTTTCCAAAGAGGAAAGATGAAAGAAGCATTATGTATTAGTATTATCAATGAAAAAGATTGCTCACATATTCTAAAGTTAAATTAATCTAATTATATAAGGCCACAGAAGGAAATATAGCTTTAGTTTTCTATCATCATTTTCTGACCATGGAGACTGTAGATTAAATCCTGGTATCAGTTTCAGACAGGACAGAGGGCTTCAATGACATCCTTTAATCCCTGCTAAGAGTCCGGCTGTGGCTGAGGAGAATCGATCATCTGGAAACTTTAGTGATCTTGATGTTGCTGGCAATCTCAGAGTTTCAGCACAATCACTTTGTGTCACAATTCAGGAGAGATGTTTGTTTTGGCCCCTGAAATTGAAAAGATCTCAAAGAGCACCCAAGTGAGGTAATTAATTATTCCTTGTATTCCAATATTACAAGATGTTATCTCTGGTAAACACCATCCTCTACAAATTATGCATACTAATTTAGAGAAGTACCACATTAACCCCTGGTTTCACAGACAAGGCTTAAGCTATAGTCTTGGACTAAAATGCATATTTCTTAAAATATGTCAGAGCCATTGTTTTGTCTCAAGATGCACACCAGTAATGTGTTATTCTAGGGTATGTTTATAAAAGCTACTTAAATACTCTAATTGAACTAAGGCCTAATCCTGGTTTAGGCTAAGCCCTGTCTGTGAAACCGGGCCTAAGTGTTTTACATACAGTAATTGACCTAAAATGAGGTTAATCTGATTGAATGTGGCAAAATATGCATAGAAAAGAAATGTTTTTGACCCACTTAATTAGGATTTATGTACATCTGTAATTTCATAATTAATTTTCTTTGAATCATGGTTAATGTGTACTGAAAAGCATTTACTGTAATCTAAAATATACATTCATGCCATTTCTATTGAAATTTGTATTTCATGTATTTAAATATATTTTTGTCATGACAACTCAGAGTGTTTGGCATGCATAGTAATAGGTATGACAATGTTGTTTGGTCTTGGCGGAATAGATCTGCTGCTCTGTTGCTTATTGCTGCTGCTGCAGAGCAAGTACGGGACTTGCTACTGCCAATACATATATGACACGCTGCTGTGAGGAAGTAAGACATCCTGCTGCTGTACAATATAGCATACATGAATTACCTGTAGCAGATCTATACAGGTGGAGCTGGGGAAGGTGAAGGGTTTCTGAAAGCATGCTGCACTGCTAAGGCAAATGTTAACCAAGTATTTGAAGGTTGATCATGCGTGTATGGTGCGGGTGCTCTGTATAAGTTTGCGTATGCGTGCAGTCGCGTAGTCTTTTACAAATTGACATCAACTACTGGACTATCATGAATACAGCGTTTTTAGTAATTTCCGCAGGTCCGTGTGAATGGGGATCATTTTGACAACGTTATCTGTATAAAGAAACTTTTCAGGGTTTTTTTTTTTGTACATTGTCGTGTAATGGTTCAAATTACTCACGGTTCAAGTTTGTATCATGGTTTTATAGTCAGTTTTGGTACAGTGTGGTATGTGGTATGTTCAGGGAAAAAAGGACTACTGTTAAATAAAAAGAAAATAAGAATAAATAATCGAACTACAAGCAACAGCACAAATAAATACAATAGAGCAAAGATGCAAATAAAACAAACAGTGCTTTTCAGGGTTTTAAGGTATCTAATAGTAGTTTTCAGGTTCAGAAATTAAATAAAGAAATTAAATGCAACATTGCATATTTGACTGTATGAATGAAAGATTACAGAAGCTATTGAATCAAGATCAGTTGAGTGATGCCTTTTGTCGTTTGAATAACATTAAAAACCAACAGCAGGAAAATTAGACTGCTGTCACTTTAAGACGTGATGCACGGATACAGTCACTGATACTGTACGTTCGTCTTAAGATGCAACTGACTAAGTTTGATAGGATACCTACCAAGATGGGCAAGCTGACATCATTTTTGTGTGAAATAGTCCGTTCAAGCACAAGACTTGAAAGAGAACTCGATATATAGATTAAAATATTAATTGATATGCTCAATTAATAGAAGTGCTAGACAAAAATACAAGTACTGTTTTACTGTTTACAGCGGGGTAAAAGCATCTGCCACTATTTACACACAAATGCATATGCCAGTTTTTATGGTTCTAAAATTAGGCTTTATTTTCTTCACATAAAGTTTTCTCTCTTTTTTTTTTTTTCTCGACACGAAGGAGTGCAGCACAAAAATGGCAGTGCGCGAGAACTGCTTCATCATGTATTCACTTCCATAACAACCAGCAGCCTGTTGCTTGCTTTCATTTTTCTCTCTCTGGCTCTCTCTAGCTTAAGAAAACAATTACCAATTCAGAGACATTCCTCTACTACTCACAATAAGCAGTCTCATTAGAAACCCCAAGGACAACAGGAAGAAATATACAAATGTCTACGGTTACCTAAATGGGGCCTAACTGGAGCCGTCATTACACTCACTGACTCTGGCAGACGTGACAGAAGCCAAACACACACACAGGTTCTCTGCCCTATCACAGCAGGCATCTCTCAGAATGGCTGAATTGTATAAATGTTAAGTCATACTTAATTGCCCATAGAAACGTTTGTCCCAGATATTTTCCTCTTGGATCCATTAGCCTATGCTGGTTGCTGGAGTCAAAAAAAAAAAAAGTGGCCAAAGAAAACATACTGAGGCTGTTTTCTTGTTAAAATGGACAGATTGGATGCAAGATTAAAACCCACTTCCAGCATTTTTTTTTTCTCAGTAAGTAAACCTTCACGACAAAACCCAGCAGTGTTTGGGTTTGTACGGTTGTCCTTAATATGCTAAACGCTGTTAGCCTCATTTTAAATGTGTGTTGCTAGCTCAGAATTCCATCTTTTTGGCATAAAATGCGGATAGCATGCGACCTTGAAAAGTTTATAGCAAAAACAGAGACTGCCTTTTCTCAGTCAAACTTTTTTTCCCTCAATCAACACTATTCCTGTGGGCAGAAAGTCTGCTGTGAGAGTCGAGCTCATTAACAGTTGACCCCAGCTTGAAATAGCTGAGAATTAAGCAGTGCTCCACATGTTTGGGCCTTCTCTCACTGCCAAAACCACTCCTACTCCAAATCCAACTCAGGACACGGGGGGGTGACTGGAGTCCCCTTATCTAATTCCAAGCCAACCTTTACATCCATGAGGAAGTAAAGGTCAAGTGTGGACCAACTGCACTTAGTACCTTAATTTAAGGAGAGTGTAAAACAAGAACAAATAGACTACACTCACTCAGCCTGATTCATTCCACTGACACCTTTTGACTGGTTTTCCCCTGTGAATGAGAAAATGCACTCAAAGTCAACAGCTGTATTATGTGGCGTTTGTCAGGAGTTATCAAGCAGTAAAGCGCAGGGGTAGTGAACTTCATCCATCTTCTTTACACAACACTTCAAAATAGTAGTCACAATATAATTCACTCATGGACAAAAAAAAGTTTTTGACCCAATTTAACATGGCGGAAAATCTAGTAGGCCTGAAACGTATTTTCCTTAATCTGAACTTTTGTCATGCTGAAATAAAATTAAATAAAATACAATCAGCTTTTAAGAGCTTGCGCTTCAGTTGCTCAATAACAACAAAACTGGAGAATCTCACGCAGCCAAAATGACTTTCATCAGTAACAGTGTTCAGCCTTACATTGTTCAAACCGGAGTCGACACTGATGGAGAGACTCAGGAAGAAGTTACAACTTTTAGAATGAAACTGGACGTTTCTGAATGGTTAGTGGATAAATTTATGTAGTTGCTGTGGAGTTGATTCAACTCATCGACTAGCATGTGCCGTCATGTTAATCTCTTGTGCAAATCCAGCGTTGAATTGACCCTCGTTTGTGAAGCAGTCCGGCGTAAAATGACGGCATGACAACAACACTCTACTACAACAACTCTTCCTCTTCTCTAAAGCAGCCCAACATGGCCTCACCCCCTTTGTTGTGTGTTCCCGGGCGCGGGGTTTATGTAAATGTTGGTGTTTGTGATGTCACCAACCCGGGAAGAAGCTTGTTGTAGTCCCTACCAGCCATTTGTTGTAGTCCTTAAAAAGCAATTGGCGTAAAATAAAATATCTCCCTTTGCATTGAACCTTGAGCGTTGTAACTTTGCAGATGTTGTTTATGCTCAAACAGCAACATTACACACTAACTAAAGTTAAAAAAGTGAAATCATAATCAAGGACCCCTTTAAATCCAAGTACCAGTTTAATTTGCCAATCACACTTCCTGACATTTATACCTCACTTCCTGTTTCATGTCTCAATCTAATCTTTTTCTTTCTGATGACTGCCATCTAGAGGGAAGATACTATGCAGTACCTTGCTGTTATTGGAAAATTTCGGTCATCAAAGAAGTTTCAGTCAACACTTAGTGTTCAACTTCAAGAATCCCTTTCTGCAGTCTTCACATGCAATCAGCTGAGCAAATGAACTGTGGTTACGCCATAAAAACCTCCCTCAGAAATGACTGTTAAGATGGAGAATCTCTCTTGATGGACTATCATGTCTTGTCCTTGTATAATGATGTTGACATCTCTAAAGGGTGGATGTTCCCTCTTTTCACTCATTGCCTTTTTGATGTGACAAGTGTTAGAATGAAACTGGAGTTAGGTATCAGGCTGACCTGGATATGAGGTCACTGTTTGGGTGGAGGTGGGGTAGTACACTGAGGGGATGTGCTCCATGTGAATGGTACATTGTGTGAAGAGGAAGTGTTTAGTGTAAAGCAGCCTCAGGCCCTTTCAAATGTGTTCAGGTAAGTTAACATACTGCTGAATCTGAGTTGATACTGACATTTAATTAATGTATTGTATGAACACACACATATCAAAAGATCTTTCTGTGAAGGTTATCCCTGCTAGGCCGGTTTAGTTAGTGGCCAGCTTAAAAGACCATGTATTGTTTACTAATCTAAATTACCCCTTAATATAGGCTCCAAAAAAGGACAAAGAAACATATGCGAACCAATTGTGTTCAAAATCAAATTTGGCATAGCTCGCTTTCAAACGGTGTGTTTTAATATTCACAAAGACAAAGAGGAGATTTGAGAGAAATAGTATCAATTAATAACTTAAATTTCAATCTATTCCTCATCTATGGCTTCAGGAGATTTGAAAGTAGCCTTATGGACTACTTTTATGATATTTTTAGTGTGCATTTCGTCATTTTTGCTCCTTTACAGCAGTGATATTGAAAATAAAATATAAATATTGGATGGAAAACTTGCCAAATAACTAAAATAACACATTTAAATTGAAGTAATAGAATGACTAAAACTAAAACAAATTAAAAATAAATTAAAACAAAATAAAAAACATTTTAAATAAAAAAATAAAAATGACAACATAAACAAAGTAAATTAAAATGAAAACAGAAAATATAAAAATAAAAGCTAATTCAAAACATGAATAAATACTATAATAGAATATATAAATAATTAAATAATAACACTGCTTTACAGTAAAAATCAACATCTACTTTCATTGTATGGAAAACAGAGGCTCGGCCATTTTTCAAATTTTCTTTAATACACTGTAAAGAATAAAATAAAAAATCCACCTGTTTCAACTTAAAAACTTAAGTTCAGGTACTGCCTTTTTAAGTATAATCAACTTGGTCATTTCAACTTAAATTATATTAAACTGACTTTAAAAATTGAGTTGAATATAGTATAACTTATATAAAAAAAAAAAGTTTAAATTGCTTAAGTTTTTGTAAAAAAACACAAGTTGCCGTGACTTATAATACATAAATAACATAATCACATCCAAATTCAATCTCAGACCCCCATTGCTAAAATCCTAGAATCGCAGTGACTATACATTTACATATAACATATTAGAGCTTTGAATATATGCAGTTTTTGCTCAGAACAATATCTTGTGACATTATTAATGACAGATATTACACTGCAGCTGCTGTTTTTATCAAACATAAAGAGTATTCACAGCTCTTTTATGGGTGTTGACAGCTGAGTTAACCACAGATTTTGAAGTTCCTCTAAACAGGGTCTAGCAGCACAGTTCAGGTAGACTTTATGGAGCAAATCCACCTTAAAGTCTGTGTTAAAATCCAAAAGGTGCAAGTGTGCGTTCACCGCTAATCATTTATTCATGGCATTGTTTTCCACTGCGTCTTCAACCATGGATAGAATCCAGAGAAACTGGAAACAACTGGTGTTCAACTGGTGTGTGTGTGTTTGTATTTGTATGTCCACATCTCACCGTGTGTCTGTGTTTCACTATGCCATCTTGCCTCAGGCTCTCTGCTAACCTCAGCTGACACCGACGTCCAACTGCTCACCGTTCAGGAGTGGTGTGTGTGTTTGACAGTGCTGATCATTATGTGTGTGTGTGGAATTATTTTGGCCTGTGTATGCTTGAAAGCAGACAGTTGCTTGTGTTGACAGGGGGTTATAAACAGAGATGGCTGTGTGAAATAGAGAATACTACACACGTGACAAGCCTAGCAAACAGAAATAGCTAACTGATTCTTGAGACATGGGACAAAATGTGTCCCACAACTTTACCTGCTGGATGGATGGATGGATGGATGGATGGGTGGGTGGATGGATGCGTGGATGGATGGGTGGATGGATGGATGGATGGATGGATGGATGGATGGATGGATGGGTGGGTGGATGGATGCGTGGATGGATGGGTGGATGGATGCGTGGATGGATGGGTGGATAGATGCGTGGATGGATGGATGGGTGAATGGATGGATGGATGGATGGATGGATGGATGGATGGATGGATGGGTGGATGGGTGGGTGGATGGATGGATGAGTGGGTGGATGGATGGATGGATGGGTGTTTGGATGGATGGATAGATCTATGGATGTGTGGGTGGATGGATGGATGGATGGATAGATTGGTGGGTGGTTGGATGGGTGGAGGGTGGATGGATGGATGGATGGATGGATGGATGGATGGATGGATGGATGGATGGATGGGTGATTGGGTGGATGGGTGGTTATTGGGTGGATGGATGGATGGATGGTAGAGAGCTGAAAATGAGCTGGGAAAATCCTGTATTTTCAATTTAGCGTGAAGCCCTGTTTGCAACCCACTTAACTGATATGATGTGCTTATGATTGAAACGGGATATTCAAAAAGATAAATGTCGGATGGGACATGATTTTATCAAATGGGGAATTAATTTGATTATGATAAGTGAGCGTTAAATACCAGAATGGAGCAAGATGGTTGGAACACAAGATTGAAAAGTAGCAGGAATTTGTGACAAGGAAAGTCATTTTAGACAACATGAAATCAACATCTCATCACTTCTCATCTCTTATTATTTAACATAAATAATAAGACATAAAAGTTGGCATGCTGTTTTCCTCTCAGTTCTAAGCTTGAATTGCTGACTTCAGAAAACTCAACAGTGATGTGTTATGAAGAAAGTCAGATACTAGCAAACATCAAATTAAACATCACCAGAACGTAGCGCTGGGTCAAATTTCACTCATTAAGTCGCATTCCGTCTTGTAAAACTGCACTGGGCACCATTCCCAACCATATTCACCTTTATTTAACCTCTGTAATCCTGTATTAGTTGCAGAGAACCATAATACACAAGTGCTAAAATTATTAACTGAGCTCTAATCACAAACTGTTACCGTGCAGTGCAGTCTGGGTATTTGTAGAGCTGTGTCAGTTGGAGTATAATTTTAAGAAGTTTTAATTGGTGTCTGGTGGTCAGCTGGGCTTCATTAGATGACCCCCGTGGCTGCACCTAGACACACCGTCAGTCCTGTAGTCATTAAGCAATGAGCAGCGGTCACTCCTGTGAGGGGGAAAAAAGATACTTCATAGAGTCCATTGGGTTTGTAACAGCATTATACAAGGCTGTGAGTATGAATATGTGCAGTAGGGCGTTCCAAAGGCATTACACCAGACATTAGGGACTGCAATTGCAGTATCTGTGTCGCCAATTAATTTCCTTCTGCTCTATAATGTTTCATGTAATATTTCTAATTCCATAAACACTAAGAGATGGCAGATGTTGAGACCCTCAAATACTCCCCTGACCCTGTATTACCTCACAGTCTCATTTCCACACTGCCACAAGAAGTGTTCATTGAGTTTTCCAAAGAGTAAAGTCACAGGGTGGTGACTTACCGAACCAAGTGCAATGCTCTTCCAACTTAGCAAACTGCCAAGTGTCCAAATATGTGGAGTGACATGTCTGAAGTGGTGTAAATTAACTATTTGGGGTCTTGCTGGGGTAGTGGCCTGGTGAAGAGACTTTCTAATGTGGGTTTTTCTGGTTTGGTTTCATTTCTAGCTGGTGGACCATCATATCCACTCTGATGACCATTAAGGCCTTTCAGAAGAAGCTGGGAACAATTACTATAGTGTGTTCACATTCACCATTGCTACCAATGCACCGATTCAAAATGGTCATGCAAATTTGTTGAGTTAACCAACATAAAGCTGCTGAGAAAGCTTGCTAGTTAAGTTAATAAAAAATATGTCACCACCAACACATGCTTGCGTTGTTAGCAGGGTGGTCATCTTTTAGTTTAAAAATGGTCATGAACTGCATTGTTATATAATGTTTCCTGGGGTGCACTTATAATGTTAGTATGCTTTTTACATCAAAAATTGTCATAATTTAGAAATAAATGGCATTTTTCCTACCCTGATTTTAGCCCTCTTATTTGAACGCTGTTTTAAGGGGCGTGTCTGCTGTGAGACTTCAGTGTAAACGCCCACTCCTTTGATTGGCTAACATATTTGCATATGAAATAGCTAAGTTTAATCTCTTGAAAACTTTTAGCACGTTTTTACTATTATAACTTTCAAGGTTTACTAATCGTGAAAAATGTTTATTATAGCATTACGTTTCGTGGTATAATAGGTTGCAGTAATAGCCGATCACAGACATGTTGTTGAGCGCATGAAAGCAGTGATTTCGTCATTACAACTCAATTTCTGCACACTAACAAATGCTTTCATCATACCTAACAGTGCAAACATGATGTAACTAAGAGATTCGTTGAATAAAACGGGAGCTTTGGTGCGAGTCCAGAACTCAGTCACTGATAAACTCGTTTGATTCACTGTTTGATTGACAGCTCCAGCGATTGTAAAGAAAACGTTCTTTGATTGCTTTCTATATATAATTTAATCACTGTTTAAATAACAGATTATTTTCATCCTACTAAGAGAAGCAATGTGAAGTAGATCATTTAATTACCGGTTTGATTTACTGACACACAGACAAAGAACATCTGACTGTACATGAATCATTATCAGATCAGGCATTAGAATGAACACAGTTACTTACATGTTGTTGCATTACTGTCGAGTCCATATCGTAAAAGTCTGTTTGCAAAGCCTGCGCCGAAATGTGATTGATTTACCAAAGAATCCACAGTGAAATGTACCGAACACAAATAAGTAAAGCTCAACTGAGACATTTACATTGTTGAAAATAAATAACCATATTCCTAGCATTAGGATCCTTTGAAATATAATGTTAATTTTAGTCCTGTATCGCTCTTCTCTCCTCGTCATCTCACTAACATGCCAGTGGGCGGGGCTAACGTTACAATGATGAAGTAGGCGTTGATTCCTTCTGCGGAGGCGGAGTTTCACCTAGAGATAGGCACATTCCAGGATCAGTCGTTCGCTGGACCTGGTGTCAATAAAAACTTTTATTGGACTAACAAGGAAGTTTTCAGTCCTGAAACGTACAGGATATTCTTATAGTATGATGACCTCATATATCAAAAGCTCAAGGAAAAGTTGATTTCTCAATTCATGACCCCTTTAAAGGTTTTGGCTTCAACATCTAGTACAGGATGGTCAGTACACTTGCGTAGAAATGTTATCATGTATAATGCCTGCAAGATCTAGATGGACAATCCTAAAGGATCTTTCAATGTTCCTCAAGAATTTTTATGATGCTTCTGAGATGTACCGATTGTTTCCTGATGTATCTGAAAGTTTGGTCAGGTATTTGTTCTTGTGACTGGGAATGAAAGATTACTCAGATTGAAATTCAAGCTCACAGTCTTGGGAACTGATACACCTGCAATGGAAAAATGGCTTAAATGAGTCATGATTTTTATTATTATTATTTTATAATGTGTCCTGAGGTGCACTAATAATGTTAGTATGCTTTTTACATTAAAAAAAAAAAAAAAAAAATCATAATTTAGAAATAAAAGGCCATTTTCTACCCTGATTTTAGCCCTCTGACTTTTTTTATTTTTTATTTTGCTGTGAGACTTCAATGTAAATGCCCTCAGTTATGATTGACTATAATATTTGCATATGAAATATGTGGAACTCTCTCAAAATCTTTTACTATGTTTTTTTTTTTTTACTATTACAGCTGTCAAGAATAACTAATTGTAAAAAGAGAAAAGGCATTACTGCTGGGTCCATATCTTACAGTAAAAGATTGTTTGCAAAGCCTGCACAGAAATTGCTACTGATTTATCAAATAATCCTTTAGTGAACTGTACCGAACAAACAAATAGGCTAATGCTCTACTAAGTCATTCAGATAGTTGGAAATAATAAATAACCACTTTCCTAGCTTTAGGATCCTTTGGAAGGTATTGTTATTTGTAGTCCAGTGGTCCTCTTCTCTCCATCTCATCTTACTAACGTGCCAGTAGGCGGGGCCAAAGATGTGATGATGTAGAAGTAGGCGTTGATCTTCTTCTGCGGAGGCAGTCTTTTGTCGCACCATTACGTAATAATGTGACAAAATCTGAAACCAGTCATTTTTGGTTTCAATCTTTGGACTAATGAGAAAGTTTTGAGTACAATGACCTCTAAAGGCCCCAATATACGTAAATCGAAGAATGCACTGATGTGACGTCATTTCGAACAAAAACGAAGTTCGTTTAGTGTTTGTTTTTGGAGTATGAAATGGCTTGCCAAAGTGCACTCTCAGGAAAATTCGTTCCAGCTGCAAAATACCTTCCTATTACCATTGGTCCATGCAGATCACGCATCAGGTTCAATGTGAATTTGCTGTGTTGACCAACAGGAAGCTGCTTGTTTTGGACGTGACCTCTGTGTGAGCGGTGTTTTTTGCATTGCTACACTATTGACAATAGACAATGGATCTTTTTTGCATAGACAATGACAATGGACAATGGATCTCCTTTATGGTTATGATTTTGATTACCGTTTATGCTAAAGATATTAATTATACCTGAAATCATATGGCTTAGAGAGGTGAACTGTAACTGGTAATTTTCATTTGGCAGATGATAAAACAAGCAAAACAATCTCTTCAAACTGCATTGATGAAAGGACAATATCCAGAGGCCAGAATACAGAGATTTAGGGCATTTTTTAAAAGTAACCACTTAGATAACCGTAGCTACACCCTAGAAACCATTTAAAGAAAAACATGATAAAAGGTTTTTACCTTGGTCAAAGAGGCAGGTTAGATAGAGCAGAGGGGAGGACAGAGAGAGATCTAGAGATATATAGAGAGAGAGAAGAGGAGGCGAAGGGGCCAGGAGGGAGTCCCATTCAGGAAATAGTTGAGCAATTTGGGCAGAGTTCCAGCCGGCTGTCCACTGAGTCTGTCAAACAGACAAATTAACACAGTGTATGGGAACAGGCCCCGGCAGGGGCCGGCCCGCCACCTCCAGCTGGCCTCGTGAACTGTTTCTCCGTGTTTTTCCATGTTTCTTTTTCTCGCCTTCTCCCACCTCTTTCCTTCTCACTTTATTTCAGCAATGTGTTATTTGCTTGTCATTTTATGTATTTGCTATCCTTTCCTATTTCAACAGGACCAATGTATTCCTAACAGAGGACAGATTTTTCCCCATTTTAATGAAGTTGGCCTGGTGTACAGAGTATGTATGTGTACATTAATGTAGCTGTGCAGAGATATGATTGACACCTATAAATTCCAATGAATGTTCTTTTTTTCTTCTTCTTCTTCTTCTTTTTTTTCCAGCAGAATAAAATACATGGTGGGGGTTAGAGTTCAGAGGGAAAATATTTCAATTCCCAGGCAAACATGAGCCAGTAGATGTTGGAAAACAATGGAGACAGTTTCGCTCATGCTTTACTACAGGTCAACATGAAATCCAATTTGATTTTTTTTTTTATATATATACATATTGCGAGTCTTAGCTATCTATCAGCCTTTGCCAAACCCAAGAGTCAACCAAAGCACCTAAGCAACCACCCAAAACACACTACAAAACAGACCAACAATACAACCACCAAGAACACCTTAGCAACACCATAGTAACCAGCCAGAATACCCTATCAACTACATAGCAACACCTTAGCAACCTTAAAAATGCCCTAACAACTATGCAACACCTTAGCAACTTACCAAAACACCCTAGCACTGACCTAACAATGCTTTTGCAACCTCCCAAAAACGTAATGAAAAATAACCAGAAAACCCTAGCAACCAGCCAGAACATCCTAGAAACCACACAGAAACCAATCAATCAATCAATCAATCAATCAATCAATCAATCAATCAATCTATCTATCTATCTATCTATCTATCTATCTATCTATCTATCTATCTATCTATCTATCTATCTATCTATCTATCTATCTATCTATCTATCTATCAGAAGTCATTTATAAGGCAGGGGCTCAAGAGATGCAGAGATTAATTCTGACCTCTGCTCCCACAGGATAAATCCCTGTCCTCCTTCCAGAGAGGGCTGATGACTGAAATATTGCCTTCTGGGACCTACACAGTTCTTTATTGCCTCTTGGAATTGCTGAGTGACAAGTCCATTCCAATACGTATCAGTTTTATGGCGCTATGTTCAGTGCCAAAATAGTCTGAATTCTCAGAACTCAACTGAGTGTCTTAGACTAGGAGAATTAAAATGCAAAATAAATCTAACTGTAAGAATACAGCTCATGTTGCAGAACTAAAGCCATCTTAGTTTAGTTTAGTCTAAAGTTGAAATGACATCATGCATGCAGATATGTTTTGTTGGAATCTTCTCTTGAGAGCAGCACGTGGGTCGTCTGGTATCATTAATGGAGTTGTAACAGGACTCGCGTGTGCAACGATCTGGTTACTGTGGCATTTTGTTGAGAAGCGCTCTGTGCCAGCAGAAAGTTTGAAAGCCTGAGTGAGTGAAAGTGAAAATCTCAGCCATTTTTAAAAATAGATGTGCAAACCTTTCTGAAACTTTTATAAATACGACTGGGGGAAAAGGTCGATTTTTGGATTTTTACCACTGTACACCCCACTGAAGTGGACATGTTAAGAGGAAGGACTCAGGAAACAAAGGTAGAGCATGTCACAGTCTTAGTGTGGAGAAATGTTACAGGCGTTTTGGGCAAGGGGAATATCTGTCGACAGCTGGAATGTTCCAAAGAAAATAAACAATTTGCTGCTGCCTCAACATCTCTTTTGTGTCCTTTCCGTATGCGGAAAACAGGAGTAGTGGAGGTAAATCAGTTTTATATTTGTTCAAGATTAGAAGCAGTCAACTCTGGCCCTGGGAGTGCCATCTTTCAGCTCCTCAGCAAAAACATGTGTTCAAGGTACAGTTACAGCTCTCGGGCCAGCCAGTTCACGATAGTATTCATCGCATGTCTTTCACCAAGACAGTGTTCTCTCTATTTCAATAGAACCAGGGAGAGCAGCCCTGCATTTATTCATTTATCCAAAAACTGGTAAATAATGAAATTATTGATGAAAATGTTCGTTGAGAAAGTTCTCAATGAGAACAAAGATAATTGAGGCGGGAAAAAGTGCAATACATCATGCTGATTTTTTTTTTTTAAGTTATATTTCTATGGTTTTTTGCACTTATTATTAATAGGACAGATGAAGCAATAACAGGAAGTGACAGTGAACTTAGCAGTGCACTAACAATATTTTTGAATAGTTCATAAAGTTTACATGTTCTGCAACAGCACAAAATGAGTAAACTTGAACTATTTGCATAAGTTACTTACATAAGTTACTATTCAGAATGTGCAAGCCATGTTGTGAATATGTCCTTTCTGTAACTACAATTAAATGTAAAATGTGCTTCAATTAATATGACATGACAAAATATTAACTAAATTCAAAGTATGTAAGACTAAAAAAAACTGTGGTACCACAAATGATTCTTAAATATCTGCATTCACTAAAAATGGCAACCTAAAAATAATTTCATATAAATTAACTGTCTTTATTCATGCAAAAATATTATTTGATATTACTCAGACTTAATAAATTAATTTATACTAACAAAATTAATTTGGGGGTTAAATCCAGTGTTGGGGCAAAGTAATTCATCACAATATTGCGTTACGCCAAAAAAGTAACCAATTGCATTAGTTACTTTTTATGAAAAGTAATGTTACATTACTTTTACGTTACTTTTTCTCACCTTGTCTGGGCTTGCTTGTTTTGTTTTTTTTTTGTTTGTTTTTTTAATAACAAAACAGAACAAAAAATAATTATATTTTTGGCAAAGGTAAAGGCCTTTTCACACCATAAGTGAAATTAATAAGCTGTAGGCTGAAGGAAATGCAAATTCACGCTTGTACAGTAGAGGGCGCAGCTCAAACAAACCGTTCAGCTGTGCTGCCATTCTGGATTAAAGAAGAAGAAGATGCAGGAGAAGAAAGTTCAACACTCTTTCTTCAGCATTAATAAATAAATAAAAAAACAAAACAAAAGTGCTGGATCATCGACGGTCAACAGCAAAAACATTAATAAAATTAGCTTAAATACAAAGTATATGTGTTAACATGTTTCATTCTTGCAGGTTTACGTAATATTCTGTGTTTGCATTTTACTGTCTTTATTCATTTTGAGGAATACTGAATCTGTTTTTGTGCAAGTGAGATGTGTAAATGCTCACATTTAGTCTAGAACTACAATAACCGCCATGTTCACGCAACACCTTTGCAGTTACTCACGATTTCTCTCAACATGCGTACAGGAGAGCTGTCAGTCAATAAATGGGAAAACAAAGTAACTTTCATTACCTTGACAAAGTAACTCCGATATTTTGTTATCAATTTAAAAGTAATATATTACTTTACTTGTAAAAAGTAATCTGATTACGTACCTTAAGTTACTTGTAATACGCTACCCCAAAACTAGTTAAATCAAGAAGTAGAAAAACACAGCTCTTTAAGGTAACAATTGCAGTTCTTCCATCTATTGTAAGAGAAATTCACGTCTTAAATATGATGACAAATAATGGGGAGAAAATACAAATACTAAACTCTTTCTGTTGTGTTGTCCTCATTGGTTGTACACAACAAAAAACATACAGCCTGCAGGGGTACATTTACCAAAAGCATCGTTAGTCATCTATGGTCGTAAGTTTCGTTGAGTTGTGTTGGTAACGATGGAACTTTTGACCATAGCTGGCCTTGGGAAACGCACCCCTGATCAATGTATTCTTACTTGTGATTATAATGATTATAATTAAATTAAGTCAAGTCAAGTCACCTTTATTTATATAGCGCTTTTTACAATGTAGATTGTGTCAAAGCAGCTTTACAGTGATAACTGGTACATTATTTTGGCTGCACAGCAGCTCTTAAAGAATAGTGTCAATGCAGGCAGATCAAAGCACTGTTGAATGTCAAATATCAATTGTCAAGTGTCCCCAACTAAGCAAGCCAAAGGCGACAGCGGCAAGGAACCCAAACTCCAACAGGTGACATCAGGTGGCAAACAGGTGTTAAAATGGAGAAAAAAAGCTTGGGAGAAACCAGGCTTAGTCGGGGGGCCAGTTCTCCTCTGGCAAAGCAAAGTGATAAAGTCTGAATTGAACCTGGAATTGTTAGGTTTCCCAACCTTACTCACTGTCCAATACTATTAAGATCTTAGAAAAGTTATCAGAATATTTAAATAGCACTCACCATATCAAACTCTCACTATTCTTTACATGCATGAACAATTGTAAAGTTGTTGAAGTTGTGGTTTATAATGTTTACTTAATAATACAGATCCAGATGTTTTATTCTCAACTCCCTCTTGGATGCGAGTCCTCCCACAGGACCGTCATTTGGGGTGAGTGCAGCTTAGTGTGCCTTCATTTTAATTAATTAATTTCTATCCTTGAAAACGCAGGATGGAGCTTTTGGCTTGGGCTGTTGACGAAAGCATGTCTGGCACTGTGAGAACAGAAACGTATACAGCAGTCATGTGCTCTACATACAGAGTATTACAAAGTAATGTTAGCAGACAGTGTGTAAATGATATACAGTCATTTTAAAAGGCCAGATGCTCCCAGATAATCCAATGAAGTGCTGAACTGATTGATGCTTCACTTTAGGAAAAGAGCCCGGTGTACTTTTCAAGATTTTTCATGGGTGTTGTAACTGTATTTTGAATTACGCAATGTTTTAGGGTTGAAGAAAATGTTGATAAAATTAACAGAAAATGTCTTGGCAGAAAATTACCAGTACCTTTTCCATTCTTGGTGCAAGTGCAAGATCCACAAAAATTTAATCGCTATAAGTTAGATAAGGCCAATCACACTAGACATGATGAGCAACTATTGAAAAGAGAATTGTGAGCGAGATGGATGGTCAATGGTATCTGAGTTGACTTGTCAGAAGTCTGAGACAGCAATGAAACAGAATTGCCCCTTATCTGGCGAGCAAGAGCAATCTTTAACCAGTCAGGCATTCTTTGGTTGCAACACCTTGTTCCAGATATCATTGCGGCCATCAACTTCTCATGGCCCATGTCATCAGGGGAATTTGCAGCGTGAGCGGGTTATCTGATGAGGGGAGTGCGCTGGAAAGTATGCCTGCTCTCGTAAAGCATTTACAGGGCACTTGTTGACTATGTGCTTAGGCCTGGACCTGATAGAAGGTCACCCGAGCGAAGCCTCAGCTTTATTGCGAGGGATGCTAAAGGTTGTCCCAGTCATACCATATTTGTCAGTCTTTTCTCCATCTGGAGGCTCTATAACTGTCCACTTGTGAATTTTCTGGCAAAAGAAAAAAAAAAAAGACCTCTGTGCTATACATCTTTTTTAATGCCATGGAGCATTTTTTTTTTTTTTTTTTTTTTTTTTTAAAGAAAGGAGTAATGTACAGTCACCCTGATTGGGTGATTATGACCAAAATTTTGTATCACCCTAAAAAGGTTTAAATTGCTATCTTGATTTAAGTGAACATATATTTCAAAGGGGATCTATCATACCCCTTTTCACAAGATGTAATATAAGTCTCTGGTGTCCCCAGAATGTGTCAGTGAAGTTCCAGCTTAAAATAACTGACAGATCATTTATTATAGCTTGTCGAATTTGCCCTATAACATGCCATTTTTGTGTGTCCTTTTAAATGCAAATGAGCTGCTGCTCCTGGCCCACTTTCCAAAACAGCTCACACTTCAGATAAACAACAAAACTGGAGAATCTCACGCAGCCAAAATGAGGATTGTCAGTAACAGTGTTCAGCCTTACATTGTTCAAACCGGAGTCGACACTGAAGGAGACACTCAGGAAGTTACAACTTTTAGAATGAAACTGGACATTTCTTAATGATAAGTGGATAAATGTATGTAGTTGCTGTGGAGTTGATTCAACTCATCGACTAGCATGTGCCGTCATGTTAATATTTTGTGCAAATCCAGCATTGAATTGACCCTCGTTTGTGAAGCAGTCTGGCGTAAAATGACGGTATGACAACAACACTGTCATGATCACCAGTTGGAGTGTCCTGGTTAGCCACCAGAGGGCACTCCACCCCAGACATTGTCTCACCATTTCGGACTCCATTTCCCATAACTCTTTGTCCCGAACTCATCATGTCTTTATGTCTTCATTGCACTCAGCTGTTTTCATGTCATTTAATTCTGACAACAAAAGCTGCACGTGGATCTTTCCCCAAGTACTCTACTACAACAACTCTTCCTCTTCTCTAAAGCAGCCCAACATGGCCTCACCCCCTTTGTTGCATGTTTTGCCATGGCATTAGAACTGGTACATCGTTGTTGGTTGCAAAAACAAAATGGTGGCGCCGTAGGTGGAAACTGAATCTGTTCCAGAACCCGCTCCAGCCCGTGAGTCTGCTCCAGAGCCCACTCCAGTTCATAAGTCTGCTCCCGAGCACTCAGCCGAGATGGTTGCTGCTCCTGAGCCCTCATCCGCCCTCAGCCGAGATGGTTGCCATGCCTAGATTCACCTGATCCGCCATGGAGGTCTTTAGTTCCGTCTGCACTGCTGTGGTGGTCGTCTGCACCACCGGGGAGATCTACAAGACAGTCTGCACGGCTCTGGTCATCTGCGCCGCTGTGGGGGTCCTCAAGCCCGTCTGCACGGCAGGGGTGGTCGTCTGCGCCACCGTGGAGGTCTACAAGGCCGTCTGCATGGCTCTGGTGGTCATCTGCGCCACCATGGGGGTCTTCAAGCCCCTCTGCATGGCAGTGGTGGTCGTCTGCTTCGCTATGGGGGTCTTCAAGCCTGTCTGCACTGCTGTGGTGGTCATCTGCTCCACCGTGGCGGTCTTCAAGCCTGTATGCGATGCTGTAGTGGCAGTCTGTCACACACTGGCCGCCTGATTGGCCTATTCCGCACTGGCCGCCTGCAAAGTCTTCGCCCCTGGTTCCCCTGCCCCTCCACAGACCTGGACCACCATCCCTCCCCCTCATCCTCCTCCAGTCCACCTCCCTCCTGAAATTTTAATTTTGTTTGTTGTTGCCATGGTGGAGCATCTGATATCCACTCCGTAGAGAGGGGGTTATGTCATGATCACCAGTTGGAGTGTCCTGGTTAGCTACCAGAGGGCACTCCACCCCCAGACATTCTCACCATTTCTGACTCCATTTCCCAGACTCATCATGTCTTCATTGCACTCAGCTGTTTTCACTCATGTCATTTAGTTCTGCCTATTTATACACTGTTTGTTTCTGTCATCTTCATCAAGGTTTAAACTGTTGTCACCTGCATTTCTGAGCACCCCGTTTTGTTTTCTTGTTTTCTTGTTTTTGGACTGTTTCTATGTATTTTGACTCTTGCCTGGCTGTGACTGCGATTTTGGATTTCCCTTAATAAAAGCTGCATGTGGATCTTTCCCTAAGTACTTTACTACAACAACACTTCCTCTTCTCTAAAACAGCCCAACATGGCCTCACCCCCTTTGTTGCATGTTTTGCCATGGCGTTAGAACTAGTACATCGTTGTTGGTTGCAAAAACAAAATGGTGGCACCGTGGGTGGAAACGTGCAAATTAAGGGTGGTAATATTATAATAAGATGCCCTTCCTACGTCACTAGGGGAGCGAAATCTGAGCAGCTCACCTGCTTGCAGCGAAAGTCTTACAAAAAACAAAAAGTTACTGGTTTGTCCTTTTTCACGTTTTCTGCACCAGGGACCTAATTTTATCACTTAAACATGGAAAAAGTCAGATTTCCCCTCTAAAATATTTTTAAATAATAAAACTATATTTTATATAGTTTATATTAATTTTATATTTCAACAACAACAGCAATATTATTATTGAAAAATGTATACAAATAATATAATGTTATAAAAAAAATTATAAAATTTGAAATGAATAAAACATATAAAATTATAAATGAAATATTACATATTTTGTTGTCACCAGAGAGCCTATAGTAATAAGATTAACTATGTTTTAGGTAGTTGTCATGTCAGATCTAGACATTTATATGCAGCCACATCATTTAGTCCTCATATCAACTATCCATGTCATGTTTAAAATGTCCTCTTCAACACATGTACAAAAAATACCTTAAATTTTAAAATGACTTCAAATGATCATTATCTTCACTTGGATAATCTTCCTTAGGGTTAAGGTTAGGGTTATAAACAAAAATAAATAAAAAAATCTCTCTGCAGCACGTAGACGGTCTTTCCCTATAGGCTCGAGTCGTACACCCTGCACACATAGATTCCAAAGCAAATATTACTCTTTGAAATTTACCAGGCATTTGCTTATTTTCCTTTCAAATAGAACTCAATTATTACCGTTGGGTTTTTCACTCATGTGTGAGCGTCAGTGTAAACAGACCACACATACTGCGTAAACAGCCATGTAATTAAGGAGACAGCAGTTAAAGGCTGGTCAAAAGGCTAATTTGGATGGATTCACAAACTAATTCCAACAGATCTGCGTGCAAACACGTTCAGCGACTTTAAAGTGTCACTGCCGTGTTAAACGTGCTTCTAATTGAGTATCTCATGACTTTATGCATTTTTAAGGCCAGAGACCTGAGTAAATAAAGGTGATGGCACCACAGCATTTGAGGAGACTAATAGTTATTTAGATTTGCTACATAACTTCAGTTTGGAGTAATAGTAATAAAAAAAAGCCTAAGATGTTTTTATTGTTACAGTATGCCGTACAAAGATAATCCAAATGGGAAAGCAAAGGGCTTTAATCCAACAAGAATAATCCACAGGGAAAACGGAAAACGCAATAGCTTTACATGGGGTGTAAAGACAATGACATTAAAACAGGCAAACAAGAGGATAACAAGGGACGGGTGAGACTGATAAACGGTGACTAACAAGAGAAACCATAGGAACAAAGTAAAACAGGAACTAAACACAAGAAGTGGGAACGGAACAATGGGAACAGAAAAACACTTCAAAATAAAGGTCCATATAACAAGAAATACAAAACCAAGGGAACAGGTAAAATTTACTGGTTTTAGCTAGTTGCCAGGCCATTCAGACTGGTCAAGTGTGGTAGTTGGGCTAAGTATTCAAGATAAGCTTGTTTTTAGCAGAGTTTGAATTTTGAGACATTGTTTGGTATTAAACACAACCACATTTTATTACAAATATTAGTTTCACTATGAATTAAAAGCGACTGACTATGCCCAAAGTTCTGATTTTGTTTTTGTGCTCTACTAAAACAGGTTTTCATGCTTAAATGTCCCAAAAATAAAAATAAATAAATAAAAATTCATATGCCTTGTACAGAGTGTCTATTTACACTAAGTGAAAATAGCATCCCTTGTTGGCAAACGCAATTTACACTAGCCCTGGGCTCTGGGCCACTCAACTTTAAAAAAAGACAATGGTGTAGCAGTACAGAGAAGACATGCAGAATTGCCTTTTAATGCGATCGAGGCAGGTTCGAATCCGCCTTTTGCCGAGCTCACTCTTCTCCATTTTCCCATCACGTCAGAAAGGCATTTATTTTCAATAAAAATGACAAAAAAAAAATTCTAAAAGTGAAAACAAACTGCCTAACAAGTGTTTATTAATATTAAAAGTATTTTTTGGGTAGGGTTAGGGGAAGGTGTAGGGAGGGGCTTATTCTCCCAATAAGCCAATCCATTTAATAATTTTAATAAATATAATCATTACACTCAACAATATTATTGCATCCTGTTTTACAAATATATTTAGGTGCAAATAGTATCTGCCAATATAAAGTATACAGATAGCATCTAATTACTATATACACTATTTGCAAAGAACTTTTACATGGTGTAAATAGAATATATCACTATTTTCACTTAGTGCAAATCATTGGCGTGCACGGCTTGAGCCCCTGCCCCTTTGATCGCGAAAGTGAAAGTGCCCTTTGCTGTCGCATCGCGGTGCCCCCGTGTTCCCATTTCTCCCCCTGGAAAGCGATTTCTACCGTGGGAGAACAAGACTACAATGGAGGCGTTTCAGGGAGTTCAGAAACAGTGACACTGATATAGAGAATAACTCCCACTTGTGCTTTGGAACTTTGCAGATTTACATAATCAAACAGGAACATTACACACTCAAAATAGTTAAAAATGTAAAAAAAGGATAATAGGACACCTTTAACCTTTATTTACACATTGATTGTGACTGTGGAGCCTGTAAGATTGCTTATGTTTCAGAGATAAGGCAGAAAGTTCCTGTGGATGTTTGCTTTCAGGAGTTTTCCAGAGATGGGAAGAGCGTGGCAGAAGATTGTTTTGGTCACTGCACAGACATTACGAGCTTATAAATATTTACATAACTTCATCTTCCTTTATTTGGCCAGAGTAATCAAAATACAGACAGCAGAAACTACAGATGGCAAAGTGGTGACTGACCACTAAAGCTCTGCAGCATGCATCATTACTCTTGTGTATCAGACCTTTGCCTAACAGCATAAGGTCTGGGCTCTGTAGTCACTGCAATTGACCAACGACCACCCACTGAGTTAGGAAGAGGCTGTTTGACTGACATGTAAAGTGACCAATCACAGTTTTATTTTGTTTAACTTCATGTTCAGGGTACATGTTGGTACAATAACAGACCGGCGTGCTATAACATAATATATATATCAAAACTTTAATGTTTAACTACTTATGCTACAGAACTTTCCTTCTCAGTAAAGTTCTTCACCTGATCTTCCATTGTAGATGTGAGAGGACACTCAACTAATAAAAAAGGATCAGCCGGGAATCCAAAGGTTTGGTCAAGCTTGGTAAATAATACTTTTCCCATATACCATTGATAAAACTAAAAAACTATGTGCCTAAAACAAAACACTTGGCTCTGGTTTCACAGACAGGGCTTACTCTAAACCAGGATTAGGCCTTAGTTCAATTAGGACATTTAAGTAGCTTTTATAAACTTTCACTAGGAAAAAACATTACTGGTGTACATCTTGAGACAAAACAATGATACTGACATATTTTAGAAATATATCGGTACAAGTTGCTTTCAGTTAAAACAGCTCAAACATGCATTTAAGTCTATCTTAAGCGATGTCTTGGTTTAAATCTTACCTTACTGATCGTTCTCAGTTTGTTGTTTTGGGAAACAACAAATCTGAAGATGGACGGGTCATGGTGTCCCACAGGGATCTGTCTTAGGTCCTATATTGTTTAGCATTTATATGCTTCCTTTAGGGCAAATCATTAGAAAAATACGATTTGGGGTATCACTTTTATGCTTATGATACCCAAATTTACATCAGCTCCAAATCTAATTTTACTGTCTCCTCTGCTATTCTCTCAGAGTGTGTGCAGGAAATAAAATCAATGGTATATGGGAAATAAACTGTAAATGTTTCTCTTTGTGAGGTTTGGTTAGTAGTGGCTAAAATGCATCTTTACACACAACTGCCACACAAACTAAAATCTGAATGTTTATTGTACTGAAATCTTACTGATATGGTCACTTGCATAATAATTTGGAACGCGGTGTAGATGATAGTGTTGTATTCCCATCTACTCAAGCTCGATTTGTGTTCCATCATCTCAGAAACATTGGTAGAATTAGAAAATGTATATTTCAATTTTTTTCTTATCTGTAAGATTTATCATCATTTTTGTACATCCAAAAGTAATACATGTGCACACATTTTTTTTATGATGGTCACTGACTGATACTGCTGAGGCATTATTTATTTATTTTTTTCTTTCATTCCTTCCTTCCTTCCTTCCTTCATATTTTTCTCCTGACAGGTCTATTACTGGGTTCAGCTATTTCACATAGTCCACCTGTACACACACGTAAAAACAAAATTAATTGTTGTCTTTACAAGTCAGTCTGACAATACAAGTAGTCACTTATTTGCCAGAATAAGCTGCATTTTATGCCTTTAATCAAAAGTCTAAACTAGCATATAATTAATGTAAAATGTGGGGGGGAAGTTTGCCAACATTGTGGTGTTTCTGGATGTGGGGTCGCACCACAAGCTTTGCATAAAGAAACAAGTGGCTGAAGTTTATTTTTAACAAGGTCCCTGATGATTTCAATCCAGCCTCGACTGTTTCTGTGGCACATTTCAGAGCAGATTGTTTTTTGATCCTGTCACAGTGTAATGCAACTTTGCAAATAAGCTGTTATGGATGGGGCAGTGCAGGCTATAATTGACCCAACAGGAAGCCCATAACTAAGTGCTGTTACGCATTTCACATGCAATGCGGCAGTTTACCTTAAAGTGTAACTTTGCCGATTTTATGACGAGGTCGGTAGTATATGTAAATGTTTACTCGTTCTCCGTGTTACCTGGATCGAGAAATTCACATTTATTTGACAGCTCTAGGGATTTTGTGAAAACTACAGATTATACTGCCGCATTTTTGTATCCCCACCCACAGACAGTCGGATCGGCAGAGGGTTATTAACAGAACATTGTAAGGGTAAAATTGTACTATGTCTCAGCATTATGGTAAAAATGGAACAACACTGTAAACCCTAACACTCAAAATACTTAACTGGGCTGAGTAGGACAAACTTAAATTAAGCAAATTAGTTCAGTTAAATTAACTGTTAGGAGTATTTATAACTTTCTTTTTCTTTTGAGTTCACAGCACTGACATATTTTAAGTGAACTGAACTGTTTCATTGTTTTGAGTTGTATAAACTCATTCACTTTGAGTTTAGACTAACTTATAATGTTTTTGTGTGCGTGCGTGTGCAAGATTTAATGGTAAGGGAGATTTAGTAGTGACCAATGATTAATGTTTTGTTATGCTAATTTAGAAGAGTTTCTGTTAATGTGGGTTTTTGGAGATTTACCATCATGGCGACACATAAATGAGATTTTTATAAGGCTGCTTGCTAAATTAATTGTTTATATATATGTCAGCTGTCTTTGTATAATTGTTTCCCCCTTTGTTTCTGTTGCCCCGTTGAGTGTTTGTGTTCCTGTTTTGTCTCCCGAGAGTTCCGCCGTAACGCGCCAGGGAATCCCTGTGATGTCATCAGGATCAGCCGATTTTACATTTCCCATAAAAGAAGCGGACTTAACGTGCTCTCTTGGGATTACTGAATGCGATCGCGCCATTTTCACTTGCTGTCTTTGTCTGTGGCTGCTGTTTCACTCACTTTGGAAAATAACATGGACAATCTTACACACACACATACATTTTTGTATATAGTGTAAATACTGTTTTTCTGTCTTACGCTGGGTTGGCATTTAATCTTCGTTTTTGTGGTTATTTATGGTGTCTGCACTCATTCAAACACACTCTTAGGAGGGAAAAGGACAAACTTTATTTTGTGTAGCCTGCCTTGCTTAGGCCAAGTGTTACAGCACATGCTGCTTGGTTTGAGAGCAGGTAAGTTACATGTTTTAAGTTGTTGTACTCAATACGTAAGTGCTATACCATGCTATTGTTAACATGTTAGCAAAATTGGCATTTTCTGAATTAGTTTGTTTATAATATTTACGTTGAAATAACCTGGTAATTTTAAGTTAAATGTATACATTAGTTTACTCAAATACTTCAAGAATAAAAAAATGCGTCGACACCATTATGACTAAAAGTTTTCTAAGGAGTATTTCCTAATAAAGCAAGGCTATTTGACTGGTAAATCACATTCATAGCAGACTAGTGGGAGTGGCCTTGAATGACAACGTGCCCAGTGCATTATGGGTGTTGAAGTTTTCCTACCTATTTGGCAAAAGTGAAGACAAAAAGCCTTTTTTCCCCTCTGTTTTCTCTAGTCAGGTAGAACCGATTTTAAGTTTTTTAACCTTTCTACTGTATAGCCAGGCAAGATTTATTGAAAGCCCATTTTGCCAGTCCTAAAGTCTTAAAGGCACAGAAGCATTAAAAAAATGTTAAATGTCAGAGAGGAAAATCCTTATGAAAAAAGAAGTGCACTTAATTGTATTGAATGTGCACTTGTAGTGTACAGTACTTCAAATCTTTAAAAAAAAAAAAAAAGAAGGTATAGTAAAAAAAAAATGGTACTTGCATATAATATAATATCAATGAAACAAAAGGCCACTTAAGTGTGCTTAAAGAAAGTACACTTCATGATTAGGTTTCTTAACACAATTAAGTATACTTTTAAAAGAGCACCGTATAATGTCAAATTATAACTTTTATTTTAAACTAGGGATGTGCCTGAAGCCGAATACCTTATTTCGGAAAGGAAATTATGTAGTCTACACAGCTTCTAAAGGGACATGGTGATGGAAAAATATATGAGATGGGTGGGAAAAATATATTTCAATGCTTTTTTGCATTCTCTTGCAATTATATCTGGGTAATTATACTGTATATAACTTCCGGATATCAGGGAGCCACTTCCATATGCATGGTATTGAAATGCTAAGGTAATTAGATTCGGGCACATCTCTACTTTAAATCATTATGTTTTAAGTGCACTTATTTTGATGTGTTGACTAACATGTTTTGATTATAATTTTAACTGTGTGTTATTCAATATTACATTTAAAGCTAATGTATTATAATTAAATTGCAACTTCATTATTACAAATGTGTAATTACAAATATATTTAAATATGACAGAGGGCATTAAAATATATTTTAGTTAACTGCCTAATAACTGTTACGCTGGGTTGCAGGAAGGCAGACACAGACGAATAAATCCAAAATACAGGTTTTAATGAACAATCCAACAGGCAGGCGATCAGGTGCAACACAACATACATGGACGGTGAACGGACAGGGAATGAATGTGAGGGACCAACTAATAAGGCAAACACAGATGAGGATAATGAAGGGAACACAGCTGATACAAATGAATTAATAATGCCAGTAATCAAGGAGACTGACGAGTGGCGGGAAACTGAACAAAGGAACATGTGACAATAGAAAACAAACTGAAAGTACTTGAAGACTGAAACTAACAGACTGACAATAACATTACAACTATTTCACACTTAAGTATATTCTAAATAAATATATTATTTCCATAAATAGCACACTTTTTGTTTTATTATATGCTAAAGTGCACTTCCATTTCACAAGAAAAATGGGCATAAAGCAAATAAGTTATGATTGTTTTTGGTTGTAATTAAGTGTGCTAAAGTAACATGTCAAATTGACAGCCCTATTTGAAATATATTTTAGCAATATATTTTTTTCTTTTCTTTCTTTTTTTTTTTTTTTTCTATTTTAAAATACATACAAATAACGTTATTTATTTATTTATTTGCTATGAGTTTATATGTTTAATAAAACTTGCGTGTTACATTTTAAACGTAACCACACGGCATAGACTCATTTTGTTTTTCCTGCATCTCCGTTCATTGTAGAGAAGTGGAAACCTGCAGTGTGGTGGACCCTTCATCTCAAGGTCAGGTTGACTTTGCTTGTCACCTCATTTACCAGGCATGAAACACGCCGCCCATGCCATATAATGGAGTGACAGAAAGTATCGGGCCGGGCCCGCTCGGACTGCCTTGATCTTGGTCACTGGTACGGAAAGCTCACGACACGGCCCCACCAAGCAGCCAGCAGCCCTCCTCCATTTCAATACGCCGCCTGGCATGTGCAGTTCTCTCAGCGGTACATCTAATAGGGGCTGTCATTGAGTGACCTGAGCTGATGCTTGCCGATAGGTCACTATGCTCTAATTCGCCGCTCCTTTGCTTAAGTCACCAGGCATCCGTTTCATCAGTTAGCTCCACACGTCTTACTGCATTTCAGCCTCCTCGCCTGAGCCCGGGCCCTGAGCTCACTTCAAACGCCATTAGACCATCAGTCCAATCAAATTACCGCCATTCTGGCTGCACGCTGACTGGAGTTTAGCGGTTACCGTTTGAGAAGGTTCTTGTGGCTGGTTTTTCTCTCTTCCTCTGTTTCTCCTAACATTCAGCTGTTTCATTCCTTGCCCACAGAGAGAGACTGTTAATTGTTTCTTCATGAGTCAATTTGCTGTTTCACTTCCCTGCAATAAGAAAGAACGCAGCTGTAATAACATTCCTCAAATCTCTCCCATCCCCTTTTCAGTGCCTTGGCTGTGCAATTTATAATCTCCAACAGGAAGATTATGACCCAGTGCCAAGCTGTTTTGGTGAAAAATCAGAGTTTAAAATTCACTTTACACAAAATAATTTATAAAAAGTGTACTGTATGTTTTAAACTTAAACTGACAGGAGAGCCAAAAGAATAAAGGATGGTTGCATGAAGAACATGCAAAATTAAGTGGAAAGTTGCCTTTATGTTCTGAATGATCTTAACATGAATAATTAATATCCAAAATTCCCTCGTTCATTTTTGTATAAGCCTAATTGTAGTAGATGTCAGAGTTTGGCTAGTTAGTCTGGCCTTGCTTTGTAGAACTACATCTGACTGCAATAAAGTAAAAAAGTAAAATGTCTACTTTAGACATTTTACTAACTCTAAGTATTAGTATTAGTAGACGTTCTGCTTAACTCTTTTATGCATAGAGGACAGCTATTCAAAAAATATTTCCTTGCATATGCATGGGTTTTGATGGCATAGTTGCACATCAACCTCTACAGTGGACCCTAGTGTATCATCCTATACATTGCCACCAAGTGGCAAGTCGTTGTATGTCGAAATGCCAAGTTGCTCCAGAATATCCATCAAAACCTTCTATCCCAGGAGACTCTTGCAGGCAAAAAATAATAATAATAAAATAAAAATTGTAGCATCAAGCAATACCTAATGAGTCATTTTACAGTTACATTTTCCAAGTGTTGATTTTAGATTGGGAGAACATTTTTAGTTTGGGACATAATGCATCACAATTCATACTATTACTGTGACTGTTGTTTTTGAAAATACTTCATCTGTAAATTTTTATTTTATTTTAAATAAATTTGAGTTATTAGAATGTAATTTGCATTAACATCAAATAAGTAATGTGATTACATAATGTATGTGACTTGTAATGCATTACTTTACTCGTAACATCAAAAAAGTAATCTGATTATGTAATGCACGTTACTTGCAATGCATGACTTGTTAGATCAAAAAGTAATTTGATTACACAATGCATGTTGCTTGTAATGCGTTACTTTACTCCTTACATCAAAAAGTAATCTGATTACGTTATGCATGTTACTTGTAATGCGTAACTTTACTCCTTACATCAAAAAGTAATCTGATTACGTAATGCATGTTACTTGTAATGCATTACTTTACTTGTAAGATCAAAAAATTAATCTGATTACAAAATGCACGTTACTTGTAATGCGTTACTTTACTCCTTACATCAAAAAGTAATCTGATTACGTAATGCATGTTACTTGTAATGCATTACTTTACTCGTCAGATCAAAAAATTTATCTGATTACAAAATGCACGTTACTTGTAATGCATTACTTTACTCCTTACATCAAAAAGTAATCGGATTTCGCAATGCATGTTACTTGTAATGCATTACTTTACTCCTTACATCAAAAAGTAATCGGATTTCGCAATGCATGTTACTTGTAATGCGTTACTTTACTCCTTACATCAAAAAGTAATCGGATTACGTAATGCATGTTACTTGTAATGCATTACTTTACTTGTAAGATCAAAAAATTAATCTGATTACAAAATGCACGTTACTTGTAATGCGTTACTTTACTCCTTACATCAAAAAGTAATCGGATTACGTAATGCATGTTACTTGTAATGCATTACTTTACTCCTTACATTAAAAAGTAATTGGATTTCGCAATGCATGTTACTTGTAATGCATTACTTTATTCGTAACATCAAAAAAGTAATTAATTACAAAATGCATGTTACTTGTAATGCATTACTTTACTCGTAAGATCAAAAAATATAATCTGATTACGTAATGCATGTTACTTGTAATGCATATTTTACTCGTAAGATCAAAAAAAGTAATCTGATTACGTCATGCATGTTACTTGTGATGCGTTACCCCCAACACTGCTCATTTTAGATGAGATTGAAAACACCTGATCGCTGGGTCTTCTCAGAGGAGAGCTATGTTAGAAATGTGTCCATCTTGAACATAATCAGAATTATCATAATATAAGGGTAAACTGACATACTCTGGTACACTGGAGGGAGCATCTGAATTAAGTTTCCACAGTTTTACCTTGACAGGTTGTAGAGATCTCTGATATCAGATCATGAGGTCGTGATTCCATCAAAGATATGCACAGTTCAATTTCTTATTAAGTTCAGTTGTGTTTGCAATATTTCAAATTTATATTTTTTGCATATATTTTATAGTTTTCACATGATTTTATATAATTTTATTGATTGGTTTGCTAAATACACAAAATAATGCTGTGTTATTATTGCATTGTGTTTAATACAGTATCTCTTCCGTTTAAACCATAAACGCATGCTGTCCACTTGATCTGGAAATCTCTTTGAAAAATGTAAAAAAAAAAAAAAATACATTTCAAATCTTGTTTTTCATGCACTAAGAGCAATAAAAACACAGGGGGAAATCATGACTGAGGTTATCATAATTCATGCATGATACCTGTTAACTCTTTATTGTGATGCTCACCAACAGATATTCGACTGACTATAAGTAACTTTGCATGGACATGTCAACTTATTCTACTAACCCTAAGCTAGTTAATAACACAGGTCCTTACCTAGTTACTAATATAGGTCTGCTAATACTCTGAGAGTTAGTTGACATGTAGTTGCAAAGTTACTCAGTAGAATGTCTAAAGTGGACTATGAAATAAAGTGAAACCAAATTCTGACCATTGAACTTTAAGCATTAATGGTAGGCAAAGGGGGACGTGTTGCTGTAATTTATAGTAATATCTTCAGTATTACTCAAAAGTCTTTCAAATATAATTCCTTCAGAGTGATGGTGCTTTATGTAACGTTATGTAAGTTGACATTTGTGCTGGCTACTGTATACAGGCCACCAGGGCATCATACAGACTTTATCAAAGAATTTGCTGATTTTCTATCGAAATTAGTAGCTGCGGATAAAGTCCTTGTTGTTAGTGATTTTAATGTCCATGTAGATCAGGGATGGAGAACGTTGATCCTGAAGGGCCACTGTCCTGCAGAGTTTAGGTCCAACCCTGAAAAAAACACTCACCTGCCTGTAACTTTAGTAATCCTGAAGACCTTGATTAGCTTCAGGTGTGTTTAATTAGGGTTGGAGCTAAACTCTTCAGCACAGTGGCCCCCCAGGATCAACATTCCCCACCCCTGATGTAGATAATGATAAACACGCATTGGGATTGGCATTTATAGACATTCTAAACTCTATTGGAGTTAGACAACACATGTCTGGACCCACTCATTGTCGTAATAATACTTTAGATCTAATATTGTCACATGGAATCGATATTGATGCCGTTGAAATTCAGATCATTATTTAGTCTCGTGTATAATACATTTAGCCAAGGCTGCAAAACCGCCACTCAGCCATAAATACGGTAGAACCATCACTTCTACCACTAAAGATTGCTTTATAAATAATCTTCCTGATCAGTTTCATCGCCTTAGCATACCAGATAGCTTAGAAGACCTCGATGTTGCAACAGAAACTACTGACTATGTCTTTTCCAGCACATTAGACTCAGTTACTCCTCTGCGCTTAAACAAGATTAAGGAAACTAATCCAACGCCGTGGAACAACGAGCACACTCAGGTCCTTAAGAGAGCTGCCAGAAAAATTGAGCACAGCTGGAAGAAAACAAAACTAGAAGTTTCTAGGTAGATCTGCTTATTTCTCAAATCTTTTAGAAGAAAATAAACACAACCCTAGGTATTTATTTGATACAGTGGCTAAATAAACGAGAAATAGAGCTTCAACTTCAGATGTTTCCAAACAGCACAGTAGTAATGACTTTATGAACTTCTTTACTTGCAAGATTTACAATATTAGAGAGAAAATTATAACCATGTAACCGTCTACTACAGTATCGCGTCAGACAGTGCACTATAGTGTCCCTAAGGAAAATTCCATTCATTCATTGCTTTAGGACAGGCAGAATTGTCTAAACTTGTTAAATCATCAAAATCAACAACATGTATGTTAGACCCTATACCGACTAAGCTATTGAAATAGATGCTGCCAGAAGTCATAGATCCTCTTCTTAATATCGTTAATTCATCTTTATCACTAGGATACATACCAAAAACTTTCAAGCTGGCTATTATTAAACCTCTTATTAAAAAACCACAACTTGATCCTAGAGAATTAGTCAATTACAGGCCGATCTCGAATCTACATTTTCTGTCATAAGTACTAGAAAAGGCAGTATCATCGCAACTTCGTTCCTTCTTGGAAAAAAATGGTATCTGTAAGGACTTCCAGTCAGGATTTAGGCCGTACCATAGTACTGAGACTGCTCTCATTAGAGTTACAAATGATTTGCTCTTATCATCAGATCGTGGTTGTATCTCTCTATTAGTGTTACTAGATCTCAGTGCTGCTTTTGACACTATCGACCACAATATTCTTTTGAATAGACTTGAAAATTATGTTGGCATTAGTGGAATTGCACTGGCATGGTTCAAATCATACTTATCTGACCGTTATCAGTTTGTAGTAGTAAACGAAGAGATGTCATATCGATCACAAGTTCAATATGGAGTACCGCAAGGCTCAGTACTAGGACCATTGCTGTTCACTCTGTACATGCTACCCTTGGGAGATATCATTAGGAAGCATGGCGTTAGTTTTCACTGTTACGCTGATGATACTCAGCTCTATATTTCTTTGAGCCCTGATGAAACTTACCAATTCACAAAATTAACGGAATGCATAGCTGCTATAAAAAAATTGGATGACCAGTAATTTCTTACTACTAAATTCAGAAAAAACAGAGATTCTCATTTTTGGACCAAAAACTTCATGTAATAACCTAGAATATTGTCTAACACTTGATGGCTGCTCTGTTAAGTCTTCATCATCAGTTAGGAACCTGGGTGTGCTCTTTGATACCAATCTTTCATTTGAAAGCTATATTTCTAGCATCTGTAAAACCACGTTCTTCCATCTTAAAAATATATCTAAACTACGACATATGCTCTTGATGACAAATGCGGAACAGTTAGTTCATGCGTTCATGACCTCATGGCTAGATTACTGTAACGCTTTACTGGGTGGTTGTTCCGCTCGCCTGTTAAACAAACTACAGCTGGTCCAAAACGCAGCAGCTAGAGTTCTTACTAGAACTAGGAAGTATGACCATATTAGCCCGGTTCTGTCAACACTGCATTAGCTCCCTATTAAACATCGTATAGATTTTAAAATCTTGCTACTTACTTACAAAGCACTAAATGGTTTAGCTCCCCAGTACCTGAGCGAGCTCTTAATGCATTATAGTTCTTCACGTCTATTGCAATCTCAGAATTCAGGCCAATTGATAATCCCTAGAATATCAAAATCAACCGCAGGCGGTAGATCCTTTTCCTATTTAGCACCTAAACTTTGGAACAGTCTTCCTATCACTGTTCGGGAAGCAGACACACTGTCAGTTTAAATCTAGACTAAAAACACATCTGTTTAAACTTGCATACACATAACACATTATCTACTTCTATAATTCAAATCATGTAAATTGTTAGGCTGCATAGATTAGATCAGCCGGAACCGGGAACACTTCCCATAGCACCTGATGTACTCGCTACATCATAAGAAGAATGGCGTCTACGCTAATATTAGTCTCTCTCTGTTTATCCCGAGGTTTGCCGCAGCCTGCCAGATCCAGGCCGTATCCAGATGAGATGAAGGACCTGCGCCTAGACATGACTATAACGCAGCCCTGAAGTGTCAACTAAATTATCCCCTGCGAAGGCCTCTTTCCCTTTCCTTTCCTTATGTATAGGTAAAACATTATCAAAATTATTCCAGTTCACATAGATCCGCAGACACAACAAATTTTTCTGTATTATGCGGACCAGACAAGTAATTTGGCAAATATCACTTTTTCTAAAAAAGACCAAGCTTCTGCGCACATACACACTCAAACACGCAAACCTATGGACTAAACATTAAAGGTATTCAGGGTTTTTTTTTTTCAGTAGGAAAGGTGTCATTTAAGCGGCCCCTAAAGTAACAATTAACATTTTTTACAACGGGAAGCAATTCAATCAAAAACCAAATTTAGCTCGATAATAATTTTCCTATTGTCACTGTGAAGCTGCTTTGAAACAATATGTATTGTGAAAAGTGCCATATAAATGAAGATGACTTGACTTGACTAAAAAGTCCAAAAGTTCAATGTTGATGCAGGCTTTCGAGGGTAAAAGGTTTCCTGTAAACGGCTCCCAGGGGTGGAAGGGGTGGAGAAAGAGGTTTCACTCATGTGCAAGAAGTCATCACTCAAACATATATTTAGATCATCTGTCAGCACTGCTGTGTCATTTTGTTTGGATAGTTTGACCCCGGTGGGCGACGTTAATGCCAGAAGACAAAAAAAAAAAAGCTGGAAGCTGCAAAGTTGAGATCGTTTAGATGACAAGATCTCTACTGCTCCATCAAACCATGCTAATATTTGTGTTCACTGTCTGTCTTACAAGTGGACAGGGGAGAGACAGTTGGCAAATACTTACATCCGTTTAATGGAGGACATTATTCTGTGTAAGCTTCTGTCTCTGGATAAAGTCTGTTTGGATAAGAGGTATACTGACGGATGATACCCAGTCTGGGAAAGCATACCTACGTGTGTGTGTGTGTTTGTGTGTATGTGTGTGTGTGTTTGTGTGTGTGTGTGTGTGTGTGTGTGTGTGTGTGTGTGCACGCGTTTTTGTGATCTATTTGTTTAATGACATGGGTATTACGACATAAACATGAAATATGCGGACATTTCATGAGTCCTCATATTTAAAAGAGCTTTAAAAACATACTAAACAATGTTTTATTAAAAATGTAAAAATGCAGAATGTTTTCTGTAATGGGTAGGTTTAGGAGTAGGGATAGTGTAGGGGGATTGAATGTACAATTTGTACAGTATAAAAACCATTACGCCTATGGAATGTCTTCACTTTAAAAGCAAAACAAACCTGTGTGTGTGATGTTATCATACATAACATTGTCTACCTCAAAACTGAATGATAAAGGCTGTTTTAATCCAACAGATCTGTTTAACGAATTTTTGCAAATAGCTAACAGAATTGAGCTACTGTCAACCAAAAGTACATTTTTACATTTTCTGAAAAAAGTTAGTGCTGCTTGTCTACGCAAAAGTGCAACGCTATGGTGTTGTTGATGTTGCATGTTGTTATACAGTTTCTAAGGTCTTCTGTACGGTGACCGGGAGGGGACATGTTGGGTTCATTTAGTTTTGTCGTGGCCACAACATATAAACTTGTGGGAACGTGATAATATGTCCACGAGATCGTTTTGTCGAGGTAACGACATCCTTATGTCGTGGTCACGCGATGCAAAGTCATGGCCTCGAGATCATATGGTGAGGGAATGATATATTTTTCTCGTGGCCATGACTGCATTATGTTGAGGGAATGACATTATTTTTCATGGCCGAGTTAAATGCATAAACAACCTGCGTGACCATGGCCACCTGGAATTATCAGAAATGGATAAGACTATAATAATATTTATTTTTAATTAAGAATGAAAAATAAGGTTGGAATTATGGAATGATTATTAACCTATATATATATATATATATATATATATATATATTCCCGTAAATGAACTTACTGTAAAATTCCTGTGCACCTACAGAAATAAAAAACAGATGCTCATTTAAGCTACTGTAGTCAGAAATAGGCTACAGAAATACAGTCATAAAGTCAAAACTTGCATTTACAGTATTTACAGAATACAAACTTTAAGTAACATAAAGTACAGAATGTTAATTAGATAAAGAGATATGGGAAATGAGGGGGAAAATAAAGCAAATAAATTTACAAATATAACATAATAATAATAATAATATAAAAATATTAAAAATAAACGACTGTTGGATGGGATTAAAATGTGGGCTACAACATTTAAACATTGATAAACTTAATTTGAATGCTGTCTAAGCAACATTGCGCGCAATACAATATAATATGCACTATGTATAATAATTTCTTAATTCCGCTCTTTTTCTAAATTAAAAATAAATATTATTATAGTCTTACCCATTTCTGATAATTCCAGGCTGCCATGGTCGCGCAGGTTATTTACGCATTTAACTCGATCCCTCACCATATGATCTCGTGGCCACGACATAAGGATGTTGTTACCTCGACAAAACGATCTTGTGCCCACGACTTATTATCACGTTCCCACAAATTAATATCTTTTGGCCACAACATATTATCACGTTCCCACGAGTTTATATGTTGTGGCCACGACAAAACTAAGTGAACCGAAACATGTCCCCTCCCGGTCACCGTACTTCTGAGAGTTTCGGAGGTGTTCAGATTGTTTTTTACTGTTTGCTATGCAGTTAGCAGGTTGTTCTAGGTGGTTACAGTAGGGTTTGTAAAGTTGTGTCCCAAATAACACTATGCACTTATGCAGTGCAGTACACTCTAAAAATAAATAAATAAATAAATAACGCAACAGTTTGCATCATTTTTTTGAACCAACAAGCTACATTGAATTAGAGGAACTTAATAATTTGTAGCATAAACACAGTTTTTTAAGTTGATTAATTGTAGAGTTCTGGAACCAATTAATCTTATCTATTTCAGTCCAAGTCAACAGCTATCACAAACATGTGATAGCTGCCAACATATTGCATGCAAACATATTGCATGTTTGAAGTAAATGAAGTAAAATTTATATTTTAAGTAAGATAGACAACAGTTACTTGTCACTGGCATTAGCGGAGTCATTGCTTATAGAGTCAATGTAGTGTTTACCTTCATCTATCTACTCTTCAGCACAATGATAACCACAAAAACTTCAACATTACAGAAACTCTTTTACATGTCAAACATAACAGCATTAAACACTAACAGGTCTTTCCCTTCACTAAAAACACATGATTTGTGATGATTCGTGCATGCGTTTGCTCTTAAAGTGACAGCATCCTAACAATCCTGCTGCTGTCCGTGTTTTAATGTTAATCAAACAACAAAGAGGGAAAAAAAAAAAAATCACTCACTGCTCTTAAACTTCAAAAAGCATATGGAGACTATGCAGTGTTATTTATTTGATTAGCCTGCTTTATTAAATTTCTGTACATGGAAACTACTGTTAGACCTCCATGAAAAGCACTGTTTATTTCATTTGTTGCATATATTATTTGTGCTATTGCTTGTAATTTGATTATTTGTTCTTACTTGTCTTTAAAAATGTAGGCTATTAAAATTATATTAATAAAGCTAGTAGTTTTAGCTATGGTATCGAAATTGGAATAGAGCAGTGTGAATTTCCGCTAGTATCTAAAAATATTGGTGTTTCATGGCTGGTAAATTTTCTTAAATCACTGGCCATTGGCAGGTGTGGCAAAAAGTTAGTTTAAGGCTCAGTTTATTCATAATGTGCAACAGAAATGGGTGGAAATTTTATATGCAATTGAATTACCCCTATACTCCTAATATAAATTAAGAAATCACTGTTGCTCTAACATTACTATCATTACATAACATTATAAATGTGCATACAGTTTGTCTTGGCTCTTCTCAACTGGTGCACGACCCTCTTGAGCAAAATTGATAATGGTGCTTGTTTCAGCAAGTTAAGTTTTAACACATCTCAAGCCTAGTGAGACCACTTTATAACTGTGTCACGGTGTTCCCCTCCCTTGTTTAAGTTTCTCAAAAATGATCTTAAGAAAGAAAAGGTTGTGAACGTACACATGCTTGGCTCAGAGTAATTTTGCTAGATTCTCAGGCATGTAAAGTCTTGAAGGACACGTTTGTCTTGCTAATGGAAGGCAGACAAAACATTTTTTTTGCTTGATAGCATCTGTTTGCAGAGCAGGGCTGTCTGAAACGGACATGAAGAGCCAAGCAAATGCATAAAATGGAGGGGAGTGCGAATGTGACACATTTCAGACAAGTGCTAATGAATGTAAACACGGAGCTCATATGCAGAGGGTAATTCAAGCCATTTTCCAAGCATCTCGTGCCTGACACATTAGCCTAATCTCATTCATCACATGAGTTTCACCATGCGAACGGATGAACCCATTCGGGTGAAGGGAGGACAAGTCAAAGAGGGAGCTCACACTGTGGAAATAAATGATGATGTTTTCACAACAGGAAAGTGAAGGACAGCTCTCTGCGGTGCTCTTATTACGCTAATGAAATAAATTAGCGCCAACAGATTTGATTGCACGCTCCAAGTTTTGATGAAAGGCGCAGTGGTAGTGTTGATTGTTTGCCTCGGTGGGGAACATCACCTCAATAAGTTTGGTCAAGCTTGCAGAAAAACAAAAGATCTTGGAGACCATTTCAACAAATGATACAAGTTGGAAAGCACACATATAAATGAGCTTGCTCCACTTCTAAACATTCCACCAATCCTTTTAACTTTTTTAATCATCCTCTTTAAAAATCTAGTCCGATTGTGATAAATATAATGCCTACTTTTCACAATCCAATCAGTTCCCAATGGATCTTATCGTAAACCTTGTTTCTAATTGGCTATCCTGAAGTAAAATGGGCCTTTCTTGTTAACATTGTTATTCTGTGCTTCTTTTCAAAGCTGTCCTTACGGTCAACCTTCCACTCACCACCTGTCCGTCAAACCGACATTACAGCACGTTCTTAACATAACGACAGCTCAAACGTTATACTAATAGGCACTGGAGCTCCACCCTTTGACCTCTGTGACCCATCATTTGTCAGACCACACAGTGTTTGGGTGTGAAACAATCAGCAGATCTTGGGGCCGTTCCAATCCATCTACGAGCTGTTGGGCAGGGGGCTCCCACAGCCCCTGCAGGCCCATTCGACCGGAGGGTAAGCAAACCTGGAATCCCACTAACATCCGTCTTGGGCTTGGACGACGTGAAAAGCCCGTTGTCCCTAGCAACAGTTGGCCTGACCACATTTCCTCCAAAGGGAGCTTGGCCTTTTCCTCAGGGCAATCCGTTAGCTCTGTGGCCTGTCTCTTTCTGGGTCGGTGTGGTGAAAGCAAAGCCTGATGAAAGGACTGAGACACCTGAGACAGGAAACCATGCCTTTCCACTTCACTAATATAGTATTTCATATATCTCCTGGCTGTTGCAAGTTTGCGTCAAGGAAATTATTTACGTGGGTATAAAGATGAAAATTATGAATTTGTCTTTACATTAAGTGAGGGTGCACAGAAATACTCCTGAGATCATGTTTATGTTGTCTTATTTCATCATTTAAAGGTGGTCAAGAAGCTAAAAAGAAGTGTTAAAGTTCTCAAGGTCATGTAAAACCTGAAAATAGAGGGGAATTTAAGCTTGGAAAAGTAATAGAAATGAAAGTCTTGTAATACTTTATAATACGGTCTCATTTGCTAACATTAGTTAATGTATTAACTAACATGAACTAACAATGAAAAAATACATTTGTTACAGTATTTATTAATCTTTGTTAAAGTTAGTTAATAAAACATACAGCCGTTCATTGTTTGTTTAGTGCACTAACTAATATTAACAAATACAAGTTTTGATTTGAATAATGCATAGCCTTAATATTAAATTATTAAATTTGACATAACACAATTCAATTTGCTCAGTAATAGATTAATAAGACCAAAGATTGCCTGTTTTATGTACCCAAAATGAGTTATATCTCATGTTTAGCCACTAAAAGAACCAGCGGCAAATCCCCAAAACACGATGAACGTGGAGCTCGCATCTCCGAAAATGTCTAAAAATATTGTAAAATAGGCGCTATGATTTAATATGAGTCACATATTTCAGGTCTAAACAATTACATTCTCGCCTAAAAAACTCTTAAAACTACAGTTTGTGGTACAACAAGTGTAATATTTGTAAGAAAATACGGTGTATTCGCTCGGCCGCCATGACAGTCGCTTCAAGCGGAGTGATACAAACGGTGAAAAGGTAGGAGTGCAGTTATCACTGGAATATCACACGGCTCTCGGCCAATCAGATCTGAGAACCAGAAATTGGCAGAGGCAACCTTTAACTTGATTCAAGTCAAAACTATGAATGTCACTGAACCAACCTATATACATTAATTTATACCAACAAAACTAATTTTTATGGGTTAAATCAGGTAGAAATCGCACTTTAAGGTAACAATTGTGTGTTATATATATATGATATGCAATCTGTCTCAATCCTTGTCCAGTGATCACGTAATGATGAATGACTGTAAAAGTCATGGAAATGTATTGATCTAAAGGTGTGATAATACTAAAGAGTTGAACTTATACATCAACAACTATCGACAAAAGACAAAGTGTTCTGAGAACCTTATTGTCTCAACATACACATTTCATGCAATTAAAGGGCAAAATGGACAGGAGTGATTGCTCATTTCCTGACATGTCAATCATACTGAGCGAGTCCTGTGGTGACCTGTCAGCAGAAGCAGTCAAGTGTTCCCCAGCAGAGGCCTGACGCCCGCTCGAGGACCTCCCGTATTCTCGGGGGAAGTCATTTCTCATGCCCTCTTGGTAAACAAAATATACAATCCAAGCATGATGCAGGACCACCAAGTGAGAAAGCATAAGCAGGACTGACAATGCCTTTCATTCACATTTTTGTAAAGTATATCCAAAATAAGCGCAAGAGTGTATGATAACAATCTCTGGGCTGAACGCAAAGAATCGAATAAAAATCTATAGACCAACAAACAGTAGCTTTGATGTATGCACTCGGATATGTGGTGACACAATTATCGAACTCATTTAAAAAAATTAAGTATAATATATTTAAAGAATATTAAGAAAGAAAGAAAGAAAATGTGCACATGTGGGGGGTGGGGGGAATCACTTATAGATACATGCAGCTCATTTATTGCTCTGACGTGGATTGCTATGTGAACTGAGATAACATGAATTTTACAGAACCAGCAAGCTCTGACAAGATGGCGTGGTTTAGACTGCTGTGAAAAGGAGCGTGACAGCGCTGTCATGTACACCTGATGAGATGATTAGTCTGTCAAACTGTCTGTTCTGTCTGTCTGTTCATTGACAGTTTAGATTATCAGACTGGTCTTGACCTAATGAAATAAGAAAAGAAAAAAAGAAGAGTAATATACCTAAACATTCCTTAGTAAATATACAGTAACACTTTATCATTATTATTATTATTATTTTATTTTTTTGTATTTTAAACGATTATCTTTAATGGTTGTGTAAGTGAGGCTTTTGTTGACCATCTGCCGGAAGCTAGTCATTTTAGTTTTAAATATGGACATTTTTATTACAAAAACTCATCGTTTCGCTTCAGAAGGCCTTCATTAACCCCGTGAGCTATATGGATTGATTTTATGATGGATGGATGCATTTTTTTGGGCTTCAAAGCTGTGACCCCCATTCAATACAATAATAAAGCTTGGAAGAGCCAGGATATATATATATATATATATATATATATATATATATATATATATATATTAGGGATGCACGGATACCATTTTTTAAGGACCGAGTATGAGTACCGATACTTTTTTTCTAGTACTCGCCGATACCTATACATTTATTAATTTCTCTCTCTCTCTCTCTCTCTTTTTTTTTTTTTTTTTTGGTGATGTTGCAGTTTTCCAAGCACAACAAAGTGAGACTAATGAATGTAGGACAGCTTCTTTATTATTACTCTAATGAAAAAAGTAATAATTTTTATGTGCTTGTCACAAACTTGAAGAACAAAAATTCCACAGTGTCCAATAACCTTCAAAAGGCATAATTACCAATATATATAATTGTTGTTATATAAAAAGAAATGTACAAACAATACCGTGCACAGAGACCGAGCTTTGATGGAGCCCCTAAGAGGACATTGCGATGGAAAAATATGAAAAAAAAAAAAATGAGATGGGAGGAAAGTTTTGCATTCTCCCAAGAATGTTTGCGCTTACTCGCAACATTCTGAGTCATAGAACCATTTTGAGTCATAAGATGCCACCAGTGAGCTATTCTAGCTTGCATTTGTATTAAAATGGACAGCCTCATAACTGTTACTATACTATACAATAATGACCAATCAGGATCCAGTATTGGAATTTTCTGTTATATAAAATCCAGTTGATGACAAATTCGTATAATTATTTCATATGAGCTTGTAACTCATGCTGGGTTACAGTAATTATTTAGTTTCATTAAAAAGATACTAAACGATACAACAAATACTATAGAGATACAAATTAAATAAACTTGTTTTTCAGATACAGTAGGTTTATTTACCATGTATACGTTTATTTAACACATTTTGTTTTATTAACATTAATGACAAATATAGGCTATGGTCCCTTTAGGACCGAATCCATGGATACTGACACATATCCTGTTTTCACCCAAATGTTTACGTCCACTTAAGCCATAACTCACTGTATTTACGTGAAATACTCCACACGATGGACAGTTTGACAACTATGTGTGCATTTGGCCATTCAGGCGCGAGGAGAACTGATCGCGCGCTGTCTAAGAAAACTGGGATCGCGCGCAAGAAAGACAGAGCACGCTTCTGGTCTGTGTCATTCAGCGCGATTCCGCCTATCCCGCCTTCACTAATCGATAACGAATTGTGATTGAAAGCATGCAGTTCGCAATATATGGGTTGTCATCATTAATTGTTAAGTATTTCCACACCTCTGAGGCTGACATTGTCTCTGCTGCTGCCTTCGGTGTCTCTGTGCACGGAAAATTCTGTCAGTTACGTCACGTGAGGTATCGGTCTTTGGTATCGGGGGTATTTTTACAAGTACAAGTACAAGACCATGAGCTTGGTATCGCCCGATACCGATACTAACATATATATATATATATTATATATATATATATATATATATATAAATATAACCCCGATTGTGTTCATCTGAAAGAATATTGTCATATACACTTAAGATGGCTTGAGGGTGAGTAAATCATGGGGTAATTTTAATTTTTTGGTGAACTAACCCTTTAACTCATTATGACCTAAGTATGGTTATTGGTATTATCTTTTAATTTAATGTCCCATGAAAAAAAATAGTACATGATAATACAAATATATGCATTTGACATTGATGTATTCTATATAGACATTGCCGAAGTTCTTTTGGATTTAGTCTGTCTCAGTTTTTTTTTTTTTTTTTTTTCTGTTTCTTCATGTAATCACAGACAGAGTCAATGATGGTGATATCAGATCATACCAGCTGTTGTCAGACTCCTTGTGCATACATAAAATCTCACTGGATTATTGCAATTAAATGGCAAAAGGAATGTTTAAAATTGTAAACTAATATTTCCTACTGACACACTGCAAAAGATACAAATAACTGGCTTAAAACTATTTTTTTTTTGTTGTGAAAATACTAACGTGCCTAAGACTTTTGCACAGTACTGTATCAAGCACAAATAAATATATGTGTCCGTGTCATTGTCAATGTATTTTTTAAAGGTCATCCTTTCCTTATCAACTTGCAGTCTTGTGGGTTTAGTCCAAATCACGTCCTTCGTTTGAATGCTCTGCACTTTAAATGTGTGGTTTAAGTTACACAGGCACGTTATCAGATCATGATTATTTGCTCTTATTTGTCTACCAGGTTAATTATGTTTTCACAGCCAAAGCAGTGGATCAGCAGGGAAGGCATGCCCTCCAGCAAAGACATAATAAACCACTTCCTGTCCTCACACAAGTCCTGACACAAAGGCTGATTAAGACGAGTGCCTCTGTGATTTAAGGAATTCCTCTCATTTCCTCCTGCAGTGTACTATAACTGTTCAAATCCTAAATCTTGGAGCTTTCAAACTTTCCCCCAATGGATGCCACAATGTAGACATTAGACGTGAAATTAGTACAGGGCCAAAATGGTTACATTTGTCCAAATCATTCTGTCTTTCCCACATGTTACTCTGTTAAACAGTCACAACCCCATTACTATATGAAATAAATCTTTAAATGAATTGTGAAATTATTACATAGGCTCAGAATGGCAGTGCTCCCATGGAGACTTTCAGACACACACTCCATATTCTGGGCAGTTTCACAGGACTGCGCCCGCTCTCCGTTCCGCTCTTCCCTCTCACTCAAAATGAATTGTGACCTTGCTGGTAACTATTTCTTAGCAGTTTCCTGTGCTTTACTTCACTGCCTGCAGTCTGTCTGCACCATAGAAATAGGATAAGCTGTCTGGCCATGAAAAAAAAAATTACTTTACCTGCTGAAAGCCAAAAATGTGAGAGGGATGATAATAGTGGTATACAGGACAGGTAAAGTTAATCAAATCATAAAATAAAATGCACCCCCATGGCAAGCTTTGATGGAGCCCCTAAGAGGACATTGGAAACATATTTCAGTGCTTTGGCATTCACTTACGAAAGTTTTGCATTCTCCCAAGAATTTTTTGCACTTACTCACAACGTTCTGTGAGCAAACACACAATGGTGATGGAAATAATATGAGATGAGAGGAAAAAGTATGCATTTTGAGTGAACGCAGAATTTTGTGGTGGAATGTAATGTTTTTGTGAGAGAATGCAGAGGATTTGAGAGTGAACGCAATGGTTCTCGGAGAAATGCACAACTTTTAGAAGTGAACACAAAAGGATTTAAATATATGTATTTTTCTTCTAATCTTGTATTCTCCAAAGTTTCGTGGGGGAACGCAAAACTCCATAAATGTACGGTGGCGTATTTTATTGGGGGCATATTTTATTTTGTGAAACATATACATCAATCCGAAAGTCCTTCAAGGCTATTTACTACAGTTGGTAACCATTTTGAGTCATAAGATGCCACCAGTGAGCTATTCTAGCTTGCATTTGTATAAAAATGGACAGCCTCATAACTGTTACTATACTATACAATAATGACCAATCAGGATGCAGTATTGGAATTTTCTGTTATATAAAATCCAGTTGATGACAAATTTGTATAATTATTTCATATGAGCTTGTAACTTATGCTGGGTTACAGTAATTATTTAGTTTCATTAAAAAGATACTAAACTTTACCCTTGTATCACTGTTTTATTCATACTACATCTGTGCCAAAGCAGTTCCTAATCTCTCAACTGACACAAGATTTAATCATATTAAAGATCCGAAGGACTGTTTACCGTTAAGTAATTTTGGGCGCAACAAGCCCTTCTCAACAATACATCAATAATGTGAATAAGAAATGATATTTACTGCCAATCAAAAGGCAATGTTGGGCTGGTTTGCGTTGCCTATGTGAAATATTAATATGTGTTAGCCCTGTGAGATGCAAAAACCTAGACGGGGCACACGCTGGCACCAGAAGCAAGGCCACAGTTTGACAAGGCAAACAAGCCACCATAAATAAGTGATGAGCAATGGTTTGGAGAGAGGTTTCTAAACATTAAATAAACAGCCTATGCATCAACATACCCCAAGTTGTAGACTCCCCAATGCAGTGTGTTTCCAACATAATAAAAGTTGTTAAAAATTAACCTGTTCATTGGCAGAAAGCGAGAAGTATCGTGCTTGCTATGCATGTGGTTTGGGTGTCATGTATTAAATAATTTCTGCAGGGTTAATGTGAGATCATAATGCAATGCACGAAGAAAAAGACCTCCAAGCTAGAGGCTCGCAGACTCTGGAACTGTGTAAGAGAGAGTGAAAAGCCTAAATAAAGGCAGCATTCCCACTAATGCCACACGTATTTCCTAGAGGGATGTGTAGTGTGTGTCTGTATGTGTGTATGACATGTCTGCAAATTGATGTCAAGCTGAGACTGACAGATGGAGAAGTTATTCTCAAGCCTTGGGGATACACTACGTATTTTACCTTACCTGGCTTTTTCTGGAGAAGTAGGGATGTGCATGTGTATGTGCATGCTAAAAGCTTGGTTAAACAGGCAGCAACTACTTAGCTACTTGTGTACTCAATGTCAACAGGATAATACTGATATCCATCTGCCCAGATCAGAGGCTGCTGATTGTGGTGGCAGTTTTGATAGTGCTTTGGGGGTCTGGTGTACATATTTAGGAAGTAAAACAAATCACTGTTCCCTTTCTGTCAGTCACTACGAAGCTATGCCAACTGACAAATGGGGTCTCACTTGGGAACCTCAGTCACCTCTGAGTTTTAGGAAAATGGGCGAGTGGAATTTGCATGCCAAGCCAATCCCCTGTACATACTGTACGAATATATAAGGTGGCACACATCCACTCATTAGATTTTTCCTTCAGAGCCGAGTGGTTGCATGCAGTGATCACTCTTTCCAATGGCCCCTAAAAGAACATTCATTCACAAAAGATCTTGCAACAGATCAGCTGTGTTTCGCCATTCAATCCTACTGCACAGTTAAGTGCGGTGAATCCCCTCTGGGCGCTTCTGGTCTCCACCCAGACCTGGTTCTGGGACCTGATGCTCCTCGAGACAGCCCCTTCCTGGGGAATTCACCTGAGGAAGGACCTTCTTTCACAGGGACAGGGCACCATATGGCATCTCTGGAACCTCCATGTGTGGCTTTAGGATGGGACGTGGAGGACTCACTCAAGCCAGAGCTCCCTCTACTAGGCAAGCTTATGCTTTGAAGTGAAGTCTGTTCACTGAGTGGTGTTCTTCCCAACGGCAAGACCCCGGGAGATGCCCAATCACCTTGAAAGTGTATGTTGCTGCCATTGAGGCACATCACGTTGCAGTAGACGGTAGGTCACTGGGAAAGCATGACCTGGTCATCAGGTTCCTGAAAGGCACCAGGAGGCTATATCCACCCAGGCCACACCTCATGCCCTCCTGGGATCTTTCTGTGGTTGTCTCTGGACTGCAGAGAGCTCCCTTTGAGCCACTGGAGTCAGCTGAGCTTAAGATCCTGTCTCTAAAGACAGTATTCCTTACCTCGCTCACTTCCATCAACAGGGTTGGGGACCTGCAAATCAAGCTCTGAGTTTGGGCAGGCTTTTTCTCAAATGATCCTGAGATTCCGGTCTGGATACATTCCCAAAATTCCCACCACTCCTTTTTCAGGACCAGGTGGTGAACTTGCCCCCGGAGAATGCAGAACAAGCCCTTGCATAGCGGTGTCCCATCACAAGATTCTACAATCTCCAGGTTGAGCCTGTTTCTTCCTGTGTGTTTGGTGCAAACAGGTAAAGTGTGGGAAGACTGACTCTGTGTCTCGCTTGCAGTGCTCTCTATGAGAACTCCCCAGCTAGCAAACCCTGGATTGAGTATACTCCCAGCATCCTTTTGCAGTCAGACATGGCAGAGGCGTCCGTCGCCAGGCCCAGTACTTAATGCATTCCCCGTACTGGGCTAGATGCCCATATGTTGTGTTCCCTTCTGGTAATCTCATATGTGTATGTTTCCAAGGAACAGTTTCCCTCTCTGTAAACCCGTGTCTTTCCCTGGGCAGATTCTGCCCCATCTCTGTGTCAGTAGTAGTTCTAGCCCTTTCTTTGCAGGACCTACCGCAGAGATCTTTCCATATGTAGCACTGCCCCAGTCCATATGTATATTTCCACATGTTCCTCCCTAGGGGAAGGTGTGGCCTCCTATCCATCTAGATTAGTTACGCTTCCCCAGCATTAACACACTGGTCATGGCTAAAAAAAAAAAAAAAAAAGGGAAGAGAGCCGAAGCACTCTTCCGTAAAAAGTACATAGAAAAGGAACAGCAGCTAACAACCTTCTCCATAGTAAGCCCTGTCCTATTCACCCCATTAGGCATAGAGGACTACGTTTTTGTGGGGCGTTGGGTAGGTCATAACATTGTAGTGACTGACAGATTGGTTTCGTAACCCTTCTTTCCTGATGGAGGGAACGGAGACGTTATGTCCCTCCTGCCACAATCTTGGACTACCCCGCTGAATGGCTGGGACACCGTCTCATTTCCTCAGCATAAATATAATGAGTGGATGCATGCCGCCATCTTATAAACCCGTATGTGTGGGGGAGTGGCTTGAAATACAAATTCCACTCGATTATTCCATTGGTTATTTTTTTTAATTTAGAGGTGATTGGGGCTTCCAAGAGAGACCTCGTTTGTCAGTCGACATAAAGTCTCCATTCCCTCCATCAGGGAACAAGGGTTACAATAGTAGCCAAGATGTTTGGTGCCCCCCCCCATTTTTTCAGTAATTAAACATGTTGTAGTATTTGCATGTCATTTTTTTTTTTTTTTTGACTATATCCTTCAAGTGGAGTCAGAAATATTGTAATTACAAGTTTAGAGCACATGAATTGTCGAGCAAAGTTATATTTACCAGTGTGTAACTCTGAATTTTTAGATTCTACACAAGTTGCCGAGTTGTGACGTTGGAAGGGGTGTGTTGATTCGAAACCTGTCAGAAACACTAATCTATAATATAGATTTATCTATAATCTATATAGAAAGATCAGTGAGCGGAAAGCTTAGCAACATGCTAATATTAGAATCTGCAGCAGGTGACAGTCAAGTTACTTGTGTGGTTCACACAAGTACATAATATCTGATACTTGATATATGCAGTTACTCGTTAGGCAGTAATTGGGTTTTAACACTTTATGTTTTCTGTAGCAGGGTAAACAGAATCTGAATGTTCCAGTGTGATGCTATTGCACTTGAGAGCAGAAAAATGTTAATTTCACCTGCACATGTCTTTCTTTCCTTCCTTCCTTCCTTCCTTCTTTTCCTCCCTGGTAGAAAACAAATTAAATTAACCTAAAAAAATAGAAAAGACTCTCATGGCATGCATAGAGCACTTTCTATTATTAGTGTATGAGTTTGTTAAAAGGTACAACATTCGTTACCATGAGAGATTTGTTTACTGCTGGGATGATGAGAGTTTGTTTGGAACAGATAATTACTCCCTTCAGGATTGTTGGACACAGTAAGTCAATGAGAAGGCTGGAGGAAACTGAAGACGCCTCTGACACTGAAAAGTAAGAATTTATAACATCTGTATTATTTATTTTGTGAACATGTCTTTATTTCTGGGGTCTGAGCACTGGTTGGCTGGAAGTGAACTCAGACTCCTTTAAAGCAAACCAAAATCAGGATGTTTAAATACTTGGTTACTCTATAAAGAGCCAAACAAAATTCTTTTGAAATGGGCCAAAATGTGAACTGAGTGAAAAAGAGCCATGTTCACTTTGCATTCAGTGGGAATTGAAAGTAGACTGATTACTGAAACCATTTCACTGACAGTGTGAATGCAAAGAGAACTGTGTTTTTTTTTTATTTATTTTTTTTTTTTTTTTATCAAACAAGAAAAATAAATAAATAAAAAAAGAGATTTCTATAATTTGGTTGTTGGTTGGATTTTGAAATGTGGGGGTTGCACATTAAGGCAGATAAATGCAAACTTGAAGGGTCAAGGTTTAAAGGGTCTAAATGATCGGATAATTCTGTCATTTTCACAGGAAGATCCTGTTATAACTTTGATTAGGAAATGCAAGGTCAGAAAAACGAAATGAAACATTCACAAAAATAGCATTCAGATGTTACATAAAAGATTATGATATTTTATGTAACTGATTAGCTACTATTAATGGAGAACTGATAAAATATCTGCTTTTATATCTGCATCATGTGGTGTTGGCGCCTGTTCTTGGAACCATTGGCTGATCTCATTGAGGGCATCTTTAGGACACAGATCTCGATGTTGAAGATATGCTTGTGAAAGAATCGGGTCACAAAGTGTTCCCTGAGGAAATCCTATCTTTTGACCAGTCATGGGCTTTTGGGACAGCCTATCTGACAGTTTCACAAGGATGTATGACCTAGTTCTCAAACTATGCAAACAAAAAGGAATGAACGAAAAAGATTTTTATACCTTGCAACGTGCAGAATTTGGTAACAGAGCTTGTTCAGCAATTAAATTTCCATCAAGAGCTGTCAGCTTCTTTTCCAAAGGTAGGAACATTTATTAAGTGTATACTTGTAATAAAATAACTGCTAGGTCCCCATTTTAAACCTTATCCAGTGAGTTTTCCAGTTGTTTGACGGTAATGCGGTTTTGTGAGGTGAGTCATGCTGTGGAATATCTCTTGCTCTACTAATCAAACCATTGGAGGATATGACTCCCTTTTCAACTAAAGAAAACTCCATATATGTGCATACATTGCCCAAATGAAGGCTGTTGAACTGTTGAAAAAAAAAAAAAAAAAAAACCCCACATATAATCTTAAAATAATATAGACTCTTATTCTGACATAACGAAACCAGGGTTATTATCATAAACAATTACGACCATGTGGAAAAATGTTGGCGTAAACTAAAATAGAAATAAAAAAAAAAAAAAGTGATTTAAAAAGCACAACTAAAAATGTTATTCTTTGATGTAAATCAAAGTCACTCACTCAATCAATCAATCAATCAATCAAAACATATGGTCTGATCTAATTATTCTTTCAAAAATAACTAAAATGTACAGACAACATGCAAGGAAGACTTTCATATATATATATATATATATATATATATATATATATATATATATATATATATATATATATATATATATATATATGAAAGTCTTCCTTGCATGTTATATATATATATATATATATATATATATATATATATATATATAGAACAAATTAATTAAAAACTATTTAAAACTAAAACTAAACTGAAATTGAAAACAAAAATACAAAACAAAATAAAAACTAGTGATTTCCAAAATGAAATAATCCTCTCTGTACATCAAACAATGTCACATAATGCAACATCCTCCATGCAATCCACCTAATTTTGCAACGCAGAAGTAAGCTATTTTCTGTGAATGTGTGAAACTTCACATTTATTAGGTAAATATAATAGTGTTTATAATAATGACAATACGTTAAAAAATATATTAAGAAATACCAGTTTGCAACATCAAACAGCATAATGAGCTGTTTTTGTACAGCTAAATGTAACTGGAAGCTGATGACACTGGAAGCCAGGCACATTTAATTTACAAATGGTTACCACAGCCTCTTACTCCTTGGAGCATTTTAAAGGGTTAGTTCACCCAAAAATGAAAATTCGGTCATCAATTACTCACCCTCATGTCGTTCCAAACACATAAGACCTTCATTCATCTTCAGAACACATATTAAGATATTTTTGATAAAATCCGATGGCTCAGCGAGGCCTCCATTGCCAGCAAGATAATTAACACTTTCAACACCCATAAAGCTACTAAAGACATATTTAAAACAGTTCATGTGACTACAGTGGTTCAACCTTAAAGTTATGAAGCGACAAGAATACTTTTTGTGAGCAAAAAAAAAAAAAAAAAGATTATTCATCAATATCTAATGAAGGGCGATTTCACACTGCTTCATGAAGCTTCGAAGCTTTACGAATGTTTTGTTTCGAATCAGTTGTTCGGAGCGTGTATCAAACTGCCAAAGTCACGTGATTTCAGTAAATGAGGCTTCATTACATCATAAGTGTTTCGAAATTTCAATGGTTCACCACTGGGGGGCTTGACTTTTGCAGTTTGATACACGCTCCGAACCACTGATTCGAAACTAAAGATTTGTAAAGTCTTTCCTCAGAATAATGAACACTAGTAATTTTGGCTTAAAATTTCCTCTCCATAACTTCAATCTGTTTCATATTATAGTTAAAGAGCAGGAGAAAATGTGTCATTGGAAGATGAGGTCTGGTTTTAACATTTTTAAAGTTCACTCCATCTTTGAAAGAATCTTTGGTGTACACAGAGGAAAAAAAAACATAAATTTCAACCTCAAATGGATATGTTAAGTGGTTTCATGGATTGTAATTGATGGCCAAAAAAGAGTAAAGGGAGGGAAAACATCTCCTCAAATTCTTGGGAAAATGTTTGGTGTCTTAGTAGCTGACCTTTGCATTACAGATAAATTAGTGGTTCGTTAGGTTAGGTAGCATGTCGAATTCATAAATGTGGGGTTGTTTGTTTGTTTGTTTGCTTTAAATCAGCCCTGTGGTACTTAGGAGACATGGCGCACAAAATTACAGAGTCATCTCATTGAAGTGTTTACTTAGTAGTTCAGTCTCTGTCACAATAAAGTTCGAAATTCAGTGCTGAATTGTACACTTAACCAAGGCAAAAAAGCAAGTTGGCCTTTCTCCTCATGCAGTCTCAACACAGAATATTAACACACTGCAGAAGTGAAGCATGGAAGAGAAATCCAACTTGAGAGCTGCCTCCACCAAAACCAATTCATTTGCTTGGTTCTGTGTACAGCACAGACACACTCTTGATTCAGCCATGGCTGCATAGCTGGTATTGACGTCTGCCTGTATTTCAGAATAACAAATTGACAGAAGCGCACGTGTCTAGCATACTACTACATATGGAAACCCTTATTTGCCCCTCACAGAGGAATAAAATGCAGTCTTAATGTGAAATATTCAGGAATATTATTGCACTTCACTAATTTCTGACGCATGGGAAACAACAATTTTATAGGTAATCAACCGGTGTTGTGAAAAAATCGAGTCTTCATTAGATTTCAAAACCGATCCTACACTGTAAAAAAAAATAAATATTTTCATGATTTGCTATCACAAAATTTTTCATTTTGTCAAATCAACTTCAAAAATTAATGTGGTTCAGATAACATAATATTTTGAGTTTCTGTTGATTAAACCAATTGCCTTCATTGTATTAACTCAAATTTTCATGGCAACCAGGTAACTTTTTTTTTTTTACAGTGTATTAATGTTTAATGACCATTAATGTCTGTTATAGTTAGCTTATGTATAAGCATAGCATACAGATACCTGATTAACATGATACTTTAGTTTATACACCAACATCTTAAATTAAATGGTAAATGTCCAAATATTTCAGGTATTAAAAGAACATTGTAATGATGTTCATTTATTCTTTTATTTTTATTATTTTTATTATTTATTAATTGTTTATCAAGTGAAAGAAAAAACATTATATCCAATTTGTTTTATGCACTATATAGTAAGCATTTTGTCATGTGGACTCATATTTTGAAATTCTGTTTTGTTTCTGTTTGTTCCTGTTTCTCCGCTCTGTTTAGTTTCTGTGGTTATTTCTGATATGCACGTCTCGTTTAGTTTCCTTGTTAGGCCTTTGTATATATTTAACCCTGAGTTTTATGTTGGTTCTTGTTAACTCATAGTGTGGTTTATGTTTATCTGGTGTTACTCCTGCAATCTTGTATTGGTTTATGACTAAAGAGTGTTTATTTGTGAATAACCCTTTGTCTTTGTGCTTGCAATATATATATAACACACTGTTATATATATATATATATATATATATATATATTGTTTATGTGTAACTATTGAAGACTTAATTTCAAGGGAGGAGCCACAGCAGACCTATGTCAGCACGGCCAGACCAAGGCTGAGTTGTTGTAGTAGTGCTGTTGCTATTCCGTCATTTTAAGATTAACATGACGGCACATGCTAGTCGATGAGTTGAATCAACTCCACAGCAACTACATAAATTTATCCACTAACCATTCAGAAATGTCCAATTGCATTTTAAAAGTTGTAACTTCTTCCTGAGTCTCTCCATCAGTGTCGACTCTGGTTTGAACAATGTAAGGCTGAACACCGTTACTGACAATCCTCATTTTGTCTGCGTGAGATTCTCCAGCTTTGTTGTTGTTGAGCACCCGAAGCACGAGCTGTTAAAGCTCCACCCTCTTCTGGAAAGGGGTCCGGGAGCAGCAGCTCATTTGCATTTACAGGGACACACAAAAATGTTGTGTATTTGCTCACACCCAATTAGGGGCAAATTTGACAAGCTATAATAATATTATAATATTAAGATTAAATCTTGTAAAAGGGGCATTATAGGTCCCATTTAACATATGTAATTCTAGAAATAGTTTTGTCGCTGTGCTCTTTTAACTGTAATAATGATGGCAATCATGTACCTCATATATTCTCGGAGCATGTGGTAGCCTTGTTGTTTCATTAAATGGATTTGTGTTACACTCAACGTGCTTGTCTCTCGTTCTCCGCATGTAATCCCAGAGGTGGAGTTGGTCCCGTATGCCGCTGCCAGTCAGTACAGCGTCAGCCCACACGTTCAGCGCTCTATAAAGAAAAAGTGCTCGCTCGCAGGGGGTTGTAGGAGGGAATGCTGACTCGCAGAGCTCGCGGCCTGAAGCAGTGGACAAGTTACGAGCTGTAACAAATCTTCCCGCACATCTGTTCCAGCGCCGCAACACGGGGTCTTAGGACTCTCACACACTGACGGGTGGCGAGAAATCACTTGCTCGTATTTCATCATTAGCTGTCAGTCTTGTCGATGACATGCACTGAGAGGAGGAGGGGGCGAGAGCTGCTCGGCCTCAAATAGCAGAGGTGTTTGTAAAAACGATTGCCTCTTCCACCATGATGAGGCCCGAAGAGACAGGGAATAGAGAAGGTAGGGTAGAATGAGGAGAGATGATACGTTATGACGGATGGACACCTGGGCTTGTTCACTGATTTATTGTAAAGGCATAATTCTCCTGATGCTGTAGTTGTGGATCTAATGCTGCAGTGATTCGGGGTGAAAGAACTGCTTAAGCAAGACACAAGGTGTTTACGACAAACCAACTGACAGATTTCTCCACTACAGTGTTGTGCTCCCTTCAGAACTGAATTGAGGTACAATAAAAACAATTTTAAATAAAAAATGGTTAAGTGCTACAGTTAAATATGTGAAATGGTTAACTTCAAGTTAGCCTACCATATACATTTACAAACTGTGGTTTAACACACATAACATCAATATTCTCTCAATTTGATCATTTCTGATAGTAAAAACTATGAATTACCATATAAAAACTTTGTGATACATCACATATTATTATATTTTATTTAAATCATTTTGTTTATTGTTATCCATATATAAACAATTCATTGTTATCAGTAATGTATGTTAGATTCCGTGGTGTTACATATTCTGTAATTTTTTTTTAATGCTTACTGTTATTTTGCTGTTATCCGTGTTACCCTGGCAATGCTTTGTCTTTGTGAGTGACCCTGTGCATCTTTTTATTATTGAGTATTGACCATGTTTTATGAATAGCCAACTCTGATGTTTTTTTTTTCTTTTTTTTTTTTTTTTTCCACCTGTCTGGTAGTTATCAGTACATTTTAAGATAACTAGAAAAGAAAGAAAAAATATTTTGTTGGTTCAAGAAGCTTGGTACATTAACAATACATTGCTTAATGAAATACACAGTCATAACCAGTATGCCATCCCATAATGCCTGAAACACTGCCAACACATTTAGGGGAATTTATATCAACCTTATGTTTACAGTGTAGCTGTAGATGCAGAATTGTAATCTGCACTGAATTCAAATTAAAATGGAATAAAAAATATTATCTAATTTAAACCTCCATTTTAATTAAATTTAATGGATCATGGTGAAAGAACATTTCCCAGAATGCTCTACTTTGCTATAAGTTTTCAAAATGGAGCCAAGCCACATGATACTGGTTTAAAAAGATGGAAACGTTAAACAGAACACGTGTGATTGTGTTATTAGGGGTTTAAGCGTGTAGCGCTGAAATCCTATTATAATTGCTACATTTTCCAGGGATCAGCATTCTCCCCTAAAAGTGATCGGGCAGACCAAACCGTAAGTTGTAGAGAATTGAAACTTTGAGGGGTAGTACTGACACCGTCTGCAACGTCACCAAGGCTCGCCCCGATCGGCCTGACGGGGGCGCTACAGCGATCAAATGTACAAAATGTCTCATAACCCCTGAACCATTACCTGAAGGCTCCAGTGTCTTATATCTTTGGAATCCTTGACTCAAGACAGCATGTCTTTTTGCAAACTAGTCCTAGGTTTTTGGCCTGATCAGAACCAAACCTGTGCAGTGAGATTCTCCGGAGACTGATTGTCAATAATTGTCAAAAAAAAAGTTGAAATTTCGATTCACAGTCTCTAAGGGCCGCCAAAACGTTTGAAGTGGCCGGTGCCACTTTTACTAAAATTAGATATTTTCACCAAACTCAGCACACCTATGTAAGAGCTTATTCTGTGGTCACGTGAAAAACGATGCAGCAACTGGCCACTTTGTGGTGCTATAACAGCAAAAAAAAAAAATGGCACTCCTGGGGTGCCATGATTGTCTATGAGGACATTGACGTATCTCAAAAAAACATCTCCGCCATCGGCCCATGAAATTTGAGCAGCTGTCATCTAAGGTTAACGGAAGCTGATCGGAATGAAACTTGCTGGGCCTGTTTGAGTCACGGCCCTAGAGGCCTGTGATAAATTCAAAAGAAAATGGTAAATTGCCTGTATTGGCTGTAAATGGTCTTTTCCATATATGATCGAGATGGTTACAGGCTTGCTAATTAAAACAAAAAAATATTTTTTACGCATGTGCTTAAAAGGTCTTAAAACGCTTGAACCCCATTAATTGCTGCTTGCATCTATATATATTTTTTTTCACGGTAATTTACTTTAGTCTAAACTAACAATTTTCTTATTAGTTGAGAAAAAAATCATATGTTGGGATGGACTCTGAACCTACAGCTTAAGTTGGTAACTGTGTAGCTGGTTTAAAACTGTATATATATATATATATATATATATATATATATATATATTGTTGACAACTATACTTGCACATCAGAAATCAAATATATCAAACCAGGAGAAAAATCTGTATGCAGATGTATTGATTAAATGTATGATGGGCAGAAGGTCATGAGAGGTGTTAACAGCATTAGGAAAATGCACATGCAAGAGAAATCTGAGTAAGCAACAGTAATTCCTGCTGCATTTATAGGGCATGATGGTGTTGGGGTAAAGCAGAACATCTCTGGGGAGATTCTACACAACAGGAGTTCAACTATCTTGACCCTGGACAGAGGCTGGAAGACAAATTCAATTATGATCAAATTAAAGTGCCCCTATTAAACTTTTTTTAGATATTACGTTTCATGCAGTGTGTAATGTAGCTGTTTGTGGATATAAAAGGTCTGCAAAGTTTCAAAGATCAAAGTGCACGATAAATGGAATTGTTGTCTCCCAAAAGAAAGAAGCGATTCTGAACTGCCTGAAATGAGTCGTCAGTAATTCCAGTCTTACATCCTGCACATACCTACATTATTTTCATAATGCCATTGGCCTCTGTCCATCATGGCCTCCTAATCATCCCCATATACTGATTGGCTTCATCACTCTGTCTCCTCTCCACCAATAAGCTAGTGTGTGGTGGGCGTTCTGGTGCAAAATGGCCGCCGTCGCATCATCCAGGTGGATGCTGCACATTGGTGGTGGTTAAGGAGATCCCCCCTTCCATATGTAAAATGCTTTAAGTACCCAGAAATGTAACAAATTATTATTAATATTATTATTATTGCTGGGTTTTTTTTGTTTTTTTGGGTTTTTTTTTACATGCATTTCAAAAAGGATGCGGTGAAACCGACACAATCATTACTATTCGTATCACTGTGTATCAAGTGCTGAGGAAAATCTGAAGCTGAAATTCAGATATGGTAATGGGTGTTTCGTTTCTGACACGCACTGTAAGCAGTAGACCAATCACAACAGACCAGGCCGTCTGACCAATCAGAGCAGTGTAAGAGAGGGCGACCGCAACCATTTCAGACACTGTAAGAAAAGAGGTGATGCTGCAAACCTATTGTAGGAGACCTTCAATACAAAATTAGGAGCCTTTAAAATAGCATAATAGTCGAACTTCAGTCAGTAACCAATGTCAGTAACCAAACAGATCCCGCCCCCCATCGACTACCATAGTAGGAAAAATAAATACTATGGTAGTCAAAGGTGGGCAAGATCTGCTTGGTTACTGACATACTTTCAAATATCTTCCTTTGTGTTCAGCAGAACAAAGAAATTCATACAGGTTTGAAACTACTTGAGGGTGAGTAAATGATGACAGAATTTTCTTTTTTGAGTGAACTATCCCTTTAATGATGCAAGAAACCACTGGCTTTGAGTTTTGTAGCTATGAAAGTACAAGTCTCTTTTAATTCAAACCAGTAAGCAACTGCCTGTACCCTCCAGAACACCCTAACAACCATCTAGCAAAGCTTTATCAACCACTTAGAACATCCTGTATAAAACCATGCTAATAGCCATATTGAAATTATTGGATTTTCATGTACCATCAGTCTTCCAAATATGAATGGTTAATATTTTTACTAGCTCACAAAAAAAAAAAAAAAAGGAAATGCAATGTTCAGCACTGCCTAAAATGTAGTATGAAATTCAACAATCAAGACCTTTGGACATAAAAAAAAAAAAAAAAAAAAAAAAAATGATGATGACAGGAAACCCCAGTTACATTCTGCTTGGAGAAACAGTACATTTTCTGTTCTTCTGGATTTCAATTTGTCTCAAATTCATGGTCTCTTATTACAATATGCAAATTCAAATAAGAGAAAAATCCAAAAAGCCACAGTGACTTTTATCCACAATAGCATTTATTCACACTTAATTTGAATAAATAATGCAACTGTGTAACTGGTTTCTAGATTTAATTCTGCAGCTGTATAGAAAGGCCACATATTTAAAAGACCTTATTATATTACAAAATTGAATACACTCTAACAATTATTTTAGATATTTTTGTCATATATGTTATTACTTTTTACATACATTGGCTTTATAAATTGTAAAAGAAAAGAAAAGATTTGGATACTTATGGCATGGTTTTCTTGCCTATGAATAAAAACAAATCTAGAAGAATGCTCATGATTAATATAAATCTGCACACAAAAGCATGCACATTCACAAACCTGAAACTGGATGATATCATTTTACATCCATAAACATGAATCAGACTCCAAAGCTATAAAATCATTAGGTAATGAGCTGGAAACATACCGCAAAAACCTTGAGGGGGGGCAAGTGGCAGACTAAAAAATACTGACAGAAAGTTATCCATATTTATGAATTATGTTAAAGTGCCCCCTGAGCAGAAAGCACGTGTGTGCGTGCACATGTTCATATCCAAAGGCAGAAGACACATTAATACTGCCGGGCCCCAGAAGAGACCTGAAATGGAGTGTGTGGTGGTTAACCTCCCCCTAAAAGAGGAAAAGTACAACCCTATGAATATTTACATACCAATTACAGCACAAGAGCAGACCCTAGTCTTGTCTATGCCATCCATTCCACTAGAATCTGATACTACAAATGCAGGCCTGTCTTTTGGGGCATGTATCAATGCCAAGCCAAACTAGGGCTAACAAAAGACTTCAGTAATATGAGCGGCGTAGTGTGGTGTGGTGTGGTGTGACGTACCATCCGGAAAACCATTATGTAGTCAATCAAACAGCTTATTTATGGAATGAGGAAATTCCACAGTTATTCCATAAACAATGTGAAAATCACCTGCCGCTGGCTTCTGTGAATTGCGGTTTGGACACAGATGTTATTTATCAGTACAGATCTCTACCTGATCGTTTCACTGCATACATAAATGATGGTGTTCTCAAAACAAAATATTATTTAAAAAAGGAATTGTTTGGCTCTATGGTCTGTCCTTAGTGCAGTATTTTATATTCAGTGTATGTTTTAAATTTGTAGACTAAACTGTTACCAGCTGCTGTTAATATAATATGTATATAGGTGATTTAAAGTGCGAAAGTGTTAAACAAAGTTGGGCTGGTCCTGTGCCATACGTCACAACTTAGAGCTAATGTACTAAATACTTATATTCACTTGATTCGCTAGTTCAAATTTACACTTATGAATGTGCCAATAAATTAAAATGAATACTTTAAAGGCTCATTGCGAAAACATGCCTTTCAAAGTGAATTGTCCAGTGAGTGACACTAAAAGCATGTTCATTTTTTTTTAACAGATGAATGTTAGGCTCGCAATGTTTTAAGGCCATGATATAAATCAACCAATATTGAAGAACAAACTGGTGTGACGCCATTTTGAACAAAGTTTTGGGAGTTTGAAACAGCTTCCTGGAAAAGTTTGGCTAGTAAACACCTTTGAACTCCCATTGGTCTGTGGCGATTATGTAATAGGTAGGTGTGGCTCTAAGGCTCCGCCTTCTTTACATAGAAATCGTCTCTGGTTCATTTCTTCTGTTCAGTCCGTCAAGGTCAGACATCCGTGATTAAAAACATGAGCCACTTTATAGTAGAAACTGAAGTTGTAATTCTAATTGAAAGAGATACTGACAATGTTTTTTTCCCATGTTTAATACTGTAAAGATACTTGCTTTTAAACAATCTATTGTAAACAATCTATATACTGTAAATAAACATGGAAGTTTGTTTCCCCCACTGAATAAAAAAATAAAAAAGGTAATTGCGAGTTTATATCTCGCAATTCGGACTTTTTTCTCAGAATTGCATGATATAAACTCGCAATTGTGAGTTATAAAGTCAGAATTGTGAGATAAACTTGCAATTACGTGTTATAAAGTCAGAATTGTGATATATAGTCACAAGTGTGAATTATTAAGTCAGAATTGTGTGATATAAACTAGCAATTGGGAGTTATAAAGTCAGAATTGTGAGATATAAACTTGCAATTGCGAGCTATAAAGTCAGAATTGTGAGATATAAACTTGCAATTATCTTTATTTTATTTTTTTATTCCATGGCGGAAAAAAGCTTCCATATAAACATGACGTGACTTGATTGGAGTGCCAAATTTCAGAGCTTGTGCAAGCATCCACATCACTATGATCAAATATTCTCTTAACTACTGTTTTCTCACTGCTGTAATTTTTGTTTTAGTATTTTGTTATTGAGAGGAAAGCGCACAGCACATATTTACATATATATCCACACTCAGCAGTGTGGGCAGCATTGGGATGTTCGCTAACAGTACATTTTTAGATCTTCTTTTTACTCCTATAAGCGAAGAACAAAAAATAACTTTATTGCATTAGTTGCTGTATGTATTCTAGCAGTTCAGTAATGAAATGTCCATTGAGATGTGCTAAAAGGTTAATACTCTATCGCATTTGAAAATAATGTACTACCTACACTAAACCCCTAAATCAACAAAAGTTAACAAAAGCAAATGTGAGATGTCATGGCATATTAGCTTGGTTTTACAAGTCTTTGAGCTTTTTTATTGAGTGTCATGTCATGTTTCGCAATGCTGTATCAGATGAGCTTTCGAGCAAGTTTACTGTCTAAAAACTGTTGTTAATATGAAACAAACATAAAAATGTATTGGTTTACAAATCAAGCACTATGGCAAAGAGTATTATGCAAGAAATGGCACAGAAATAAGACTTTATTAGTGAAAAGGAATAAAAGTGGTTGGTGCTTTACTGCCACTAGTGTTCATTTCAGCTGGAAACTATAATGAGTTGTATGTAGAGATACGTTTTTGGGGTTTTGCAAAAATGTAGGTATAGAGGAATGTTTTTCCTATAAGCCTATATTGATTTAATATCATAGTAAGTGTCCAACTATTTATTGGAGATATTATCTGTATTTTTCTTTCTTATGGTATTTAAATAGCCTTCTACAGTAGAAAGTCTGGAAAGAATAGTGACGGTCGGATTTTGTGTGTGCGTGTGTGTTCTTGTGGTTTATGAGGACACAAATGTGTATAATAACATGGGTATTACAACGTAAACACGGTTTCCTCGTAAACCTAATGGCTTAAAAAAGCATACTAAACAGTGTTTTTTTGAAATTCAAAAAATGCAGACAGTTTCCTGTGATGGTAGATTTAGGAGTAGGGGTAGTGTAGGGGGATAGAATAAACAGTTTGTACAGTATAAAAACCATTATGTCTATGGAGAGTCCCCGTAAACCATATATACAAGTGTGTGTGTGCTAAGGCTACTAGTGCTACTTCATAACAAACCTCTGACACTGTGTATTAAATGTTGCCACATAACTTGCGCCAGAAGCACAGAGACTTGGATGATCCCTCAAATCACATGGCTTGTTGAGGGGAATTGTGTTATTACCTTTAACTTTTATACCAAAAATCAAGTTACTTCAAGCTGTTCTTGTTTGCACAAAATCAAATTATGAAATGCTTCATAATGTGCTACAGATGGCATACAGCATTAACCAAATGACTGTTGTAACCACTCATTAAAATGTTACGTTGCATCACTAGTAGATGTCTTATACTGAGGTTTTGTTTTTGTTTTTTACAGAAATTGTATCTTTCCGGGCTCTGAGCGCCAACTGTTACTTGTGAGCTCATATTACAGATTTGACAGATGTTTCTCCTATTAGACATCTGCCTACAGTGTGCACGACAGCAAGGCCTCGGAAAGGAGAGTCTGAAAACAAATTCAGAGATTTTTTTTAGTTCAGGGCAGAGGATTCATTCAGGGATTAATTAAATACAAAAAAGGAATCAAATGAAAAAAAAAAAAAAAAAAAAAAAAAAATATATATATATATATATATTTTTTTTTTAAATAATATTTCATTTGGTCATCTGTATTAGACCTATTCTGTGATTCAGAGATAAGATGCACATGCTAACAAAATGTTCACAAGATGTTTTTCTTTATTTGCATGTCTGAGTTTTGTTTGGTTGATTATTTTATTTTATTTTATTATTTTAAGTGTTACTCTGTGTTTGTATATATACTTTAATTAATGAAAATAATACATTTTTAAGGCTTTCACATTTTTATGACATTTGGTAAATTGGTACATTTGGTACAAACAAACAAACAAAAAACATTGTTTTTGTGAAAATGTGACCTGTTTGGGAGGGATATGGAAATATTAGCTCTTCACAATACAGACAAATGCATGAAATAATAATAATAATACACCTAACTTTTCTCCTCAAGAATATTTTTACCTTTTACTGCAGATATTTGTATCTTTTTTTCTCTTTCTTTCTCAGATGTGTTAGTAGGTATTGTCTGCAGTCTGTTTCAAAAACCAACATCCAAACATGAACCTTAACGACCACCTTGGCAACACGGATACCAGGTGTTCTTGCTTGTGTAAATCTCTGAAATAGTCTGCTAGAGAAATATGGTTCTTAATAAGTCCCTCTAGGAGCTGTGCAGACTAGAGGCCTGGGAAAAAGGAGGTCTACCCGATCAAATTACAGCCATGTGCTTGATTCATAACACCAAAAAATGTACAGGCCACAAGTGCAAACTGTCCGAAACAGTGAAAATGAGCACAGTTTAACCGTTTGCTAATTGTACGTACTGTTAACACCTGAAAACAATTATAATTAAGAGCAGTTCCTTCAATGTATTCCTGTTTAACCTCCATTTCCCCCTTTTAATGTATTTCCTTTCTTTCCATATGGAGGCTACATTCTTGACTCACTCCTGCCACTTTTTTATATTTCGGAAAGCATTAACACTCTAAGAATGCAACTGGGAAATCCATTCACCTCTAGAAACGTAAGGACATTTCACTTCACAGTTATCCAAACTGTTTCAGTTCCTTACGTTAGAGGAAATGTAACTGATACCTGAAAACCAATATGCATCGACGCTTGTGAAAAACACTGAACCTTAATCTAGTATTCTGCACCAGCTATGCAAACGATATTGAGCTGCTGCTCCTGAGCTTTTCAATTATTTATGATATTATTTATTACAACATATCTTATTTTCAATCAATATCCGACAAGGTCCTGAAGGTAGAAACATTAGTGGAAGCCTGCTACATAGATTTGCACCGATTTTTAGCACTACTCAACCAGAAAATCTCACTACAATATACAGTCCTGAGAGAAAAACAGAACTCGTAACAAGAGAAGACAAAACAGGAAAGGAAAAAGCGAAATACGTGGCAACATTCTTCATTGAGTATTCAGAACAACATCCCGAGTGAAGCATGCAAACGCAGGACTCTCTAATTAGACATTGTGCTCTACAAACCGGCAGGGTCGTCTCGCTACTGAAGGGCACTTTGGCTATAGAAGCGTGTTTTTCTGCCTCTTCCCACTGCTTTTTTAAAGGTAATCATACATCACTGACATCTCTAATAGGAATTACAGCCGTCACACTCCACCCGTAAGGACGGACAAGCTGCTTTTCAAACTTTATAGCTTCAGATTAGAGACTGTTATTGGTGAGTGGAATTGACCAGTGGCTCCCCCTTGTGTTTTAATTGGTGCATTTTTCAGTGCTGTGCTAACAATAAAGTTCAGAATGACTAGCATTGCACCAAGGACGTTTATAATACCTGGAGAGGGGTTTACTGGCATTCACAATAATTTGGCAAATGTTTAGCTGGTGCTGCCCTAGAAGCTCATTTGCTCACTTTTTACCTACATGGAAATGACATCATGGTTGATGGCCTCACAAAAACATGCACAATCCCAAACTCTAGACCTAGTGACTATAAATACAATAAACAATCATTATATATATATATATATATAAATTAAAAAATGGATAGATAGATACAGTTGCAAGAAAAAGTATGTGAACCACTTGCTGAATCTGTGAAAATGTGAATAATTTTAACTAAATAAAGGAGATAATACAAAATGCATGTGTATCCTGAGTAAGATATTTTACATAAAAGATGTTTACATATAATCCACAAAAATGCTAAATTTATTAAAATGACCCCATTCATATGTATGTGAGCCAAAAATGTTTTCACCCCCCGTCTATTAATGCATCATCTTTCCTTCTGGAGCATCAGTGAATGTTTGAACCTTTTCTAATATTTGTGTTTGAGTCCCTCAGTTGTCCTCAGTGTGAAAAGACAGATCTCAGAATCATTCAGTCACTGCTGGAAAGGGTTCAAATATGCAAAAGATGCTTGAAACTGAAGAATCTGCAGGACCTGGAGGATTTTTCTGAAGAACAGAGCTCAGTTTAACTGTTCAGACATACAAGAAACTGATGAACAACCATCATACAACAAAAAAAAAAAAACAGTCGTAGATCATCCAGGTAACCACACACAGTATTAAGAATCAATGGTTCACATACTTATGAATGGGGTTATTTGAATAAATTCAATGGATGATATACATTTTCGACAGATTTATTACAGTATTGAGAATCTAACCAGAATCACCAAAATATTTATCGTAAAGACAATTAAAGGGTTAGTTCACCTAAAAATAAAATTTCTTTCATTAATTACTCACCCTCATGTCATTCCACACCTGTAAGACCTTCGTTCATCTTCGGAACACAAATTAAGATATTTTTAATGAAATCCGAAATGTATATGACTCGTCCATTCGACAGCAATATAATCAACACTTTTAAGGTCCAGAAAGGTCCTAAAGACTTCGTTAAAATAGTCCACATGATTACAGTGGTTCAACCTTATTTTTATGAAGTGACGAGAATACTTTTTGTGCGCAAAAACAAAACAAAAATAACGACTTTATTCAACAATGTGACACAGTGAAGGCTTCCGTGTTTATGTCCGAGTGCCGGCTCAGTATTGGTCAAAGCTGATCACGTGATCAGCATGACGCATGCGTGTGATGCTGACGCAGGAGCCGGCCAATAATGAGTCGGCGTTCTGACGTAGAACCTGGAAACGCTGGACGCAAACAACGTATGAGAATGACACAGAAGAGAAGATATTGTTGAATAAAGTCGTTATTTTTGTTTTGTTTTTGCACTTCATAACATTAAGGTTGAACCACTGCAGTCACGTCGACTGTTTTAACGATGTCTTTAGTACCTTTCTGGACCTTGACAGTGGTGGTTAAATTGCTGTCTATGGACGAGTCATATATCTCTCGGATTTCATCAAAAATATCTTAGTTTGTGTTCCGAAGATGAACAAAAGTGATTAATGACAGAATTTTCATTTTTGGGTGAACTAACCCTTTAAGTCTGTTTTAGGACCTTTACGATTTGTTTGTACTGTGACATTATTTTCATGTCAATTAAGCACATTGCACATACATTGAAATAAATACATACACACATAAAATTACTATGCCCTAAAAACATTAGGGCATACATTTCTATTTATGTTCTAAAGTAACAGAAAACAAAAAAATGCTTACTTATAGTTGCCTTTGCAGTATTGAGACCTAAAAAAATTACACACCTCATCATATTTAGATGTGACATTACTGTACTGTATCTATATGTTGCCATCTAATAATCTAAAGTAATATTAAGCTGTAGGCATGATACTGGTGTGTGTGACGGGATAAATGGGCCTATAAACAAAACCATCTCTGTCACTGCACCATCAGCGTATGGCAGGGTTAACGGGCAGGTTAATGCAATGATGGCTCCCATTCGTCCCTCCATTTCCCCAACAGCTGCGCTTGATAAACCTAAGAAAACGGTAACACATGCAAGCTATTTAGTGGGCGGCACCCAACAAAGGAAGCTATTAATATAAGGACATCCAGCGGGGCGTGTAATTGTCAGTGAATGCAGGAGCCGGGGCTATGGGTACATGCGTGATTTGGGGATGCATGTGTACTTGTGTGTGTGCAGTTAATACTTTTTTTCTCTCTCAATTACGGGAACTCAACAAGCCCCTCCTTTGGTCGCACAATGTGCCGTGATGAGGTTGGATGGTGGACTGGCTCGAAATCAGACACAAAATTAGAATTAGAAAGGGCGGTCTAGCGGACAGACAACCTTGTGATATTTTGGTAGACAGACATACAGGCAGTTTGGTTGATCTTATGCAGACTTCCGTGGCCATCCAACTGTAAACAAAGAAAGACCACATACATTTAAACCATATATATATATATATATATATATATATATATATATCATGCTTAGTTTAGTGCCACAATGATGAAGTGAATTAAAGCTAATATTTTAATGCCACTTCTCAATAATAGTGTCTGTGCCTTAGTCTTGAAACTGAGCCAATTCATGGCAGGTCAAATATAGGAAAATAAAAGACTTTGCTTTAAGTCTCTTTTGGCCTGTCGAAGAAAACACTGAGCAGAACATAATGATTAAAGAAAAGAATTCAAAATGAAAAATAATAACAGAGGATTAAAATAGAGTGGGTAAAAATATACGTTGGGGAAACACTACGCTCTACAGTACAAGAGACATGTAATTTTAAACGGAGGCTTCCATGCCTCTGTAAGTAATTATAGCTCTCAAATAGACAAAATGAAATGAAATGATAAAATACCACCTATGCCCGTCAAAAGAGTCCTGCTCCATTTAAAAGAGCAATATGTTTGGGCACAAACGCATGCGAGTGGCCATTTTTAGACTTTCTGGGAAAGCATGAAAAAGAATTAACTCTCTCACTGCCGAAATTTGTACAAAACATCAACTTAAAAAATACCTAAAGGTATAAAAGCTTTTTTTTTTTTTCGTCAAAAAAAAAAAAAAAAAAAACGGAGTGAGATATAAACTTACAATTCTAAGAAAAAAAAGTCTTGTGAATTGTGAGATAAAAAGTTGCAATTACCTGATAATTTTCTTTTTCTTTTTAATATTATTATTCCATGGCAGAAACAAGCGTCCATGTTATGGAATAGTTCGTTTAAAAAAATGTATTTAAATATGAAATTATACTTTTTTTTTGCTGTTGAATACAACAGAAGATATTTTGAAACTTCACAGCATTTTTTTATCCATACAATGATAGTCAATCAATGGGGTCAATTTTGGTGCCAAATCAATTGAAACATTCTTCAATATACATTATTTTGTGTTCCACAGCAGAATGAAAGTCATACCACTCTTTGGAATGACCTGAGTGAGTAAATGATGACAGAATGATCACATTTGGGTGAACTATCCCATTAACCAGCAAGACTTCCTTGGTCAACCAGCTTCACTAGAAATATCATGTTATTCAACCTACGACTTGTTGATTCATCATCTAGACCGATGCTTAATAGGGTAAATTCATGCCAATGAGATTATTCAATAATATAAGTTTGTCATAGATAGTGATCATGATCTATAGCATGAGATCAAATATGCCCCTAAATGGTCTATAATCTGTTCTCATGTTCTTTGAAAGATATGTCAAATAAGCCCAGCTGCGCTTGAAAATGGTGCCATAACAAGGTTAGAAGAAGATGACAGATGTCCCAAAGTGACACATGATTGAGAGCAGTGCCTGGGCTCCAGTATCAGATCACACCAAGCTTTGATAAGCCTTCTGTGATGAATTGACTGTCAACTTGAAGTCAGGACAGTCGAATTTCCTTTAATCAAGATTCTGACATTGCTATTGTGAGTACAGTGTAAGTGGCATGATGTAGGCCTGTTTTATAGATGGTGATGAAACTTGGTAATGCTGAATGACAGTTTTGTCCCTATTTACACCACTCAAATGCATCATGTTTGTCACCCATGTCAGATTTACAAAAGAAGTAGACCATTTCTGCTAGTCCTTTATTTACTGTGTACACACTGCTAAGACAAGCATCACTACTATTTTTGCTCATATTTAATATATTATGCCCAAAATGTGCTGAGACTTCCAAAGAAATCTGTTCATTAGTGCCCTCTGCATGTTGTACAGTGTGAACAGATCACTATGGCCCTGGGCCCCTCACTGCTTACATTAGCCGTGTTTCCATGTAGGGCCTAAAGTGAGCATGCTAGTGCATGCCAGGGCAGTGTTTCCACTGTCACTCCCAGGGCTTGATAAGGCCTCACCCTTCGGGGCCAACCACTAGGCGTTTTACCCGCCGAATACCTTGATCCAAAGCAGGCCAACTGGGGCTTGAGGAGTGGTCATGAACTGAACCGCTGCTCATTTCCCATGTTTCATATTAGACTACCAGCTAACATAAACATTTAAGATGTTTAAAACAAAATCCTACTTTCTTTAGTGTGTAATGTTGCTGTTTGAGCATGAAAAAGTCTGCACAGTTACAAAGCACAAAGTCAGTACAAAGGGAGTTATTCTCTGCATCAGTAAGCACTGTTTCTGAACTCTTTGAAACACCTCCATTGTAGTCTTAACCAGTGTTGGGCACGTTACTTTAAAAAAGTAATTAGTCATAGTTACTAGTTACTTCTCACAAATAGTAACTGAGTTAGTAACTGAGTTACATCATTATAAAACTAACTAATTACTAGGGAAAGTAACTATTGCGTTACTTAAAAAAAAAAAAAGAGAGAAAAATGTCAAATAACTTGGATGCCCCCAATATTAAATATAAGTCTAGAAATAAATGATGCTTGATCCGACACGTGACTCATGATCCGCTCTTCCTCACGACATGAAATTTCTCTGTACTGTACGTGTTGTTAGCCATTAAAGAAAACGTAGTTTCGTTTTTATGTTCAAATAGGCCTATGTTATGTTTTAAATTCATCTATTTGATTATGAAAAGTGAACAGCATGAGTAAGATAGAATACATCATAAGATGTGCAATATATCGGGAAACATGAATGGGTCAGACATGACTTTGACCACTTCATTAAGTTTTGTAGAAAGCCTTTCTTTTAAGTACATTTTGTTTTGTAAAAATTGTATCTTAATTTTAATCAATGTTTCATCAACCAATTGCCTGGATTTAATAAGTAAGAAGCAAATATAATCATGACATGGAGGCGGCGACGCGATCATTTGCACGTGAACTGGAGCGTGTCTTACAAACTAAATGAACCGAAACTCAGCGTATAGGCTGCTTGCCTCACAGACATGAGAAATATATCTATAGAAAGCTTGAAATGTCTACTTTTAAACAAAATAATTCAAAACTAAAAGAAATAGGCTACTCTCTGATTATGTTATCCAAATGAAATGTGCATTCTCTCTCCAGGCGCGTCCACTATGGCAAGGCAATTGTATTTGTATAGCACATTTCATACACAATGGTAATTCAAAGTGCTTTAACTAAAGAAGAACCAAATACATAAAAATAAAAATGGAATGCATAAGAAATAAAAATAACAGTAAAAACAGAGAACACCACTACCTGGATGGAAGAGTTAGAAAGTTTCAGGAAGTTTTTTGTTGTCCGTCAGAGCGGACGGAACGGAACGGAACAGAACGGATCTTCCTCACGCTGGAGGGATAACTGTACTCAACTTTTTTGTCTGTCAGAGCGGATCTAAATGGATCTTCCTCACGCAGAGGAATAACTGTAAAAATATTTATATTTGTCAGGTAGCTGTGCATTTAAACAGTACCCTTACAGACAAATCTTCCTGGACTAACTCTATCCAGAGCTCCATCCAGAGATAACTCTACTCAACTTTGTTGTCCGTCAGAGCGGATCTAAACGCATCTATCCATCAGAGCAGATCTAAATGGATCTTCCTCACGCGGAGGGATAACTGTAAAAATATTTGTCAGGTAGCTATGCGTTTAAACAGTACCCTTACAGACAAATCTTTCTGGACTAACTCTGTCGGAGCTCCATCCAGGGATAACAAGTGCTTACTTCCTAATTCCCCCAGCTCTTTCAACCAGACAGCAAGATTTAAAATGCATTAAAAGTCAGAAATAAAATGATACAAAAATGAAATAAAACAAGAAAAAGAATTAAAAGAATAAAAAGATAATACGTATAAAATAAAGTGCAAACAGTTTGGACATAGCACAGTGCTCAGTCAGTGAATGCATAGCTAAAAAGATATGTTTTGAGTCTGGATTTGAATGTGGCTACTGTTGGAGCACATCCGATCTCTTCTGGAAGCTGGTTCCAGCTGTGGCTGGCGTAACAGCTAAAAGCAGACTCTCCTTGCTTTGAGTGAACCCTTGGTATTTCTAAGTGACTTGATCCTGATGATCTGAGTGATCTGTTTATATTCTATGAGCATTTCTGCAATGTATTGAGGTCCTAGGCCATTGAGTGATTTATAAACAAGTAACAGTACTTTAAAATCAATTCTAAATGCAACTGGAAGCCAGTGCAATGACCTGAGGACTGGTGTGATATGTTCATATTTTCTGGTTCTGCTCAGAATCCTGGCAGCAGCATTCTGTACGAGCTGTAGCTGTCTTATGGTCTTTTTGAGAAGGCCAGTGCGGAGTCCATTACAATAATCCACCCTGCTGGCGATGAAAGCATGAACAAGTTTCTCTAAGTCTTGACTGGAGACAAAGCATCTAATTATTGCAATATTTTTTTAGATGATAATATGGTGATTTAGTTATTGTTTTTACATGGCTACTGAAACTCAGGTCTGACTCCAAAATCACACCAAGATTCCTGACTTAATTTTTAGTTGTTTGACCCCTAGAGTGAAGGTATGCGTTCACTTTGAGAACTTCATATTTGTTTCCAAACGCACTGACTTCAGTTTTGTCTTTGTTTAACTGAAGGAAGTTTTGGCACATCCAATTTTTAATTTCATCAATGCATTGGCACAGGGAGTCAATGGGGCTGTAGTCGTTAGGGTTAGTGATAGGGCTAGGTAAATCTGGGTGTCATCTGCATAGCTGTGAAATGCAATTTGGTTCTTTCCCATTATTTGGCTCAGTGGCAGCATATATAGGTTGAACAGGAGGGGTGCAAGTATTGAGCCTTGAGGGACTCCGCATGTCATGGATGTCCACTCAGACTTATGGTCACTCACATAATAACCTCTCCCTTCTAAGTATGACCTGAACCATTTAAGGACCATCACAGAAAGCCCAACCCAGTTTTCCAGCCTGTCAAGAAGTATGTTGTGATCAACAGTGTCAGCGCGGCACTGAGGTCGAATAGTACCAGCACTGATATTTTACCTGTATCTGTGTTTAGGCGAATATCATTTATTATTTTTATGAGCGCTGTCTCTGTGCTGTGATGCGGTCGAAAACCAGATTGAAAGTTGTGAAAGTATCCACTCAAGCTTAAGAATTTGTTTAGCTGATTAAAAACTACTTTTCCAATGACCTTGCTTATGAAATGAAGATTTGAGATCGGTCTGTAGTTGCTCAATATGGTGTTATCCAGATTGCTCTTTTTCAGGAGGGGCTCAACAACTGCAGTTTACAGGGAGTTTAGAAAAGTCCCAGAAAGAAGTGAGGTGTTTACCACTAGGAGATCTGCTTCTAAACAGTTAAACACACTTTTGAAAAAAGATGTGGGAAGTGTGTCAAGGGCGCAGGTTGATGTTTTTATGTGCTGTACTGTTTCTTCCAAAATTGTACCATCAATTGCTTCGAAATCAGTTATAATAGCTACTTTCTGAGGTTGTGATCTGATCTGTTTTACCCCAGTGCAGCTCAAGGATGTGCTGCTCGCCTTTCTGATATTACTGATTTTCTCAGAGAAGAAGGAAGCAAACTCACAGCATTTGCTGTCTGAGAGCATTTCACTGGGAATCTGACGTGGGGGGTTTGTTAGTCTCTCTACAGTAGCAAAAAGAGTGTGGGTGTTGTTTAAGTTGCTGTTTATAATCATTGAGAAGAAGGCCTGTCTAGCTTTGCCTAATTCCACATTAAAAGCATGAAGGTTATCTTTATAGATGTTATAGTGGATTTCAAATTTGTCTTTCGCCACATGCGCTCAGCTTTTCTGCATTGTCTTTTAATATTTTGCTCTGCTGTTGAGTTTCTCCAAGGTGCTTTTCGTCTGCCACTCTTCTTCCTGACTTTCACAGGAGCAATGTTATCAATAACATTCTTGATTTTTCAGTTAAAAGAATCAAGGAGAAAATCAACAGAGTCTGCAGATATGCTTGGTGTTAAAGATATAGCCTTCATAAACAGCACACTAGTGTTCTCATTTAAGCATTGCTTTTTGACCGAGATAGATCTAGCTTCAACAGTAGGAGAGATCAATATATCAAAGAAAATACAGAAATGATCAGATAGCGCTACATCCTTAATGACAATGGATGAAATGTTTAGACCCTTACTGATAAGTAAATCTAGAGTGTGTCCACAATTGTGTGTGGGTCCATGTACATGCTGAGTCAGATCAAAAGTATTCAAAACAGTTATGATTTCTTTTGCCATATTGAATTCTGCATTATCTATGTGGATGTCAAAGTCCCCAGTAATAGCAAAACAGTCAAACTCTGAGAAAATTGTTGATAACAGTTCTGTAAAGTCCTCAACAAATGCTGGAGAGTATCTATACTGTAAATAACTATAAGTAGAATGCAAGCAGCACCTTTTAACACAATACCCAGGTATTCGAAAGACAAGTAATCACAAAATGACACTTGCTTGCATTGATAGACATCTTTAAATAGAGCAGCTACACCTCCACCTCTCCTAACAGCTCTACAGAAACTCATAAAAGTAAAGTTAGGAGGGGCTGTTTCATTGAGAATTGTTGCACTGCAGCTGTCTTCTAGCCATGTTTCATTTAGAAGCATACAATCTAGGTTGTTTGTGGTTATTAAGTCACTGACTAGAAGTGATTTATTTTTAAGTGAGCGGATGTTTAAAAGTGCTAACGTAACAGTCTTACTTTCTGTCTCTACAGTAATCTTAGTTTGATGTGTAATAGGCAGCAGATTAGATGGGTTTGCCAAACGGCTTGAGAAGGCCTTAGGCCTTCTATCACGTAATAAAACAGAAATAGAGAAAGCAACAGGCACACTGGGTTCCCGCTTATTCTGAGGAGATGATGAGAGTCAGCAATGTCAACTTCATCTTTGCAGCCGACACTGATTCAGAAAACATTAGTTCATTCATAAACAATTAAAATGTCTCCTTGCTGTTTTTGTCACATTCATAATCATTATTTTTGCCGGTTCTTTATGGCAGGCTTTATGCGTGCGCTTGAGTGCTATATTATGTAAACGCTCATTATTATGGTTTATTCTCTCTTTGAAGGTATTTTATGATACTATGCAATGTTTATATAATTTATATTAGCTATTTTTCTCCATTGAAAATAGTTGAAGGTGGATTAGTGCCATCTGGTGGGAGTAAAAAAAAATAAAAATGTATGTAATGCCATGGTATAACCACTAGATTTCTATATAGTTATATAAAGTGGCTTATAAATTATCTACCATTTTTAGACATAAATACTTATTTCTATTAAGTTGTGGATTTAGATTTATATATATATATATATATATATATATATATATATATATATATATATATATATATACACATATGGATTTACTTAGACATTCTCAAAGACTACTTTTTGTCAAGGTTCAGGTTTTTTTTTTTTTTGTTTTTTTTTTTTGAAATGTTGATTTGAAGTGTCAGTTTTTGCATTAATTTTACTAAAGTCAAACCTGAACAGATGAGGATGACATTTTGTTACACATAAAATTACACACGTGTGTGTGTTCTTGTATACATGGTTTATGAGGACACAAATGTGTATAATAACATGGGTATTACAATTTCACTTCATGTGTCCTCATGAACCAAATGGCTTAAAACTTTTTTTTAATTTTCCTGTGATGATGGGTAGGTTTACGGGTAGGGGTAGTGTAGGGGGATAAAATGTACAGTTGTACAGTATAAAAACCATTATGTGTATGGAGAGTCCCCGTAAACCACAAGTGTGTGTGTGTGTGTGTGTGTGTTTGAGTGGGTGTGTCTGTTTTGTACACTTATGTAACCCCTTCCTTGCTGTTCGTTGTTTTTTTTTTGTTGTTGTTGTTTGTTTTTTTGCTTTCTGGCAGAATTATTTATTTTATTTCACACATTTGCAAAATAAACTTGCTCTGTGTTATATTCTTCTTTTCTTATTTTTTCGTATTTCCCATTCATTTCCTATGTTCCTATATTTTTGACCGTGAAGGAGCCAAGTGTGAGTTGTTGTTTTTTTACGACCCTTTAACATATCCAAAATATGTAAAAAATTCAAAACGCAAAAGTTTTCAGTCATTTTTGACCGAAGAGGCCCAGAGTGTTACATTTTCTTCCTGTAATGTACATATCACAATATTTCTCATTTAAATAATTTTCACCCAAGGCATATGCAAATTAAAGGTACAAGGCCTGGCTGAGTTGCATTAGTAGTATGTTGTCACTATGTGCAAGAGACGCTGTTTTTTCCACCCTGGATCTAACGTGGTTATGGTAAGGGGTGTGAAATTTCCCAAACACGCTTGAAGCGGTTGACCAACCACAAAAAAACTGATCCAGCCGACCAATCAGAACACATTGCCTTTTCAGAAGGAGGGGCTTCATAGAGAAAGGAACTAAACAGGGGTGTGTTTTTCCAAAGCGAACTATGGTCGCAAGTTCTGTTGTTACCAATAGAGTTCAATGGGACTTACGATCATAGTTGACTAACAATGCTTTCAGGAAATGCACCCCTGAGCATTACTAACAGGTTGGGAAGAGAGGTGTTGCCACAATGTCAAATTTTGAACATTCAAGCTTGAAAACCAAATCAAGACTATATAAAAGGGCAAAATAGATCCTCTTTAACTGACAATAGCTATTTTTATTGTGCATTGTGCTACCTGCATTCTAGCTTTCAAATTCAATTAAAAACCCACCTCTGGCTACTTTTAAAGCGCTGATTTTAATTACACCCACATTTTGATGAAGAAATCCATTCTATATAAACAAATACAAACCTTAGACACAAACAAATGCTTGACATCTTTTACTTGGCACCATGGATCTATATGCACACCCTGTCTGGACTCACTGTGTTCAATAAGTGCAAGGCGATGTGAAAGGTGTGAGTGACATGTTTATTTTAGTTCACAATTAGTCTCGCCAAACCCACAGCACTGATCTCTCGCCCATGTTTGCCTGTTGATTGACTTGTACATGCTCCAACTGTTGCATCATTGTGAGCCAACAGCCAGAGCAGCCAGAAACCTATACAAAGGATCATAAAAATTCCACATAAATCTGAGTGCAAAGCTCAGCTTATTCTCTACTCATTTGAGGGTTGGAACTAAATTTGTTTTATGATGCCTAAATATATCACAAACAGACTTTAATTTTGATTGTAGATAGTGGAATGGCTCATCATTGCTGAACTTTATGATGGTGTTGTATCAGTTGCATAACGCTGGGAAAACACAACCTCCTTTGCAAGACTGTCTGAAAGAAACCATGCTTTATTCTGTGCTTCTTCAGCAAATGTTAATTGTATTTCAGCCCAACTGGACCGATGTTATCGCATCACTGTCAAACGCACTTACTTCCATTGTGTCTGCTTTGATGAATAGGTGTAAGATCCAAAATGAACATCATTAAACATCTCAAGCCATCTCCGACTGTTCCATTGGTTTAAAGGGGTTTTAGGCACTGTTTGGGAGGCCAGTTGATTATCCAGCTAAGCACAAATTAAAATGAGCTACTCACCAATTGACCAGCAAGTTTATCTAGGGTAAATCGATATATAAAGTCAAGACACAGTCAACACATTCTTATGGCAATTCGTAACTAGTTTATGTTGTGGTGAACTGTTGGCTAATTTGTACAAATTCATTCATGTTTTCGTATGATCTGCTTACCCCACATAAAGGTTAGAGGTAGATATTCATGCTTATTTTATTTTCCTAACAATCGTATGTGAATCACAAAATCACCACTTTGTAAAATAGTCACGTTTTCCCATGAGATTGGGTCGATCAAGACGATCAATCCCGTAGCAGGATTATTTCATTTACTAGTGAAAGATGGAATACATTTTATCAGAGAAAAGCCTTTTCAACTTCAAATTTATTTATTTAATTATGTTGTTACAAAAGTGTATTTTGGACCATTGTTACACATCATCCCCTTTTCCCCTTTTCAGTCAAACTGATAAATCATGACTGACCATCTCAAGGATTCCAAACACATATAGCAGATCATTTTAAGATTTTTATTGCTAGCAGGTGATTAATAATACAAAAAAACAAACCATGCCCCCTTCCCCAACTTTCTTGCTCATCCACCTTTCTCTGGGGATATCTTTTGATTGAATATATTGATTTGCTTGAGGCCAGCTAGTAGCCTGCCACAGGGATTCAGAATAAACCTTCACATCGAATGAACACGGCAGTAAGCAGTAGAGTCCTGCATCCCAAACAGGAAGCCAACTCAACCAACCTGTTGGGACTTAAACAAAACCTTGCCTTTTACAAAACAAATTCAGCTCATGTCGGAGGTGCAAGAAACAAGTTATTCCTTAAATAAATGTCAAAGCAGCAAACACCTTAACACACATGTCTGTTTAAATAAATGTCTTTTTTTATGATACTCAACAAAGCTGGAATATTCAGCAGAAAAGATTTCTATACATTCTATACAGTCTTTCCACCCTGTTCACAATGAATATGCTAGTGAATTCAACACACAACAGTCACAGAGTGGTAAAATGCTTCCTCCTGGTGGACATATCTAGATATACTGTAAAAGCTATGTGGTTTTGTTTTGAGACAAGAATGTCCAATCCTGCTCCTTGAGGGCCAATTTCCTTTATCTCCAACACACCTGTCCTGTGAAACATGAGACATGATAAAAGAGCTCAAAGACTTGTAGAAGCAAGCTAATATGACATGGCTGCTTCAGAAAATGTGTTTTTATCTCACGTTTGCTTTTGTTAACACTATCACTTATGTTTAGGTTAGGTTTTAGTGTAGGCGCTAAGTTATTTTCAAACCCAATGGAGAATCAACATTTAAGCACCACATATCGGACATTTAATTTCTGAACTGCTGTGATACATAAAGTAATGTAATAAAACATTGTTCATCTCTTTCGTATTAAACTGAACACATTTTTAGCTCCACTTACTGGACATTTCACTTTGAAAGTGTTGCGAAACATGCAAGAAGCAACTTAATATCATGTTGCAGCAATGTCGCTAGAGGCAAATTTGGTTAGGATATATTTCTATCTGGCCTGACCTCTAAAAATTATTTTCAGTGATCAGAATCTTAAAGAATTTAACAGTTATGCTTCACGAGTTTGCGTATTTGAATATGCGTATTTGGTGTGCTGTCGTGGCTCTTTTATCATGACTCCAAGCTCTGAATGTGACCCGAACCCAGAGTACAACCCTTTTTCCCTGGCTGGGATAGGAACTTGCTGCGAGTGAGGAGTCAGGGTGGTGGAGGGATGCAGAAAAGACTCTCGAGGAATGAAGGTGAGTCGGCTATATATATAGGCCTCCCTTCATGCTGATTTGGATAGATAATTTGAACATGTTCCTCTTAAACTTTGTTAATAAAACAATTTCTGGTTCTTAATAATTTCATTGATGATTATTTTAGTGATCTTGAGGAGACACATTAACTGGTGACGGATATGTACTAAAATAACTACTAAACAACAACAAAAATTGCTAACATTTAAGTTCCATTACAACAAACTGAATGTGAATGTTTAACATGTTGTCATTTAAACAAACAATCAGTATATAAGTGGGTATTTACAAGGCACCATTTTCAACTAAAAACTGAAAACTGTATGCATTTTGGTCATTAATTTACACAACAACAGTATAAATGTTTTGAGGGCCTGAAAATGCAAACTTCTGAAAAAAATTTTTTTGAAAACAATACCGTTATAGTCTCTTTGTAAACTACAAAAATGCAATGACTTCACACACATACGAATTACATGTCCAGTCTATAGGCATGTAGTGTTTTTTTTTTTTTTACAGAGTGACATCGCCAACTACTGGCCTGGCAGCAGAATACAGTGTTTTTATTTGTTTCCGCAGATCCGTGTGAACAAGGACTGTTTTAACAATGTCACGCACAGTCCTACGTCACCGGACTAATCTTAACGATACTTTAGACCGCGATGGAAATGCAGACAGCAATTTTCTCTGTTCTGGGGGAAAAAAATTTCCGGGGAAAAAACTTCCTGGGACAAATTGTTCCAGGTAATTTCGGTGGAAACGAGGCTTAAGAGTAATTTGTGAGACTGACTCATCATGCTCTATGTTTGTTGTGTGCAGGACAACCCAATGGACCTTAATCAAGTTAGACATCATGTTTAGGTTAATGTTAGTTAGGCGCTAACAGATGCAGAGCTAGAACTTCCACGGCTCTGTCCGCTGTCAAAAGAACTTTGTTACTGGTGAGGTGAAGGCTTGGAAAGTGCACGTGAGGCAGTTTCCCATCCCCGTCTGTTTCTTGATGCCAACTGCATATATTTCAATCACTTACAGGCTATGAGAGTAGGTGCGTGTTTGGGTTAACCAGACTTGCATTCGCCCCCCTCAGGCATGCAAACAGTTTGGTCCATGCTGACGTGGACGTGATTTACAAGGAGGAGACTGAGGGCTGTCATGTTGTTCTGGAAACCTGAATGAATATCTCACATCTGCTGAAACTTTGTGCCATGGGTGGAATTTTTTTTTTCCTACTGGAGTTTCTGCATGGGTTCCAGCAGGGAATCGCGGGGAACCTGAGACAGCTTGTTGCACGCTATGGCAGACCCTGGTGGCTAAATTCAGATTGATGGCTCACTGGGATTGGCTGAGCCATGAAGCTGGCGAATGGAGGGGGATGGAGCCTTTGGAAGCTCCACTTAATACAGTTAGCAGATACTCCTGCTTGGCCATGGCTTTGAGTTATATCAACAGCTCTCACCCTCCCTGATGAGAGGACTCTAAATACACACTGACACACACATGCACACAGACACTTTAAGCGCTCCTGCAACCTCTCATCGTGCCAAAAACCTGTCACTGCGAATGTATTTAGCATATGGTAAGTTTGACATTAACATAGGGAAGGGAGAAGGATCAAGAAAGGACAAGGAACGAGAAAGGAGTACAACTAGTGAATCGTCGTCTTGTGGAAAAGTTTCCTCCTGATGGATGGCTCTGGCGTTTTTCCAGAGAGGAAATAGTCACATTCTTCTTAAAGCAGTGCTGCGACTCTGCCGGATGGAGTTCTGAAATACAGCCCAACAGAGAGCTCCGCTTATAACTGAAACACATTTACGAGCCCCATCCGTCATACTTTCAAACAGAAGCGTCGGCAGATGGAAGTGGGAAAGTGGGGGTGAGGGGGAATTCTCTCTGCCATGATGAAGTCGTTCCTTGACTCCTCAGCCTTGACTCAAGGGCTCATGCCAATTCTATAATCCATAGATTACTAGTTTTTAACTAGTAACTGGTGCTGTGGGTAATTATTTCATTACTTTCTCCTAACCCATCTTAAATAAGTAGACACACGTGTAACTAAAGCATTTGCAGACTGAGGTCCTGAAAAGTGTAAACACTGTGGTGATTTCCAAAGTTTGTTTGTTTGATCATCCTTACCTGCCTGACTCAGCAACAGCTTAACCAATGGTGTGAGTTTGGGGTGGGTCTAATTGTTCATCTAACCAATGGCAGAAGAGGGGTGTGTTTGGAAATCCTAGTCTTTTTTTTTTGTTTTTTTTTGTTGCTTGCCCTGCATCCCAGTGTGCATACTATCCATCCTAAATAATATGTGAGAATATTAATGCTGCCTTCATGTGCTATCAGGAATTTCCTTGTCATGATTACGAGCTTGTCACACTGAATTGCTTTGTTGTCGGAAAGAACAGGAATCATGGATGACACCAGGTTTATTCTTGCCTATTCATTGGGAAAATCTTATTAAAGCCAAAATGATATTTAGCATCCCATTCATTGACAACCACATAATTCACCACGCAATCTAATTCCGGAATTTCGGTCAAATACAGGGTATTTTTGATTATTCATGTATGCAAATGCCAGTAAGAGCTGTGCGTGTAAACCTCACTCTTCTGATCTCAAGAGGCGGTCTAGTAACTGACGCTAGAGACTGTGGTCTTTAGCCTTCTTGTTAGAGCGCCCGACTCCCATGCCGGCGGACCGGGGTTTGAGTCCCGCAAAGAACAGGTGGTATGAACAGGATGAACTGTACGCGCACCGCCGGTTTTTTGAAACCGCACGTAATTTGTATGCACAGGTCGCACATGTGCATTTCATTTTTTTTTATTTTTACAATAATTAGTTTATCCACAAGGTGGCAACCTTGCCCTGGGGTTGTCAAAACAACAAGCTTTAACACTTTTTCTCTTACTGAAAATTAGATAATTTACAGTGAAATCCGTATTCTTTCAGGTATGACACTAGTGTAAGCATCACTGTAAATACTTCTACATTACTCTTGTCAACGTAGTCCATAGCTGCAACAAAAATGGATCTTGACTTTAGTGGTTATTTTGGGAAAAACAGTAGGGGGGGCATTTTACCCCAAGGGGGCATTTCCCCCCCCACTCTACCCGACTTGCTATTCTGTTACTCATTAAAAAGTATCTACTTTTTCTTCACAAAAACAGTGATACTTTTAAGGCATAGTATAAATAGGTCCCAATTCACCCATCCCACCAATTCACTGCACACAGCATTGGTAATCATTATATTGCAATCTGCACTTTGTTTGTAAGCATTTAACTTGTTTATTTATGTTTAATTATGTGGTCACACTAAGTTTAGGCTCCAATTCTCACTGTTAACTACTGAAGGCACAATATGTACGATTTTTATATTAAAATATCCCAAAACCACTTGCACAGTGTTATATATTTCGTTCAGCTGTGTACTTACATTATCCTAAATGTTTCCAAGAGTATGTAAATTCAGAGAAATTCACAATTTTAAACAGTGCCCGTCCCTCCCTCGTCACTTGTCGCCTATCAATGACGTAATATCTGCGTTATCCCTGGTTTCCTTGTACTGCATAGTAACCATTGCAACAGGCGCAGACAGCTGCGTAACGTCTAGCGGCACGCTGTTGTTGTTTCGTTCAAACATTATGGACCATGGTAAGCAAACTTTGGGACAAAAGTAGAAATAAAACGAGGATCAATATCAGCGTGGTGTTTCTGAGATAGTGAGAGCTTTGCTACAACTTTGACTTGACAGACACGCCGCTCTTGCATGTTATTAGACAAGGTAAGCAAATGTAGGCTACATAAGACTAAACAATGTTATATAGTTCAGTGATACCAGTTTAGTATGATAGTGTAATGTGAGACCAAGTGAAGCAGTGCTCGTAGGGACTACAACAAGCTTCTTCCCGGGTTAGTGAGAAATGTCCAGTTTCATTCTAAAAGTTGTAACTTCTTCCTGAGTCTCTCCATCAGTGTCGACTCCGGTTTAAACAATGTAAGGCTGAACACCGTTACTGACAATCCTCATTTTGGCTGCGTGAGATTCTCCAGCTTTGTTGCTGTTGAGCTACCGAAGCATGAGCTGTTAAAGCTCCGCCCTCTTCTGGAAAGGGGGCCGGGAGCAGCAGCTCATTTGCATTTAAAGGGACACACACAAAAATGGCATGTTTTTGCTCACACCCAAATAGGGGCAAATTTGAAAAGCTATAATAAATGATCTGTGGGGTATTTTGAGCTGAAACTTCACAGACACATTCTGGGGGCACCAGAGACTTATATATCTTGTAAAAGGGAATTCCCTTTAAAATGATTTTTTTTTTTTTTTTTTTTCTGTTACAATAACTGAGGTGTTGTAAAAAGTTTAGAAATAGGTTGTGTGCAGTCTGTCAGCAGTTAACAGAAGGCAATCAAGTGTTCTGTGTACAATGTGATTTCATTGGCCAGTAACAGCTGTACAGTTAGTGGGGTAAGAATAGATTATCCCTCATACAATGAAATGTTTGTGCCACTTTTGCCTGATACAAAATGTCAAGGATTCAAACCAAGTTTATTATACATAACACTGAGAAATGTTGTCTAAAAGTTGAATCTTCAAGATGAATAAATAAGTGCATTAGGCAAGGTGAAAGCAAGATATAAATAATAGACTGAAATGGATTTTAAATTTGTCAGGCAGCTTTTTTCCGACTGCATTTCCAGATGATGTTTTGTTGCTCCGTGGCGGCCTCAGCAATGTTTTCCCCTTGCTCTGGGTCCAAAATGTATGAAATCAACTTTCCTGCACGTTCTCATTAGCCAGGAGGAAGCCTGGCCCACTGTTTGGAGCTCTGATGAAGTGGTGCTGGGAAGAGGTGAGCTTTATTCCCCATGTATCAGGTCCTGACAGCTGGGGAACTGATGTTGGCTCTGGCCCCCTCCGCTGAACCTCTCTGCCACTGTAACACACTAATGAGGCCCGTAATAGCTGTCATTGTCCATTGAGCTGCTGGAGGAGAGTGGGGAGAGACTGAGGGCGGTTGGTGGAGAAAGAAAGAAAGAAAGAGAGAGAGAGAATCCTGGAACAGGAGCATGTTGCTGTGCAGAAGCTTGTTGTAGGAAAAACAGCTTATAGCCAGGCCCACTTGAAATCTGCGGCCACTGAACTAAGCAGAAAACTGCAGATTAATGAAATATTTGGGGTAATTAGACATGGCTTAACATTAATAAAATATTAATAAGACTGGATGAGCCATGTTAGAAGTTATTTAAATTATGTTGCTTTCAAATAGAAATACATTGTCATGGTTACATGTGGTAAATCCAACACAGATGGCACGTGACACAATTATGATACAAAGAGACTTTAATCTCTACACATCAAGCGTTAACAATACTGATCAATGAATTGAGGGAACTAAGGGTATATATACACTGAGAATGGTCATTTACAGAAACAAGAAACAGGTGAGAACTAATTAGTAACCATAGAAACCAACAATGAACTAGAACACAGGCAAATGGAAACAGCACGTGCACTATGGAAAAACGGAAATCTTTGTACGCGTTTTGGTATTCATTTACACAACGATGCCATTTTAGGGGCCTGAACACGTGCAACGTTTTTGAAATTGATACCGTTATTGTCTCTGTGTAAAGTACAAAAAATTGAATTTGTAAAAACGGGGATGTCATGCACATGAGTATTACGGGTTCAGTCTCTAGGAGCGTAGTGTTTCTATACAAAGCGACATCGCCAACTACTGGCCTGGCAGCAGAATACAGCATTTTTAGTCGTTTTCGCGGATCCATGTAAACGGGGAACGTTTTGACAACGTTGTCAGTTTTTAGCACATCAGTGTTGTGTAAACGTACCCTAAGGTGTATATATACACAGAATGGTCATTAACGGAAGCAAGGACCAGGTGTGAACTAATTAGTAACCATAGAACCAACAATGAACTAGAACACAGAAAAAACAGAAACAGCATGTGATAAAGAAACTAAACAAGTCATAAAAGTGACATAAATATAATGAACAAGATGCCCAAAGAAGTTCCCACCAAAGAAGTGTTTTACATCTATTTTTATTATTTTTAAAAAAAAGACACATTTTAGATTTTTTTAAATCACCTATCCCATACAAAGATTGCACTTATTGTAAATATTCACATGTATACACATAAACAGATGGAATCAGTTTTAAGTTTTAAATATCAAATATTTTTGTTTGTATTCTGAAAAAGCAAGTACAGCAAATGTTTGTAAATGGTAAAGGTAAATGGAATGCAGCATAAGCAAGAGAGAAGTGTTTCACCGGAAGATGGATTTATTATATTTTAATTAAAGATTACTTGGTCAATAAATGAAAAAAAAAAAAAAAAAAAAAAATGAAATGCAGGATAAATCAGTAGATCAATATCATGGATTTAGAAAACAGATACTGTGCTGACTTTAAAAGTGCTGCTGTGCCACCAAACGGAATTACGTTTTTTTCATTAGCTTGTCATAGCAACATTGCCTTGTGTAATGCCAATGCCATTAAATGAAATGGGATTATATGTTTTCTGCATATTGGAAGATAGTGAAAGTGTATGGGAACCTGTTTGGGGGAAAACAAAAACACTTAGCCTATATGTGCATTTGTTCGACACTGTATTTTCACACAGCATTTTAGACAGCACACATACAGTGAATAGTTTTCTTTTCCTCTTATTTTCTGTCTTTTAATATCATGTACATATTCTAAATGATTAGAGAGTGTATCTAGGTTCTCTGGGAATTAAAAGGGTAAACTGGGCGGAATGAATCCCGCTGAGTGGATCCAAGGTTTATAAACAGTTTGACCTCATAAACCACTGAGGGCTGCATTCACAGGCCAACAAAAGCAGCCAAAATCTTATGTAAAGATTATTTAGCCCTGGTTTATTTACTAATCAGGGGTGTATTAGAAACCACCAGCCCTGAAAAAAAGAGAGAAAGTCAATTTAACCACTTCAATAAGAGCCCAGTCTACTGCTCATAAAGTCTATATATTATGCTCTCAAAGGCACTTAAATGTAAAAATCTGTAAGACTGATACAGTATGTTAGTAAAGTAATAGAGTGGTTAGCAATTTAGCACTTCCGGTTCCATCTTCCCAAAGTCAATGGGTTTTTTAAATGGGATTTTGGTTAAGTGGCTGAACACAACCTCAAGACACTTTTCACATTTTATTCAACGACATAAAATACATCAGTTTTACCCCATTCATGATTTTTTTTTAAGCTGTTACGCGTCTTGAAAAGACGGTTGCTAACAAGTGGCAAATGGGACTACAGAGGCAATCGGGAAGATTAAACGTCATCACACCGAACAGGTAAACTCAGTCCGCTTTTACAGCATCATTATGCTCTTAAATTGTGCTCTTATAAACTATTCTAACTCAGGGAGACTTCTGGGAAAATGTTGTAAATAAAAACTGAAAGAGTTTTTGGAAGCTTAGTGATGGTGACGTTCAACTCATGGGACTGTGGTGTAGTTTGTTTATAGCCAACCTTTGGCTTTTTATATCTGGCGACTGCATTTAGGCTTCAAAATTCATAAAAGTTGTGTTCATCTGTGAAAATGATCTTGATGGACAAAACGTGCTAGTATCACAAACTTTTGTTGATCACAGAGTTTGTTTTTTGCTGTGTCAGTGATTGGACGAACGCTGCATGTTTACATAAAGGCTCTAGCATTGCGCATCCCCATATTGTTGACTGTACTATAAAGTTTATCAGTAATAGACTTTTCAGACAGTAAAGGTGAAGCCCAGGGTATACTTTATTTTGTTACGTGTCTGCTAACGCACAGCCTTGCAAAGTATAGACTATTCACTTTACTCTTAAGGCCTGTACACACCGGACCAATATCGCACGCGCTTATCGCCACCGTTTTTCGAGACGTTTTTTTTCATATTCACTAGCTGACAGTATATGGCGCTAACGGTAGTGCAAATAAACATATTTATGATATTAATAAAGTTTAAAAAGATAAAAATGCAGATATAAAATGGCATATGAGAGATGGTAGTCAGAAACGGTGGTGCAAATAAGTCACAATGACAGTAGTGCAAGTGAACGGTAGTGCAAATAAACATATTTATGAAATAGACATTCTCAACTATATTTCTTGAACGTAAAAGAAAAACTGTAAAAATACAGAAATAATACACATCTATCGGTGTGACCAAGAAGTGGCAAAGTACCCATAGCGTGCATCTTAATCAGCTCCCTAGTTCAGTAGTCAGAGCACTGATCAGGGAGTCGGCTACATTCATTTATACTGATACACGACCTAGGAAGCTAGGGAGCTGTTTAAGACGCAGGGATAGTTTGTAGGGCTCTTCCTCGTCTACTTACTTCCTCTTCGTCGTCTTGGTATCAGTGTGTGCCAAGTCGTGTTTTACTGTAGCTTCAGCAGCTACATGCACGTGAACAAAAGCGCCAAATTTCATTGGTCTGCCAGTTTTTAACGTGGCGCGTCAAAACAGAAAAACGAACCCGAAGCGTTTTTAAAAAAATGACGCTTTTACGCCTGCCGTTTTTCGCGTCGGTGTGCACATTCACATTGGCGCCCTCTGTTTAGTCACGAGGCGTTAAACGTCGGCGATAATTGCGCACAATATTCATCCCGGTGTGTACAGGCCTTTAAGCGTAAACACAGGCGTTCGAGTTTTGAGCAATCTTTCACCACAAGTTACAACCCATGAAGTACACACGGTACAAAGTACACATGCGTACTCTTCTGATGACGAAATTTGCGTTTCGTACTGTACCCTGAGCCTCGCGTACGCATAAAAAGTGAAGTATACTTTGAGCTTAAGAATGAAACGGTCTTCTTCACTTAAGTTGTCACATTTTCTGTCACGGTTTGACATTTTCCCTGCTGAAACTGCTGTTTATACGTATGCGCTTTATTTCTGTGACTGTCCAAAGCACGTGAATATGAGGCACGCGGCTGCTGTCTGTTGCTAAGCGTTCACACTGTACGAGTTTGGCACCACAATGCGGTGTTAACACTGCAGAAGTGGTGCTGCTAACCCTGCTCCGGAGCTGGGTTTCATAATCCCGGGTAAAAAGCGGCACTTCTAATGGCTCGTTTCCACCGGGCGGTACAGTACAGTACAGTATGATTCGGGACGGTAAACCCTGATCCGGGTTGCGTTTCCACGGCCAACAGTACCGTTACTTGATAGGCGTGGTGTATGCAGGAAAGCAGCGATCGACATCATTCTTGCATGAAGAAGAAAGCGACACAGTAAACAACAATGAATGACATACAGCAGATCTTGTTCTTGCTTCTCAGCATGTACAATGATACACTGCTGCATGCCGACATTGTGTTGCAACAGTATATTTAAAAAAAAGCAGCGCCTCTTGTATTGTCATTCCCCTCGTAGCACGCGCAAGTGACAATTCTCTGTCAACCAATCAACGTTCTGCAGTGAGTCTAGCTCCACCCTTTAGCTACTGGTGTCATGAGAAATCGAGTCCCCCCAGGAATCGGGTCTCCTTTAGGACCCAGGCGGTAATGCCTGATCAAAAGTTGTTATTGTGATATCTTGACTAATTATAACCTATTTCACTATTGTATAATGTTTATTACATTAAGCGCACAAACAACATTCTTGAAATATAAAATGAATGCCTATGCACAATAAAACAAACTAGAAACATGCTTGATGCTTGATTTCACAAACTATAGCTTCAGTTATATTCTAGTATATGAACCAGGCAATTTAAAATACATTAATGGTCATCATAACGCATTTTAAACAATATAAATGATAACGTGATTTTACATTTTGTAATTATAATCAGATTCCAGTTAAAAACGAGGTTTAATGACAATGCCCTGTGGTTAAATGCAGTATGAAAAGTCCTATGAGGTATAGCTATCATTCATGCCCATAACCCAAACGGTGCATGATGAGTTGCCAGAGTTTAGAGCTTATCTGTTGAGATCAAGGTAAACAATTCATAAAAGATACCTTTCAACTCAGAATGTGTTGGATCCTGAACCAATACGAATTCTCAATGCAATTGTATTTCTAATGCTAATTCCTTAGATATCTTTTAATATGTAAATACACAATGTGTTGCATGAACACATCTTTTTATTCTATGTGAACTTAGCATCTGCAGAACAGTTTTGCTCTGTCTTGCGTCAGCTGCTACTACAGTAGCCTACTCTGTGTGGGCACTGCTCCTCCAGAAAGCATAAATATCTAATAGATAAGTGGCCCAGAGAAGAATTTCAGATATCCATGTGTTGTTCTGTGTCAGAGATCAGGTGCAAGTCAGAGCAGAATTAACGACAGTAGAAACGAATCATAAAATGCTGCGTATCTATTATAAATGTTATAACAAGCATACATATGTGGTGCAATTGAAATGGATAATAATCAGCAATGTGTTGAGACATGGCAGACTGAACATCAATAGAGACCTGTCATTTATTAATTTGCTTCTTGTGCCACCTGCTGGTCAGATGTTAGTATTGCAAACATTTACATTCCACAGCAAGAGTTTAAAGCTCCACACATAATTAAAGACACCTGAACAAGCCAATTACAGTCTTCAGGATTCAGAATCAGGCTGGCAAGTGTGTTGGAGCGGGGACAAAAAAAAAAAAAAATTAAATTAAAAATGTATTTCTCATTGTTAATTCGGGTTAGATAATGTATTAACTACTGTTAACAGATGAGTTACTGTAAAGTGTTAACGTTATGTTTTCACTACTTTTTCTTGAGCCTAACTGCAACTTTTATGTTAATTTCACTTTACTTTTATGGTTACAGTTGCTGTCTTTATCTGAAATTAAATATGCAGGACAAGTTTTTGCGAGCCGGCTGATATCTTGTGGTGGTTACTAATGCTGCCTTCACATGCTATCGGAAATTTGATAATTCCAACTTCTGAAGTCGTGATTACGTGCTCATCACATTCATTCGAAATGGGAGGGAGTTCGTGTGCAATTTTTACTTGGGAAACTCGTATTTACGATAATTCTGATAGCACATGAAGGCAGCATAGGTACAACTTGTAATACCAGCCAAATAATTTGATTACCATATATCTGTTACTTAACTCTTTCCCCGCCAGTGTTTTGATCATTTTCACAACAATTTCATGACTCCCAGAATATTTTGAATATCTGAACATATGTGCTTCTGCTTTTAAACACACAAAAAAAGAAAACATTTTATTCTAGCTTCATGCATTCTTTTTATCAACACTTGAATGTATAAAATAAAAAAACACTTCAAGTTCCATAAAAAAAGCAACTATTTGAACAAAAAGCTGAGAAAACCATGTTGTTGTTGTTTTTTTTTCTTTCCAAAGACTACAATGTGCACATGCAATGCTTTTATCGCTTGTTTCTGCTACTTTTTTGTATCCAGAGATGTTGTACTCTGTGCTCTTCATACCGAATAACAGTGAAAACTCGGAAAAAAATTCCGGCAATGGTGGGGAAAGAGTTAAAGGGGTCATGAATTGAGAAATCAAATGTTCCTTTATCTTTTGACATAAGAGAGATTATTGTACTATAAAAATATCCTGTAAGTTTCAGAACTCAAATCCTTCTTGTTAGTCCAAAAACAACTTTTCTTGAAACCAAGCTCCCAAAATGACTGGTTTTGGATTGTGTCTCAGTATGACATCATAGTGCGATGAAAGACCGCCTCTGCAGTAGAAGATCAACATCTGCTTCTACATCATTGCCTCTTTAGCCCCGCCCACGGTTCACGCATGTCATGTAGTAATAAATATGAGAGAGCCACAAACACAGGATTAGTAGATCAACACAACGATAGAGATGCCTCTGAAGATTACAAGACATTTTGCAGTGCCAAGTTGTGGAAAAACACAGTCAATGCATTGCCTTCCTTGTGAATTTTTTATAAAGTTTGCAAATTTTTTTTTTTGTATTTACTTAATTTTACTGCAGATTCATTTTTAAACAAGACAGTTCGACACAGGCGTAATGAAAAGATAATTGTTAGGGATGCAACGATTATAAATTTTGTTGGTATGATTATAGTCTGAGGAATAATCACAGTTTCACAATTATCATAATTATTATGCATTCATTAATTTCACAACACTACTAATGTATAAAATCACATGATTTAAAGTCTTATTAAATATATGGAACATATTAGCTATGTATTTCCCTTTAAAGAAAAAAAAAATGTAGTAAAATGGTTTCACGGTATGGTTTATCAGAGCTACATGCTTTCATTGACTCGAGCAGTATAATTCTCACATTTTAATTGTATTTATAACTACTAACTTAATAAAACAAGCTTTGTTACTATGAGGAATAATTACCTCAAAATGTAGATCTGTATGCTGGTACAAGGTACTTTATCTGAATAAAATACATAGGCTACAACTCTCTCACTTTTGTTCACGTGCCAGCGATTACCCCTCCGTGTGTCATACGTTAAAATACGTTCAGCCTAAGCAGTCTGGATATAGACTGCTTAGGCTTACTTTGTCATATACATACAGTTCTTCACAGCCGTTACATATCACATACCCAGCCCTTGACCAGACCCGCGGATATAACCTTGATCCTTGCATCACTACTACAGCACGCCTATATCAAAATGGAGTGTTTCAAAGAAAGAGTAAATATTTTATGTAAAAATATTGCTAATATTATAAGTGGACCTCAAAGAACAATAGGCATGACCCCTTTAACCCAGCGCTGGTCTGGATGGACATTTCAGAAAATGATCAGATTGGACCACTAGATGGCGCCAGAGTCATATACTGTATATTACTAGACCTGTGCATTTAAATTATGTTTGCCCAATGACAAAAGATGGCCCACAGTAAAAGGATTTTAGCATGGAATCTGAAAATGGATCCTCAAAACTGATATATTTAAAGAAGGCCTAAGCCATCAAGCACCCACTGGAGAAAGAACATAGGAAATGGTCAACAAGACTCTTCACTTTTTGGTGCAAGTCCACAAGTTCAGTCATTCTGAGAATTAAGTTCCTAAGGAAAGACAGCTGATGAAAACTGTTCTAGGGTACTGTGTGCATACTGTCATACTGTTTGTATTGCTTCATGCACTCAGTTAAATTGAAAGGTTTTAAACATAAAGAAGACGTGATGTTATGGTCCCTTGAGAGGCAGCCTAAAACTATCCATCCATTTTCTAAACCGCTTTTCCTATTGGGCCTCAGATCCTAAACCAGTTTCAATAAAAATGTGCCTTCATAGTAACCTGAAACTGCTTTCAGACAGTCTTCTAGCTTGATTAGCAATCTTAAGTAAGTACTTATTTTGAATAAGTAATTACTTCACGACGTTCTATATAGTATGAATGTGTATAGTATGAATGTAATTTGGATGTACTACATTCGCCATGTTGCCCTAATCACATGACCTTCCACTGTCAGTTGCATCACGTCACCGCCATTTACAAATCCTCTCCCATGGCCTCATGGGATAGTAAAGTGCCCATCATATGCACGCTTCAGGATCTAGCCAGAAGAAGTAGATCATTCCGGGTAGTTTTTGTCTGCTCTTTTATGAGTGCTGTGAATTCAGACATAACTTCTTTTGTCACACATTTTCGCCTACTATATAGTAGGGAAGTATGCAATTTCAGATGCAGTCCATGTGTCAAATAGCTGTGATGGAAATAAACTTCTCCATTAGGGGGAGAAGTCTCCATCACCTTAATATGATTGTTGTGAAAGGGAGACATCAAGTGGTGAGACTTGTACACTAAAAACTATCCTGAATCGACTGAAAAAGTTATTTCTGAGAAAAGGTCTAACCCTATTTGTTTGCAGATGCCACTTTTAAATTTATTTTGTTTTGTTTTTTTTTTTTCCATATAATGCAGTCACATTCAGACAAGTGTGGAAAAGTTTCCAAATACTCTTTGGGACCACTGTATATTTTGGATAGTATAAATAGTTACTAATTGCTTCTATCTAATGGACGTCTCCATCATACATCAGATATTATTCAACAAACAGACTTTTGTGTTTTATTGCTTTACTGATCACTGAATTTTATAAGAGACAAACCCTGATGTATTCATGAAGCTTTCATTCAGACAGTTCCCTCAGTACAGGTTGTTGAGCACATGGCTAGCGATGTATTTGACAGCCAGCATGGTCTCCTTACAAGTGGGCTTAATCTGGGACTCGGGCAGCAGGAAACCATAACGACCTTCGTCGCGCAGCTCAAAGGTGTACGAGTACTTCACACCCAGGTCGTAAGCCCAGTCATCAGAGCCACCAGCAGCAGGGTCTGCAATGAGAAGGGTCAGGTTTAAGGAAGCACAAATCAGCAAAAACCTGCTCACAACCTGCAAAATAGCTCTGAAACCTAACTTAGCATTGTTAGCTTAGCAACATGCTAACATCTTTTGGAATCAACTGTGATTTGTGAGGTTCCATTTAAGTTAGAAGATGTATAGACCAATGTACATTTGTGTTAGATAGATGCCTAGATGGAAGCAGGCAGCTCTCTTCATAGGTTTAGGATCAGAGCTTTTATCTTGGACTCTTTTTACTCACAGATGGTCGTAGCACCAGGGCCGCTAGTGTATCTGGTTCCGTACAGGGTGCGTAAAGCTGCAATAGCTCCCTGAGACACACTCAGCTGCCAAAAAAAGACAAAATACAAGTCAATACACAGAGTTGGGCCAGACTTACCACTCTAAGAAGCTCAGTTATATGAAAATGCAATGGACATTTCTGTAGTGTGCTACAATGCATGTGTGTATGTGTTAATAAACAGGTACCAGCTCTGAGTGGTCAGCAGCCAGGCCATATTTGTAGGAATATGGGAAGAGGAGCAACTGGGAATATGAGTGGATAGTCAGGTAAGCCTTGATGATAGACTTGTTGGTGCGGATGAAGTTGGCCAAATTCTTGGACTCGATCTCAGATTCTGGGCTGCTTCCACAGTAGGTGTCACTGCAAGGGTTGCTGGAAGCTCCAGTGGCTGGAAAGTGAACAGCATACAGCGTGTAAGGAGTAATTGACGACAAACATTGAATTATTGGAAAAATAATGTACACTCAATGTGGTTTCTAATAATTCAATAGTCTAGAGTCAGTTCCTTGGGCTTGGGGTTTGGGTTGATTTCAAATATTAACACTAGCTGCATTTACAAATTACCTAATAATCCGGGGGGCATAATAATCCATCGCACATGTACAATGATGTAGAGAGTGGAAGAAAAATAATGATTTACATAGAGAATAAAACCTAATTTCATGGGGAAAAATGGAAATGGATTGTTATATTTATTTGCTTGGTTAGTGTCTCTGTGTTGGTTTGGGTTCATTTGCTGTTGTAGGACCTTTGAAATAACTGAAATTATTTGGTGAAGTGATACGGAACTGTAATGCGGTCAAGACATGCCTGGAACTACTTTAGCTGTGTGTTTACTGGAAAGTAACACAAACATATTTAATGAATTACAGGGTAATATGGCCATATGTTACTGCACTCATAGAACACTGCCCAAGATTCCTAAATGATTCCATATTATCAGATTTCAAACAAACTGAATTAAAAAATCCCAGCTGAAAAGTCCATCTTAGAGCAGTGTGGTTTGGCTGGTTTGGTGCAGATCTAGCTGGCATGGCATTGTTTTTCACCAACAAACCTTTAGCTGGTGATCAGCCAGCATGTTCTTTGTGGTCAAAATGGTAGACCAAGGATGCCTTGCTCGTTAAGCTAGTCAACAATGTTGTGCGGACACTTGACTTGATTTCTAGTATACAGTATTAGTTTATCACAAGGAAGCATGTACTCACTGCACCATCCAGCATCAAAGTTTCTGTTGGGGTCAGTACCAATACAGCTGGAGCCACTGTTCTTGGATCTAGTCTTTCTCCACATCCTGTTCTGTGTGATCAAAACAAGAATTTTCAGATCATTATTTTTTACTCTTTACCACACATTAAAGTCAAAATACATGCACACTCTGTGTTTGGGCACACCCATTGCTTCTTTATTATTACTTTCCCCCCACATTTTAGAATGAATAGAAAGAAATAATATGAAACAATACAAATATGAAATGAAGTAATACCAATTAAGTAATACCATTGGTAGATACGCAAGTAGCACAGTGCTATTAGGTATGTAAGCTTGTTTCCGCCATTGAATACAAAAAAAAGTAATTGCGACTTTTTATCTCACAATTCTTATTTTTAGGGGCTCAACTGCGTAGCGCTGAAACCCTACTGTAATTGTTAAAATTTCTAAGATCAGCATTCTCCCCTAAAAGGGCAGACCAAACCTTAAGTCGTACAGATTTGAAACTTTGAGGACTGGTAGTACTCACACTGTCTACAACGTCACCAAAGCTCGCCTGATCGGCCTGACGAGGGCGCTACAGTGGTGAAAAGTACGAAATGGCTCATAACTCCTAAACTGTTAGGCGTAGGCTCAAGTGTCTCAAATTTTCGGGTACTTTTGCGAACTAGTCTTAGGTTTAGGTTTTCGGAACCAAACCAGTGCAGTGTGATTCTCTGGAGTCTGATTGTCAATAATTATCAAAAAATTTGACATTTCAATTCACGATCCCCAAGAACCACCAAAACGTTCGAAGTTGGCAGAGCCAGTTTTACTGAAATGGCTATAACTCGTGAACGGAATGAGATATTTTCACTATTCTCAGCGCACCTATGTAAGATCTTGTTCTGCAGTCGCGTGAAAAAGGACGCATCAACTGGCCACTTGGTGGCGCAATAACAGCAAAAAAACATGAAAATGGCTATAACTACTGCAGCGCTTGACTTTTTTGACAAATTGCCATGCAGTGTCTTTGTCCGGGGTGCCGTGACTGTCAATGAGGACATTGAGGTGTCTCAAAAAACATGTCTGCCATCAGCCAATGAAGTTTGAGCAGCTATCAGGAGGCAGAACGGAAAGAAACTCGCTGGGCCTGTTTGAATCACGGCCCTAGAGTAGAGACCAGCGCGGAACAGATTTTTCATTTGTTATTAAAGCATCAACATTCACAAACCACAGTTAGTTTTAACCGAAAAGTACAACTGTTGCGTTGGGTCCCTTGGATCCCACGGGAGTGCAGGTCTCTACCCTAGAGGCCTCTGGGAAATTCAAAAGAAATTGGCCACGAGGGGTACCTTCTCATTTTTCATTTGCGTAAAGGATTGCAATTTTTTGGTAGAACTCCTCATTCTGAGCAGCTTTACCTCTAAGACCGCCTCTGTCAATTGAATCGTTCATTAAATATTGGACATTATTTCAATAACCAACTTTTGCGAACTAGCCCTAGGTTTTTTTGGTTCAACCTCGATACAACGTGTAAAAGCTTTAAAAACGTATTTCCTATGGTAAATGCCCTGTATTGACTGTAAATGGTCTTTTCCATCTATGATCAAAATTGTTACAGATTTGCTATATAAAACATAATACTTTTTTTACGCATGTACTTAAAGACCTTAAAGCGCTTGAACCCCGATAATTGCTGCTCGCAGCTATATTTTTTTCTTAAAATTCTGACTTTTTTCTCAGAATTGTGTGATAGAGGCAACCTGCAATTATGATAGCAACCTGAGTCGTAACAAAGCACTGTTTGCCAGAGGAGAACTGGCCCCCCGACTAAGCCTGGTTTCTCCTAAGGTTTTTTTTTTCTTCTCCATTTTAACACCTGTTTAACACCTGTTTAACACCTGATGTCACCTGTTGGAGTTTGGGTTCCTTGCCGCTGTCGCCTTTGGCTTGCTTAGTCGGGGACACTTGACAATTGACATTCGATATTCAACAGTGCTTTGATCTGCCTGCATTGACATTATTCTTTAAGAGCTGCTGTGCAGCCAAAACAATGTACCAGTTATCAATGTAAAGCTGCTTGGACACAATCTACATTGTAAAAAGCGTTATATAAATAAAGGTGACTTGACTTGATAGGCTAAACTTTCAATTGGGAGTTATAAAGTCCAAATTGTGAGATATAAACCTGAAATTGGGAGTTATAAAGTTATAATTGTGTGATATAAAGTGACTTTTTTTTCTCAGAACGGAGAAACTCGCAATTGCGAGAAAAAAGTCTGAATTGTGAAATAAAAAGTCGCAATAACCCTTTTTATTATTTATTCAGAAGTGGAAACAAGCTTCCATAGTTTGGTGACGCAAAGAGTGAAAATTAGACAACGGAACACTTATTAAGTTGTGTCTTTTGTGTTGGACAGGTAAGGGAATTAATTATTTGCAGAGCGCTCACAAAAACTCAGTAGAATTTGTGTAATTTACATAAAACTCAGAGTCGATCATGCTGTTTGACAGATAGCAGTGAAGCGTCTAACACCATATTGGTATCGGTACTATTAGTAGGCAATACAGGAAGAATAACAATGCTAACGCTGGCTAAAGAAAAACTGAAAGTTCTTTTAAGGATAAGAATTTTGTCACGGTCACCGTCATGTTCTGTTTGTTTTGGCTTTCATTCATCACGGTGCTCCTTTGTTCTGTGTTCCCGCCACTCGTCAGTCACCGTGGACACTGCACTAATCATCACAGCTGTCTGTCATTTTAGTTAATCATCTGTGTATATAAGTTCCTGTCTTTCCTTAGTTCATTGTTGGATCTCGTATGTAAGTGTTATGTTCTGTTCCTGCCTTCATCTGTGTTTGCCTATTGGATTATCTAGTAAAGATTTATTGAGAGTTATCTTCCTTCACAGCCATGCGTTACAAATTTAGATCAAAACATTTTTTTTTTTTTTTAGAACATATTTCAATATACTGTACAATATGAATAATATATTGTGGCAACACAAATGTTATGAACCTACATTGGTCCAGGTGTATTCATAGCCATCAATGTTGAAGACAGGCAGAACAAAGAAATCCATTCTATCCAGAAGGTTGGTCATCTCAGGATCACTTCCATAGGTGGTCACAGCCTGACCATGAGTAAAATTAAGTTTAGATTGATAGATCTCTTAAATAAAAGACAAAAAGAAAAAGAAATGGTTTATCCTGTACCTCATTTACGAACCACTGACAGAAAGCAGGAGAGATCCATTCTCTGGCGTGAAAGCCACAGTCCATGAAGACAGCTGGCTTAGCAGAGCCTGTCCTCTTTCCAACCTGTCAGTGTATTATTGTTAAAACAACCATATTTAGTATTGAGTTGAACAATGTTATTGTATTGGTAACCAATGCAGATCATTTCAAAATGGTCATATATCAGCCAATTAATTGCCTAGCCAATACAATACATTGGTCAGTCCATCACCAAGAAAATTTCCTATACACTTTGGTAGATGCTGAGTTGATCACACACTTGTGAAAAAGAAGTGCACTTAATTGTACTCAATGTACTCAATATATATATATATATATATATATATATATATATACATACATTTTAGATTTAAAGTACACATTGAGTATTTTAAAGTTTATTATTTCTGTAATAAGTACTCTTTTTAAAAGTATGCTGTGCACTACTTTTTCACAAGGGTATACAGAGTTCTGTAAGCTGATTTACCAGGACTTTACCGTCAAAAGGTGCATGGGACGTCCCTCATACGTGTTCCCAATCACTTGCCTGCTGATCAAGTCAGCATTGGCAGAGCTGATGGAGACTGCCCAATCATTAATCTGAAGGTAAGAAAAAAAGACTAATTACACACCTGGAATGGAGAGAAGAAAAAAAAAATGAAGGGGAATTATGAGTGCACTGGCAGTCATACCGTCGCCCAGCTGTTGTACTTTGTGTAGTCATGGGCTTTTGTCTTCCTCATGTTGTCTGTCTGAGCCTCCACAGCCTCCTGGAGATCTTCAAACATGACCCTGCAAAGACAATGAGTTATTTTAAAACTTTACACCAGCTAATAAATCCTAATAATATAAAAAAATGACCTTATTTTGGGAGGGGAATGTCATTGTACCATGTCATTGTATGTTGTTACTCATTCTGAACCATAATATAAGTGGCAGGCATGAGCGTATTCATTTCAAAGTCTAAGGCAACTTGCGTGTTTGTGAAATGCTTACTTAGCTTCAATGCCACTCTGCTGTAAAATGGTGAAGACCAAGTCAAGCCCGGCTGCAGGAACATGAATGTCAACATTCATGCCAATGCTCACAAGGTCAGAACTGTCCGGCTTCCAGAAATCCACCTGTAGAGGGTGCAGCATGTACACTTACTGAAATTGTGGATGTGCAACCATGTGTCCTAGGCTACTAGGGCCCTATTTTAACGATCTAGGTGCATGGTCTGAAGCACATGGCGCAGGTGCACTTAGGGCATGTCCGAATCCACTTTTGCTAGTTTAACAACAGAAAAAATGGTCGGCGCATGGTCCAAAATGGTTGTATTCTCTTAATGAGCCTTGGGTGTGTTTTTGGCGTAACGTGACAGAGTGGCATCTCCCATTCCCTTTAAAAGCCAGGTTCGCTTGCACCATGGCAGACTGCTGTTTACATGGCAGAATTTGCAAGTGGAAAGACTGTAGGCGCACATTACTAATGCGACCTTTAAATAAAAAAAATACTGTGCAGTCAGTTTTCAGTTGCCTCAAAATAGCAACACGCCAACAATGCACCTGAATACGCCTCGTTTTCAGACCATGGGTGAACAGATGGACGCGAGTGCATTTGTTATTTAAACAACGAGGTTCTGGACGTGAAAATGATAACTGCATCGGGCTAGCAAAAACACTTGCCGGATGTGTGATATGGCCCCTAGAGACACTGTTTAAAACAAATATCATTAAAAATGATTTCAAGCAAAAAAGTGCATAGTTTAATAAACCTGTATTAAACATTTCTCATTTCTAGGTTTAATATGACATTTAGTGTCCAGATATTTTTTTGTTGTTGTTGTTGTTTAAATTTTATAATTGATACTGCATGCTATTTTTATATATATATATTTTTTTTTTTACACAAGTAAATTGCTGCCATATTGTGAAAATGGTTAGCAAAATGGCCATATAGGACTTTAGAATCAATAGATTTTTATACAGTCTGTTGATCTCAAAGTTCCAGAAGCTCTGAACCGCAAGGTGAATAAAGTATTGTTGTGTCTTAAAATGTAAATTAATTAATTAATTTAATTTAATTATTTCGATGGTCCACTTTAGACATTCGGTTACACATTATTTTAAGGTGAGGTAGTTACATTGTACTGAGTAATATTAATTAACTACATGTACTTACTATAGAGTTACAGTTAGGGTTAAGGTTTGGTTTAGGGTTAGTTACTTGTAATTATTCATAATTTATTCTTATTACTATAGTTAGTACATGTAATAAAGTGTAACTGCGTCAACTTAAAATAAAGTGTTACCAGACATTCTACTAAATACAAGTAACTTTGCAACTACATGTCAACTAACAGTCATTAGAGTATTAGTAGACTGTTAGGTTAGGGTTAGTTATTAAGGTTTGGGTTAGTAGAATAAGTTGACATACTTGAAAAGTTACTTGTAGTTAGTAGAATGGACTATCGAAATAAAGTGTTACCGAAATCCCTGTAATTTTCTCTTTCTCTGTATGTTTTTCTATGTAAGGTTTGACAAGTAGAGTTTTTTCTAGTTGTTTAATGACCTTTATCACTGGTAATATTGATACCATTACTTGTAGCCTGACGTAGATACATTTAATTGAGAGATTTACTTAGAAGACGCTGTAACATTACATACAATTTTGTCTTAATTTAGATTTGCAAAAGGTTCTTGTAATTATAATATTCAACAATAAATCATCAGATAAAGTAACAGAAATTTGCCATTTAAGCATTAGATTTCATGCTTGCAGATAGTGCCACCTGGTGGCCAAGGTTGGTTAGTAAAAAAATCTGTTAGTAAACAATTACCACAGATTTTTTTTTTTTTTTTTATGGACAAAAAGGTAAACACACACACACACACACACACGCTCTTCAGGGCTTCTGTACCAAATATGAATAAATAAATATTTTAAAAGAGTTTACATTTTACCTTGACTTTTTGACCCAGTTCCCTGATGATTGTCACATGTTCATCATTTAAAGGTGTCAGACGGAGGACTTTATCTCTAGTAAAGTGTGGAGAAAGATATTCTTTACCATCTTAGATATTAGCTCCACATAGTGTAATTTTTTTTGGTTCAACAGAGAAAAAATATGTTCAAAAATTTACCCCACAAATTTGGTTGGCTCACAGAGAGCAACAGCCACCAATCCCAAGAGCAAAAGGACCTTCATTTTGCCTGTATGGTTATGCTCCGCACACAGATCTCTTTTTATAATCCCGGGTCTTCAAGGGCCACCCAATCCTGACCTCCAGAATGCCTTCATATGCATCATTTATTATTCATCTGTTGCACATGCTGTTCAAGATATTTTTAGCTATGATTTGAGGTGACAACAGCTTCAAAAATGCGGCTCTTTTAATCATTAACTTGTTAAAAGGCTGATGCCTAAATGTTCACTAAGAAAAGAAAACCTTAACAGGAGACCATCGCTTAAAAAAAATAAAATTATTTTATTTTACTGTTCTTCTGCACGAGTCCCAAGCACAAACTATACTACGTGTACTGCTTGAATGTTAAGTGTAAATTAGTAAAAAAATATTTCCATGAAATGTAAAAAAAGAAAGGAAAAAGAAAGAAATGTACAAAACATTATTTTCTACATTTTTATGTAATGTTACAAGGTCAGAAATTATATTGCAAAACAAAAACATTCAACAAACAATCTAAAACTATTTTTGTATGTGTGTTCAGTGTACGGTTTTCACATTCATATTACCTTACAACATTTATCAACTTATTTACTTATCCAAAAAAAAAAATTTAAAATAAAAAAAAATGCTTGTGGCGGTTCTTTGCCTCCACATCATGCATTAAAATTGTTTAAAGCACAGCTAGCCGTGGATTATTCCTTACAATGTACTTATTGTGTTCATATTACAAAACACTTTTGCTGCTTTTAAGGTGGATACGGGTAAAGTTAGGGACAGGATTGGTGGTAAAGCTGGGTTAAAGGGTAAGGAAAGCGTCAACAGTGTAATTATAAATGTAATTACAGGTATTTTTGAAATGTAAAACATGTATATACACAACAAGTGCATTGTATCAAATGATTAATTCTAATGTTAGTACATAGACGCTTAATATAAAGTGATACCTCAAATATAATATTTAACATCCCACATTACTGTTGTACTGCAGTACAGTCCTAAATATGTTTAATATATATAGCTGTATTTACATCTTGGTTTTAGTAAAAGACATAGAGTTATTTAAAGCAAAGAAATAAGCAGAGTAACCAAGATAATTATATATATTGTATCACCTGTACATAATTCTTGCAATGTGCAATACCTTTTATATTACGTATTTATTAGTTAGTTAGTTTAATTTGTGGTTTTGGTCTTTTGTTGTGACAAGAAATTATTACAGAAAATCATATGTTTGCATAAACACAAATAAAACATTATGATCAGGATACATGGCTTATAATATGGTCACAATATATGGTCAAGTTTCCAGATTACTTAAAGGGTTATCAGTTACCCTCATGTCCTTTCCGTTCACCTTCGAAACACAAATGAAGGGGACATAAAGAATGAATAAAAGCCTAAATTAAATATGTTCATCACATAAAGTGATAATTTCTCTTCAGAAAATTTGGACTAAACCACTCGATTTATATGGATTAGTTTTACGATCTCTTTATGACATTTTTGAAGTGGTAGTTGCGTAGACTGTCAGTGGAGGGACAGAAATCTCTCAGATTTCATTAAAATATCTTCATTTGTGTTTCGCAGATGAATGAGGGTGAGTAAGGCCGTGTGTCCACCAAAGTGTTTTTAGCCAGCTAAAAACGCCTAGCTGTGGGCGCTTAAGAGCACTTTGGTAGCGCAGTGTTTTTTTTTTTTTTTTTTTTCAGTTGAGATGCTTTGCTTGCTATGTTATGGAATATCCACGGAAGTGTCATTTCACAGATAATTTGTTTCTGTACTGTTTCTATATATAATAGGTCGATACAATGTAAAGCATTAGCTCTGGCTCTTGTTTTAAATTATTTTGTTCCATTATTATGCTTCTTGTTGTCATCTGTTGACGTTGTACAAGCAGAACATGGTGGTTGGTTGGTGCTGTATTTGTCCCGCCCCTCCTTCACTGTGATTGGACGGCTGGGTACAAAGTGACAGTGATGAGCCTTGCGTTTTACCCAAAGTTGAAATTCTCCAACTCTTGGCGACCAGAAAAAAACACTCAGGATTCAGCGTAAAATAGACGCTCAGTGCATTTTTACGCTCCTGCCGCTTAAAAAAAACAAAAAAAAACACTTTGATGGACACAGCCTAAATGATGACATAATTTTCATCTTTGGGTGAACTTTAAAATTCACCACCTTGTGACTGGAGAAAATATAAATATTTGTTTATCTATGATTTATATATATAATTATGAATATATTTATTAATCTATGATTAACCTGTGTTCTTATGTGTCAGACTGCACCTACATGATGCAAGTATGTGTTGCATTCTCAGTATCAAAACCAGTATTAGCATAAACGAGTAGTCTTTTTCAATGGTCAGTTTTGTGTGTTTATAATGTTTATAACAAGGGCCTAAAACTAACTTTTTGCCACACCTGCCAATGGCTGGTGACTTAAGAAAATGTACTGGCCATATATATATTTAATTTTTTTTTTTTACTTTTTTGCAAAAACATGCAGTTATGACACCAAAAAGACAAAAAAGACTAAAGACAAGTCAATAATAAAATAAGAACAAAATCAAATTACAAGGAATAGCACAAATAAATACAATAGAACAATGATACAAATGAAATAAACTGGTTTTCAGGTAGGTTTAACAGTAGTTTTCAGGTACAGAAACTGAATGAAGTAGGCTAATCCAATATAACACCGCATAGACTTCACTGTATAAATTGCACCTAGATTAATCCTTACTAAAGTTACAAAACTTATTCTGTCAAGAGCAGTGAGTGTTTATTAACATTAAATACGCAGACAGCAGCAGGTATATTCAACATGTCCTCCAACCAATACGCCCATATAGGTCGTTTGTCACTTCCCTGAAATACAACCAATAGGAGCGTTTACTAAAGTTGTGCCCCTATCGACAACGGGACACTTTCATTTTAATGTATGAAATACGACCCATAGGAGCGTTTACTAAAGTTGTGCCCCTATCGACAACGGGACACTTTCATTTTAATGTATGAAATACGACCCATAGGAGCGTTTACTAAAGTTGCGCCCCTATCGACAATGGGACACTTTCATTTTAACTTTTATCTGCGTCATATTTTGGGTTTCGCGTAGCTCAATTGGTAGAGCATTATACAATATACAACAATATAGCAATATACAACAATATGCAATCATGTGATCATACGATCGTGGGTTCAATCCCATACGTCATTTCATGACGACAGACGTAACGCGACACTGTCATCATTTTTACGCCAGCTAGAGGGTGCATGACTTTAAAGCGTAAATATAGGTCGTAATAAGCTGCTTGAAAAAATGACCTATAGGGGGGACAGTCTCGGTATATTAGGCTGCTATCGCTTTAAAACCGAATGCACGGATCCAGTATAGTGATACACGTGTTTTCTTTATCCACTGTTCAAGACATACATGACTATGTTAGTTGACTAAGGGAAGTTTTTGACATAATTGTGTGTGAATTTGTCCGTTCAAGTGCAAGAGAATATTCACATAAAAGTCTGAGCTTTCTGGGCATGCGCTTCAGATGTCTAAACCTCCCACACAGCACGCGAGTAATGAATTGAGTTCTCTTTCACATCTTCTTGCACTTGAATCTTCGGGCACTGGGCATCAACTGTCCCGAGCATCATTCATGTTCTCACAACATGGTATTGTGAAAATTCATAAAAATGTTACCGGAATTGATACCATTTCATATACTCTTTTTACTCGCATTTGGCACTTGCCGAGTGTTAATTTTAGGCCCTGTTTATAAAAGGTTCGCTTAATTGTATTGAATGTGCACTTGAGGTGTACTTTTAAACTGCAGATATTAATGAAATAAAAGGCTACTCAAGTGTACTTAAAGAGAGTACACTTTAACAACTGTCATTAATTACTCATCCTCATGTCACCTTCAGAACACAAATGAAGATATTATTTAATGAAATCTGAGAGCTTTCTGTTCCTCCATTGACAGTCTATGCAACTACCACTTTCTAGCCCCAGAAAGGTAGTAAAGACATCATTAAAGTAACCCATGTGACTCCAGTGGTTTAACCTCAATTTTATGAAATGACTCAAGTGCTTTGTTTGCGCAAAAAACAAACAAAAACAAAACAAAAAAAAAGCATAATTTAACATTTTGTTAATAAAGTGGTAATCACCAACGTGCGTTCATGCAACAACGTCTGCTGTTGCATCAACACAACAAGTATAATCAAAATGCTTTTTTTGCTTTTTTCATGTTTGGGTGAACTATCCCTTTAAGTATATTCTACTAAAATATACTATTTCTGTATTAAGTATTTTTAAAAGTATGCTAATGTGTACTTTAAGGGGCTACTTGCAGGATAACACATCTTTGTTAATGGCAAAGACATTTGAGAATTGTTACTGATACAGTAACGTAACTAACTAGTATTGTGCTTTGGTAATGCATTGGCCAAGTATGTTGTATCTTGTAGTACTTTAAAATCCCAAAACACAGATAAATACAGAATTTCAGCTATGCCTTTTCCACCTAAGATGTCTTAACAGCGGATGTTGAATCGATCTTGGAGCTTGTTGGGTTGAGCAGTCCAGAGGTACAATGGGAATGAACATTCATCTTTGAGCTAATGCTAAAGTGACTGCGAGTTTGTCCAGACTCACAGCCTAGCAACCTCAGTAGATTCTTGCGAAAATTTTGTCCAACAAAGCCATAAAGAATGGGGTTTACACAACTGTTTAAATAGGAGATGCAGATGGTAAATGGCATGGCTGTGTCAATAACATCCAGTGTTTGGCAGTTTTCCACCACGCCAAGCATGGCCAGCAGTTCCATGAAGTGGAAGGCTTGGTGAGGAGCCCAGCAAACAAAAAAAGCTAACACAGTAGCGGCTATCATCCGGAGTGTTTCATCCTCCCGAGAGCGAACACTTTTCCTCAACAGACCCCTGGAACCCAGAAGTGCCTGACCGATAAGGCAATAGCAGGTGATGATGACAAGGAAAGGCACAAGAAAACCTAGAACACTTTTTAGCACGCTAAGGGTAACTAGGAAGTGTATCTGCTCACTGTGGTGCAACACAGCACACAATGTCGAATTCCCAATGTCATACACATCCCTGCTTAGTGCTGTAGGTGCACTGAGGAGCAAGGCAAACACCCATATGAGTACACACGTGAGGTTAGCATAGAGAAGTGTGCGCTGGCGTCTGGAGCGCACCGGATGTACAATAGCAAGATATCGGTCGATGCTAAGAGCGGTGAGGAAGAATATACTAGTGTAGAGGTTGAAGATGACCATTCCGGCACTTGCCTTGCACAGAAAGGTGCCGAACGGCCAGTGGTAACCTGTTGCTGTGAAAGCGGCCCACAATGGCAGCGTAATAAGGAAGGTAAGGTCTGATATAGCTAGATTGAGCACAAACACGTTTGCTACTGTTTTTAGCTTCATGTAGCGGTAGATGACAGCCACCACCATGCTGTTACCAATGATCCCAATGACAAAATTGCATCCGTAGACAACGGGAATAAAGGTGAAGATGAAGCCGTGTCTTCCAGACATATTGCAGTTCACGTGGAGGCTCTCACTCATTCCTGAGGTTTTGTTTTCCATTTTTAGTCCACAATGGTTGCTTATGTGACAACCAACCGGGAATGTCTTGAGTAGCCAACACCAGCTTTGGGGTAAAGGCCTCACTGACACCTATAAAAGAGAGTAACAAAAAATGTCAGCCACAGCCCAGAAGAAGAGGCATCATTACCAGACCGTAAACACCGGCCGTGACGCATGGCCATGAAAGAGCTCCTGCTACGGCCCCTCATTAAGCTCTGCACATTAAAACTGTCTTCACTGATCAAGCTACTTCAGTTAAATAAGATGCTATCAAAAACAGATGCTTGATGACTAAGCATTCAAAATGGCCCTTTGAAATAACACTGATCTGACCACCTGGAACCCCTTTAAATGCTCTTTTAGTTAATGAGTGGAGACAGTGAAATTGTACTGTGTTCTCACGGTCATGGAAACATCCATCCATCCATCCATCCATCGGCTCAACAAAAATTTAACGCAACAGTTTGCATCAATTTCTTTTTGAGTTATGACAACTATGAGCGAATTTACGTTCAACCCACAAGATACACTTAGTTAGAGGAACTTAATAATTTGTCGCATAAACACAATTTTTTAAGTTAAAAAAATTAAGTTGCTCCAACTACCAGAGTTGTATCTCTGGAACCAATTAATCTTATCTATTTCAGTTCAAGTCAACAGCTATCATAGCACATGCTAACATAGCTTATTTAACATGTATATTTAATGAACAAGTAAGATATTACTTGTCACTGGCGTTAGCGCAGTCATTGCTTAGAGTCAATGTAGTGTTTATCTACTCTTCAGCACATTAATAACCACAAAAACTTCAACAATAAACTCTTTTAAATGTCAAACATAACAGCAGTAAACACTAACTGGTCTTTCCTTTCATAAAATAACACTTAATTTCAACATTTATTCTCCTTATCCAGTCCTATGCAAAGCATGCTGGGAGCTAGAAATCCACTGCCTAATTTCCGAAGTTATTAAGACAATTGCATTATGTTACTACAACTTAATTTAAAAAAAAAGGGAAAGAAAGATACTAACGCAGTTAGTTTAAATTACAGATTATATTAAGTTGATGTAAGGATCAACATTATGTCAACAGAACAAAATAATGTTTGTTACTTAAAAGGTTTAATTAAAGCAATAAATTAGAATTTTTAACTTGCAACCATGCATTCATTTAAGTTGTGGTAACAGATCCCCTGAATCTATCTATATCATAAGGACTATTGTTCCAATATTCAAAACTTGTCTTGACCTCTGCAATTCAGAAATTGAACTGAAGTTTAAAATGCATTCTCAATTCAAAATTAATTAAATTCTGAATGGTTTACAAAACTTTATATTAACATACACTTCACAAAAATGATCGTTTTAAACTGATTTTCTGCTTCGTAATCTGATGGAGTTGACAGACTAACCAGATCACAAATTTATTTAAATTCTGTTGTATTATAATTGTTGGTTTTTAGTGTTAGCTACTGCAGTGTCTGTGCTCATGGCAGTAAACATGCTTTTCTAACTACAACATTAATTGATGAAGGAGATAGAAAGTGAGAGAAGTGCATTAGAGCATTGCAGAGTTGTTATGTTCCATACACACTGTGCTGAAAGGAACTCAGCATGAGAATTTCTAATCAGCACACACCTAAATAAACAGGTCACCAGGGGTCTAGGCTGTGGAAAGTGCCTGTGAGAAAATCAAACCTGTTTGCAGTTAAAAAATGAGCATGCTGCTACCAGAATAGAATGAGGAAAAATTATCCATTTAGAACATTGTTTATAAATGTCCAAAACTTTAATAATAAAATGCTTTTTAACATAGTTAATTAACAAAGATAAAAGGGGCCTCAGTTTGCCACAAGGGGGCGCACTAAAGTGTTTTTTTTTGTGTGTGTGTGTGTGTGTGTGTGTGTGTGTGTGTGTGTGTGTGTGTGCATGGTTTCAGCTGCAATCTTAAAGCAAAAACCAGGCTTATGGAAAAATCAAAATTTAGGAACTTCAATTATTCAATTATTTCAAACACCACAGGATTGATTTCAGTTTGAAGAGGGAATTTACTGTATTGCAATTCAAAGAAAGTCTATTTCGATGAAACACAATTGCATGCATTCACATAACTAATTTTGCTGATTTATTCCCTGTTATGTACATTGTAAAACGTAATATGCTATATCTACACCATAAAATTTTGACAACAGATTATAAGCAATATTATTAATTAAATTCAACAAATAGAATTAAGTTAGAATTAATCAAATTGATTCCTTAAATGTCAACCATTTAAAACGAGTAAAATTTAAGTAAAATATATTAAAACAAAAAGAAAAATAAATCTGAATAACAGACAGACGTCAAAGATGAATTAAGAACTCTATTTTTTATTGCCAACATTGAAGACACCTGATGATAACAAGCAGAATCAATGAAGGAAAGAGACACACAAGAATTAACAGATGTTTAGATGTTGATGTTGAATTTATTTAAAATGTTTGGTCGCCATTATGGTGATCTGTGTTTCATTTGGTTGGGCAGTTTGATTTATTGCTTTTTATGTCAATTTGTGGGTTTTTTAATGGTGTTTGCTAATTTTACACATTTTAAATGGTTGATTTTTAAGGAATTATTTAATTAATAATAATGCTTGTAATCTGTTGCTACAGTTTTATTGAGTAGATAGAGCATATTACTTTTTACAGTGCAGATTCTGTTTTTAGTCCAATCGAAAGAGGCAAAACAGATCACTTTGTAAGAATTATATATATATATATATATATATATATATATATATATATATATATTACAGCAGTTGTAATTCTAAATTAAATGTTTGTGCAATTCTGTATCCTGTTCCTCAGCTCAGTTCAAATTCAGGAACTAAACATTTAGACATGTATATGTCAAGTAAACGTGGGTTTCTTTGGTTTCACAGGCGAGACACTTTAAAAAGCATGCATTCTTCTGTAAAAGCACCCGCCGTATCAGTTGCAGATGTGGCGTTCATTACTGAAGAAGGAGCACAATGTTGGGGTGCCAAGGGTAACAGGATAATGAAATATCACCCCTGCATTTCTCCTCCTCAGGCCTGCTGCAATAAAGCAGTTCCGCACATGTCACCATTTGATTTAGTCCTGTTTTCATTTTTAAATGAGTGTAACAGTATGCGGCTATAAAGTTGACTGTACAGGGAACACAGAAACTAAATGTGCAAGATTAGCCCGCTTTTAGTTGTGCACTGTGTTCTCATGCTGTTTCTTTGGATTCAATGAAATTGCAACAAATACGTCTGTAAACACAAGACCACAACTGATTTTGTGAACACACAGCACCAGATTAACTACTCTTAAGCTAGATAATTACTCTCAATTGCTCCTCCATGACAGCAATTACATTAAATGGAGAGCAAATGGAAACTTTAAATGGAAACCGTAAAAAGGCAGAAATTAACTTGCCAAATGCCATTAAATAGCAGAAAAAGAAGAATGGTGTATTTCCACCATTTACTGGACTGGAATGTGAAATGCTGGATGGTGGCTGGTGGCTTTAAACATTAAAATGGCTCACATTGTTGTATTGATTTGAAATTAATGAATACTTTACAATACAATACAAATTACTTTTGTGCTCAGCATTTTCATTTTTAGGTGACGAAACATAAAGAGAGAATTGCTTGAGGATTGTTCTGTCTTATATAAACTTAAAGTAAACTTTAAAAAAAAATATGAAAGGTACACAATATAACTTTTGGCCCTTTAGCTGTTAAAAAACAAAAAACGCATGCATTATGCAGAAGAACATTGTTTTGGTTGTGCTTCAGCTCTGAGTGTCTGTGTATGGTTCTTTCTCATATCTAAATAGAGAGATTTTCCTACTGCTCATAACTATTTACAACATTTCCAATCCCTCAGCTCTTGTCATCTCAAAAAAGCCAAGCTAATGTTGATTCTTGTTTTATTACAAGCTCTGTCGCGTTCTCTTTTTTCCAGCAGACTCTCATCTGTTTGTCATTTTATGCAAACTACGCAAGTTGCGTAGCGCCATCAGGGGGCCCCCTTGCTCATCACTATATAAAATAAACATAATGTGTCATAATGTGAATATTTCTTTATAACATGAAAATATATGTGTGGTGGCTACTAAACATGTCATGTGGAAATATTTTAAATAATGATTCATATTTAATCAATAACTGTTTCGGACTCGGACATCATGCAGTGCGGCAAATAATAAAATGTGTCTTGACGTGGCTATGGCTGCAAAACGAAACTATCCTTATGGAACAGACAAAAAAGAAAAAAGCGCTAAGAACGAAGAAAGTATGTATTTTTGTAAAATGTTTAATTTCTTATTTAGTCTTTACCAATCACTACATTCATAAGCAAGTCGTAAACCACAGGTCAAAGTTTGAACTAATACTTGCACTAGCATATAGTATAAGAATTTAGTTCAAACTTTGACCTGTGGAGGGCAGTAATACACTTAGCAGTGTTTACACTGCCTTAATTCTACAAGAAGAAGAAGAGGAGAGCTAGTGCACATCCAGCATTTGTGGTTAAAAAAAGTATATAATTTTTTATTTTTTTTTAAATAGAAAATGACCGATCGTTTCGCTAGATAAGACCCTAATTCCTCGTCTGGGATCGTGTAGAGTCATTTGAAGCTGCACTGAAACTGACATTTGGACCTTCAACCTGTTGGTTATTGCTGAAGTCCACTATATAAAGATAAATCCTGGGATGTTTTCCTCAAAAACCTTCATTTCTTTTCGACTGAAGAAAGACATAAACATCTTGGATGACATGGTAAAATTAATAGTAAATTATCAAGAAACTTAATTTAATTTAATAATAATAATAATAAAATGTAACGTTGGGTTTGTCCATATTTGACTCAAATTTGGTTTGAAACAACCATGGCTTTTTTATTTATCATTCTGTAATTTCGTTAGTAAATCGCGCATTTTGAAAGCCAATTTGGCTGTGTTATAGCTTTTCTGACCGCTAGATGGTGCCAGAGCATTACTGTTAAAAAAAAGCATTTATTTAGCTGTCAACAAAAATTTGGTTTTTGGTTCTGCCAATTTTTTTAACGGGTTTCCCTATTCATATATGTTTTTCATAACTTGCAGTTTGTTTCCTTGATCTTTTAATTTCATTAGGCTTATAGAAAACTGGCAGTGAACCTTGCATACTAAAAACCATTGCAATTATTAAGTTTATGGAATTATTATTATTATTATTATTATTATTATTTTAAGAATGCACTGACAGGGCCACAAAGTTTTGTTTAGGGCCCCCAGAAGTCTAGGATCGGCACAGTTTAAACGGGTGAAAATTTTAGCTTTCTCACTTGTTGTGACGACTAACTTATGCCACTCCCACACCAGACACGTGTCATGTATGTACGAAATTTCCCGCCAAAACTATCCCATCCCCCAGGTCTGCAATATGAACACTTATAATAGGATTATCATTGTGAATCAGGTTAAGACTTTTGGAAGAATGATGTACTTACTTTTTTTAATTTAAAAAAAAAGTTACATATTGTACCTTTAAATAAAAAATATATATATACATATAGGGCTATTAAACAATTGTGACATCAAGCTCTTTAAAAAAATAGCACATTTAAAAAAATAATTACTTTTTATATGATAAGAATTGTTGGGGTGAGATATAATGTCTTATATTTAATTTTGAGGTTGATTTTGAGGTGAAATGTCACCTGGATATATTTTCATGGGATTCAATAAAAACCTACTTGCTTGTTTGCTTGCCTGCTTGCCCTAACAACACAACTATCTCTGAGGAACTCTGTTTAATCAGAAGTGTAGCGTGAGCACCACCATCTGGCAGAGTGTTAGACTGGCCACTAAAATCATCACTGATCTAGTTAAAGATTCACTCAGTCTGCTCTTCTCTCACTTTGGAGAGGTACTCTGTGGAAATTTACCTCATCAGCACAAGTGTGGCCACTAAAAAAACAATTATCTCTCCTTTCCCGCTGGGACAGCAGAGACCGGGTTTATATATTTCTGTTGACTGGCTTTTAAGGCAAACTGCTGTTTGGATTAACAGCAGATGGAATGACACGGACATCTGTCGGACGTTTTGTTTAGCAGAGCACAAATGTAAGCCCAACACAGCAATTTAGCTTCTGTTATCGTGTTTAAGTTCTCATCAAGCTGCCACCATGGGAGTTGTGGACAACAAATATTAGTCAGCCTTAAGACTGCAGCTCAATAAAACATTGGGTTTGTCTGAGCTCATGAGGTGTTAATGTTTTTAATATCGTGATATTACTAGTTCTGGACGATTATGACCTAAAATCAAAATCTCATTTGACCTCGGTTACGATTATTTTGCCCTCATAGTTCACTGACAAGGTTTGTACTGTAAATATGCTTGACTATTAAAGGTGGGATGTTTTTTTCCTAACGAAAAGTGCTCCAACTTAACAGCTCACTTTCAGCAGTCGTAACCGTTCTTCCAGATTTATGCTTGTTGTAAATCAGAGAGAGATAAATTAGCACAGTAGGCTACCAGTGCATTTATTTTAATGCATGAGAGAGCGATTGCGTGTGAATTAGTCATACCGTCTCTATTAATTGTGAAGCTGTGGGTTGTAAGTTGTTACTTCAAAAGTAGCAAATATATATGCTATGAGTTTTGCGTTTCTAAGCTACTTTACTTATAAATCAACAAGTTTCTGCGCTCCTCTCTGTGCGCGATCTGTATGAGTGTTCGTGTGACAATTCATCAGCGCAGTAGCTCAGGGATGACGTGTTTTTGTAGGCCAACCCGGAAGTTAGCGGCGCACGGGTTCCCTCGATCGAAAGCCTATGCATTTTTCCCATAGACTTTTGGAAAATCGCAAAAATAAGCTCTGTTTTTAACAAAGGGTTATGAAACTTACACGTTTTGTCTATCAAGTTACAAGTTAACACAACATTTATACATTTTGAAGCCTAAATAAATGTCAAGCTAACAGTAGGCTATAAACGGACTACAGCACACCATGGTCGCAGATCAACATCACCACCACCAAACTTCCTCAAACTTTATTTAAAAACATGCTATGATTATGATCTGCGCTGTGTATGAATACTTATCCACTTTTTCATGAGAAATGCTATCTAAATGTCCTGTTTGTCATGATGACGTCCGAAGTCTCCGCCAAAGGAAGTAGTCCCTTTTAGCAATTTGTTAGCAACCGCCGTTTTTAAGACACAATAAAGGTTTAAAAAAAATCACAAGCGGGTTATAACTGGTGTGTTTTATGTCATAGATCAAAACGTGAAAATAGTTAGAGGCTTTGTTCACCACAGACCTTATTTCAGGCGATTTAGCAAAAACCCATTAAAAAAAAACCCATAGACTTTAGGGCGATGGAACCGGAAGTCCTAAAATGCTAACTCGCTTCCGGGTTTATAAAAACACGTCATCTCTGAGGTGCTCTACATAATAATACAGGGTCTAAAATCGTGCGAATGTCCAAACTGGCAAGCCTTAAAACACATACAACTGACAAAGTTTAGTGAAGACTAAAACGAAAGTGATCTCACTGAGGGCTCGTGCTGTCTGACTGACTCGCCTCTTGTTATTTCCAAAAAATAACAAGATTTAAAAAAAACGAAATAACTGGCATGGGGAAAATTACGTCGGTTATAGGTTCTGAATTTCGGTTTTGATTACTTTTCGATTAATCGTCCAGCCCTAGATATTACACAATCACTCACTTCCAAAAGAGTTGCCTGCAGAGGGAGCATTTTAAGGCATCACAGGTGTGTTCCCGAGGCTGTTCTAAAAGGTAGACAGTGTAATTATGCTAAATTCAAAGGTAGAAATCACATGTATCATTTGAATCCCAAAATGCACTGTGAACCCTTGTGAAAAAGAAGTGCACTTAATTGAATCTTAAAAGTGTATTTTAAAAAAATGCACTTTGTAGATTAATGAAATAAAAGGCTACTTAAAGAGAGTAGCGTGCACTTTTATGACCGTTTCTTAAAAAGTGCACTTTGTAAAGTCAAGTTAAAAGTTTTAAGTAGGCTACGTGTTAAATCATGCAACTTTATCATTACAAATGTGTAATTACAAATATATTTAAATCATGTTTTGTTTTGTTTGTACCATAAATGCTTGTCAGTACATTCTGCACTTTAACCATATTTCAATGATAGTTGAAGCAATTATGAAATTACATATAAAGATGTACTTAAGTCCTATTTAAAAGCTTTTAATATAAATTTAAATTAAAATACAGTTTCATTTAATTCCAGTTAACATACAGTTAATATTCCAAAAACATTACATTTAGTTTGCACAGTATATTCTTTTTAAGTATATTATTTCTGCAATTAGTGCTCTTTTTAAAAATATGTTTAAGTGTACTTTTTCACACGGGAAATCTCAATACTGAAAACTGTAGTTTCAAAATAAATAAGTGTAACAAATACAGAGTATTTTATCAATATCTGTTATCAAAGGCTGCGTCCAAAATCGCATACTTCCCTGCTATATAGTAGGCGGAAAACATGTGACAAAAGAAGTATGTCTGAATTCACAGTACTAATAAAAGTACCTGGATGACCTACTACTTCTGCCGAGATTCTGAAGTGTGTATATGATGGACACTTTACTATCCCATGAGGCCACGGGAGAATATTTGTGAATGGCAGTGAAGCGACGCAACTGACGCTGGTAGGTCATGTGATAACATGACGAAGAGTACATCCAGATTACATTCATACTATATAGAACATACTTTTTTTAGTAGTCGCAAAATAAGTACCTGCTCAAGAGAGTATGTGATTTCGGACACAGCCGAAGTAGGTTCAGTCGGCGGCCATCTTGGAAATGCCCTCGGTGAGCTATTTCCAGTCATGCAAGTAAAGATCCTATTAACTTGAATGGGGAAAGACCAAAATCTTTGAAATTGTTTGTCAAACAGCATCAGTTGCTTCACTTCATTGTCATTCAAAAACCCTCTCCCGTGGCCTCATGGGAGAGTAAAGTGTCCATTGTACGCACACTTCAGTGTCTCAGCAGAAGTAGTAGGTCATCCAGGTACTTTTCATATACTGTTTAATGAATATTGTGAATACATAGATACTACACTTTTCACATACTGTTTTTTGCCTACGATATAGTAGGGAAGTGGGCATATTTGGATACAACCATTGGACTTTTGACCTAAGGGTGGGACTTCCAGAGCAGACAGGAACCAATGTGAGAGAGAGAGAGAGAGAGAGAGAGAGAGAGAGAGAGAGAGAGAGAGAGAGAGGGGACAGGATTGTAAAGGAGCCAGAACTTGAACTTGGGTCTCCAGCTCTCATTAAAAATGAACGAATGAATGTCACTTTGTTGCTGTCGAATGGCGCTTTAAAATGGCTCTATGCCTATTAGCTTAGCAACATGCTAACATATATCTCTATTGAAAGAAACTATGTAGAGTTGCTTGTTTGTTTTTTATAAACATAATTTTGTTTGCACTGCATAGTCACTTGTCACATTATACTAAGCATGTTCTCATTATTCACAGTGTACACTATATATTTCCCTGATCTATTTGTGCATTTATGTAGTTTATTGTTACAGTAAAGCAATAAAGTTACATTGCAGACAGTCATTTTGTTCCAACAACAAACAATATGTTGTTCCTGCGACTACTTGTCTATGGTATGTCCTCATTTAGATAGCAAGGTAAATGTGTGTAATGGCGGTCTTCTTAAATGAGCCATGCCATACTTTACTGTATGTTCAGCATAACAACACATCATACTAAACAAAGTGCTATGACTCTCATAACAGGCTTTTACTAAAATCATTTTTAACCATCATATTTCTGCATAAACCCATACATTTGACAAATGCCAAAGGAATCACTCAGCGTGGTCTCCCTGGTGCTAAATAGAAAGAAGAAAAAAAAGGACTCCATATACAATACAGTTACTTGATATCAATATTTAATTAGCAAATTTGTGCATTTTCTAAAGAAAATATGAGTAGTGTTTGCTCGTGCAAAACTGCTAGCATGTACTGGGTGGTTGCAATACTGAGAAGTTTTTAGTGCATTGCTATAGGGTTACTAGGATGTTCTGTGTGGTTTCTAAGGTGTTGCTAGTCTGTTTGTAAGGTGTTTTAGGTGGTTGCTTGGCAGTTGCTAACTGGCCCATTAATTAATTGATTATTACATTTTAAAGTTTAAGATTTAGGAGTAAGTGCAAACTCTTTAACTATGAACAGTAATATTGATACACTTTAAAAAATGGACAAACCCAGGGATTGGGTTGTTTTTAACCCAGCGGTTGGGTTAAATGTTTGCCCAACCTGCTGGGTAGTTTTATTGAACTCAACTATTGTTTAAAAATGACTGTATGGCTGGCTTAAAATGAACCTAAAATAGGTTGGAAATTAAAAATCAGACACATAATTACTAGAGGCAACCGTAATAATCAAAATGTGAACATTAAGCAATTTAATAAATGTTTCTTGTTTAATTATTATTCATCAACTTATTAATACATATTAATAAATGTTAATTTCCAAAATACTTTGGGTTCATTTTAAGCAAGTCATTTTTAAACAATAGTTGAGTTAAATAAAACTACTCAGCAGATTGGGCAAACATTTAACCCAACCGCTGGGTTATAAACAAACCAATTGCTGGGTTTGTCCATTTTCAACCCAACTTGGGTTGTTTTTAACCCAACATTTTTTAGAGTGTAGTGATTCTTTAGCATTACAAATATTTAGAAATGGCTACAAAATACAGCATCTAAATAAGCGTTTCGGATCTGAGCTGCATGTTCGTGAATTTCAAACTCATGGATAGGTATTCATTTTCAATACCTTTCAGTGCATTTTGCTTATTCATAATGACTTTTAAATACAATTTAAATATAAATCAGAAAGGGTCCTACCTGATGTAGTGGATAAGAAATCACAGTTTCGGAGTGTGAGCCAAACTGTGTGAACTGCAGACGAGTGCCCTATTGCTAAACTACACGAACAAGACTAGTCAAAGTGCCTGACACTTACACACACATTAGCATGTACAAACACAATCCACCCCCAACTGATGAAAACATGCCTCATGTCTGTATTTCCACAGAATGTGCTTGTTAAGACCACCACCCCCAGCATACACCCACACAACATTAATGCTCCTCCTATCTGAGTGGCACATCTCAAGCTCAGTGGTCAGTTATTTCACGCCGTCTTCCCATGCCATGAATTGTACAAAGGCGAATCGTGATGACTCTAATTGGCCTCCCCCAAAGATATATTAATAGCACTGTCACCAACGTCACACATTTGAGATGAAGAGGAAATTGGTTGTCTCCTGTTCCTCTTCTGTCCTTAAAGATCAAATGTGACTTTTCCATTTCGGAATTCGCTGTCAGACAAATAAAAATATGTACAAACACTGAACTATGTGGTCGTTACGTCACTGGTTGAGCCCAGTTGACGCACTCGGTGTACAAACTGGAGGGGTTGCTGCTCATGAGATGGATAGGAAAGGAAAACAAAGTAGGGAAGCAGAGGTCTGGATGAGTAGGTTGGAGCTGGCTGCACGTAGACATGAGAAAGAACATGGAGAACTTGTTTTTGAGAAAGCTTTATGGACTGACCTGTGAGGTCAGGTCAGCTGATCTGTTTCGGTGGATGTTCTTTCATGCTAGTTCAAATTCAGTTTACCTCTATGTTTGCATGACCAGTGGGGGTAAGAAGCTCTGTGTGCTCAGATTTCAGATGAGTGAACCCAAAACCAACCAACAATTTTTTTGATGGTTCTTTTGGGCACTCTGGAGCTTCTTGTGTGACTCTTCTGAAGTATTGCATTATTAAATTTGAAAATTAAGACCTTCCCAAGAATATTCTTATTTTATAATTTTATAATCACAGCAGTTCATTCTTCATACCTCAGGGTAGAACGACAAAACATAAAGTTTAAATGTTTCTCTCTCTCATATTTATTGTTCCAAAACAAACAAGACTTCCGTACATCTTTGAAACATAAATGAAGAGATTTTTAATATTGTCTCCGTTTTTTCCATCAATTGAGAGTCAGGTAATTAACATTTTCATAGTTCAAAAAGTACATAAAGACATTGTAAAAGTAATCCATAATTGAGCAATCAAGAACTTAATTTGATTATTTTTGATGATATGCTCACCTAATTTCATTTAAATGTAATTTCATATATTTTTCACCTTTATAACAGTTAAACCCACACCAATGACGCGATGTTCATAGAAGTTTCCACGTTTCTTTAGAATCACGTGACGCGTATGCACAGCCAATTTCGAGAAGTCCTATGCAAATCAGGCAGGAAGAGGACCACTTTCAGCCATTTCATAGGATTTGATATAGAAATACATCATTTTTACACCTTTTTAAAAGTTATAGCTTAAAAGTATTCTTCAGAATCATGTGCCGCATGTGCTTACTTAATAATGCAAAATTCTGAGTTTTTATTTAGAAATGATAGGCTAGAATTGTCCATGCCTGTTTTCTAAAAGACCCTGCTTATAGCTATCCAAAGGCCAAAGTTCAACATTTTTTTGATAACTATTGACCTAGAGAGTCCTGAGAACTGTGGTTTTATCGAAATCGAACCAAAAACCTAAGACTAGTTTGCCGAAATCGTTTTTAAAAAAAATAATATCCAATATTTAAAGAATGATTCGATGGACAGAGGCGGTCCTAGATGCAAAGTTGCTCAGAATGAGGAGTTCTACCATGTGGTATGAATGTCGTGGGCATGGGCAAAACAATGCCCGATACATGATCCTTTACACATGTGAAAAATGCGAAGGCGCCCCCCCAGTAGCCAATTTCTTTCAAATTTCTAGGGCCGTGAGTCAAACAGGCCCGTTAACCTTGTCTGATAGCTCAAACTCCATTGGCTGATGCCGAACATGTTTTTTGAGATACGTCAATGTCCTCATAGACAATCATGGACAAAGACACTGCATGCCAATTATCAAGTCAATTGGGTTAACAGTGAAGTAGTTATAGCCATTTTCATGTTTTTTTCCACTAAGTGACCAGTCGCCACATACTTTTTCACATGACCACAGAATGAGCTCTTGCATAGGTGTGCTGAGTTTGGTGAAAATATCTCATTCCGTTCACGATGTTTTGAATGTTTTGGTGGCCCTTAGGGACCGTGAATTGAATCTTGTATATGACAACGAGTTGTCTCCGAGAGTGATTCGTTCATTTTGAGTTGACTGCACATGCACAGCATCCCATAGGTTCTGTACAGAAATGATTAGTTTACCTCTCGAGTTTTTGAGTCTGAGTCGTTCGTTATTTTGTCATGTGACATGATGGCCGTAGTGGATACAGAAATTAGTTAATAATTCCCAACCTTCCTAACAAACAAGTTAGTTTTTGTTTTGTTTGTTTTTTTTTTACTCTTACATGACGCGTTTCTGTCATGATGGTTTTTTCCATAACTCGTGATGAACGAACGACTCAGACTCGGGAGGTGAACTAATCATTTCTGGTTCCCGTACAAACTGCATAGCTTCAGCTGAAAAAGAAGAAAAAGAACAAACGACTCAGGGGTGCGTTTCCCAAAGCGAACTATAGTCGCAAGTTCCGTCGTTACCAATAGAGTTCAATGGGACTTACGACCATAGTTGACTAATGATGCTTTCGGGAAATCCACCCCAGATCAAGAGGTCTTTATGAAGTAAACGCAATGTTCTCTGATTTGTCAGCTGTTCTAGTGTGTTGTGATTGGTAAACTGCTTTGTGCATGTTTCGGAAATGTCACGCCCCTTACCATAACCGCGAGTTTCAGCTTCTGGGGGAATAAAAAAACAGCTTTTCTTGGACATGGCGACAATAAGAACTACTAACAGGCCTAGTCCCTTTATTTTGCGTATGCCTTGGGTGGGAATTATTTAAATAAGGAATAGTGTGACATGTTCATTCCTGGAAGAAAAGTCAAGACTACAATCAAGGCATTTCAGGGAGTTTAGAAACTGCTTACTGACAGAGAATAACTCCCTTTGGAGTGACTTTGTGCTTTGTCATTTCAGAACTTTTTCGCTTTTAAACAGCAACATTACACACTGAAGAAAGTTGAACATGTAAAAAAAGCATAATAGGTCCTCTTTTAAATCTGTCCATCATATAAAATCATCATGTCTCTTTAGAAGATTTGAATTAAACCACTCGATTCATATGGATTACTTTTACGTTGTCTAAAAAGTGACTAGAAATGACTTTTTGAGGTTTGAAAATGTTGATGTTCTATGCAGAGTATTTTTCCTTCCTTGCTGAATGTGAAATAAGATTCTCCTCATATTGTGCTCGATCATTAATGTCTGTGGTTTTCCAAATTACACAAGATATGATATCTTCTGACACAAAAACACTTCCCACAATAGACTTCTAGGTACATAAACAGTGAAAATGGCAAGTCTTGAGAAAAGGCAGCTGCATATTACAAACGGTTGCATTAAACCCAGCCAAGACAAATCCTGCTAGGATGTGAAGGCTGGTTTTATCACTTTTCCAAACATTTTTCACATCACCTCATGAGTGTACCTAATGCAAACTTATCACTCTTAGTTTGTCTGTGTGTTGTGGATTTACTTGATAACATAAGGAAAAAAGGAAACGAGCTATGATGTCAATTCCTCAAACAATAAGGACAAGTTTGATTTGATGCGTTGCTTCATCAACGCAGATAAATAGTATAACTACTCCATTTGTTTCACCTTTGTTCGTTTGAACACTTTGCACTAATTTTGCCATTTCTACTTTAAAATGACAAGGCACATCTCAGTAATGGACTTCAATAGGTGTACCAATATATTATTTAAAAGAAATAAAGGCTCCTATAACAAACATAGAAATTGTGACACACATAATTTAGACATTTTCTACAGCATTGTGGGCAGACAGGTATGCATTCATATTCAATTTAAAGGGACAGTTCACTCAAAAATACTCACCCTCATGTTGTTCCAAACCAGGAAGACTTTTGTTCATCTTCAGAACACAAATGAAGATCTTTTTGATGAAATCTGAGAGCTTTCTGTCCTTCCATAGACAGCCTACGTAATTTGACGCTTCAAAAAGTTCATAAAGAGATTGTAAAACTAATCCATATGAATTGAATTGAGCCGTTTAGTCAAAATTTTCAGACGAGAACAAACTGCAAAGGTTCATTCTTGTGTGTTATGCAGCACGTCTGAGCTTCCGGGGGAGTAATTAATGACATAATTTTCATTTTTGGGTGGACTAACTCTTTAACTTTTCCTCTCAAGTTTTAATGTACATTGTATTTGTCAAGTTCAACCCTGTTACTAAAGTTGCAATGATTTTTGACATTTATTTTCCTTTATTCATGAGAAATAGTAAGTTTATCAGTATGTGGTCCAAAATTAGATAACCAGTAATAATAGCATACTTTAGGTTAAAGGGTTAGTTCACCCAAAAATGAAAATTCTGTCACTACTCACCCTCATGCCGTTCCACACCTGTAAGACCTTCGTTCAACTTCGGAACACAAATTAAGATGTTTTTGATTAAATCCAATGGCTCAGTGAGGCCTGCATAGCCAGCAATGACATTTCCTCTCTCAAGATCCATTAATGTACTAAAAACATATTTAAATCAGTTCATGTGAGTACAGTGGTTCTATATCAATATTATAAAGCGATGAGAATATTTTTGGTGCGCCAAAAAACCTCATATAGTGATGGCCGATTTCAAAACACGGCTTCATGAAGCTTCGGAGCGTTATGAATCAGAGTGTCGAATCATACGAAAAAGTTCTAAAAATGTGCAATAAAAACACACACATAAACTACAATGGATACGCATTTACCAAACAAATCCCTCTATGCACAACAACAACAAAAAATTGACTTTGCCAACAGATCATGTGATCAGAAATGGCTTGAAGACTAACCAGTGGACCAGTTCTATTGCACAGCATCTCAAATGTTGGATTGGTCATTCTGACATGCTGGAGCCAAATTGTCTCATCAAAATGGTGGGGTATAATAAGTGTCTCACATGATTGCGTTCCCAAACACCAGGCATCCACCTCCGAAAGCAAGATAACATGACAGTGTTTACAGCGTTTCGTCTGTCATTTATGCCTTTTTTATTCCAGATATTTTGCGCCAATTTTTTGTGACTATTTTGTTCTTATTCGCAAATGTGTTATGCGATATTCCAAATTTGTACATAAGTCAAATTTGGAAACTCTGGATGGAAACATCTTGTTGAGAAGTTATTTTTTGTCAGAAGTCAATTTTATCGAAGTTTCCTAAGTCTCAATTTATGGTAAATGCTATATGCATTTGAAAGATTTAAGTGATACAGGCGTAACCTGTACAGGCTAGTGTGACAATACATCATCTTATAATTTGAAATAAACTAAATAATATGTCATTTTAATGGGATTGAATATGGGAAGGATTTATATGCTATCAGCAATATGAAAGATTTCTGTTTAGTGGCAACAACTCTTTTGGGAATCTTCCATAATGACTTTTGCGTCTGTTATGTTAATGACTAAGGCCACATCTTTTGCTTTGTTTGTTTCCAGACACCAAGGTTTAGAAAATATTTACAGCCACTTTCACAAGGGGCACATAAGAGGTTGTTAGCTTAGCTGTTGCTGCCTGACATTTTATCTGTAATGGACAGTAACCGGAATGCTGTATTGGGTTGTGTGACTATGATAGTGATGCGTTCGCTTCGGATGGTTCATATCAGGCAAAGTGTTACGACCCATAAACCAACATGAAAGGCAATTAGAGACCAAATCCCAGGTCCACAGATCTTCAAAGAAAGGGATTGTGTATTTGTGTGGCCTTCCTAATAGTCTGTGTGGGTTGAAGAACAGTGACATTTGAAAGATATTTCATCCAATACCCCCTACTTTTGCCATTCAGTGCACACTTCTAGGTCACTATTTCACAACAGTCTGTGGAATAGGCGGAAATCAGTCTGTTAGTTTATGGAAACTGTTGACCTTAGATTAAAACAAATGTTTCTAACACACTATAGTTTGTCAGAGACGGTCTGCCGAATGTCAAAAAACACAAAGTTATTATCTCAAACAGGAAATGGAGATTGGGGAAATGGTGGGAAAGATACTATAAAGGAGGGGACAATTAACCACTGCTTTGTCTAATTCTTTTAAAATGAATCATATTGATTTGGTATGATGGATGTTGAGGTTTATAATTCATGCATATATTTATAGATGATTGATATGACAATTTGATATGACAATGATGTGCCATGACAAACATGACTAAATATGTGCAATTTGTTGTGGCAAGGCCAAATCTGAGAAAATAAGGATTTTGTTAATCTACCGTAGATGCCCATACCCTAGACCTGATGCAATACCTTTCCAATGAAGTGCAATTTTTCTGTCCACACTGAAATTAAAAATTTATTCTATGGGTTAGTATAGGCTAGTTGGGTCATTCTTTATTATTTGGAGTCTTTTTGCCATTGTGATATGTTGCAAAACAGGGTTAAATGAACGAATGAACAGACGAATATATATTTATATAAAGCAAGTACACTGCCATTTTTTCTCTTGAGATTTGGGCGGTCAGTGGGAGGATGTGTTGTTAAAATCTCAGTATGTGTTTGTGTTTCCTAACCTGCCTTCTGTAAAGTCTGTCCAGTGTTGAGTCAAGAGCTTGAAGAGAACAGGACAGTGGGGTCATTGAATTTGTTCTCTCAGCCGTGACCCAGCTCACATGTCCACCAGCAGACAGTCTCTTCAGCCTGATGACCAGCCCTTCTTTTTCTCTTGATAGGACTCTGGGCCAAGTTTACTTCACAGCTGAATCAACAGAACCCAACCAGTATGTGGATCAGAGGGAACATGCATCTCCATGTTTTTTCACTATGGGCAGAGAGTGATAAGCCTGACTAGAAAGAAAAATAACTTATTCTCATGCTACTGAGAAGAGCTAAAATAGTTTTTTTTTCAAAGAATGACTGAACAAACAGTTACTTTACACACATTGAAATATAAATACGTTTAGCAGGAGAACAACAATCCCATCCATCCATCCATCCATCCATCCATCCATCCATTTGGCCTATGGACAGTTGTTTGAAAATGTGGGGGATGAGCTCCCGCTGCTGAGTCTTCATTTCTCCCAAAGTTTCATCCCTTTTTATTTCATCTTGGCTAGATTTCACCGGATTCCCAAGTTCAAGTTGCAAATGTGACCAACAGAAGATCGATATGTCATGTCGTGTCCTCTTAGCTGAACTAAAAGAAGACAAATTTTAAATCTGCAGGATTGCATAAAAGTGGAACCGATTGAATATTTTTACATTTTTATACTGTATGTTGAAATATGTTTTTAGAAAAGATGCCGCAGTGTGTGCCGTTAAATTGATCAAAGCCTCACGGGTTTCATAATTGTCAATACAAATCAGATTAACAAATTAATAATAACAAATTATACAACTATTGAGTGTTTTCAACTCTTCCTGGACATACAGTCCACTCACGTTTAGTAGTATGTGCTAGCAAAAAAAATACTTGATTGTTGACAAATGTAAACTATAGTATTGCCCAGCGATATATTAAAAGTTGGATATATTGTACATCCTGCATATGTACAGTGCAGTGTAGCTAATATCCAGTGATGCACACTAATCAACATTTTTATAAATTAGAATTTGGGGGATAGGTAATAAAAAGAAGAAGAGAAATAAAGAAATAAAAAGTCAAGTGTAGCTTTCAAGACTTCAGGAGACTCTCTATGGCTAACTATTTCTGTCCCATATCCTGTTGACAACACTTTCATTGTCATTCTAGTACATTCTTTCAGTGTTGTTAGGTTAAGGGTTAGTGTGCCAGTATGGTGAAGGTGACCTAAAAAGTTGCAGAGATGCACAAGAATCCAAACATTGCATTTGTGGACAACGGAAATTCTTTGAACTGAATTGTTGGATACTGTTGGGTGCCCACTTTCTCAAGAATGGAAAGGATGTTATCCCATATCCTGTTTGTAGGAGGGTCTACGAAGCCCCGCTGAAAGGAGACAATAGGAACTATTAGTCAGGAAATCTCACAGAACCGCACGGTGCGACGTGTCAATCAAACAGTGAGAGTCATAACATTAACCTGACCATGCTCTTTCACCAGGCTTGATAATATTGAGACGTTTACTGATTAACTCGCATATCATAATATTGTGAATTACAGTTTATATTGCAGTTTTGCATAAGGTTAATTCTTTGAACAGAGGTTTATCCATAAACCACCAAATATCTTGCGTTCAGATTCCTCCCATTCCAGGTTGGCATGACGACGTAATGGCGAGAGGGTGTTTGGTGGCACATTTAATGAAATCCCAAGCAGACCATTCAAGTAAATATTATCACCCCCTCCCTTTCCAGACACAACAGATCGTCTCAGCTCACTTTTCCCTAATTAACCACATGCACACCCTAAGGAAGTGTCAGCCCAGGACACCAGGGGAGGACTGCTGCTATCCTGATCAACACCCTCCCTCAGACATTACACACAGTCAGTGAAGCCCAGCAGAGAACTTTAGTGAGCTGAAACAGGGTCAAAGGTCAAACCCGGGAGAAATTGTTCTCCATCTACTCTTTGCAGATTTTCAAGCAACCCTATAACCCTATATAAATATCATCGTAAGCTGTTGGAGATGTGGCCAGGGAGTTGTTACGCATGTTCAAGTCTGGGTTGTGTCATTTTCTGATTTCTTAGCATTGTTGCCACAATGATTGACAGAATGTTACAACCAACTGTGGTTCAGATAATTGCATTTCATTTAAATCTGAACTATTGCACTTGTTTCTGAGCGCATTACATTCAGTTTGTTCATATTTAAGTATATTATTTATGCAATAAATTCTGTAAAAATATACTAAAGCGTACTTTTTCGCAATGAGTAACAGCATTTAAAGAGGTCTTTGATTATGATTTCACTTTTTTAACTTTAGTTAGTGTGTAATGTTGCTGTTTGAGCTTAAACAACATCTGCAAAGTTAATGTAAAGGGTGATATTTTCTTTTACAGAAATCGCTTCAGAAAGACTACAACAAACGGCTGGTAGAGACTACAACGAGCTTCTTCCTGGGTTAGTGACATCACGAATCTAAAGTTCAGTAGCCCCGCCCCCCTGATTCAAGCATGACAAGTAGTAGTAGGTAAATAACAAGTGACACTAACACTGAATCGAGTGATAAACATGCTTTTGAAGAGTGCAAAATGTTGTGCAGTGCCAGGTTGTGGAAAAATACAGACAGCCTGAAATTAAAAAAGTTTTTACTGTGTCACTATTGCTTTGTTATAGATCGTTTGATATGCACGGATTATGTGTGCATGTCCAACCAAAAAGTGACCAGTGATTTCTGATATGTAATGATTCATGCACAGCCAGATGTTTTTGTCTCAAAATCGTTTTATTGTAAATCAAACCAGTGACTACACAGTCAACTTTGTCACATTGTTTCTCTTAGTAGGATGAAAATAATCTGTTAGTTAAACTGTGATTAAATTATATATAGAAAGTGATCAAAGAACGCTTTCTTTACAATCGCTGGAGCTGTCAATCAAACAGTGCGAGTGTTCTGGACTCTCACCAAAACTCACGTTAGAATTAACGGTAACACTTTATTTTAGGGTCTTTTAACTAGTTGCTTATTAGCATGCATATTAATAGAATATTGGCTATTTATTGGTACTTATTAATTAGGAGTTTATTGAGGGAAAAGTCGTAGTTAATAGTTTATATGTGTTCCCTATACTAAAGTGTTACCGAATTAACAAATCTCTTACTTACATTAGTATGTTTGCACTGTTAGGTATGATGAAAGCATGGGTTATTGTGCAGAAATCGAGTTACAGTGACAAGATCACTGCATTCATGTACTCAACACGTCTGTGATCGGCTGCAACACTTGTGCTCACCACTTCACGATTAGTAAACCTTGAGAACTGTAATAGTAAAAACGTGCTACATTTTCTTGACAGAATTCTACATGTAGCTATTTCCCTATGTAAAGATGTCAGCCAATCACAGCAGTGGGCGTTTACACTGAAGTCTCACAGCAGACACGCCCCTTAAAACAGCGTTCAAATCAGAGGGCTAAAATCAGGGTAGGAAAAATGCCTTTTATTTCTAAATGATGGCAGTTTTTGATGTAAAAATCATACTAACATTAAAAGTGCACCCCAGGAAATATTATTACATAATAAAATATTTATATAATAAAAATGTTTTATGCACTTTATATAACAAGTTCCAAGAAAAGATTCAGGGATGGTTTGAAGGCATCATCTCTGCTCTTTTTCCCCCTCTAAATGTCAATTATGTAATTTCAGCTTTCACATATAAGTGAAACTTATGTCACCTAATTGTCTAACACTAACAAGATCCCCTGGAAACCACTTGACTGGCCATGAAGCCTTTAAGAGGCTTTCTGAATTATCACTAATGCTACCATTTCTGATTATCTGTGCTCAATGTTGGACACATCTTATAAAACAGTTTTTTTTTTCTTTTTTTTTTTCTTCTTCTTCTTCAGGCAGACACAGTCCTACAGCTGTACACAACACAAATTTGTTTAAGCTCTGGAAATATTGTGGTAAACAGGCTACAGATAAATGTCCAGTCTTTATATTGAATCAGAGGCACTGCTTGGATAGCCGCAGGCCCAGCACACATGGCTATCTGTGAAGAAGAAAGCCATGTGGAAATCGAATTACTTTGCTGAGCACTTTACCAACGCCAGCTCTCTCTTCTCATCACCAGCAAGCCTGGACGATATTTAAACAACATATTCATTTGTCAAACACCTGAAGGCTGGACCTATCGGTTTGTTTTGTTCTGAGGCTGACAATGAGTATACCAGTGGTAAACCTAATTTAAAAAAAAAAAAAACTTTTGATGTATTTCTCTTCTCAGAGAATGTTCTTTTGGTTCCATTTCCTCTGTTTTCATCAAAACAGTAAAATCGGAGCGCTGATTGAAATTACAGTTGCGATTCATTTGGCTCAAACTGGACTCGAGGCATAGACAGATCAGAAGCTCTTGATACGACCAGCTTCTCAGTAGAGTGTGTCCTCCATCCTTCATTCAGGCTGATGTATGTGTGTTTTCAGAGGAAGGCACACATCCTCTTGATACCTGTTTGAGATCGAGACTGCGACTTTGTTTTGGCTCTAGACATCCATTTATCATATTAGATTTTTTTTACAAAAATGTCCTGAACTTGAAATCAAGCCGATTTAGACAACAGTGTTTTAGTGATTTAAGTGGAGCACTGGGACATAGTATACCAGACCCCCTGATCCAGAACAAAACCTGTCATTTATTACTTGTTCAGAGTATTATACCCTCTGGTCCTCTTTGGTCAAAAATGACTGAAACATTTTTCACACAAAAATCATGATTCGGATATGTTAAAGAGTGAGAAAAAAAATAGTCACACTTGGCTCCTTCAGGGTCAAAAATGATTGACATGGGAAATGAATGGGAAATACGAAAAAATACGAAAACTCAGAGAATCTTTTGCTGGTACAAACTACAATTCAGCCACTGTGCAGAAAAAAGTACGCAGCAATGAAGGGGTGACACTTTAATATATCAAGAATCCAAAATAGAAAAATGTTCATCTCTCTGTTCAGGTTTGACTGTAGTAAAGTTAATGCAAAAACTGACACTTCAAATCAACATTTAAAAAAAAAAGAAGAAGAAGAAGAAGAAAAGTAGTCCTTGAGAATATCTAAGTATAAATCCAAATCTACAACTTAATAAAAATAAGTATTTATGTCTAAAAACCACTAGAAAGTTTATAATCCATTTTAAATAGAACTGTACAAGCATCTAGTGGTTATACATGACATTACATAAGTTTTTCCATTTTTACTCCCACCAGATGGCACTAATCTACCTTCAAAAAATTGGATTTTAAATGCCTTGTCTCTATTTTAACATGGAATACTGCTTTAATTGAAAAATGATTTTAAAATATATTAGAAGAAAAGTGTATTATTTTCAAAGGGGGGAAATAACTAATACAAATTGTATAAATATTGCATAGTATCATAAAATACCCTCAAAATTTTAAATATTAATCAAAGAAATACTACTGAACAAAAATATATTACATTGTTTTTCCTAGGAAAAAAAAAAAACATTTATGAATATCAACATGTATCAACATTTGATACATTTTCTGAGAAAATTTATTTTTTATTTTTTTAATTAAAAATATACAAGAACAATTCACTTTCTCACTCTCTCACACTTTTTTCACGGTGTTATACATTTCACACTGTTAATAGTTACATTTTGCTGTTTCTAACACCATATTTCATTAAATTACTTTAGACCTCATTGTGCGTTTCTCTTACAGTTTTACTCAGTATTTCACTATCGTTACATGTATGTAACTCTGTTATGAAAAAAAAAATTGATCATATTTTACAGTTTTTGTTGCCGAAAAATATAAAGAAACTGTAAATAATGTGTAATATTTCCTACTTACAACCATTTTGCACTGACCTTCAACCTTCAGACATTTTGAACGTAACTGAATGTAAGAAACACGTTTTAAAAAAAGCAAAAAATCAATTATAATGTGTAATTTATTACAAGTGATACTGCTATCATTTATCTTTTTAGAATATATGAATTCCAAACATGTTTACCGGGTTGAAATCGTGTAGCATTTTAGGATTTGTAACTATTGCAAGGTTGCAATCACATATTATATTTCAAAACCTATAGGGTGGTTTTATGATTTCTAATCATCATTCCATTTCTTGATGGGTACACGTTTTGATTAGAGAGCAAAAATGTTGTTATATATGCACTGTTTCACATGTCATGTATTAAATCTGTGATCACATGGCAATTCTATATATAAAGCCTATGCTTTCACATGATTATCACATAGTATTTTACTGGTCATTACTTTTCTCTTTATAGTGTAAATACCACATTAGAAAACTTCATTTTCATACACATCAATCATATGGTATAGATTTTCGGGAATATAACTTAATGAAAGATGTTGAGTGAAATTTAATTCGGGTCATACTGTGCAACATTTCCCGGAGAAACTGGTTTAATTCATATCATTTTCCCACAGAACAGCCAGATTGTCCCCAAAGATGGATGTTATGGCCAGAAGGTTGATTAGTAGTTCACTTAACTATAGATTTTATGAATAGAGCTCATGTAAGGGGACGCAGGCTTCTCCGTGTTCTCAGGCCCCTACACAAGCTTTCTGGCAATCCCACCCAGTGATGTGAGCCAGAACAGTTTATTTAAAGTCCGTTTCTCTGACATGTCATGGTGAACGTTTAAAATGCAAGATGAATGATTTATATACGGTATATAGTTTTCATGTGTGGAAAAAACTATTGACATATCATTTTTCCTCCCATCTCCTATTTTTTTTCCATCATCATGTCCCTTTAGGGGCTCCATACTTTGCGTTTGTTTGCAAAGAACTCAAACATTTTGAGTTCTCAGGGGGATTCCATCATTTTGCAAGTGAATGCAAAGCTTTTTGGGGGAACGCAAAACATTTATATATATATATATATATATATATATATATATTTTTTTTTTTTTTTTTTTTCTATCACCATGTCAGATTCCATATTATAACAAGCAATATAAAAAAACACTTTCAATTTTAACATTACTCTCCTAATGCAGTCCCATGCAAATCATGCTAAGAAACTAGAAATCAACTGTTTAGTTTAGAGTGCATCCTGTAAATAAATGAATAGTAAGTCATGGGGACACATACTGTATATAGCACACAAATGGCACTGTTTTCTGAGATTTATCGAAAGAGATCAAGAAGGTTCAGTACAACTCTCAAAAAAAAAAAAAAAAGAGAGAAACAACAGCCTCCTAAATCTGAGAGTTTATCATGAGTGGTTTCATTTCAGCAGAACCATTAACTAGAGGGAAATGTGAATACTGGGATTTATTTACTGACATACAGTATACAGTGGTATATACAACGGTAATGATTCAAGAACTGAACCGTATGGGACTACGTAAGAAACAAACAAAAAAAAAAAAAAAAAAAAACACCACTGATAGAAATTTGTGTCTGGCACCAAGATAAGATTTAAATGAGAGTGCATTACCACTCACACAAACACATCCAGAGTTTATCTCTGAGCCAGTAAGACCTGCTGTATCAGTTACAGAGCTCAAACAAGAACACTGCTGGAAACAGGAGAAATGTGATAAATAATCTTGAATAGTGCTGCTTCTGGGACAGGCAAATGGAAAACAGGAATAAACTGGAACTAATGCAATTTGTGATATGAAAGCTGCAATGCAAATAAATCATTTTTACTGGCTGAAAACTGTGAAACAACAGATTTCATAGAAACTATTTTTCCACTGTCCAAATGCAAACAGTTGTTAAATAACATGTCTCTTTGCAGAGAAGAACAATCATTGCTGGCTCCTGCTTGCTTTTAGTGTAGGTAATGAATTAAACTACAGTCCTACAGTGCACCTTATCCTTGATAAAAAGGAGAGTGCTTACGTGTGTTTCTATAATGACAACTCTCGGAAGAGTTTAGCATTGTAATGGATATGACAATGTTTATGTATTTGGTCTTGGCTGAACAGATCTGCTACACTGCTGTTGATTATTTCTGCTGCTGCAGAGCAAGTACAGGGAATTGCTACTGCCAATACCTACAGACACGCTGCTGCACATATAGCATATATGAAATACCCATAGCAGATCTATACAGGTGGAGCTGGGGGAGGTGGAGGGTTTCTGAGGAACTTTGAGAGCATGCTGCAAACTGGTACAGCAAACATTGACCCACTATTTAAATGTTAAGAAGCAAGCTCATTGGCTGCAGATGCAACAGGAACCAGTCAGCTTGTGCTGTGTAGTTAAAGATGTAATTGTCAGCAGGTTGAGTTAAGGACCCATCAGCCTTTGCCATCTAGAGTTTCATGGCAGAACTTGGTATTGAATGTGTAACTGTTGTGTAAAAACTGTATATAATATGATATGAAGGAAATTTAAGTGAACTTAAAGAGAGTACAGTATTTAAAAGGTTTACCTTAAAGGGGTCGTTGATTATGATTTCACTTTTTTAACTTTAGTTAGTGTGTAATGTTGCTGTTTGAGCATAAACAACATCTGCAAAGTTACGACGCTCAAAGTTCAATGCAAAGGGAGATATTTTCTTTTATAGAAATCGCTTTTTTAAGGACTACAACAAACGGCTAGTAGGGACTACAACGAGCTTCTTCCTGGGTTGGTGACATCCCAAACTCCAAAATTTAGATAAACCCGCCCCCGAGAACACGCAACAAAGGGGGTGAGGCCATGTTGGGCTGCTTTAGAGAAGAGGAAGAGTTGTTGTAGTAGAGTGGTGTTGTCATGCCGTCATTTTACGCCGGACTGCTTCACAAACGAGGGTCAATTCAACGCTGGATTTGCACAAAAGATTAACATGACGGCACATGCTAGTCGATGAGTTGAATCAACTCCACAGCAACTACATAAATTTATCCACTAACCATTCAGAAACGTCTAAAAGTTGTAACTTCTTCCTGAGTCTCTCCATCAGTGTCGACTCCGGTTTGAACAATGTAAGGCTGAACAATCCTCATTTTGGCTGCGTGAGATTCCCCAGCTTTGTTGTTGTTGAGCAACCGAAGCGCGAGCTGTTAAAGCTCCGCCCTTTTCTGAAAATCAATATGTTTTGATAATCTTTTGTCATGCTCTAAAGAAGTGCACTTATTTGGATGTGTTGACTAGCATACTAAAGAACATGTAAAGTACTTGATTATAATTTTAATTGTAGTGTTATTCATTATTATATTTAAAATTAATATATTTTAAATGTACTGAATACCAAAACTTCATAATTACAAATGAAATTACATATATCTATTACATATAAAGATGCTTACTATATAAAGAGATATATATATATATATATATATATATATATATATATATATATATATATATATATTATAGTACTAATACTAACACTTTATTTTAGGGTCTTTTAACTAGTTGCTTAGTAGCATGCGTATTACAAGAATATTAGCTGTTTATTAGTACTTATTAAGCACATATTAATGTCTTATTCTGCATGACCTTATTCTACATTCTTAATCCTACCCAATACCCGAACTTAACTACCTTACTAACTATTAATAAGCAGTAAATTAGGAGTTTATTGAGGGAAAAGTCGTAGTTAATAGTGAATACATGTTCCCTATACTAAAGTGTTACCAATACTATTTTACAGTGTGCTTGTTACGCGTTACATGTAGTTACTATAGTAGTAACTATAAATTATGCATTACATGCAACTAACCGAAAACCAAACCTATTCCTAACTCTCACCCTGTTGTGAGTACATGTTGTTAATTAATATTACTCAGTACTTAAATGTATAATTACACTGTATCAAGGACAATGATACTTAAGTCCTACTTAAGTAGGCCAGAAAAAGTACTGTAAAATTCAACTAATTACATTTATTTTAAAATGTGCAATTAAGCATCTGAAAACATATTTTGTTCACAAAGTGTATTCTTCTGAAGAATATTATTTCTTTACTATTTTAAAAGTATGTTAAAGTGTCATTTTTTTCATTGTCAGACATTTTTTATGTCTTAAGTGTCCAAATAGTTTTGGAGCCATTGTATGACGCAAATATATCCACAAATACGCCAACATATGCATATAGTCATAGTTGACAGTGGTTATTGTATCTTATCCCCTGTGATCAGATCAGAGAGGATGTTTATGAATTGTACACTCGACTTTTGGTCTCCACTGATGCAGTTTCTACAAATTCCCTCCCAGCAAAGTCAAGATAAACACAAACAAAACAAACACTCTCAAGACTTATTGTACCATTGCAGAGTCCTTTGACTGACCTTAAATAGCCTGAAGATCTTTGCCAGTCTTAAAAATGCACAAGTGAAAAAGGTTTTGCTGGTTATAGCTCAATAGAGGCTGTATGTACTGTCTAGCTGTATAAAAACAACATATTGCTACATATATACAAATACCATCCAATATACATATTGGCTACTGGTCAAAATGTATGTGTTGTAAGATTGTATTTTGTTTTTAAATGTCTCTTATGTTTAGTAATATTGTGCAATATGTATACGATTTTTGATCTTTTTTTTTATATTTTAAAATGTAAGTATCATTACTCCAGTCGTCAGTGTCACATGATCCTTCAGAAATCATTCTAATATGCTGATTTGCTTTTATAAATGTCTTTACTGACACGCTTGATCAATTTAATGCATCCTTGCTGAAGAAAACTATGTATGAATGAGCAGGGCAGGAAGTACAATCTGCAGGCCAGTTGCCCTCCAGGAGCAGGTTTGACACCTCTTTCTAGAGTGCTGACTGCTGCCATCTAGTGGTTTTACTTATGGTGTGAAGGACCATGTGTTCTTACTGCAGTCGGTATGAAACACCTCTATATCCACTAAACATTTTACAAAGTCATTTATGAAGCATTAACATTTTGTATAGTTCAGCTGCAGTGAAATGTGGATGCTACTTGCCCATGCTAAACACTCTGCTACGATGCTAGGATGTTTTTGATGGAAACCAGAGCACGGCTGTGTAGTTGCTAAGGTGTTATGAAGGGTTTTATCACATTTGTTTATGGTTGTTATACAAGTCTTTGTATTTTTGTTTAATGTAATTGTTAGTTACAATGTAGTTATTGTGTTCATGTTGTATAGCAAAACACTTTTTGCTGCTATTGAGGTGGGACACGAATAAGGTTAGGGACAGAATTGGTGTTATGGGAAGGTTTAGGGTGGGTTAAAGGATTAGTTCACTTCACATCCTGAACATTTACTCACCCCCATGTCATCAAATATGTTTATGTCTTTCTTTCTTCAGTCGAAAAGAAATTAAGGCTTTTAAGGAAAACATTGTGGGATTTTTCTCCGTATTGTAAATTCAACGGGTTGAAGGTCCAAATTGCAACTTCACAGGGCTCTACACAATCCCAGACGAGGAATAAAGGTCTTATCTAGCGAAATGATCAGTCATTTTCTAAAAGAAAAAAAAAAAAATATATGTATACTTTTTAACCACAAATGCTCGTCTTGCACGATGCGACGCGCCACGCATTACGTAATCATGTTGGAAAGGTCAAGTTCTTGTTCTTTTTATAATTATAATTTAAGATATTATTCACATCTGTAACACAATACTTAGGGATACAAAACGCAACGTTTAATTTTTAGGGTTGAAAACACCCTAACCTTAAGTGTGAGCAAAAGCAATAGTGATGCTTGCCTTGGCAACATTACTAATTAGCAAGTGAACAGCATACTTCCTCAAACACAAATTAACTCCATTTGTGTGTGTGTGTGTGTGTGTGTGTGTGTGTCTCATCATGGTGTTGGCCTTCGGCAAAGCAAGTGTTCCATCCCAGACAGTTTGCATTTCTAATGCTTGACTGAAACGGTAGCCCAGCGGTAACACACAGCACTTTAATTCTTTATTTATTTAGTTTTGTACTCCATCTGATCTCCTGTTCTAGAATTAATTACTTAATTAGCATAGTGAATTAGCAAACGATTATGATGCATGGAAAAGTTCCAGCAACACCCGGCACAGTTTGGGCATGTGCACACAAACACACACACAAACACACACACACACACACTAGCTGGGTGGCTTGCAGGCTTGTCGCCAGTAAATTAGAGGGGCTGTAATAAAACAGAACATTTTAACAAACAGCCGCTCCAAAGTGCATGCGATATTGTGCCCTCTGTGCGAGACGTAATAAAATCTCAGCGTTAATTTATTAGCCAAGTTGTACAGTGCTAATGAATTAATTCTTCACCCCAGTCCCACCAAGCACCTCATCAGTCTATTATTGGCCTTATTTCTTCAAGCATTACATTTCAGATCAAACATGGGCATTTATTCACACTGATCTATGATCAACTTCTGCTGTTTGGGTCACTGAAAAATGATAAAACTAACCAAACTTTTTTACATTTTATTACAAAAATGCACATTCAAAACTTGCCAGCAAAATGCTAGCATGTTTTGAACGGCTGCCATGGTGCTTCTATGTGGTTTCTTTGGCATTCTGGGTAGTTACTGATAGTCACTAGGTGGTTTTTGTTTAAATCTCTAGTCCTAATATGAGCTATACTAATAGTGACGATTGCTTTAGAAAATGCCTCTAATTTTAGAACACTGTAATTGTGTAGCTGTTCACGACAGTCGATTAGCAACAGCAGAGGTACGAATTCAAACTCAGTCCCGTATGAACACATCATAAGTGACATCAGCACACCTCTGAGCGTTATCTGCCTGTGTAATTGCAGTAATTAGTGATGTCTATAGGGACCAGAGAAGGGAATGAGCCGGGATGCTGAGGAGTTCCTCTGAGAGCTGCCACATGCCCATCAGAGCCGTGCTGACGTGATTGACAGCTCCTCTGTCTGTGCTGAAGACCAGAGAGACCACAATGTTGTGCTGGTAAACTTTCAATGTGACGGAATTTGATTTACAACAGGCTTGTGCTTTCCTTTCATATTCATTTTCATTTTCTGGAAAATTTCCAGTTCTGTATTAAAATAAAATAAAATCAAGAATTTAAATTTTATATTAGGTACCATGAAATCGTGAAGGTGAAGGCTGTAAATTAATACTTTTCTATAAAAAGTGCGGTAACACTTTATTTTAGTGTTTTTTAACTAGTTGCTTATTAGCATGCATATTACTGGAATATTGGCTGTTTATTAGTAACTATTAAGCACATAATAATGCCTTATTCTACATTCTTAATCCTACCCAATACCTAAACCTAACAACTACCTTACTAACTATTAATAAGCAGCAAATTAGGAGTTTTTTGAGGGAAAAGTCGTAGTTAATAGTGAATACATGTTCCCTATACTAAAGTGTTACCAAAAGTGCTACAGACCTTATGTAGCCCCGCCCCTTTTCAGCTCCGCTGCCAAATTATGAGATAATATTAAACATATCTATATGGCACTTTTCCCCCATGGTATCGATGTCAAAATTGAATTCTGCCAGTAAAAATACTGAGTGACCACTAGCCACAGTGGCTGGTGAGCAAAAAAGTTAATGTCAAGCCCTGATTACAATGCCTGTGATAACTTTAGTCATTTCTACAATATGTAAATCCACTTCACCAGCGCTTCCATAAAAAATATACAATATATGTTCAAGATGTCTGCACATTTGTTTCTCTGGCACTTAAGATCTATAGCTGTTCACATGCTGCATCCTTCGAAGAACACAAGCTTCAAAGGTCATGCCTTCGAAGGCCATGACGTTTGGCATGAGCATTGTTAAATGGGAATGAATTCTGGGGTTGGGTAGGACGTGAAGGATCCAGCTGCTGTATACTTCACTGCCTGCAAAACGAAGGACACATTTCGAGGCCACGTTTGAAGGAGCCTTCGAATTGGGACAGCCTTCGTTGCGCCGTGGTTATGGCCTTCGAAGGATGCAGCCTCTGAATTGGGAAGCAGCTTATATATGGTGCGTGTCCGACGCGATCCGCTGTGTTTTACTAAAAGTCCTCACGCTCATGAATCCTCATTGGCTGCCATCTGATTACTACACTGGTAGCGTAGTGCTGTTTGGTGATGCAAAGAGTGAAAATCTGACAACGAAATTATTATTGTTCTTTGCCAGCAGAAACAAAGGGAGAATTAGTACCTGTATGGCCAAAGAAGCAGTCTGAAGCCAGAAGCCTGCCAAAGTCAAAAAGAAGCGTAACATCAGCACGGCAAACACAAGGTGGAAAGATTTGATAAGGGGAGAACATCCGATGCCTAAGTTGCTTCTTTTGTGTTGAACAGGTGCGAGGATTAATTATTGTGTAATGCATTCACTAAAACTCAGTAGTATTAGTGTAATTTACATAAAACTCATGCTGAACCACGTTGATGGCAGTGCAGCGTCTAACACAATTTTGGTATCAGTAGTTAAAGTCACCATGAAATCAAAATTGTTTTTTTTCTTTCTTTTTCTTTTTTTCAATTGCAATTTCCGATGGACAAAATCAAGTCCCGTCCTACATTTGTTCTTGTTCAAGATGCCGTTTCACTCGATATACGTCACGATAGAGAAGTAAAGTCTATTGCGACTTCCATTTCATGCCGCCTTTAAAGTAGCCCACATGAAGAACAGTGATGCTAATGCTAGCTAAAGAACTGCTGAATGTACCTTACATTTCCGTTGTTTTTAGAAGTGGAAGTCGTCATAGTTGGGTGAACTATAAATTTTTCTATAAATATTGTAATTTATAGACCTTTAAATGCTTAAAATGTATTAGTTTATGTAAAATTAACATCAACCTAGAGTAATAAATGCTGTAAAAGTACTGTTTATTCATGATACCGTATGCAGTAGCTAATGTAACAAAGTGAACCTTATTGTAAAGTGTTACCAAAAATGTTTAATAGATTTAATGTCACAAGGTACTAAACAGTTTAATTGAACATGGACATTTGAGACATCTAGTAAATAAAATATGATTTTATCATATCAGTGGGCTAGAAATAAAAATTAAACGAAAAGCATCCTTATTTCAAGGCGCGTGCAGATAGTGAAGTTTTGTCATGCAGCTCACAGCTGTAACACGGAAATTAAAATCAGAGTTTCCCACTGACTTCCTGGCAGGCCAATCAAATGCCTCCAACGTGCACATGACTGCGCCCCACCTCCAGCCCGCTGGCGCTCTCAGAAACCAGCACCGCAGACTGCGTCTCATCTGACGGCCGCTAGGAACACAAAAAAAAAAAAAAAATCAGCTTTATTTTGGAAATGTAGATATTGTAACAATGGGAGACCGTTCACAGATTTTGTCAGTCTAAAGTTGCTTCGCACACAGCCGAGGTTAACAGCTCTGAAATATTAACCAGCCATGGCGATAGGCAAATCTCACTATGAGCAATCTGCTCGCTGTCATGCCGTGCTGTAAATAGGTTGTCTATTTGCCTCTAATTTGAAACTCATCTATTTCTGTAAACTGTGTTTTCAATAGCAAATTGGAAATATATTGCCTCTCTCTCTCTATCATGCCCTCCTCCTGTTTGTGAAGACAGGAAACTGCTGAGGCCATAACATTCTTTGCCTGTCAGGAATGACGCAGCTGGACACCATGGCATTCTGGATTAAATAAGAAGAAGATTGGCCTAATTAAATGACATCTCTCTTTCTCTCTTCTGATTTTTCTACTTCATTTAGAACTGTGACACTACACTACAGGCTATTGTTTGCAGGGATTGTCTTGTGTGCTTACATGTGTCGATGCTACTATGAAGATATTCACAATTAAAAGTAGTTAAACTAAAGTCAGGCTACTCATTTAGAAAATAAGTTAGTTAAGACACTCACAGGGTGAAGTCATACAAGTAAAAACATATATATATATATATATATATATATATATATATATATATATATATATATATATATAGGTAACACTTTAGAATACTGATCCTTCATTAATGAATAACTACACAGGTAAGTAATGCATTATTAACACCCTAAAAACTACTATTAACTAACAAGAAAACTCTGATTAATGAATTAGTAAGTAATAGCGCTCAGTTGAAGGTGGTAGTTCACTATTAGCTAATCAGTAATTACCTTTTCTTTCATTCCTCCCAGAGAACTACTAAGAACTACTATATACAGGTTCATAATTAATGTGAATAATGCATAATGTATAATTAATTCTAAAGTGAAGGTCATGGTAACCCACTAGTAATGACTGAAGTATTACCAAATATAAATATAATATACCTAAAAATTTGGATCAGTATTCTAAAGTGAGAAACATGATAACTCTCTAGTAACTACTCAAGACATTGTAAACTTTTGAGGTTTTTGTAAAGTATTGGATAGTAATAACTCAAGAGTTACTACATAATTCTAAAGGAACTACTACTTATTTGGATCAGTATTCTAAAGTGAAGATCATGGTAACCCACTAGTAATTACTTAAGTGTTACCAAATACATCAGAAGAAATTACTGTACAAAAACCTCAAAAGTTTACAATGACTTGAGTAGTTACTAGAGAGTTATCATGTTTCTCACTTTAGAATACTGATCCAAATAATTAGTAATTCCTTCTTAAGTATTTGGTAATACTTCAGTCGTTACTAGTGGGTTACCATGACCTTCACTTTAGAATTAATTATACATTATGCATTATTCATGTTAATTATGAACCTGTATATAGTAGTTCTTAGTAGTTCTCTGGGAGGAATGAAAGAAAAGGTAATTACTGATTAGTTAATAGTGAAGCACTATTACTTACTAATTCATTAATCAGAGTTTCTTAATAGTAGTTACTAATGTGTTAATAATGCATTACTTATTTGTTGACAATAATAATATATGTAAATAAAATGTATTATTATAAATTAATAATACGTTAATTGGATATTTAAATTGGTAAACTTATTCAAAACAACTTAAACGGGTCATTGATTATGATTTTACTTTTTTAACTTTAGTGTGTAATGTTGCTGTTTGAGCATAAACAACATCTGCAAAGTTACAACGCTCAAAGTTCAATGCAAAGGGAGATATTTTCTTTTACAGAAATCACATTTTAAGGACTACAAAAAACGGCTGATAGGGACTACAACAAGCTTCTTCCCGGGTTGGTGTCAACTCCACAGCAACTACATACATTTATCCACTAACCATTCAGAAACATCCAGTTTCATTCTAAAAGTTGTAACTTCTTCCTGAGTCTCTCTATCAGTGTCAACTATTGTGAGCTGAAACTTCACAGACACATTCTGGGGACATCAGAGACTTATATTACATCTTGTAACAATGCACCACTAATTTTTGGAAAAAGTACAGTAGCTTGTTACCGAAAAAGCTACAGTACAATCACATTACTAAAAAAAAGTCACTCAATTTAGTTACTCCCCATTGCTGCTTTTGCATCCATGTGTGTTCCAGTTTGAGTGTTTATGAGTGATCTTGTAGTAAAAAGTCTTTGAGGCATCTGCACTGTTTTAATGTACTGTATAAGGTATCAGCAGTATGTAAAATTTTATTTTGTGATTTTATTTCACTTTTTTATTTGATAATATTCTCCGTTTTATACCCCTTTCCAGCCCTCTGGGAGGAAATGTTTTCAGTCCTCCGCTGCATTTCTGCTGCTTTTGCAGAGGCGAGCAGGTAAAACGTTCAGTGAGATTTCTGTTTGTTTTACGAGGAGCGCTCAGACCGCCCGCTGAAGCTGAGAGCTCTCTTTAGAGGGGAGTGTGTGTGCCTCTTTGTGTGTGTATGTGCAGGATATGTGTAGCATTTCCACAGATCACAGTTGTTTCGGACACGAGACAAACCTAAGAGACAGAGATGTGAGGGTGGGTGGAGTCACACTGTGAAACACAGACTGTGATTGGCTCAAGCATGCCACATGATTGGAAGGTGGTGGTGATTGACAGATCAAACTGTGCCCCGACTTATCTTATCAACACTTTCTGTTTTCTTTCTTAAAGTAACTTTTTTCAATGTAAAAACATTACTTAAGACCACTACATTTCTTTCCTTCTTTATTATTTTTTTATATTTTCTTGAGAAATAAGTTGGAGATAAAGTGGGTGAGGCAAGTTTATTTGAACAGACCCTCAACCCCTCGATTTTGACCAAGTCTACTTAATATGTACATTTCAGGCAGATCCATAGACCACAATGCAACACGATTGTGATGTTACAGCAGTACACGTTTAATTTACCCCCTACCCCACACAACTCTAGTGTATGGAGTTATTTTGACATTTAATCACATAATAATTGTAGCTACCTTATAGCTTTATTAAAAAAAAAGCAACAAAAAAAAAAAAAACACACTTTTGTTATACTGGTTGAAACTGTACATATATCTTCTGTGGAAGTCTCAGGACCAAAAAAGTTTGTCGGTCCGAATGCAATGATACGATGTCCTACCTGCCTGTCAACATGTATTTCCATACTTCCGCACACCCTGCTCACGCAGACATTCCCAAACACTCAAGGCTGGATGACTGGTATCTCAGGGGGAAGACCATGCTGAATACCAGTGCGCCGCCCCAGTGCCTTTCTTCCCGGAAGTACACGAAGAGGTTACCAAATAATGGAAGGCACCTTTTTCTTCCCAAAACCGAGCTGGTACCTCCTACCCCCTTACTACCCTCGATGGCGGGGTGGCCAAGGGGTACGTGGAGATTCCCCTGTTGGGGCGCGCAGTAGCGATGCAATTGTGTCGGCAAAGCGCTGTCGCCTGGCAGGGTAATCCGCATCTCCCAAACAAGGCCTGTAAGTTCCCATCCATACTCGTGGCCAAGGCTTACAGAGCCGCTGGACAGGCCGCCTCTGCCCTGCATGCCATGGCTCTCCAGTAAGTATACCCGGCCAAGGCACTCAAAGAACTGCACAAGGGTAGTTCAGACCCAGGGCTGATGCAGGAGCTGCGCACAGCGACAGACCTTGTCTTACGAGCGACGAAAGTCACTGTGCGCTCCTTGGGTCAGATGATGTCCACTCTGGTGGTCCAGGAATGCCATCTCTGGCTTAACCTGTCAGATATGAGGGAAACTGACAAATACCGTTTTTTTGACTCCCCGATTTTCCAGGCCGGCCTCTTCGAAATTCGCCCAGCAGTTCTCGGCTGCAAAGAAGCAGACGGAGGCGATTAAGCACATCCTGTCCCAGCAGCCCGCTGCTGCACCCACCCCGCCGTCGGCTGCAGCCCACTGTAGGGCCAGCGGTGGAACAGAAATAGAACTCAACAAAGTACCCAAATTGCCAATAAATCTCTGGGCCCCAAGAGGGTGCGGATGGCAGCGTGCAATGCTTGCAGTCCTACTGAGACCCTGGCCCGGATACGTGTCCAAGGTTCCCACCACTCCTTTCAGGAACCAGGTGGTGAACCTGCAAGCGCTGCCCCTGGACCAGCCCCTGCTTTACTCTGTCCCATCTTTGTGTCCGATGTTTTGCTTTCGCGTTCGTCAATTCTCTCGTTGCCAGAAGCCAGTGATTATAGTTTATAAAGTTTTAAATACGGATATTTTTCTTTCAAAAAACCCATCGGCAATTTTTAACCCACTGGAGTCATATGGATTACTTTTATTATGGAGGCGTGAACTTTTTAAAGCTTCAAAAACTCGGGCATTATGTAATGCCATTACAAAGCTGAGAAGAGCCAGGATATTATTTAATATAACGCAGATTGTGTTTGGCTGAAAGAAGAAAATCATATACACCTAGGATGGCTTGAGGGTGAGTAAATTATGGGATAATTTTAATTTTTGGGTGAACTATTCCTTTAAATGCTCTAATGAGAAACCTCCGCACAGCCAGCAAACACCATATTAATTGAATAAGAACATTGATAATAAGAATGATTAAATATGAGTTTACACAAAGCTGTGTGCATCCAAAGAGTATGTGTTCTTGTATTCTGTTGTGTTGTTTTTAAGCTGTTTCAGCAGATGGATGTCTCAGGCTGTTGTGTTGCATCTTTTTTTTTAGCATCTCATGCCACAAGCACTGAGTTTTTAAGACACCATGTCAAGTTAAAAGTATTTCAACTTTGATGTGTCTTGAGACCCCTACTGTACATGCTATTCCATTTATGTCACACACATAAACACAATCAAATTTAGCTACACACCGTGTGGTGAGGTTTATTTACATTATAGGCTACATATTGCTACTTCGGGAACACCGAAAAATAAAAATGACACATGGCACTGTCAAACTTGACCTTTGCCCTTTAAACTCTCCATCTTCTGTAACTGCAGGCAGCTTATATGCTGGGGTCAAAGATCATTGCTAGTACGGCACTCTGTTTCCCCTTGTGTATGAATGATTCCAACACTTAAGGAGCTCGGCCTCACTTTTCATTTCATAATGATCATTAATGTCAACATGGTAAATTTTAAAGCAGGTGCAGTCTGGAAAATACTTCATGTACACGCCATTTTAAAACAAGAACAACAGTGTCAAAAATGGTGTGTGTGTGTTGTAATAAACTGAAACATTTTTTGAGCAACAAAATATTGCATCATTGTTGGATTGATGAATAATGTGATTTAATGGAAAATAAAAAGCAAAGCTTTTATGTCTGTATTGTTACACAGTGGGTCGCCGTTGCGTTACATGCAACAGAAAACACGTCCGAGCTCCCAATGCTTTCTTGTGCTCCAGAAACGAGACTATTGCACAGCAGAAAAACAATCCCTGATATTGACACAGCATCACTCAACTGCAATCAAAACAAAAGGGCATTTTTTCCCAGCTATAAATCCAGTCTATTGATTGCGAGTACAAAGTGACGTGTGGAAGAAAAATATTGTGTGAAAGCAGAAGAGAATGGCTAACAGTGATGAGGATTTCCATCTCTATCCACATAGCATAAATAAACGGGGTCACAGTGAATAGAGGCCCCTCTAAGTTAATGAGAGCTTTGTGTGGCCGTGAGGTTTTACTGGCTTAATTCTTTTGCATATATTGCCAACATAAATATGGGCTCGCACCATAGGAGGCCCTACAGAGTATCGTTAAGGACGGCCATAGCTAGAGCGAGCTCGGATGCTCGGGTTTTACTGCGGCTCGTTCAAATTTCTCTCAACCATTCTACCCCGTTTGTAGAGGAAAGAGGGGCTGTAGCATCAATGACCGGGGTTAGAAACACACAACAGCACTGTCGCTGCATCTAGCTCAAGAATGAGCGAGTGATTTGGGGCTTCTGGAACAGTGATGTTTCAGCTGGGCTTTTCCAACACTTAAGCTGCTGGATACCACAAGATCTTTTCTCCGTCGAACGTCCTGCGGTCTCTATTTAAAGTTTTCATTGTGCGAGACATGTAATTTACACCAGTGAACAGATGTCTTCACTAAGACACCAGTCTGGACAATAAGTCTACGCCTTTCAAATCTGGGCTTTAAACCGTACACCAATACACTGCTGGGTCTGTTCTTGCAATATTCAATTAGCAAATTATGCATAGAGAAACATCAACATGAAGAGTTGCTCTTTGTGCTACCCTTAAACATCCATGTCAAATTGGATATAAAGTTCCATATCCATATTGTGTCCAATAAATGCATAAGCTACTGCTTTTCAGCTTATATTGACTGATGTTTTGTCATCACAGACTTGGTTGGGATGAGAAATTCTCAAAAGCCCTCAAAGTTTTGCAAAGTTTGTTTTATAGACACCATATCTTGAGCGAGCCATGAGGAGTCATCTATGGTTTTTTCCCCCAAATTAATTACAGAAAAAAAGAAAAGAAAATATTGTCATTCCTTACTCACCCTCACATTCTTTCAACACCATATTTTTATACAAAAGGAGCTGTTAGGAAGAATGTTTAAGCTGCTGTTATCCTTAAAAACGAAAATGAATGGTGAATAATGCTGCCAGTCTTTATAAAGGATTTCAAAATATTACTTTATTTTTGATCAAATAAATGCAGCCCTGGTGAGCAAAAGTATGGAAGCTTGTTTCCACCACTAAATATAAAAAAAAATTAAAAAGGTAATTGATACTTTTTATCTCACAATTCTGACTTTTTTCTCACAATTGTGAGTTTATATCTCGCAATTCTGACTTTATAACATGCAGTTGCGAGTTATAAAGTCAGAATTGTGAGTTATAAAGTCAGAATCGCATTGATATAAACTCGCAATTGCAATTCTGACGTTATATCTCACAATTCTGACTTTATATCATGCAATTCTGACTATATCTCACAATTCTGACTTTATATCACGCAATTCTGACTTTATATCACTCAATTCTGACTATATCTCAGTTCTGACTTTATATCTCACAATTCTGACTTTATAACATGCAGTTGCGAGTTATAAAGTCAGAATTGTGAGTTATAAAGTCAGAATCGCATTGATATAAACTCGCAATTGCAATTCTGACTTCATATCACGCAATTCTGACTTTATATCACGCAATTCTGACTTTACATCACAATTCTGACTTCATATCACTCAATTCTGACTTTACATCACAATTCTGACTTCATATCACTCAATTCTGACTTCATATCACGCAATTCTGACTTTACATCACTCAATTCTGACTCCGTATCTCACAATTCTGACTTCATATCACTCAATTTTGACTTCATATCACTCAATTCTGACTTCATATCACGCAATTCTGACTTCATATCACTCAATTCTGACTTTATATCTCGCAATTCTGACTTTATATCACTCAATTCTGACTTTATATCTCGCAATTCTGACTTTATATCACTCAATTCTGACTTTATATCACTCAATTCTGACTTTATATCTCGCAATTCTGACTTTATATCACTCAATTCTGACTTCATATCACTCAATTCTGACTTCATATCACGCAATTCTGACTTCATATCACTCAATTCTGACTTTATATCTCGCAATTCTGACTTTATAACTCACAATTTTGAGTTTATATCACGCAATTCTGACTTTATATCTCACAATTTTGAGTTTATATCACGCAATTCTGACTTTATATCTCACAATTCTGACTTTATATCACGCAATTCTGACTTTATATCACTCAATTCTGACTATATCTCAGTTCTGACTTTATATCTCACAATTCTGACTTTATAACATGCAGTTGCGAGTTATAAAGTCAGAATTGTGAGTTATAAAGTCAGAATCGCATTGATATAAACTCGCAATTGCAATTCTGACTTCATATCACGCAATTCTGACTTTATATCACGCAATTCTGACTTTACATCACAATTCTGACTTCATATCACTCAATTCTGACTTCATATCACGCAATTCTGACTTTACATCACAATTCTGACTTCATATCACTCAATTCTGACTTTACATCACAATTCTGACTTCATATCACTCAATTCTGACTTCATATCACGCAATTCTGACTTTATATCTCGCAATTCTGACTTTATATCACTCAATTCTGACTTCATATCACTCAATTCTGACTTCATATCACGCAATTCTGACTTCATATCACTCAATTCTGACTTTACATCACTCAATTCTGACTCTGTATCTCACAATTCTGACTTCATATCACTCAATTTTGACTTCATATCACTCAATTCTGACTTTATATCTCGCAATTCTGACTTTATATCACTCAATTCTGACTTCATATCACTCAATTCTGACTTCATATCACGCAATTCTGACTTCATATCACTCAATTCTGACTTTATATCTCGCAATTCTGACTTTATAACTCACAATTTTGAGTTTATATCACGCAATTCTGACTTTATATCTCACAATTTTGAGTTTATATCACGCAATTCTGACTTTATATCTCACAATTTTGAGTTTATATCACGCAATTCTGACTTTATATAATGCAATTCTGACTTTATATCACGCAATTCTGACTTTATATCACCCAATTCTGACGTCAAACAATTGTGAGAAAAAAACTCAGAATTGAAAAAAAAAATACAATTACCTTTTTTTTATTTTATGGCGGAAACAATTGGCTGCCATACAAAAGAGACTTCTTTTAAATATATATATATATATATTTATATGATCTTAAAATAACATTGGTTGTAACAACATGAGGGTGAGTAAATGAAAAAAAAAAAAAAAGTTACAAATGGTAGCCTATGTTTTCCACTGAACAAACCAATAACGCACGAACACATCGTATTATCAAGATTCATGTCTCAACTTAGACCGCCAAGCATTACATTGCTAGAGCGATCTGGCTGGAAGAATCTCATTTGTGGAAAACTTGGGCATCTACAACAATATTTATCTTCTTCCTCACGCACAGTAATGACTTTGGCAGGATGAATGAGACAGTTGTCTTCTTGCCTTCAGGTGAAGAACGACGGAGAGAGCAGAGAGTCCTGGCCTACAGCCAGCACACGACAACATGGAAGTGAAACGCCTCCGTTCCTCACGCCGACATATCACCACGCGAGAACAATTGAACATTAGCATAATTAGCTGACATATTGTTAATTTTTTTGTGTGTCGTTGTTGATGTTCCACAGCAACTAAACAAATTTAATTTCAGGGTGAGCTAACAGACTGCTTGAGCTATGGGAAACCTTCGGGGTGAGAAAAACTTTGAGAAGAATACGTCCTCTGTGGCATTAACTCTTTTGCCTGATGGTGCTTGCTAATTATGGCACTTCCTGAGAATGAAAGTAATAGGCTGGTGTCAGTGCCTGAAGCTTATCAAGAAACATGCAGGCTGGATGTTGCCTTTTTGTCACCATGTTCCTTTGAGGAAGAGGAAGAAAAAAATCTGAAACAAAACACAAAAAAAGACAGAGACAGGAGAATGAGAGAGATAAACGCTCAGAGAACCAAAGACTCGGGGTCCAATCGCAAATTAAAAAGTCGGTTTCAGATATAATTAACCTTTTGATTCAGGACGCACTGTCTTGTAAACAAGCGTAGCAATTAGCTAGTTGTTTTTGCTATCAGCTGATAGCGATGATTCTCATTAGCATGGCATGACCTCCTCTAATCTATGCAGACGCAGATATGCTACTTGGCCCGATCTGAAGCTTTGCCTTTCCTTCATTGAGAGTGCCATACGCTAGAGGTTGAGCAGGGGGTCTCTAATAAACACGACACCAAGAAGTCCTTGATTATGGTTTGTTTTAGCTTTTTTCCTCTCTCTCTCAGTTGCTCTTATCTGTGGAAAGTGCCGGGTCTGTTGGTCCGCCTCAGTTTTGTCTTCTGTTTATTTATTTTTTTATGTATTGGCTTCACTAGGCATTCTTAGCAGCTCATTTGCCCAGCGTGGCAAAAGCCATCTTACATGATCATACAGCCTGTCTGTGAAGATGTGAGTATTATTGTTATCCTTGAATATGAATGCACATCTCATCTGGTAATGAGAGCTGCTGACAGTCATTCTTTGTTAAAAAAAAAAAACAAAAAAAAAAAAGTATAATTTAGGAGAAATTTACCAATGGAGAAGACATAGTACAGACTGGAGTTAATGAGCCAGTCCACACACAGACACACACACACACACACACACACACACACACACACACACAAGGGAAACAGTCAACAGGAACCTTAAGGAACGTCTTTTCTTAACCTGAATCAATGATGCACACCTGAATAAAAAAAGATTGAAAGAAATGTCCCCGTTTCATCTTCTTCTTTAAAGAACAGATGCATTTTACAGGGTCTCCAATGAAGAAAAAACTGCAATCATCTTGCAGAACAGTAGATTTAAAAATATTTCTTATCAACACATAATCATTTTTATTGTATCTTAATAATGCATTCTGAAATTTACCACAGCTTTAGTTATATGTGCACGTGAAACACTGAATACATTGTAGATATAAGGAGTGAAACTCTGAAGTTGGAAAAACCTACCAGCATAAGCAATACATCAACAAATGCTTTGGGTGACAAGTTGCAATTAACCGTGAAGACAGTAGACATTTGTATGCATTTCATATCTCATTAAATATAGTTATTTATTTTACAGGGAAGGGTGTTCGCAGAGGAAACCGGAGCTATTTAAACTGGAGTAAAAACCTAAAGCTTAACGATATGTGAAATGTACCAGGACTTAGTACCAGGTAATGAATCATACATCTGGGAAACCAGAAACATCACACAAGGCTTTATGTCATGCAACACGTTACTTTTGGATATTAAACAAATCACTTTGCCTCAACATATCAGATTAATCCTTGCCATAAAAGAGATTTGTGACTGCAAGTGTCAAAGTCTGAAAGAGAACGGGCACACAGAGTGAGAACATGCACTTCTCGGACCGAAGTCACATTTTTTCTTTTTAAAATGTCATGTAAATACTTTCGCCCAACTGAAATCATACAATCCTTGTCCAGCATGAATACACGTCAATCAGACCCCAATTGGCCTTAGTAATGCACAACTCACTGCAAATAATGCAACACAAGCAGGATATGGCAGCAGTCCATCTGATAATGTAACTCTGGTAGCAGTGTATTTTGATGGTCCCTTTTTAACATTCTGTTGACTAAAAGTAACATTGCAACTACATGTAATCTAACTCTCATTAGAGTATTAGTAGACTGTCTGCTTAATATCTGCTAACTCTTTATTGTGATGCTCCCCACAGACATTCTACTGACTATAAGTAACTTTGCAAGTACATGTCAACCTATTCTAACCCTAATTCTACCAGTCTACTAATACTCTACTAACACTCTAATGAGAGTTATTAGGCATGTAGAAGTAACATTAGGTTGCACTTTATTTTACAGTGTCTTTCTTAACAGTAAATAGCATGACGGGTATTTTTTTTTTTTTTTTCTTGTTTGTTTGTCTTTGTCCAAAGGCCTTAATAATAATTAAACAACAAATATATAAAATCCAAAGTATGTAAGGTAGTACAACTAGATGTTTTTTATTGAATCCAAAAGGTTTTTTCAAAATCCAAAAGTATTTTGCCACATATAAAGGTATTTTAAAGATTTTGAAGTGTGAAAAGTGTGAAATGTTGTATTTTAAAAAAGTGTACTAAATATAAAATGTTTGATTCTTTTGCCAGCTGGCTAGATATCAGCCTGTTAGCATTGTTTGAAAATATGGTCATTCGGTATAACCAAAGGTGTCATTCGGTAAAACCGAAATTTTGGTTAAGCCGAGTGAAAAATTTTGTCCATCTTGTAAAAAATGACAAAAGCAGTGTCTATTGATATATAATATATATATCATTGTTAATACTTAAAAAAATATCCAAAATCTCCATTGTTTTTTTTTTTTTTTTTCACTTTAAAAAACCTTATTAGTCAATGACCCAGATACGTAATTACAAGCAACTAACCCTAAAGTAAATACATGCTGTTAATTAATATTATTCAGTACTTTATTGTATAATTACTATATACACTAACAAGGACATCTTAAAATAAATAAATGAAAAGAAACTATATTATTTTGCTACTTTGTATACATTGAATTAGTGCAATGCACATTACTTAAATTAAATTAATGTGGGGTATGGTGTTCATTTAAAGAGTAACACTTTGAATTTATTATTATTATATTATTTATTTTCAGTCAAGACTTTTGACTATTGGCATAAAGTCCATTTGCAGGGTATTCTGCCAAATAACAGAGATCTTATCCACAAAAAAAAGTGACAAACCACAGTTAATTATGCCGTTTAATGGCAGGTAAACCTGAAAGAGATCACAGTAATAGATCCATGTGGACAAAATATGATTTAAATAACTTCACAACATTGTTGGTCTGCACAGAAAATACCAGGCATGTATCAAATAAGCTAATTATTATTATTTACTGATTATATCAGACAGCTTATGAAAGGTTTTTAGGGCAGTCATTCCAGTTCAATGATAAAAGACTTTTTCATAACCATCAAACAATTCAGTGCTTTACATCGAATTTTAGTCTTTAGAAGTAATGCGTAATCCTACACTCTAAAAAAAAATGCTGGGTTAAAAACAACCCAAGTTGGGTTAAATGTTTGCCCAATGTGCTGGGTAGTTTTATTTAACTCAACTATTTTTTAAAATATGGCTGGCTTAAAATGAACCCAAAATAGATTGGAAATTAAAAATCAGACACATAATTACTAGAGGCAACAATAATAATCAAAAGGTGAACATTTATAAATAAGAAATGTAATAATGTTTATTGTTTAATTATTATTCTTGTTTAGTTATTATTGTTTCATTATTATTCATTAAACTACCCAGCAGGTTGAGCAAACATTTAACCCAACTGCTGGGTAAAAACAACCCAATTGCTGGGTTTGTCCATTTTCAACCCAACCTGGGTTTTAACCCAGCATTTTTTTTAGAGTGTACATAAAGGTGTCAGGCTCATGATATAAACTAAATAGGTTTAGGGGTTCCATTCGCTTCCCCTTTTAAAACTTTTGTGGGCACACTAGGCCTGGAGTGGTTTGAGACGTATCCAAGGGAGTTATAGCATCTTCTTCCGCAACTAAATACGCCTGAGACTCAATATGAGCACACTGGCCCTCCAAGGCATAACTAGACCTATGAGATAATCTCTCTTAGACACTGATAGACAGGTGTAAATACTCCCTTGAGGACCTTCAAGTGAATCAAACAACCTCAGAGACCTACATCTGATGTCTGTTGAAACTCTGAGAGTGAACTGTGTCGCTACGCCCAGCTTGACTTCTGAGCACTGTAAAAGCAAAGTAAGATGGCGCAGAGAAACAGAAACGTGAGAATCATTGAAGACCAGCATGAGAGAAACGACTAGTAAATGTCACCTTTGTCAAACGAGGCTGCAGTTATGGCTCTGCGTGAAGCCCGTATAAAGAATCAGTTGTGCTGGCTAAAAAGGATTCCACATCCTCTGGTGATCTTACAGTCATGGCGTCTCCTTGCCGTCCAAACCTCAGCCCAAACCAACACCACAAAATGAGATATGATTGATCACTGCACCGCTACGATCATTTCATCTGTCTCCACGATTCCATTTTCAGATCATGTCATTAAGAATGGCTCCAACAGGTCTCTCAAGACGTGCCAAAGCAGAGTCGGTTCAAGAGGGCACGCATTCACCTACTCTCAAACGCACCCCGTTGTGTCCTTTGGTGTGTTTACAAGTTACCACAAATCCAAAAACTTGTGTCAGAATTGTTCAGCACAAACAAACCCATTCCAGTTTTCTGGGATAGAAAGGCCTGAACAAATGAAGGCCTCTTAGGTGGTGATGGAGCCATCTTGCACCAGTTAACATCAAGAGGGTTCAGTTCATCTCCATGAGCTAACTAAATAAACAGCCGATGTGTTTGATCACAGATGTAATTCTATGTGTAACCTCAAAATATCCTACAATGGAGTGTTTGCCTTGGCCATGTATGTTGTCTCTATTAAGCAAGACCATCACAGCACTTCAAAGCCTCGTAGGCCTTGTATTCCTGGACCTTGAACCTCCCTGAGATGTTTATCTGCCCTTCTGAGATCTTGAAACCATATAGCCCGGGGCCAAGGATGTGGTCTACTCTGTCTTAGACCGTCCCAGTTGCACATGCACTCTCTGCCCAAAGTGGAGTTCATAACGAGTGCAGCCATTTTACACGCTTGCGCTTTGAGAGAGACCAATCTATTGAGGAAAAGAAGAAAACATTGCTGTCTTCCATAAAATGTTTGAAGAAAAGTAAAGAAAACATCCTCATCTTTTGGACTCCAACTAAGTTTCCAGATGTGCCCAGGGTCAAAGGTCGTAGATAAAAGTACCAGGATGTGGCAGGACCCTAACTAGAAGCTAGTTTCTAGAGTGAGCATTCCTCGCGGCTTGAGGAGGGCCGCACCGTTTCTTCCCTCCGGCATGCCCAGCAAGCGGTCTCATTTTGTACTAGTGAGTTATTACACTGCAACTTCGTCCTCACTACCTTTGCAGTGTTTACAGACGCCGGCTGGGCAAAATGTCAAGTCTGTTAAGCATCACTAGAGTCTGGAAAAAGTTCGAAGGTTTCATTCAGGAGGCCCTGGGATCCAGGGGTCCAACTGTGATGCGTTTTTACCTTGATGTCATGAAATCAGAGATTTCTTTACTAGCTTAGCGTGCTCACGTCATCACAACTTTTGCGATGCGACACAGGCGTCTTTTTAAGACGAAGGGGAGGTGATGAGTAATTTTATGATTGAGGCCTGAGTTTACGTTTGTTCCCCGCTTTTTCTTCTTTTGAATACAGTTGATAGAGACATCACATGTTGGGTACGACAGCCTTCCATTACCCTGAAGTGCGCACATGCTAATACACAATATTAGGCTAATTTATAGAAAGCACTAATACGATTACTTCAAGTGTGTCAGAACCTTAATAAGTGTGGAAATTGCCCTGTCAAATACGACCAAAGAGAGGGGGTCAATTACACGATTATGAGGGAAAATCTTCCAGATTGTTTCTTTACATAAAGTAATCTGCTCGATTAACGGCGATGGAGGCAACTTCATTCCAATTTTGAAAAGTAGAGAAAATTGGAATGACAGCGACAACTTTATTTTTGTGAATTGGGATAATAGCAAGATTTGGAGGATGGGGCTAAGCGCATATGTTCATGTAGATAGCCCATGCCATCACTTTCATCACAAGGCTAACCTCTTAGAATAGTTTTGATCCCTGCTTTTTCTCAAAAGCAAAGGTCTTCTGTAAATCTCTAAGTACTTCATTTACTCCTAATTGGTTTTTAATTGGAGATGTTAAACACAGGATTACTGAATAAAAAGGGCATTATGTTCTTGTGAGTGTGTGTTAATGATGGTGTGTGAAGGCCTGGTGGTCATGGAGTTACTCAGGACTGAAGGAAGCTCACTGAACCACTAGATGGAGTCAAACCCTAGTTAAGAGCCGCAGGGAGGTGGACATCACCCTTGTTGTAAAGGAGTGAACCAGTGGGTTTGTATAGCTAACAACCTGACTGTGCAACCCCGACTGTTTAGACCACACTTGCCCTCTGCTAACCTGCTTCCCACGTCATGTTTGAGAGAATTAATTCATGCTGCAAGCATATGGAAGATCTTTATCTTGAGGAAAGCATATGTAAACAACATAGATGCAATGAAATGTACAATTCCCTTATATTGTTAAATAAAATACTATACTGAACTGGAAAATAAATAAAATATATTAGAAAAGAAAAGAAACTAGTTTAAATAAGAAAACCCATAATAATAGTAATCCTTTTCCACATTTGTATTTTTAAAAAAAAAAATTGTATTACAACAAAACCTGAAAGAAACTCTTCATTCTTAGGCCTACATGAAACTCTACATATAAATTCCAGAGGTTAAAAATATAAATAAGTAGAACGTGTCTTGGGTCTATCATGGCTTGTACGATCTGCGGTCAATTGTCAGTGAGTCTGCTGTATGTGAAAAGATGAGGACTACATGCTCGACTGCTTGATATGATAACCCTTATAGCATGTGCCATACCCTAATGGAAGGAAAATTATAGCTGATATGGTGACGGTAGAAAAGTGACATGCTTTTCTGTGCCTCCTGGCCTGGACTCAAAGCCTGTGTTTTTCATATACGCACAGTGCCAGGAAAAGTACTACGATTGCAATTAGATCACTTAAATACAGCCTAAATTACAGATCATTTGTGGCATTGTAAAAATAAAATAAAAAATACAACAGCATATTCATGTTCCTCCATTTTGTCTTCATAATATCGCTCAGAGAACGCAGTCTTTGCACTTGTCACGTTATTTCATACTTAAAGGCAAAGCGTCCTTCTTCCCGAATGCGCATCACTCTGTCAACAGATGTTTGACACAGAGAAAACAGCTAAAAATTACACACAGCTCTTGATATAGCGCTCTCACGTGAATTGCACCATTTAGCATTTTGCCGTTTTGACAGGTAATTGACTTTTCCCTCTGACAAAGTGAAACGTGTGTGTTGTCATAAATAATGCATAGTTTAAGAAGCTCACATTTACACCAGCATGAATATTCATTAGTAAACAGCGCTGAACGAAACAACACCCGCCACTTTAGCATGTACACGGGCCGTTTTTCTTCTTGTAACAAGAAGTCTCTAGGTTTTTAACTTCCTCCTTTCAAGATACTGCTAATGCTAATATCGCATCAATGCAATTTTTAGCTTAGTCTCTAAAACATCGATAAAGTCAGTTAAACTGTAAAGTTTATTATACTTTCTGCATTTCCTCTAAGGTCAAAACATGCACACTGATCCCAGACTCTGTTTTGTCATTTGCTAGCGTTATTGTCTAATATGACCTAAAAGCCCTGAGTATGTAAAGCTTTAGACAGCTGAGCTGATTAAAAACTTGCCTTTTGAACATTAATTTATTCCAAGCCATCATTTTGTCAGGGATACAATTGTTTCGTTTGAGATTTTTTTTCCTCTTCTTTCCCCCATCACCCTCAGATGGATGTAGGCCTAATTCTGCCGCCTTTTAGAGAAGCTCTTTAGTCTTGTGAAATATGATTAATCTGATTAGTCATTCAGGCCGGTCTGCCTTTATGCTTACATTAACTAGCACAAAGAGCCCCCCTACAGGTTAAAGTTTAAATGTGGATTACCAGATAAAGCCAGCCCTGATTAGGTTACTAAGGGCCATGCAAGATGGTGAGAGAAAAAGAAAAAAAAAATTAGATATGCTTCGCTACTAATTTCACAAACATCTTCATTTTATTTTTTCCCTTTTCTTCTGTTGTTTTACGCTTTAATTCAATCCAGTGACATTCACTTGGATATCAGTTTTAGACAAAAATCTTTCAGCAATTATGTAAATGGCTAACGCGCACACAATACTGTATGGAAATGGAAAACAGGAAATAATGCTCTCATTAAGGACAGATGGTAACAGTGCTGTAAGTTTACACACTGAGAGGGCATCACTTCAGAAAATGTCCAGATTTTGTGTTTACTACATTATGCCTTTATTTGTTGTGATGTTGTCTGTGATTAGATGCCCTTTTACAAAATGTAGCTTACAAAAAACATAACCAACTTTGCCAAGATGTAAGAATAATTTTGAATTTCGAAACATTTTTGGTGAAACAACAAACTACAGACAACAAACTACAATGTAAAAAAAATATTTTCATGATTTATCACAACACTTTTCCTTCTGTCAAATCATCTTCAATAATTAATGTGGTTCAGATAACATATTTTGAGTTTCTGTTGATTAAACCAATCGCCTTCATTGTATTAACTCAAATTTTTAATTTCAATCAACTCAAAATTTTAAGGCAACCAGGTAACTTACTTTTTTAAGTTAAACCAACCATTCTTTTTTACAGTTAAGGCTTTTTTGTGTGTCAGTGTTGTAATTTATGCCCATTCATGCCCTTTTTTTTTTTTTTTTGCATAAATTCAGAAATGTAAATATTATGCTTGTGGTCAGATAGCATCAACGTTACAGTATATTTCCTGAATACAAAGTACTGAGGGCAAACAAAAAAAAATAAAAGCAATTAATCTTTGAGATGTTTGATACATTTTAAAAGCTCTGTCTTACCAAAGAAATGTGACTATAGCATATCGCACGCAAGCCTTCAAAGGGCTGCTATGGCAAATCTAAACTCTCTTAAAGATTTCAGCGTGCAAAAACAAACAAAGGAATACGTGGATGCTGACAATTAACAATAATAAAGCCGTGTAGCAGCAGAGGCGTCTGTCGTGTCCAGCTCAGATAAGAGGAAATGTTAGTATATCACCTTGGCCTGCATTAACCAAGGGTGGCGGAAAATTATTTGCCCAGCGGATTACGTATTAAAGTCTCGTAGGTGGCGGCACACCAGCTTGAGTGTTGGGAAGTAAAACCCACATACATAAATCTGAGCTTCCGCCTTTGGACTCACCTGGTAACAGCAGAACATCCAACCAGAGGAAGGATGTCAGGAAGATTCGGGTAGAGGGGGTGTTATGTAGCTATTTTCCCCCCCATCGCCCGCCGAGGCCTGCTCAAATACCACCGTCTGGGACTTTGATGTGACCGTGTTTATTGTTGTCTATTCTTGGTTGTCCACCCTGTCGTTCCGACGTCCCTCTGCCGGGTACAGCGAGACAGTGAGGGGATGAGAAAGAGAGTCCCATTTATTTCTGCTAATTTTCCCTTCTTTGTGATGGATGGCTTTCTTATTGTGCCATTTGGGCCTTTGAAAAATGTTCTATGAAGCAGAAGAAATTGCCAGTTTCCATTTCATACAAATCTGCCATTCAAATATCCAGCAGTCAACTGTCTGGATACTCCGCTCTCTATCCCTGAATCTTTATTCAATCCTTAAACCAAAACAAAAATAATAATAATAAATTTACCCACTCCCCCCAAAGGAAAAAAAAAAAATACAAGAATCAGAAATAAAATATAATTTAACATATCTGGCAAATGCCCAACTTTGTCTTACAGATGCCAGGTTTCATCTATACACTGAAAGTTTGCTGGCCATTTTGTAAGACGGGATGGCCAAACTTGTTCCTTTTGAAGCACTTAAAGTCTAAGCCAAAAAAATGGAACATAGCTTTAGAAGTTTCTTATGTCTGTAAAACTAGAGATATAAATATATTTACAAGCAAATAAATTTGTATGTACATATCAGAGAGTGTTCACATGAGATCCAGCGCTGTGATGACTGCTGTTCCCGTGGCTTTAAGTTTGAATACAGTAGTGATGGTGGGAGGAACCATAATTGTAAATTATTGTATCAGTGTCATGATTTATCATATGCCATCCCAACCCTACTCGGCACTGTGTTTGCCAGTAATATTTTGTGCAAAAATCATTCATTTACAATCATGTTTTCAGAACAATAATAATAAAATGTAAAAAATAATAGAGTGTAAATCAATTTTCAGAATGGCAAAAACAATATTTCATGTTGCTTGTGTTGTATTTTTTTTATTTGTCTTGCATTTCTATGCATTTTTTCCCTCATGGTCACACTTTATGGTCCAGTTCTCACTATTAACTACAACTTTTGCCTCAATAAACTCCTAATCTTTGCTTATTAATAGTTAGTAAAGTAGTTGTTAAGTTTAGGTATTGGGTAGGATTATGGGATGTAGAATATGATCATGCAGAATAAGGCATTAATATGTGCTTTATAAGTACTAATAAACAGCCAATATCCTAGTAATATGCAAGATAATAAGTTAGTGAGACCCAGCATACATACATATATACACATATATACATATATATATATATAGAGAGAGAGAGAGAGAGAGAGAGAGAGAGAGAGAGAAAGAGAGACTCTAAAAAATATATACATATACACTACAAAAAATGCTGGGTTGAAAATGGACAAACCCAGCGATTGGGTTGTTTTTAACCCAGCTGTTGGGTTAAATGTTTGCCTAATGTGCTGGGTAGTTACTATACTATACTAAAATTACTATATGGCTGGCTTGAAATAGGCTGGAAATTAAAAATCAGACACATAATTACTAGAGGCAACAATAATAATCAAAAGGTGAACATTTATTAATAAGCAATTTAATAAATGTTTATTGTTTAATTATTATTCATTAAACTAATTAATAAATGTTCTTTTATTAAACATATTAATAAATGTTAATTTCCAACATTTTTATTAATTTTAAGCAACAATACAGTTGAGTTAAATAAAACTACCCATCAGACTGGGCAAACATTTAACCCAACCGCTGGGTTTGTCCATTTTCAACCCAACTTGGGTTGTTTTTAACCTAACATTTTGTGTACATAGACTCATGCATGCATGCTTATGAACTTTCAGTATCAGCAGATTTAGTATTGTCATACGAAAAGTTAAATATTTCTCATTGACCGCATCTCTTATCTGATCAAAATATTTATACGCAAAGCGTGTCGAAAACAAAAACCTACAAAAAGTTGTCCGACAAACAAAGAAGGGGTGTCATGAAAAGAAAGCAGCGAAAAACTTTCATCTTAAAGGCTTTATTCTCTGAAGTTCCTTTTATCCTTTCTTTTCGGATTACGCCGTGTCTCAGAGGCTCTCAGAGGCTCTCAGAGGGCCCCAGTTCTTATTAAATTATTTCTGGGTGAAATGGACACAACTTGAATGGAATCATTAAACTTCACTAGTTATAAGAATGCGTCAGAGCCTCCACAAGATGAAAAGCCACGCAGTTTCATGCTCCTCCAAAACATTTAATATGCCATGAAAAGATATGACATCAATCCTCGCAAAAACACAGGGGCGAAATGAATGATGCCATTGTGACTCTAAACATCAATCATGCCCAATACCCTGGAAAACAATGGAGTTTTGTTTGCATTTCAGAGGTGACAAACAACATTAGTGACTGGCTTAACATTGTCAATTCCATTACTCAAGACCTGAAGCAAATCAGAATTAAACTGTGGCCCAGTTGCTAGGCAGCTGAGTTCTCTTGACATGGTGGTTAGTTTTTCTTTCATTGCTTGACAAGAGCCAAGTGAAAAGAGTTTTGAAAAAGTTGCTAAAAGCGCTGAGAGGAGGGGGATAATTGGTGCCGCTGGATTGTAAGGCATCTCTTGTGTGGAAACAGACTGTGGAGAAGAGAGAGAGAAGGAACCATCGCACGATAATAAAAAAATCAACTCTTGTACACAAACTTGACCTGGAGACTTTCATGGCCTTCAATAATTCAGGGGCCTGTCTAGGTACCACAAACACAGTGAAAGTCCTTCAAATGACAGGTGAGATACTGGGACAACCCAAAACAAGACACTTCTCGCCTTATGTTCTGACAGTACTTGTTAACTGTTGACCTTGGATTTGAGTTCACATTTTTAAAAAAAGTCATTCTAATATGCTGCAAAAGAACAATTTGTGCAAAAACATAAAAGATGCATTTATGAAGCTTAGTGTATTTAGCATATTGCTATGTGGTTGCCAAGATGTTCTGGGTGGGTGCCCAATTCAAACAAGTCAACCCTCTATTACAGTCTTGTCCCCAGATTTGCTTCCTTCTATGACAACGAGGGATTTTCCATTTTATTGTTTACTGTAAAATTTGTTAAATCGATCATTTAGAAAAGCAACGGCACACCTTTCTTTAACAAGCCTAACAGTTTAGGGTACTAATATGTCTAGGTAACTAATAATGTCCACTAAAGATTAGGTCTCGACTTGAAAACTCTAACTCTAAATGGATGGTCACACTAAAATTTGAGTAGGCAAAATTTCATCTCTAGACAAAGTACACTCTAAAAAGTCTTGGGTTATTTTTTCAACCCAAGTCACTTTTTTGGGGGTCATTTTTCCAGTGTTTGGGTAGTTTTTGTGTTACACAGATCCTGGGTCAGACGTAACAACCCAGTGTTTGGGCAGTTTTTGTGTTACCCAGATCCTGGGTCAGATGTAAAAACACCCAGTGTTTGGGTAGTTTTTGTGTTACCCAGATCCTGGGTCAGATGTAAAAACACCCAGTGTTTGGGTAGTTTTTGTGTTACCCAGATCCTGGGTCAGACATAACAACCCAGTGTTTGGGTAGTTTTTGTGTTACTTAGATCCTGGGTCAGACATAACAACTCAGTGTTTGGGTAGTTTTTTTGTTACCCAGATCCTGGGTCAGACGTAACAACCCAGTGTTTGGGTAGTTTTTGTGTTACTCAGATCCTGGGTCAGACGTAACAACCCAGTGTTTGGGTAGTTTTTGTGTTACTCAGATCCTGGGTCAGACGTAACAACCCAGTGTTTGGGTAGTTTTTGTGTTACCCAGATCCTGGGTCAGACGTAACAACCCAGTGTTTGGTTAGTTTTTGTTTTACCCAGATCCTGGGTCAGACGTAACAACCCAGTGTTTGGGTAGTTTTTGTGTTACCCAGCTGCTGGGTCAGATGCAACAACCCAGAGGTTAGAGTTATTTATCGTGGGCTTTTTGCGCCCTCTTAAGGAGAGAACAGTGCAGCTCCATCAAATTGGTGCATGTCTTCGGTAAAATACAGATTTGTGTACGTTTTATTTTATCTAAAAATTAGTTATTGTTCTGTATGTTGTTTAGGTTTATGCAAAGCAACATACAGGGGCGTGATGTGAGTCACCTAAACGTGTGTCGCGGTGGTCTTTTCGCGTGATAGAAACGCCTGATGCCATGCATACATTTTTATGATTTTATTTAGAAAGATACAGAATATAAATACTTAGGATGTTAAAATATGTTCTCAGAATTGTACACTGATTATTTATGGATAAGTTATGGAGTCAAAGGATTTTTCAACTATGAGTGAAACGCAGGGCAGTGGTCTGAAGTTAGCAGTTCCCCCGCCGAACGCAAGCCATCTCCGGCACGAGATCCAGCGCCGTTCTGTCATATATTTACCCAGCCCTTGGGTTGTTTTTAACCCAGTGTTTTTTTACAGTGTACACTGGGTTTAAAAATTAAACCAATGGTTAGGTTTGTCCATATTTTACCCAAACATGGGTTGAAACAACCCAGCATTTTTTAGAGTGGATGATGTTACGCTCTTTGGTGCCTTAAAAAAAGTCAACATATACCAAATAAAAATAAATACGAAATTATAAAATATGCTTTAGCCAGCACCACTTATAATGAAAAAGATTTCTGAAGAGTAAACACCACAATTATCAACTTTCGAGCGAAGGAAAGAAAAAAAAAGAAGAAAAAAAAAATCAGCTTTTTAAGTAAACAATAGAAGCAGAGGGTATTCTTCCAGAAACCTGCAGCAGTCCCCCAAAAACTTCCCAAAAAGTGCACACCCAGTCTGAGAAAGGACCAATTAATGCTGGATTAAGACTCATGCTTATTTACAGTCGCTTTTGTGCTCGTTCCTGTGCTCTGACTTCCTCCATGGAAGAAAGATCGGAGGAATAGAGGGAAAGGAAAATGGAAAGGATGAGAGAAAAAAGAAAGGAACCTGAGGGAAGGGGGGGCCGGATTCTTAAGAGTGAACGGGAATGGGGGGTTGTTTAGACGCGAGAGGTGTAGTGAGGTGGCTGGTTCCATTGTGAGGACACCACCTCTCTCATTATACCCTCTCAATCAACACTCCTGATCACAGGAAGCCCCTGGAAAGCCCATCTGCCATGGCTAATCTGCAGGCAAAGTCGTGGCCGCACCGGCTAAGGCCCCGCTACCCTCAGCTGTATTATTCTCTCCCTCCGCCACTGCGCCAGGGATCAGCCAAAGCCCATTAAAGTAAATAATAGCCAGAAATGACAGGCTTAGTGCGGATTGGGGAGGAAGTTGAAGACCAGTTTGAACTGTGAGCTCTGATTAATAGAGAATAGCATTTGGAAGTAGACGGAGAGAGAGAAAGGCAAAGAAAGAGCAGGAAAGAGCGAGAAGGTGGGTAGGAAAGGGCAAATTACCTCAGCTCCAAAGACTTCTGAATCTTTAGGTTGATGAGGCTTCCATAATCTCACCATAAACTAGTCTTACTTTCTATAAGGTAACTTTGCTTAGTGATGCATTGTACCTGTTTGTATGAGTGTATGCATTATGTTTGTAGGAGATGCTACGAGGATCGGATTTTTGGCTCAAAATGCCAAGTCGAAAAGTCTGGTAGAATCTGAGGAAAGAGGAAAAGCTACCCAGCAAGGATCCCATCTTTCTTACAGATAGCATCAAGGTCACCCACATGTAGTAGTACTTTATGCTTAGCCTAATCTTCATAGAACCATTTCAGAGGTCTTAAGGTTTTTCCATACATTTTGGACCGTTTATATCCGGCGCCAAAAAGATTCTTTGAGCCCTAATCCCAAAAGGGAACATACTGACTGTGCTTTATAAATTCGATTTTAGGGTTATGTGCCAGGCACCTTTTAGACACAAAAGTAAGGCTACAGTATAGCAAATATGATATGCAGAAATATTTCAAGAAATGTTGAACTAATCTCAATCACATCTGAACCAAATCCCAATCCAATCTGGACCACACTGAATATGGTATATCGGACCTAAAAATATGACAGTGTGATTTCTATATTAGGAGTAGTCTTACTATGGAGTGTCTTACAAAGGTTGATACTACAGTATGTAGTAATTATCTCAGTAAATGTACCGTAGTCAGTATGCTAGAGAAATGTAGGACCAAATGCAGTTTTATTCCAAGTTAATCACATTCTCTTCTGCCTACTTTCATTGCCTTCAGGCCGAGAATGGTGACTAAATAAGACTGCCTGACAAAACTGTGGAGTCTCGCTTGTTTATGTTCATACTTGAGGTTAGCTCTCTTGTGCCTGAGTTCAGCTGGAGGACTTAATATGACCTGTCATCTGGCCGACGGTGGAGTCTGTTTCTGCAAGATTATGTCAAGCACTTCCACCTCTGCCTAACAAAGGTTAAAAATTGCTTATACATCTGTGAATGAATTGGAATGCTCACAGGAAACAAAGGCTAAGGCAAATGGTTAGCGACTGTGAAAGCGTCTGATTGGCTGCTCACCCTTTGCCCTGTTCCATGAAGAGCAGATTATGTTAATGTTATGGAGATAATACTCAATATGATGTATGATACACCTCACAATGGTGCGTCCCATTTAAGATCTCCGGGTTTTAAAGTGTACGATGTGGGACGGAGGGGAACAAAAGGATGAGTGGAGGAAAACATAAGAGAATGCTGTGTTTTGGGACTTAATGAAGTATTTACGATCTCCAGAATGTGCTATTGACAGAACTGTAGAGAATATATTTATATAAAAAAAACATAGGAGTTCACGGGGTCTCATGAGATGCATTTCTGAGAACTGTTTAATGGTATCGATTCTTAGTGTTCAGTGGAGTGTGTGAAGTTTTTGACAGGCTTATTGAACTGTTCTGAAATAGTGTTGTTGGAGTTGACTGTTTGGGGAACATCCCTTTTAGTATCATGGAAGAATTACAGTTTAACAAAAAAAGGAAAAAAGCATTCTTATCTCTCAAAGTCAAGCTCGCGGGAGAAATTTTTACTGGGACTAAACAGCAATGGTGTTTTAGACTTAGACTTGATTTGGTACATGGATTTGTACTATTATCCTACTCGTAGAGATTCACATAAAATCCACTGGCTGTTGGTGATCTTGTAAAGCTTCCTAAGGTAGTCCTATTCCCCTGGCTATGTCATACATGTGAGGACTTTGTTGGCCAGTAGAGGCCTCCCATGCTTTGTGCAACTTTTCCACACTCTCTTGACATGTTTGAGACTAACAAACGGACGCCTGTAGCCATACTATTTGAATGGCTCTCACAACACAACGTCTTTGGAATGCTAAGAAGGTCTTGATAAGGTTGGCGCCTGGTGTTTTGGTTGCAACCATTAGCAGACGCTTTTATCCAGAGCACTTGCGTTTGCATTCAAGGTATACATTTTATCAGTAGGCGTGTTCCCTGGGAATCTAACCCGCAACCTTGGCATTACAAGTGGCAAATTGAGCTACAAGCTAAACTACTGGGTAGACTAAGATCATCAAATACATTCTTTGTTCAAAGAGTGCGGAGCACAAAACACACTGACGCAGAGCACATTGTTTACTCGCCAACGTCACTAAAACAGTTCTTATTTACCCGTCCACTCCATCTTTCCCAAAGCCCACACAAGAATCGCATGCATCTGTGCCAGCGTGTCACTAGGTCTGTTTCCCTTCCTGCCCAAGTCTCTTCTGTGATTTCTATATCCGTCGTCATGGCGACACAGCAACAAGGAGGAAAATGGCAGCCTAACCTCTGGCATTCATGCAGACCAGGCCAGGCCTGAGGGCCAAGGGGTGATTGCAGCCATGAGCCGCAGGACCCTGCTGGGTCTCCCAGCCCTCAATCAAATTCTTTTGACCTCAGAGAAAAATGAGAACGTTCTAATACCCTCTGCTACAGTTTTAGTGAGATTAATGTCCCAGATCTTTGCATTAACTGCTTTTCAAGAACAGCCGGATAAAACACTGAACGTGGGGTCTTGCATATGCTCCCAGAAACAACTGGCACAATAAACCCTCAAAGAGGCAATCACATGACAAAGAGGTTGTTTCTTGCCTAATTTAGAGGCAAAGAAAGGCCCTTCGATCCAGATCCAGTGTTACTGTAAGGGAGCAGTCGGTTTTGTGCAAAATGTGCCACAAACACCTGATTGCTCTTGAGTGGTGAATAGAGCAGAAGAGAGGGATTTTCATGACAATCTCACAATGCTGAGGAAGTACATTATCACCCGACTGCAAGGCACCGAGGCTGTCGTAATGAAGACATCTACGTTATTAAAATCAAATTCGGGATCTTCAGCATGCCTTGTCTAATGATGAGCGAACAGCTCGGCTGTCGTAGACAGAAGACGAAGAAGATTTTTCCCTTCGTTTGGCACCATGCCCAGATCTCATTCAAGCAGAACTCTTCCCACAGCAAACTTCTGCCCTGCCAATTAAAGGACAGATCCGCCCTCCCCTTCTCTCAGTGCGAGAGGATATTTCAAACTATATTTGTTTTTATGACATACAATATTTGGATTAACATGTTGATATGATGTACTGATTCGCATCACAAATCTGCCAAACCTCTGAGGATTCACATCCTTAAATTTACATCGCACGTTTACACAAACAAATCAACCACAATATCTGTCTATAACATACCTTATTGATTTAAATTAGTGACGGGTTTGCTTGCTGCACTTGTGCTGAGTTTGATCGATCTGTGGGAAAATAAATATCTGTTCACTCAAAGCGCCGTGTTTAGTATTGTTTCCTGCTCCCCTATGGAGAGAGTGTAAAATCTAATAAAGAAGATCTGAGTGAAGGCACTTTGATCAGGGACTCCTCAAACAAGAAAGATCACATGGGACAGAATGAGGAAATCTTTGAAGACTATAATACTAATGCGAACAGGTTCTGGTTTTAAAACATAAAATAGATCAATCTTATCTATGCTTATCTTTGTATCGCTCACCATGAATATTGTGCATTAGAAACAGCTGCAGTGAAAATTACAAATATACAAAGTAACATTTGATTTCCCAGAAAGGTATCTAAGTAATTTCTGTCATGCAGTGCCTTTTGAAAGTGATTGTAACAAACAGGATGCTAATGTTAGCCATTGCTTAGTAAGGGATTGACAAATAGTTTACATGCGGGGGTCAACTTAAAGATTACTTCTAAAATATAATGTGAATACTGTAAAGCCGGTTTACACCTGGTATTAAAGGATTAGTTCACTTGTGAATTAAAATTTCCTAATAATTTACTCACCCCCATGTCATCCAAGATGTTTATGTGTTTCTTTCTTCAGTTGAAAATAAATTAAGGTTTTTGAGGAAAACATTCCAGGATTTTTCTCCATGTAGTGGACTTCACTGGGGTTCAATGGGTTGAAGGTCCAAATGTCAGTTTCAGTCCAGCTTCAAAGAGCTCTACACGATCCCAGACGAGGAATAAGGGTCTCATCCAGAGAAAAAAAAAAAAAAAGATTTACTTTTTAACCACAAATGCTTGTCTTACACTGCTCTGTGATGCGCCACGCATTACGTAATCACGTTGGAAAGGTCACGCGTGACGTAGACTGAAGTACAAAAAACTCCATCTCATTTTCTCCTCCAACTTCAATATCATCCAACATCGCTGTTATACCTTTTTTTTTTTTTTTTTTTTGTAAAGGGCACAACTTTTTATAAAGTGGTGCATCGCAAAGCAGTGCAAGATGAGCATTTGTGGTTAAAAGGCATATCATTTTTTATTTATTTTTTTGACCGGTCGCTAGATAAGACCCTTATTCCTTGTCTGGGATCGTGTAGAGCCCTTTGAAGCTGCACTGAAACTGACATTTGGACCTTCAACCCATTGATCCCGTTGAAGTCCACTATATGGAGAAAAATCCTGAAATGTTTTCCTCAAAAAGCTTCATTTTCGACTGAAGAAAGAAAAACTTAAACATCTTGGATGACATGGGGGTAAGAAAATGATCAGGAAATTTTAATTCTGATGTGAACTAATCCTTTAAGATGCGTTTTTTTTGGTCGATGGAATCACAAGTAGCTGAGAGAAACACATTCCCGTTTACACCTGGTGTTTTAATCCATCTCTTTTGTGGGTAAATGTATTGGCTTTTTCATATCTTTTGGTCTAATGGAAGAAATAAGCTTGCACAATTTACATATGAACGCAAAAGGAGACGGTGGAAAAACATATGTAGAGCAGCAGCTTTCGTTTTTGCTCTGAAAGCGGCAAGACCACGCCAAATGCGGTGAGTGTGTGTTAGAAATCAGGAATGGTGGGAGAACATTGTTCTTGATACAATTTGGTACGATCAAACCAAATTTGGGTCTTCAGCCGACAAAGTTTAAATCTAGTTGGAGAGTAGTTGGTCTTTTGTGGCTGTTCGACCACATGAGCGTTTCCACTACGAAAGCAATCCGGTCGAATGCATTTCCGACTACCTCTGGAAGCAGTCAAAAGTGGACAAGCTTAAAATGTTTTAGATATCGTTTACACCTGTATTTAGCGTTGTCCACTTGTGATCGGATTAACGAAAAACACTTCTTTAGGAACTGGCTTATTATAAACTGACAACCGATTAAAACAATATTTTCAAGAAAACATGTTTTATTTGAAACATCTTTATTAGAGAAATAAAAAGAAACACCTTGAATATTTCTTAATGAATTATTTTTTTTCCACATTTCAAGTAAATGCACATCATGACATGACACAAAATATCAACGTCCATACAAATTCACAACTATGTTTGCTGAATTGTATGTATCGTGTGCAACCTCGTTGGCAAAGGCTATTTTCACTAACCCGCCCACAATTTAAAAATTGTGATATATACTGCATAGTAGGAATTATCCTCCTACAAAATGTCTATTTTTTGTGTAGTTTATAATTATGTCTGTTTTCAAGCATAGAACATCTTTTATCTCCACTCAAATTTCCCCAGACGCAGAACCATATGTATCAAATTCAATCAGTTACCAAAAAGAAGTGAGAGTCTTTTATAGGCAGTGTTGGGAACTGATAACTGTCAATGCTGTTTTATTATGGTTAACAAATCAAACAGTGTAGATCTGTAACTTCACAGCCCAGATGTTTCTAGAACGCTTAAAATTTCCAAGTGTCTGTACAGCTTTTGACTTTAAATATATTACGCCATATGTCATGCAAGCTCAGAGCACTTTCTAAACGCTTTCTGAGCAATGATATCACAGCTCATATTCCTGGTTCAATACAAGTTACGCTCTATCTACAGCATCTGTGGCTCCCTGTCAATTACTACTGACAAGAATATCAACTCCTGCCTCTGTTTGTAAAAACAAACCAAAAATATGTTGAGAGTTATGCACTTACAGCGGAAGTCTATGGGACAATATTGAAATCTTCGATAAATGTGTCTTCCATATATTTTAGATGAAAGATAGAGTCTACATTATTGTGACCAGTGGAAAAGATTATTTTGAGCACAGCATCCACCACATATTGCAGCAGATGATAATATAGAATCTTTACATTGAGCTGAAAACCAATTTTCAACAGGCTTTCAAACCCAACGGCTTTAGAGTAGTAGGATCAGCAGGTGGACTCTGTGATGTGGTGTAATAATAGATTGTTATGCCCTGAATGGTGGCTGCTTAGCTGTGGTCAGTAATATGCAGTATATGGTTCAGAGGATCAGGTCCACTGTTGATTCGCTCTTTAGAGATGACATTCATGCTGTATTATTACAACAGCAGTCAGTGACTGTAGCGTGAGTCACCTCCACCCCATCATGCCATGAACAAAGACGTGCACAAATAGGAGCATATATAAATGGAAAGAAGGAAAGTTATAAGAACTAGGGGTTGATTTGAAATGATTACATCCATAGAAGTGTGTTATGTGGTAGTTACAGTTCAAACATTTTACACATTTTGTTGACATGTTGTCCTGCACATGGGCCAAAAATACTTCAAGAGCCTTAGATTTAAAGTCAACATGAGCCACACAAGAGGGTATTCAATGTGGACAACATAGACTGAGGCTTTATCTATTGGGAATTGATTGGATCATGAAAAGGGATTGTTTCATAAAAGAATGGTGGTTGGTGAAGAGATTTGAAAGTAAGATGGATTGGCAATGTCAACCAGAAGAGTCGTTGTGGAGGCAAAGCATTACATTCTGAGATTACAAAGACATTTTTTAGGTAACATATTATTTTGATAGTCCACTTATACATTCTACTAACTATAAGTAACTACATGTCAACTTATTCTACTAACCCTAACCTAACAGTCTACTAATGCACTAAGAGTTAGTTGACACGTAGTTGCAAATGAATGAGTTGCAAAGTTGTTCTAACGCTGAATTCCCTTCTTTCTTTTACGATTTTTTAAAGAATGTCCCACTCACGCTCGTCCATATAATGGCAGTGAATAGCAACCAGCTTAAAAAAGAGGCAAAAGTATCACAGAATGATCCCATGCGACACGTACAGTATATTCAAAGTGTTCAAAGGGTATACGATAGGGTTTAGTGTAGGGCTGCAACAACTAATCAGTCAAATCGATAATAATCGATAATGAAAATCATCGACAACGTCATTATCGATTAGTCACGCCCACCGTGCACTATAAAAACAGAACTTCAGACTTTACTGAATGAGCGCCGGCGCATAACAGACGATTAATATTTAGCCCAAAAATATTAATTTTGCTGAAATATCTGCTGTTGGACATTAAGGTTTATAGAAATATTTCTTACATTTGCTACAGGATAAAGAAATTACAGTAGCAGCTTACTGTGTCCAGACTAGTGAATGTGTTCCTCTTGTCTGTTAACACTGAGTTTGTGTTTTTATTTTTCTTTATTATCTTCATTTGTAATGTAGGGATTTAAACTATCCTTTTGCTTTATAGCTCTTTTGCATTAGCATAGATATAGATATATTCTCTATATGTTTTCATAGCATTCAGTTGGCACGTTTGTTTGAAGGACAGCATTGGGCAGGATGTGGAATAGTATGTTTTGTCGATTAAAAAAGAAAGAAATTGGGCCTTTTTTTAAAAAATCCGATTAATCAAAGAAATTATCAAAATAATCGTTAGTTGCAGCACTAGTTTAGCGAAAAACAAACCGAAATTGTATGTTATTTAACGGAATTTTTGACCTTGACCTTCTCTGTATGGCTGTGCGATGTGCGTGTTCATGAGACTCTATTAGCACTGCAGTTAACTCCGTCTCGAGTTCCGGTCCGGTTATATTTGACTATAAGTACATGAATATTTTTTAGGGAATTCTATGCATTGTATTCCATGTGACATTTTTGTTAATCTTGATTTGTGTGCCTTTTCTGTGAACTGTGGCGCTAATAGTCTCATGAACGCACACGTTGTGTAATCGTGCACAGAAGACCAATGGCCAAGGTCAAGAATTTCTTTAAACAATACATTCAATTTCAGTTTGTTTTTTACTAAACCCTATCGCATACCCCCAGAACACTTGGGATATACTGCACGTGTCGCATGGGATAATTCGGTGATACTTTTGCGTCTTTTTTAAGCTGGTTGCTATTTACTGCCATTATATGGAAGAGCGTAAGCAGGACATTTAAAATAAATAAATAAATAAATAAATAAATAAATAACCTTTTGTGGTCCATAAAAGAAAGAAGGCCATACAACATTAGAACAACACCAGGGTGAGTAAATGATGACTTAATTTCCATTTTAGGGTGAACTATCCCTTTAATAAAATATACATTACAAGCTTGAGAACATAAACAAGTTTTAATTTAGTACCGACAGCACTGTATTTAGATATCCCACAACCTATAGCACAAAAGACCTGGATGCATTTCAAGCTCAGCGAAAATGCCTAACAAGTTTCCCCCAGTCGCTTTTGACAAATGGCCCCCACTAGCAGTGCTTAGACCCTGCGCTTTAGCATTAAAGAAAAGACCCTACGGTGCAGGGGCCAGAACGCAACTCGGATAGCTGACGGATAGCTCCATTAGAGCAGGGTCCCTCGTAGAAACCTCATCTTAGGATATCTCCTGGTCTGACTGCTGACGACATGAGGAACACACACAAACACACACACGGTCACCTTAACAAAACCACACACATCCATGGAGAAGCATATGAAAAAGGACTCAGTCGAGCATCTCCTTTTGAGCTTGACTGGAACAATGGCTTGACTACACAAGTACAACATGTGGCTGATCCCATTGCCATCTCATTTGGCTTCTTTGTAGGCTTGTTCCTGGGACCACCGTGAAACAGGGAGACGTTTGAAAGGCCCCGCCCGATAATCAGCTCTGAAGGAGGGCAAGCACAATTCATATTTCAGCCTTCTCTTTTTCCCTGACTGGCGGAGCCAGCGAAGCAGGAAATGACACGGGATGTTTCAATCTAGGAACGGTGAGTACTGTAGCCCCTGAGGCTGGATGGTACAGCCCACTCAGATGTGACTGAGCAGCCTGCTGTCTGTGACAGCACACACACACACACACAAATACACACTTTCCCAGCAGTGAAAACTGCAATTCATCAGCGAAATTAATTCACACACAACTCCAAATGGGTGCATGTAAGGGCTCAACATCCACTCGAGTGTTTTGCAACGCTGTGAAGTGGCGCATAATGTTTGGCTGTACACTATTTCGGAGTTCGCAGATCCACGTTCCTCCCGAGCGGTATTTGATTGGAATCGTGTGGCGGTAAGCTGCGGAAAGCTTTCAGACAAGCGGGATAAAATGTCTCTACGGGCCCAGGACGGCAAGTCCCAGGGCTGCTGTCATCCACGGCTGTCTGCCTTCCTCCAACAGGACGCCCAGGGACTTAACATGGGGGTGAAATGACGTTACAAACAATTATATTTCAACACTCTATTTATATCGGTGCCCTTTCCTGAGATTGTCCCCTCTCCGCTCTGACATGAAGCCCTAATCCTAGGAATGATTTGGGGTGGGGGGTGAGAGATGGTTGAGTGTGGGGCGGGCGGGGGGTAGATGGGGGCATTGAGTAAGATCACGCACAGCTCGCAGGCAGAGGAAGAACGAGACAGGAAAAGAGACAGGAAAAGCTACCATCAGAAAAATGAGTGTCTCTGGGATAAACTCCGCTAAGATGAGCTCAATATATCACTGTCAATAACACAAGTGAACACAGGACAGGGGGACATGCATATTAATTGAAAATAATCTGATTAAATCACTACAGTTTGACGTTTCACAAGATGGCCACTTTATCTTGGGGGACGTCGGTGCAAGATTGGTTATGTACGTTGGCTAGTTCTGTAATCTGGCAACACGTCTTAATTGCATGTTATCACCGTCTGATTGCTGTGCCGTTATTTTAAATAGTCTGGTAATTACTCTGTGGATGGTGGTGTATATAGCCAAAGGCTGCTGCTTGCATTCTGAACGTAAGGGAACCGAGCACCAGGCCAGAGGTCTAATCATTTGGTTAGCCACAAATTTAGTGCCTCGACGGAAGTGTCAAATATGTCGCAAAGTTACAACAGCAATTAGTAACCTTGTAGTTGCACTTTAAGGGGCCGTTCACAACATGTTTTTGCACAGACATTGGTCCTTTTTCAAAACAACATGTAGTTCTATTCTAAAATCAGAATTTTCTGAAATGGTTTCAAATGCTGATGCCAATCAATTTTAAAGGGGACCTATAATGCCCCTTTTACAAGATGTAATATAAGTCTCTGGTGTTCCCAGAATGTGTCTGTGAAGTTTCAGCTCAAAATACCCCACAGATCATTTATTATAGCTTGTCAAATTTGCCCCTATTTGGGTGTGAGCAAAAACACGCAATTTTTGTGTGTGTCCTTTAAATGCAAATGAGCTGCTGCTCCCGGCCCCCTTTCCAGAAGAGGGCGGAGCTTTAACAGCTCACGCTTCGGTTTCTGAACAACAACAAAGCTAGAGAATCTCACGCAGCCAAAATGAGGATTGTCAGTAATGGTGTTTGGCCTTACATTGTTCAAACCGGAGTCAACACTGATGGAGAGACTCAGGAAAAAGTTACAACTTTCAGAATGAAACTGGACGTTTCTGAACGGTTAGTGGATAAATTTATGTAGTTGCTGTGGAGTTGATTCAACTCATCGACTAGCATGTGCCATCATGTTAATCTTTTGTGCAAATCAAGCGTTGAAATCCCTTGTTGCTTGTTCTCATGGGCAGGGTTTATGTAAATTTTAGGGTTAGTGATGTCCCTAACCCAGGAAGAAGCTCGTTGTAGTCCCTACCAGCCGTTTGTTGTAGTCCTTAAAAATAGATTTCTGTAAAAGAAAATATCTCCCTTTGCATTGAACTTTGAGCGTCGTAACTTTGCAGATGTTGTTTATGCTCAAACAGCAACATTACACACTAACTCAAGTTGAAAAAAAAAGTGAAATCATAATCAACCACCCCTTTAAAGGAAAATAGGATCCACTTCTTCTTTGATGTATAAGTAAAATTTAATCGCCTGCCGATTTATCATTTGCCAGGTGAAAACGAAAGCCTAATCGCTTAATAAAGAAATAGCACCCCTCCATTAAGCGAGATTTGAGATATCATTCATGTAAAAGCCTAAATATAATCAATAGCAATAGTGAAGCTTACCTTTAGTTAGGCAAAACATACATAAAAAAACATAATCATATTTCGTCAAGAAAAGCATTATGGAAATATATTGACAGCCCCGTGTAGCATCAGCTAGACCAGGTGCAGTCTGATAACAGATGCACAGAGAGCCATTAGTTTGTTAACACAGCCTACGGTTTCCGTTTGCCCTGGAGCAGACATGGAGAGAGCAGCCGTCATATGTTCCAGACATTTGTACACGACCTGATAAATGTTCAGGCGGGCTGCGTGAGAGGGGAGGTTTCTAAGAGTGCTGGTAATAAGAGGCTAATAGAATAAAACAATAACCCACGGCCTCAGGGCTGAGACTTTATACTGACAAATTCATATGATAGATTTTTATTGTTATGGCGACATTAGCATTGTAGTCAGCAATAACTTGGTAGTCTGAGGTGTTTTTTGTTTTGTTTTGTTTTTTTGTCAGAAAGGCACAATAATGAAATAGATTTCAGGTGGGGTGCTCCAAGTGGGTGCGTAAATTGATTTTGTGTGTATAACACTAAAAATACTGAGAAGTATGCAGTATATTTTAAGTAATGATGATAATGAGATATTGGTCATAAAACAAAAATATGGTGCAAAATTACCTGACTTGAGGGAAATAAAAGCTTTACAAATGATGATAAAAGTTTATTTGATTGACTTGGAAATGGCTTTTCGGCAACAAAGAAACTGCAACTGGTGATATATCACCAGATTTTAATTGTATTGCTCTGTTTCAAAACCTAGTGAATTACCTAGCAGTTTGACACAGAGGCTTTTCCAAAAGGAATCTGCTGCCTTTAATCACGATGCCTCATTTTGTCCAAATTCTAAAGTAGCATCACGTGCATTATGAAGGCGGCAATCCCAGTATGCATTGCAACAAGCTCAGTTAAAAAATCCAAGATGGTGGATAAGTCAAGACAATGTTGGTTAAAAATATAATTTATTTAATACTGAAAATATTTATACTAAATTAACATTATCTATTGAAAAATTACCATTTTACCCAAATATGTGTGTGCTCTGTATTTTATGATTATTATAGTATTAGCTTAGCAAAATGCTAATGTTAGCTGACTCGTGTGAAATGCTACACTCAAAAAACCGCTGGGTTGTTTTTTATACCCAAAAGTCTTTTCAGTCATTTTGTTGGATTATTTCCATGGTTGGGTAGTTTTTGTGCTACCCAGCCATTGGGTTAGAGGCTGGTCAATCTCACTGACAGTTGAAACAATATACTCCTCCCCCACCCGCCCTCCAACTCAACAACCAATGTTGCCAAGTCTGTGGTTTTCCTGCATAATTGGGCTACTTTAACACTGTTGTCGTGGGTTGTTTTTCATGTCCATGGGTTGAATAACATGATATTGCTAATTTTACCACAGAAACCCCACCAAAAATGTGTATTTTACCCCCTGAACGTGATTTTTACCAGGGGACCCCCCGGAATGCGATTGGGCTAGTTTTGAGTAGCAAAACATGGCAACCCTGTCAACAACCCAGCAAATGGTGGCTTTACTACAGCAACCCAGCTGTTGGGTTACACAGCCCAATTCGTACATATTTTACGAGGTGTCTAATTCGTACGAATTCATACGTTTTTTGCTAAATCGTATGTATTTTACGAGATGACAAATTCGTATGAATTCATACAAATTACCTACCCCAAACCCCGCCCCTAAACCTAACCATCACTGGGGTTTAGACAAATCGTACAAATTCATACGAGTGAGGTCGTATGAATTCATACGAATTAGCCACCTCGTAAAATACGTACGAATTGGTCGTGAGATAGTGTTGGGTTACACAGAGTATCCTCATCAGGAGAGAGCAGATCTCAGCGCCGCTGAATTGGTGCATTTCTTCAGTAAAGTTTGTATACATATTATTTTGTCTATAAAGTGCTGTAAATCATTTTATTTAACCCCTTAGCATTCCACTGCACCTCCCATGGTACTAATATAATTTAAAAAAAAAGACCTTAGAAATGCCAAGGAGAATGCAATGCAATATACAGAGATGAGATGTCGGTCAGCTGAATGTATCAGTCAGCGGCCATCTCGCATTATGATCATTTATTTTTCCTTGAATAAACTGATTTTTATTAATTATAATGCTGAATATTATTTATTTGGATGTTAAAATATGTTCTCAGAATGCTGTACGCTTGTTTATGTGCAGGTTATAAGGAGCCTGTCACAATATCTTTTGGCTATGAGAAACGTGGAGCAGCGGTCTGAGGTTTGCAGCTCTCCCCCGCCGAACAGCGGGCCATCACCAGCTCAGATTTCGACAACACACCGCTGCGCTTACGACAGGAATATGGAAAATCGAAGAAAACCAATCGAAGCGGAGAGGAGAGAGAACTTTAAAAAAACTGGCTGTAGCGAGTTTTGAGCATTGTGCTTTTAGTCTGTTCGTTGAGTAAAAATAAGTGAAATATGGTCAAATTTGTTTTCAAACGTAAAATAATAAATATTTAACTTTTAAAAAGCTATTTCGTTTAATGGTATAAGCTGTATTATTGTTGAGTTGTCATTCTTTTCTGCACTTTCTCATAAAAAATAACCCAACAAGTAACCAACTATGGGTTAATATAGCAACTTACGAACTCTGGGTCATTTTAACCCAGTGAAATGGGTTAATAGCCAGTTGGATTAAAAATAACCCAACATAGTGACCCAGTATGAGTAACCTAATGGTTGGGTTAATAAAAAGTTTTTTAATCACTCTAAAAATTGGGTTGTTTTAACCCAGCGGTTGGGTTAAATGTTTGCCCAACCTGCTGGGTAGTTTTATTGAACTCAACTATTGTTTAAAAATGACTATATGGCTTAAAATGAACCCAAAATAGGTTGGAAATTCACATTTTTTTTTATGTTTAATAAATGAACATTTATTAATATGTTTAATCAAAAATAATTAAGCAATAAACATTTATTAAATTGTTTACTACATTTTTATTATTATTATTATTGTTGCCTCTAGTAATTATGTGTCTGAATTTTAATTTCCAAAATATTTTTGGTTCATTTTAAGCCAGACATATAGTAATTTTTAAACAAGAGTTGGGTTAAATAAAACTACCCAGAAGGTTGGTCAAACATTTAACCCAACTGCTTGGTTTGTCCATTTCCAACCCAACTTGGGTTGTTTTTAACCCAGCATTTTTAGAATGATAAATGTTCACTTTTTTTTATTACTGTTGACTGTGTTGTTGCTCTAGTAATTCTTTGTGAGATTTTAATTTTCAATGTATTTTGGGTTTCAATTAAACCAGCAATATAGTAATTTTTAATCAATAGTTGAGTTCAATAATACAACCCAGCGTTTTGGGTCAAACGTTTAACCCAACCAGCTTGGTAAAAACAATCCAATGCTGGGTTACTCCAATTTTGCACTGGGTTGCCAAATGGACCAAACTGGGTTGTTTTTAACCCCGCATTTTTAGAGTGTGTTTTGTAGCGTGTTGTTGCCTATGTAGAATTCAAAATTAGTCACTTATGAGGTTACAATGTTAAATTCAGGTTCTGCTACAATGTTGCCTTGGAAGGCAGCTAGCTACCTATGGAGCTTACTAAGTTTTGGAACAGAGCGTGTAAGTCAACAAGTCAAAATATAAGGTGAAAAATCCGTGAGCAAGACTGTGAAAACACTGTCTGGAGCATATTTTTGACTAATTTGCCCTATGGGGTATGATGGGAATATTAATTAGCCACATCCATGACCGTCAGATAATAACAATGTCAGTGGGTTGAATGGAAGCTCTGACCTGTAAAAAGCCTATTCATATTCTCCAGTCTGCCATAGTTCTGCAGACACAGGACTTTTTCACACAGTTCCTAAATGTGCCAATTGTCCTTTTGCGAGGCATTGTGACCGGAGTCTGTAAAAAAAAAACACCTACTTTTTTACGGGATGCAGATTTAACATTCACAGCTCATTTAGACCATTTTTCTTGAATAGACCAATTTAGATACCACACTCGTGAAGCTTTCTGTCAAGAGGCCACAACAGACATATATGTTCTTTGGTCTTTTGAAGCACTTCTAATGTTTAGGTTATAATTACATGTCATGGACCACAAACACCAAAGCAGATGATGTGCTGTGATTGGCCAACCCCTGCTAAGCGCTCTCTCTTCGCCCATGGTTTGTTCTCTCTTCTTCGACAAGTTTCACAGCATGAAATGTAAACACGAAACCTCTGACTGTCTGACTTCAAATAATGAATCTTAAAACAGTTCTACTTGAGGTCAGTTGCTCACCACAGAAATATACATTTTGGTTATGAATGTTAAACACGTATGTTGGGAAACACATTCCAGATAACTTGTACGGACATAACACATAAAAAATTGCTACTATACTATATATGAGGAAAAAAATCTTTTTTTTTTTTTTTTCTTATTTTGGGACTATTAAGATTTCCTCATATACAGTATAGTAGCAATTTTTTTATATTATAACTCACTTTTTATGTGTTATGTCTGTACAAGTTATCTGGAATGTGTTTCCCAACATGCGTGTTTAACATTCATAACCAAAATATATTTCTATGGTGAGCAACTGACCTCAAGTAGAACAATGACCTCACATTTCTGACTTTTTTCCTTACAATTGCAAGTTTATATCACGCAATTCCGGCTTTTTTCTCGCAATTCTCACTTTTTTTCTCGCAGTTCCGAGTTCATATCCTGCAATTCTGACTTTTTTCTTGCAATTGCGAGTCTATATATATATATATATATATATATATATATATATATATATATATATTCTATCACACATTTCTTTTTATCTCACAATTTAGACTGTTTTTCTCATAATTCCGAGTTTATATCCCTTAATCCGGACTTTTTTCTCACAATTCCGAGTTTATATCCCACAATTCTGAATTTTCCTTGCATTTCCGAGTTTATATCTGACAAATATGACTTTTTTTCTCGCAATTCTGACTTTTTTTCTCTCACAATTGCGAGTTTATATCACGCAGTTCCAACTTTTTTCTCGCGATTCTCACTTTTTTTCTCGCAGTTCCGAGTTCATATCCTGCAATTCTGACTTTTTTCTCACAATTCCGAGTTTATATCCCACAATTCTGAATTTTCCTTGCATTTCCAAGTTTATATCTGACAAATATGACTTTTTTCTCGCAATTCTGACTTTTTCTCTCTCACAATTGCAAGTTTATATTATACAATTCCGACTTTTTTTCTCGCAGTTCCGAGTTCATATCCTGCAATTCTGACTTTCTTCTAACAATTCTGACTTTTTTCCCCTCAGAATTACTAGTTTATATCACGCAATTCAGACTTTTTTCTCACAATTATTTTTCTCGCAGTACAACAAATACAACTTTGACAAATAAATAATACATTTAACTCTAAATAATATAGCACTATTCATTTATTTAGCTTTATATTATGGACAATTGTTGGGAAAAAATGTAAAACAAAATGAAATAATTTCTTAATGAAAAAAAAATCTCTAAATAAATACAAATGGGCTGTTTCTTTTTACAAAACAAAACTCGTGTCTCTTTTCCACTGTTCTTCACTTTTCAAGATGAGAGCACATAGTATTTAGCATTTTCTTTGAGAAGTGTCCATTTGAATAGCTCAAAAAATCCACATACAACTACAACAGTCAATAAAACATGGCCAGCAATACCCCTAAATGTTACGAAAGAGGATTTTGGGGGTCAGTAAGTTCATTGTTTGCATTGTGTGGCATCTAAAGAAAAGGCCGGCTGGGCCATTCTTGTGTGTTCCCTCTCTCCCTAAAGGAGGTTATTTAGGACTTAGGAGTTTTAAAGATGTTAGCGGTTTTAACGTTCTCGCTCGTTTATCCAGTGCAGTGTCCTGCGGAACATACTTCATTCAGTGTCTGTTTGTTTGCTTACATGCGTTTTAAGGGCAGATGACACTTGCTATGGAGCTACAACCTTACAGTGAACAAAACCTGAATTGACAGAGGCCCATAAGACAGTCTTTTCAATGGCTTTGAAGCAAACCACAACAATGTGAGTGTAAGACATGGAAATGGGTGGAAAAAAGGCTTTTCACAGTCCAAAACCGAACACACCCCTGCTGTTTTAGGAGACGTTAAATATGATGTACAATTACACTTAACTTCTACACCACATCTCCGCTAAGACTCAAGTGAAATCCTCATTCTTTAAAGGGGCTAAAGACTAACAAAAGTAAAATGATAATAATAATAAATAAAAAACTTAATTAAGCTAAATCCTAAGATCCTAATCTTTTAACACAATGAAAGGAGTGCTTAGAAGAGTCACTTCACTAATGTTTAGTCGGTGTGTGAAGACGTAAGAAAGCTGACAGAAGCATGGACACTGCCGAGAATGAGTTAAATCAGGAACCAATGGAATTCACAGAACGGGGCCAGAGACTCACGCGAGGCAGTTAATCTAGCCGTGAGACAGAGCGACAGAGCGATGTGTCCTGCTGATGTATCCACTCTCACCTGCCACCTCGAGTAGGGCTGAGTGGAATAACCAAAATCTGACATGGTATATGAAATATTTCATATCCTACATACATCATGATTGAAAAATGGGTAGCACTTTATTTTATAGTCCTGTTCCATAATTTGCACTTATTATAGTGAATAACTGGGTAATAACTAGGTAATAACCCTGAACCTAACCTTAACGTAGTTGCCTTATATTATTGGGTAATTTCTTAGGTAAGGACGCTGTAAGTACAAATACTTTAAAATAAAGTGCAACTGAAAATTGTTTAAATATTAAATATCCATGTGGTAGTGCTTACTGTGTTTATAGATAAAGAATTAAATATTTTACAAATTAAAGTGCTGAAACTTTCTTCTAAATATCTTCTTTGTGTTCCACAGAAGAAAGAAATCCATACAGGTTTGAAATGACATGAGGGTCTTACACAGCTGCTTTACATTATATACATATGAAGACTTCAGATGCAAAAGCCTCTAAGCGCCGTCTGAATTTTTCTTCTAAAATAAGCATTTTTATCATGCTAGTATGTTTAGGTTCAGTAATTTCACTTTAATGGCAATTAATAGGTCATTTTCATTGCCATTAAAGTAAAAAAAAACTGAATATAAATGGACAAACTTGATAAAAATGCTCATTTTAGAAGAAAATTCCAGATGTATGTATATAGTGCTGTAAAATGATTAATCGCGGTTAATCACATCGAACATAATATATATAGTGCCGTAAAATGATTAATCGCGGTTAATCACATCTAACATAATATATATAGTGCCGCAAAATCATTAATCGCGGTTAATCACATCTAACATAATATATATAGTGCCGTAAAATGATTAATCTCGGTTAATCACATCTAACATAATATATATAGTGCCGTAAAATGATTCATCGCGCTTAATCACATCTAACATAATATATATATATTGCCGTAAAATGATTCATCGCGCTTAATCACATCTAACATAATATATATATATTGCCGTAAAATGATTCATCGAGGTTAATCACATCTAACATAATATATATAGTGCCGTAAAATGATTAATCGTGGTTAATCACATCTAACATAATATATATAGTGCCGTAAAATGATTAATCGTGATTAATCACATCTAACATAATATATATAGTGCTGTAAAATGAGTAATCGTGGTTAATCGCATCCAAAAAAAAAAGTGTTTACATAATTTATGCAACCAAGTCTCATGGAAAGACATACCTGTGTGAACATTTTTGCAAGTACCAATACGTACATATCACTGCAGTTTCCAACAGAAATGAACACTAGAGGCAGTAAAACAGCAAGCGCTTTTAATCGTTTTCATACACAGTTACGAATACAGGGTCAGATTATGGATTAATAAAGACTTGTTTTTATGTCTCCTTGCACAATATTATGTTATGATCTCAAAACGCTTTTACCAAAGTGCACGATTTGTAAATAAACACATTTTGGACTTTGCATCACTTAACCAGCTCCATATATTTCACTTTTTTACAATGTAACAACTTGCTCGGTAGCTCAGCTGATACGAAGTTGTACTTGGGACGAGAGAAAACTTGGATACGAATCCGGGAAACGAGTCATAAAAGAGATCAAAAACAAGCTAAAATGGCATGATTACCAATGCTTTTTATATCACATTTGCTTTTGTTAACACTATCAGGTAGGTTTAGGCAGGCCCGGCCCAAGCTTTTATGGGGCCCTGAGCAAAATTTTATTTGGGGGCCCCTCAGTTAAAATAACTTAAGATAAACAGGACAAAATAAATTAAATACTTAAATAATGACATAAAATTAACAGTTTAGATGGACCTGTAGGAAGATAACAATAATAAATACACAGAACTGCAACTGATAGAATAAGCGCTGTAAAAAAAATCAAGCTGTCATTTAATTTGCTCTTGGGGGCCCCCTGGTGGCGGCGGGGCCCTAAGCAGCTGCTTAGTTCACTTATAGGGAGGGCCGGCTCTGGGTTTAGGTGTAGTGTTGGTGTTACGTTATTTTAAAACGTAGTGGAGCATTATCGCCACTCACCAGACATCAAATCAGAACTGCGGTGATACGTATAAAACCAACGTACCATATTCACGTTAAACTGTTTCGGAAAAAAACTGAACACGCTTTTAGCGCCACTCAGTGGACAGTTCACATTGAAACTGTCGTGAAACGTCGATGGCGCTACGTAATTTCGTTTTGCAAAAATGTTCCCACAGGTACGTTTTTCTAATAAGACTGGGCGAAATTATGTACATATTTAAAAAATGTATATTATAATTTATATAAATATAATATATTTTAGTTAAATATATACATGCATGTGTGTGTATTATACATAAATATTATACTGTATATAAATATACACAGTACACGCACATATTATGTAAACACAAACTTTTATTTTGGATGTGATTAATCGTGATTAATTGTTTGACAGCACTATATATATATATATATTATGTTAGATGTGATTAATCACAATTAATCGATTTGAAAACATCTTATTTTATTTCAGCTGGTTGCCACATTTCTCATTTTCATTTACAGTGTACTAAATATGAAAAAAACAAATAAAAAATAATAAAAACTATATAGACATCTAATAATTACAAAACACAACACAATTACTAAAACTTTAACTAAAATTGCTATGAAAAAAAAAAAAAAATATATATATATATATATATATATAAATAAATGAGACTAAAATAACACGGTGCCCAATAAACACCACTTAATAATAGCTATTAAGAAAATTCCTTTAATAAATACTTTCGATCTGCATTTTTGCATTACTTCATTTATTTTTGTTGCTCTCACATGCAACATAACATAATCTAGTTTTGTCCATATACAGTGGTATAAAATGTATAACAAACTGACATCATGACAAACTGGCATCACATGATGCACGTCCCTGCCATAGCCTTCAAATAATGAATCAAAGACCTTTTAGTAATGCAAGGCTTGTTAGCTATAACGCCCAGAATTTCATTCCAATCGCATACAGTTGACTTGCTAACTAATGCACCGCCCAGCAGAAACACATCAATATGCCCATAGCTAGCGGCAAGTCTAGCCACGATAATATTAAACCTTCCTCAGAGAGGATTTGTTTTTGTCACAAATGGCCATTACTGACATTAGCAGTGTAATGGCTGCTGCAGTGGGACAGTCTGTGGTGCCGAGGTACTGTTGGGGGGTTGGACCTCCTCAAGTACCACCTGCTTTGCTTGTTCACGCTGTCACTGCTCGGCCTGTTTTGGGCGCGCAGGGGTCTTTTAGAGTTTAGATATGCCTTTGAAGCCCTCTTTGATTTTTAGAATATGCACACGATCAATAAGGAGCCAGGACTTCAAAGAGGTTTGCGGCCCTCACCTGCTGCTGGTCACCGGGGCTGAAGAGTTTCCAGTCCCACACAGAGACTAAACAAACCAACAGAAAAAGCAGATGCAGATGAGCTAATAAACTTAGAACAACACAGAAAATGCGAGCTTGTAAAGTGGACCTTCAAAAAAGGAATAAATGTTTAATGGCCAAGACTGTCTGTGACAAACATTTACTATGGGACTCGTAGGTTCTGCTAAAATACTGTAATTGCTGTGATTATTACAAGATACTATGAATCTGTGGTGATATGATGTTAATCAGCCACCATTTTCAATCAGTCAGTATCAATCAATCAAAATTCATCAGTAAATAAATAATCTGAAATTTCTAAAAGAAAACTATTTTGCAATTCAGACTTTTTTCTCGCAATTCTGACCATTTTTCTTGCAAACTGCGGTTATATCCTGCAATTCAGACCTTTCTCGCAATTACGACTTTTTCTCACAATTGCGAGTTTATAACCTGCAATTTTGACTTTTTCTAGCAATTCTGACTATTTGTCTCGCAATTGCATGTTTATATCCCGCAATTCCTACTTTTTTCTTGTATTTCCGACTTACTGTCTTGCAATTGCATTTTTATATCCTGCAATTCTGACTTCTTTCTCGCAATTCTGACTATTTTTCTTGGAATTGCGAGTTTATATCCGGCAATTCCGACATTTTTCCCGCAATTCTGACTTTTTTCTTGCTATTCTGACTATTTTTCTCAGAATTGGGGGATATAAAGGGGAAATTTAATAGAATTGCAAGAAAATTCTGAGAAAATTGCGAGACTATTTTTCTCGGAATTGCGGGATATGCGGGATATAATTCTGACTATTTTTCTCGCAATTGTGCGTTTACATCTTACATTTCTGACTTTTTCCTCAGAATTCGGGCTTTTTTCCTCACAATTGCAAGTTTATATCCGGCAATTCCGACATTTTTCCCGCAATTCTGACTTTTTCCTCGCAATTCCGTTTATATCCCATAATTCTGACTTTTTCTAGCAATTCCTAGTTTATATCCTGCAATTCTAACTTTTTCCTCACAATTCTGACTTTTTTTTTCTTATAATTCTGACTATTTCTCACAATTGCCCGTTATTCTGACTTTTTTCTTGCTATTCTGACTATTTTTTTCGGAATTGCGGGATATAATTTGGACTATTTTTCTCGCAATTGTGCGTTTATGTCCTGCAATTCCGACTTTTTTCTCACAATTCTGACTATTTTTCTTGCAATTCTTACTTTTTTCCTCACAATTGCGCATTTATGTCCTGCAATTCTGATTTTTTTTCTCACAATTCTTAAGTTTATATCCCACAGTTCTGTCTTTTTTTTCCTCACAATTGCGTCTTCATATCACGCAATTCTGAAATTCAGAATTGTGAGACGGAAACTCTCAATTGTGAGAAAAAAGTGATAAGATGATAAGTCGCAATTACCTTTTTTTTGTTTTTAGTGGCAGAAACAAACTTCCATAGAAATTTGACCATTAATTAATATAAAATATTCATGTTAGTTATTATGTCAAGATATTTCGGCAGAAACTATGGTTACCATAGTCATTTTTTTGTAATCTAAAAATTCTCAAGCTGATAAACAATGCAAATAAAACGGCATTTAGAAAAAAAGGAAAGGTTTTGATCTGAGAGCTTAATGCAATCATCTTAATTCATGGATGCAATATGAATTATACATGCCTATCTAGTTTTTCGCATCATATGCTGAATATACAAAACGAAGAAAGTCCAGTTGAAAAACCTCCTCTGTTTGGTGCTTTTTCGTTCTTTGTAAAGAGTGTTATAGAATCACAGCAGCCATTCCCCCCACTTCAAACAGCCTTTGATTAATGAATAATATGTGACATTCACTTTAATGTCATGAGAAGACAGTCAAACATAATGCCATATATGAAACACTAACTATTCCTCAAGAATAGCTTTGTACAGAGCTGAGAAGCCAGTGAAGTGGCAGCAAAGGTTAAAGAAGTGGATTGTAATACATGTTATCAAAATAAACCCAAGAGAAGATTATCCTTTAAATCTTCAGGACCTATGAAATGTCTGTCACATCCTTGTGAATGCTTTTTATTACGATTCATCTTAATCTCATCCAGTTTAGGCAAGGGGGGTTGTGAATAACAATGACCAAACTCTCCTCCACAAAGCTTCCGCTAAGCTACGAATGCAAACGAAGCTTGTCATGTGCTATAATATTTTTCCAGCACTTTCCTTTTGTTTAGTGCATCTGAATTAGAGTGAGGGGTGTGGATCAGAGAGTTTGACAGAGTCAGCATGACCTAAACCAGTTTCTTCCATCTCACCTAGCAGTAATCACCACGTGCAGGTGCTTTCATAATAAAAGGTGTGGTGGAGGCAGGTTACCTCCTCCGGACCAGCACAATGGGCCCCTGTATAGACATTGGGCAGGTAGAGAGGCTGGGATACTCGCATAAAAGACCAGCAAGCACCCCATTTGCATTTCACCATTCAAGAGCCAAGACTATGTGCATCGAAACATATGAAAAGGCCCCATTCAAACATGCTAATGGGATTGTGTAAGCCACAATGCGAGAGGGATGACTGCAAACTTCCTGAGTTGTGAAGTCTGTGGTGGCTAGCCTTTAATTGCAGGCTAGTGCTTGTTATCCACACTGTGAGCTCGTTAGCTTTGACTAGAACATGGATGGGGAACGTCTGCGCCTAGATTCTGTGGTTTGAAATATTTCGTAAGCCTGTTTTATGATATTCAAGTTTGAATTCATTTTGACATTTTTTTTGTTTGTTTGTTTGTTTGTTTTTGTGCAGCTTCAAGTGGGGGGAATCTGAAATTGTATGCTAAAATATTATTTATATTTGAAGAAAAAAAAATCATGTGACAAGAAAACTAGAAAACCGGAAATTATATTAAAGAAAAAACCCTTTAACAGTGTTATTATTGTTAACTAAAACTAAAACCATGTATATGTGTATATATATATATATATATATATATATATATATATATATATATATATATATATATATATATATATATATAAATGTAACAAACATTAACTAAAATAAATTATAAAAATTTTCGTTTAAGTTGAAGTACTAAAATAAACTAAATAAACTAAACTATATAGACATATTTCAAAAATAACATATTTCATTTGTTAACATTAGTTAACTAGTTTGTTGAAAAATACTTCTTAAACATTTCTTAATTTTAGTCAATCTTAATTTTCTTCATACATAATTTACTAATACATTATTAAAATCAAAAGTTGTATTTTTCATATTATTTAATGGTCCTGTGTTGACAATTAACAGTTGTATTATTATGTAATGTTAACAAATATTCATATATACTGTAAAAAAAATGTATTACTCACTTAAAGCTGCAGTCCGGCATTTTTCCTCTTTGTCGCCATCTCTGTTTGAAATCTGCAATTGCAGTCATATGTGGAATTGTCATTGTTACGTGCGTTGTGCATCGGCACGACTCTTTAGCGGATGAATCTGATGTTTGCTGTCAATCACACAACACCGGTGTGGGTACTGTAGGCCTACTTCAGAATCACAGATTCTACGTCTTGAAAGTATGACCAATATAAGAATTTTCACTGGAGAATATCAGCTAAAGAAGTAAGTAACATTTCTGCCATTTCTGTTCTGACCAACTGAGCAAAAAAAACATTAGGCCTACAATAAATCGTGCTGCCAGTGATGATTAAATCTAACGATAGCTTAGCTCGAATCACGTCAAAAAAACGTGCAAATTATTATTATTGTTATAGTTTGTTCTCAAATTGTTAATGTTAACAACATCAGCATTGCGTGACTGTGTATTAGCGTTATCTATAGATTTCAATATCTGTAGCCACTCCGCAGTCCGAAGTCTTTTGCTTTTGACTACGGGTGAATCTCCAGTTGTCACTGATGATTGTCATTTGAACCTTTCTGGATTACAATCATCTATCAAAATGATAAGTTTAGCTATTTCAGCTGCTGTGAGAACAGGCTATAAATGATCCGCTACAACAAGCATTCTCACATGATAAAGTCGACTAGCCTGGACTCCTTCTTTCTGTTTACAGACGTGATGTAATGACGCAAAGACGAACTGCTGCGTGCTCGAATTTCCCGCGGAAATCCACCAGATCGCTAGTTATTATAAAGCATTATTACAAGCTTACCGTTGTGAATCGGGCTAAGATAAGGAGATAGTTTTGAACACTGGCTGGTTACGTACTTGCTCAAAAATTGATTTTTGGTTATTTTTAACCAAAAAAAGTTCCAGACTGCAGCTTTAATGTTACACACACACACACACACACTTATATATATATATATATATATATATATATATATATTTTTTTTTTTTTTTTCATAATTTATCACATTTTTTCTTTTGTCAAATCAACTTCAATAATTAATGTGGTTCAGATAACATAATATTTTCAGTTTCTGTTGAATAAACCAATCACCTTCATTGTATTAACTCAAATTTTTAATTTCAGTGAACTCAAAATTTTAAGGCAGCCATTTTTTTTTTTTTTTTTTCTAACATCCTTATTTCACCAACAAATGACTGCATTCAAAATAAAGGGTAGAATTAAAAGTAAAATGAGCCCTGAAGGAAACAAACCGTTGATTCATTTGTCTCGGTGAATTGCGACTGACCCTTTCTCATGGTCTTTTTGCAGTTCTGCCACAATTGTTCTCTCTCCCCCCCATCCCCACCCCCCCCTTATCCTTTTCTTCTTCTTCTTCCTCCGTTTAGTGAGAGGCAATTACGTCCTCTCAGAAATCGGATGTGAGAGCTTCTATAAAGACACTTTAAGCAGACGTGTTTTAAAGGAGCAAATGCTCAACTGCAAATTCAAAATTAGAGCAAATTACGCATCAAGTGATTATGAAACTGTTGGTAGTATAGAAATCAGTCCCATAAAGAAGAGGGGAAAATGGCTGGGCAATTTGTAGCAACCGGCCATAAGAAGTGACGGCAAAGTCAACGATAAGGGGGGGGCGTGAGGGTGTGCGTGTGGTAAAAATAATTTCAGTTAATGGTCAGAGCACGGACATCGGCTAACACACTAACTGACACTGGAGGTGCAGGTAATCAAACTGACATTAATGCAGGCCCTGAATGTGACATCTCGTCATCAGGAATTTTCTTCATTGGCACGGAAAATGCCAGGCTGCTCACCTCTGACTGCGTGGCCCCCACATCTATTAACCTTATTGATTTGGAGCCCTGCTGATACCCTCCAGATCTCCAGCACCCCCACTGAGCCGGTGAAGTGGATCAATCCGTCGCCGGGGGCCACAGCTCTAACAACGATGCGCATTGAGACCACTGTTTGTGGCATGAAATTAATATCCAGATATGGCTTTGAAAGTGCATTGCTCCATTTGCACAAACCTCGCTTTTTCCGACATCCCTCCACCCCTTTCTCCTGAAAACGGGCTGAATGGAGTTTATGCAAAGAGGACCAGTGGGTGTTATGATATTGGTATTTCAAGAAAGTACATAATTTCACGGCCCCTTAATATCATAAAACAGGCATTACCATCATTACAAGTATCAAATCAATAATGGGATAATACAGTACAATATATGTATTGTTTTTTAATTCTTTGATTGCCTTTTGATAAATGAATGTTTGTGCTTAACTGATTTGCTCTGGCAGCAATGTAAAAGCGACTACTACTCTGGATATCGAATTTACATTTAATTTGCAGTTACTATGAGCAAATACCTCTCCAGATTATGAGTTTTACAAATAGCACATTAAGATTAATAAAACATTCTTTGAATGAAGTAGCCGTTCTTGATAAAGAAACACCAGTAATCAGTATAATCCATGCACAGCCAACTGGAAAGTTAAAGTTTAATACATGCAAAAAGCACGGCTTAGCAATTGCCATTTAAATTTCGTACACGTGGTCTTCTCTTTTGTGGGCTACGTTCTTCTTGATTAATCGACATCATTTACATAGCTGATTTTTCATATTTGTTATACTCTGATTGTGTGAGCCTCATATTTGATGAATTCTGTGATGGACTATGGAGACACATTAGACATTATTTTCACTCAATAATCCTATTTCTGAAGCAGGCCAGTCAACGTTCAATAAGACAGATATACTGTCAGCGTTCAGTTGTGAGGCATGTGCGAACAAATAAAATACTCTATGGTTTTATTGACATAAGAACATATAAAGTTTCATACACACATGAGCTGAGAGTCGAGGCATACAGCAAGATTTTCAGTATATACTGTATATTGTGTTTAATTTTGGTCTGTTCCTCACTGAAAGTTATCGTGTGGATTCAGAAGATGGAGCCAAATGGACTGTGCTTTTTTGTCCACAGTATGCTTTAACTGTGGGAAAAGAGTAGCTTGACATTTTTCAGAATATCTTATTTTGTGCTCAACTGAATAAAGAATTTCATACAGTTATTTATGGAAGCTTGTTTCTGCCATGACATAAAAAAATAAATAAAAAAGGTAATTGCGACTTTTCACAATTACGAGTTTTAAAGTGAGAATTGCGAGTTATAAAATTAGAATTGCGAGATATAAAGTCAGAATTGTGTGATATAGAGTCAGAATTGTGAGATAAAGTCAGAATTGTGAGTTATAAAGTCAGAATTGTGAGTTATAAAGTCAGAATTGTCAGATATAAAGCCAGAATTGCGAGATATAAAGTCAGAATTGCGAGATATAAAGCCAGAATTGTGAGTTATAAAGCCAGAATTGTGAGATATAAAGTCAGAATTGTGAATTATAAAGTCAGAATTGTGTGATATAAAGTCAGAATTGCGAGATATAAAGCCAGAATTGCGAGATATAAAGCCAGAATTGCGAGATATAAAGTCAGAATTGTGAATTATAAAGTCAGAATTGTGTGATATAAAGTCAGAATTGCGAGATATAAAGTCAGAATTGTGTGATATAAAGTCAGAATTGCGAGATATAAAGTCAGAATTGTGTGATATAAAGTCAGAATTGCGAGATATAAAGCCAGAATTGTGAGATATAAAGTCAGAATTGTGAATTATAAAGTCAGAATTGTGTGATATAAAGTCAGAATTGCGAGATATAAAGTCAGAATTGTGTGATATAAAGTCAGAATTGCGAGATATAAAGTCAGAATTGCGAGATATAAAGCCAGAATTGTGAGTTATAAAGCCAGAATTGCGAGATATAAAGCCAGAATTGTGAGATATAAAGCCAGAATTGCGAGATATAAAGCCAGAATTGTGAGATATAAAGCCAGAATTGCGAGATATAAAGTCAGAATTGTGAGATATTAACTCGCATTTGTGTGTTATAATGTTGTGAGGGGAAAAAAAGTATTTTGTGAGAAAAAAATGAGAATTGCTTGACATAAAGTGATAACTCGCAATTGCAAGAAAAAAAAGTCATAATTGTGACTTTATATCTCTCATCTCTGACTTTACATCATGCAATTCTGACTTTATAGCTCGCAATTGCCTTTCATTATTTCATCTATGTTGATAGTCTATTCTTATTTCATATATAAATGCACAATAATTTGTGAGGATAAATACACTACCGCTCAAAAACTTTGGGGTTTTTGGAAGAAGTCTCTTATGTTCACTAAGGCAGCATTTATTTGATCAAAAATACAGCAAAACAGGGATATTGTGAAATATATATATATATATATATATATATATATATATATAAAGTAATTCTAATAAGCTGATTTGGTGCTCAAGAAACACTTTTTTTTTATGGCCTTCATTGTGTTCTTTAATGTCGAACTGTATGTACATGGATACAAAATGGTTTATCAGACAAGTATAAGATATGGACAACACAGATTATGAGAGAGTTACTGCATCAGACACATTACTCTCACTAACATAAAGTGTTACAAGAGGAGTCAGATTTCAAACAGTGGCTCCTATGGGACTTGTTTTTGTCCCTGAAGTTCCTCAACTGTCCCGAGTGACTGCCGAAGAGACATTCAGCTTTAAACAGGTGGCGTGCGTGGGATCAGAGCGGATGAACTGAGAATCTAGACCTTCTATTATAAGCCTAATCACACTCTGGAGGTCAAAGGTTAACTGCCCCTTCCGCGTGACCTCCCTTTGTTCCATGGAATGAGACAAGACGGAAAATGTCCCACTTTGCTGTCTATTTATGCTCTTTTTTTGGAAGTAAAATATTATGTTCAGCTGATTCTCATTGATTCGCTCATACTGCCAAACTCAAGTCAAAATTCCATTCCTTTTTGAAGTCAACCCAAGGAGAAAAAAAAAGCATCTGCAAAAACAATCTTCAGTAGCTTTTACACACATACTCTTTTTCAAACAGCCCAGCTGTAACAACCTTGTCTGGACAAATGTAGAGTGGACAGCAAAGAGATTGCGCTACATTTATATACATATGTATATAGTGTAATTTGTGATTAATTATATTTAGTTAGTCTAGTAATGTGTTAATTTGCATATAGGTCAATGACGTGATGGGTCATTGTATTGTCCAAAGGCCTTAATAATAATAAAAAAACAAAGATATGACATCCAAAGTATGTCAAAAGGTCATTCGGTTTAACCGTCCAAAGGCCAATACAGCCATTTCCTTTGTGATTGAAATATTTTAAAATGTAATAAATGTATATATTTTTTATTCTGCCATGATTTTATATCATATATTAACATAGTGCAAAATGGTATTAAAATTATGTGTAGAAGTCATTGCTTTGTTATGAGAAAGAATGTCTGGAAAAAAATGAATTTCATTGATGTCATTTGGAGTAACCAATCTAAAGGGACCATTTTGGTCATGCGGTCAATATCATGTGACAGGATGTGACATCATTCAGACACCTGCAAAGGACCACATGGTCGTGTTTTTATGCATGTCCCGAAACATCAGGTCATTCAGTACAACCGCTATAAAACATGGAAAATGTTGTAATGTTTTAAAAACTTGCACTAAATATAAAATGTTTGATTGTCCTTTTGCTAGCTAGCTAGCTAGATATCAGCCTGTTAGCATTGTTTGAAAATATCGTCATTCGGTATAACCGAAATTTTGGTTAAACCAAATGACTTTTTTGTTGACAAATTGTCCATCTTGTAGAAAATGACAAAAGCAGTGTTAATTGATTATAAAAACCACATAATCTCATTGTTAACACTTAATAAAACTTCAAAATTAATTATATCTCCATTATGTTTTTTTTTTCACTTTTAAAAACCTTATTCGTCAATGACCCATATATCACATTCATACATATCTAACACTTTTAATTTCTCCTTCTTTAAAAAAAAAAAAAAGAGATTTGCTAAATCAACAAAAGTCAGAGATTATAATTTCAAATTAATCAAATTAATTGTATACCTCTGTACTCTTAATCACTTTGTGTATAACAACTGTCTCACTTGTGCCTATTGATATTTCAGCAAAGAATTATAGGATGAGCATTATAGACCGTTGATACTGTAAAGAAACAATTGAATCTTCTGAAGTATGAAAGAGCAACTTATCTAACAGATGAAAATTGACACAGGGTAAAAAAGGAGCAGACACCTATTTTAAGTAACTACAACATTTCCACCATATGTTACTACAGTTTGTGTTGCTTTAAAACCATGATAAATAATCAAAAGGAGATCATTAATTCATTAATTGAAATGTTGCTGACTATAGAGAGAGGATTATCATATATATGCATGCAATTAAGCCAGTTCCACCATATTACACTCACTCGTTCCCCTGTTCACCACTGTAAGGGCTATCACCATTTCTCATTTAAATAATTACATAGCATATAAAACACACTGTATGCGGGTTCGAATATCCTAGGATTCGCCAATCAGCTCATGCTGGAGGTCATAAAACAATGTGACGGCAATTAATGGAGAGCATTAAATTACCAGGCCCGTCTTAATCACATGCATGCGTGCACTGGCCGCTCGGGAAGCCGCACTGACAACGGTGGATAGAGACAAGCCTCTCAATGGCAGCTTCCTTGATGGCCATAATAGCTTAATGTCGGGATTTGACAGCAATATTGGGGGGGAGTGACTCTTTGTGCGGCTGTGTGGCCCAGAGGCTTTTGCTGTCACTGCTGATGACAGTAACTTTCTCCATGCAGATTAAATTGGTGTTTACAGATTTGCCCTGGGTGTAAGTCCCCTCTCCCACTGGGATGCAGTGACACAGGCTGATGAGGAATCCTAGACAGGACCAGCCACTGTAGACAGCGAAGCTTCTGTCTCCATCACACCAGGACTTCCCGTCTGCTAGAGCTGATGGGACTTCACTGGGACTGACTGAGTACAGGATAAACTGAGCACAATATGGATCCACAATAGCAAAAATACATTTTGTTTGGCTCTGTGGAAATGCTATTGCTCAGGTTGCTTTTTCTTAGCTCAACAGATCACAGTTATGATTCATGTAAATATCAACATTGTTTATGATGTTTCTCTTAAACTTTGTTAAGACCAGCGTTGGGGGGTTATCAGATTACTTTTTTCCAAGTAACTATTAAAGTTACTTTTACATTTGCAACAAAATATCGTAATATAAGGTAACGCAAGTTCCCATTTATTGACTGACACCTCCTGTCCCCATGTTGAGAGAAATCTGGAGAAATGTGTTGAGGTTTTGTGTGCGCTGTGTAACACGATGGCTATTGTAGTTCTACACTGTTAAACAATATTTTCATGATTTGTTATTACAACGTTTTTCTTTTGTCAAACCAGCTTCAACATTTAATGTGGTTCAGATAACAATATTTTGAGTTTTTGTTAATTAAACCAATCACCTTCATTGTATTAACTCAGATTTTAGCATGTAACTTACTTTAAGTTAAACCAACATTTTTTTTTACAGTGTAGACTAAATGTGAGCCTGCATTTACTCATCTCACTTGCACAAAAACAGATTCAGTATTTCTCAAAATGAATAAAAACAGTGAAATGCAAACTCAGAATATTATGCAAACCTGTAATAATGGAATATAAAATATACAGTATACTTTATGTATTTAATCTCACTTTATTAACCATACAGGCATGGATTTGCACTTCTTCAGCGTGAAGCTTATTCATTTTACTTTTGGTGTGAAAGGGCCTTTACATTTGCCAAAAATACAACTTTTTCTTTATTGGTTATTAAAAATAAATAAATAAACAAGTAGAGAAAAAACACAAAAGTAACGTAATACATTACTAATAATGCAATTACACATTACTTTTAAAATCTCCAATTAAGCTTGTAACAAGCAGGAACAATTAAGATTTTAAGAGACTACACTAAAAAATGCTGGGTTAAAAACAACCCAATTTGGGTTGAAAATGGACAAATTGGGTTGTTTTGACATTAATGAACATTTATTAATAAGTTTAATGAATAATAATTAAACAATAAACATTTATTAAATTGCTTATTAATAAATGTTCACCTTTTGATTATTATTGTTGCCTCTAGTGTGTGTCTGATTTTTAATTTCCAACCTATTTTGGGTTCATTTTAAGCCAGACATATAGTCATTTTTAAACAGTAGTTGAGTTAAATAAAACTACCCAGCATGTTGGACAAATATTTAACCCAACGGCTGGGTTTGTCCATTTTTAACCCAACATTTTTTAGAATGTACATTTGAGATTACAACGGGTAGTTTCTAAATGTGTTGATGCTACTATTTTCACTTTCTATTATAAACACAAACCATTACATTAATCAAGCAATGGTAATAAGGAGCTGTCTACTGTTTTACATGTGGTTACTGTGGTCTTAGAGCAATGACAGTACCTTGAACTAAACCCCAAATCAATGTCAAACTCAGTAACGCCCAGCAGTTTCACAACATTTGGAGGGAGGCCCATATGTATGGTGGTCACCCGTTTGTCGCTAAAAGTCAAAAAGCGGCCTTAAGTTGTAGGGCGGATGATGAGAACTTAACAATAATGACAATTACTTTCGGTCCCTCCCCTGTTTTTCACACCCTAACATCTTGATTTCATGGGTGACACTTAAGGTCTCCCCAGTGTACATTAATGGGAGCTATGGGACCCCTTTCTCTGTCACTCTCTCGTACTTCGCTCATAGAGCTCCAATAGAGGATAAAAATCAATTTCCTCCTTATAAGAAGCGAATTGCATATGCAGTATGGTTGGCAAATGCCATGAATTTCCATTTATTTGATGTGTAAAACAGAATTTATTGCAAAATAGGTCAATGAAGTATCCTCAGCTAACCATTTGGCTACCTAAAGCAGTACACACTGTGGTAAGCACCAAAACACTTGCATGGCAATACATTTTATTGACTGTTGTTGATTTTGTTCTGAAATACTCAATAAATATGCCCTCTAGGAAATAAATAACCATCCCCACAGTCAAGGCTAATCTTTAACGCTTAAGACCAACCGGGATTAAAAGAGCGAAATAAAGACTGATCAGATATTGTCCTCTTGTTTTGGCTCATGCTGCCAAAACATGGCAATTTGGGGCTTGCCCTATTCATGCCAGCAGTGAGTTACAACCAGTAGAGACTGATCCTGGCTGACTGGTGGCCTAGCATCCACGGTCTGCGATCTGTCAATCTGCGTTCTGCTTTAGCCAGTGTGATAGTGTCGGGGCGAGAGGTCTCCATGGTTCAGTTGGCTTTGAGCCCAAATGAGGGATCACTGCATGTCCAGGGAGTGTAGGCCCTGGGGCACGCAGCGACAGACCAGAAGCATCAGGACAGATTTGGGAAAGTGCTATCAGCAGGGGTTCCTCAATGCGGCTAAGGCACGGTAAATAGAGAGCATGGCGGCAGAGGCGGGCAATTTTCCCAGAATGCATTTTGCAAAGCTTATTTCCAGAGCAGGGAGGACCGGGCATGCTGTGGGCAGGCCTCCACATTGAAACCACTTCATTTCCTCCTTTCTTCCAGCTTTTGGTTTGATAGTCTTTAAATCTTTGGCCCTTTCGGTGTGGAACGGATCATCAGGAACTCTCCCCCCTTGATCTCTGGAGTAGATAGAGGGATCGCTTTCTCCATTGCCCACTGCGCTGTGTATCTTGGCTGGCTTTCAACAACTGTGGTCGGTAGGTTTTGAAAAGTGGGAAACCACACTAGCTGCAGATGACAGAGTGCTATGTGACCTTTACAGGGACTGGTTCACCAACGTTCATGCACCAACACATTCAATTCTTCCCACTTTATTTGATTTATATTTCATAGCGTGGTACTAGATCTAATCCGAATGCAACCCTGCAGATCTGTGATTCACTTTAAAGATGGCAGAGGTTGAATTACATCACCAGGTGAGGGAAATATTGTATCAATCCTGCTGATTTAACCCATTTACTATGTACCACTGGTTCAAGAGCTGCGGAGGAAATCTAAGCGCATGAAACGCTCTGCGATGTGCCCTCTAAAATAATTACGATGACACCTCCAATTGTCTCGTCAGCTTCTCGGAGACTAGCTCTCAGAGGCAGTAATTAAATGAAGCACAGGAGAAGAAAGCTGCAACAATTCCACCGCCTCACAAATCTTCCAGAAACATTATGTGTTTTAGAATGCGAGAAAACATTTAATTTATTTATTCTGCTGCGGTCTTTAGAGGACGATCAGTCGGACGTCTCGCTCTTTCTGGAAGTGGTCAGTGTCCTGGTTGGCTTCCTCAGTCAGTAAATAAAGTTAGCATGGTCACCTTTCCTTTGGCATAACGACCAATGTGCTCATACATACACATATATATACATATATAATATCTCTGTTAAAAGGACGTAGCTAGGTCTGTTTCTCTTCATAATGACTAAATTGTTGCGCTAGCTTTGGTGCATTATGGGTATTAGTGCAACATTGCAACTCTTATTCAAAGCAAAAATAAACAACGTCTGACCTTTAAAATGTAAATAGACTTTTCTGGCATGCGCTGCCTGAAGATGCTTATTAAATTACATGGGGATGAAGCATAATTAGGCATCATTTAAAAGTAGATGGGGTAATTATTGCAGAAGCAGCTTAACTTATTTTGGTCCTAAATTGAAGACCATCGTGAATGCAGCATGGATCTGCCCAGACATGCTAAAACCCAATCTAAATCTTAATTAAATTTTGCTCAAAAAAGTGTAAAGAAGAGCTTAATCCATTTACGAGAGGCTGTTGAAGGGTTATTAGCAGACATTAATTCGTTAAGAGGAACTGTGCATAGGCCTTGTCTATGTTGTAAAAGAGACGTACAAAGGGCTCCTGACTTAGCAATGAAAGCTTAGCGTGAATAGATACGTCAAGGCCACTAATGTGTTTTCTCGGCGTGTTTCTGTTTTGAATAACATGACTTTGTCCTATTCTCGTCTCTAATTAAGACGAGAACATCCTGAAACAAGCACCTAAGCCAGGTAGGCTTGTTCCAACTACAACTCCACAGGGGTCAAGTTCTCCGCTATAGTCCTGCTAATAACATCATACGAGACAAAGCTGTGTCACGAAAGTACAAACCCAACTTCAAAGAAGCTGATAGTACGGAAAAGAAAAGAAGCTTAGAAGATGTGAAACCCCTATTTGAAGAGGTTTTCTAAAAGCAGGGCCATCCACAGTGTCGAAACAGCATGGCCTCTTGGTTTCAATCAGCCAAACTGCAACACAAATATATGCAGAGAAATGCACAACAAAGGCAATAGCTTTTAAGCTAGCAATTGAGTTTCCTAATACTGCTCCAAAGGAGAAAAGGTGCTATTCATGATGCTTACTACTACGAAAAAGAGAAAGACGGGAAAAAAAAACGTTGAGGGTACATCCTTGACTAAATCCTCTTTTCAAGCATAATCCACCTTGCACTCTTTCTCTGAGAACTAGAGTGTGTAGCATCTGAACTCGTCCCAGAAGCTCATTCAACAGCCAGCTCAGCCGACTTGATTATGTCCCTGTTGTGGCAGACCTATTCACCCCTTTGAGCCTTTCCAACACACCTGGGATAAAAAGGGGGATTTAAACAAGCCTGAATGGTTTAACCAGGTGTTGAAACAAATAATGGTTTAACATTGTAATTAAAATAGCATGAATAGCACATTGCTCCTGGTTAAAGGTCCCTCGTTTGAATGACTTTTGGTATGCAAAAGGAAATGATGCTGAAAGGTCCTTTTTTGTCACAGTCGTTGAAGAAAATATCGTGCTAATGGTGAATTAGATCCATTAAACTATATGTTGGTATAATGGCAGCTGGTAAAGTAGCCTGCGTACTGTCACAATTTCTTTATCTGAATTGGGAGATTAACTCATTTTCTCTTAAAAAAAATGTTAATGGTTTTGGGTTTGATTACAGCATTGTTTAAATCTTCAATAAACCTCCATAAATGTGGGTTCAGCCAAAAATGAACAACATGAAACATGATCGACTGAAATCTATGGCTTCCTGACCGCAGATATAACTTTTGTAATATTTACTCTGTTAATCATGCGACTATCTGCCATTCTATCAATATGCACATACAGCTAAAATGGGCCATTCACACAGAGTTTAAAAACACCAGCCGTAAAATGATGATTTTTTTTAAAAAGTTGAGCTTCTTCTTACTTGAGCACCACATTTTTAGAACGCAGTGCATGTGCGATACGCTGCAAGACGCGAATGCAGCTGTCAAACACGTCCGTCTAGTCCATGTTTACATAGAAAAATTATGGAAAAGCAGTGCAGTGGATTGTAAAAACGTGTTCTGTGTTGAACAGCAACCTAACATTGTGTCCTAACCAGACGTGATGCGATAAGATTCCAGCGACAAATCATTTTTCTGTCCACACCAGACGTGACGCAACTACGAGATGTGATAAAATCAATCAAAAACCACAGCCAATCAGAACAGCATGTGGGCGGGCTCTCTCCTCAAGCTCCCGGCACTTGCAAATGGTTAAGTACATAATCAAATTCATGAATATTACACCATTTTTTTTTAACGTTATTAATACATACTGAATTACTGAAACAATCTTTGTCATAGAATACAACTCATCTGTTCACAATGAGTTGACAGTTTGAGCGTTCTTTCAGGACCACTATCGTGAAATATGATTGATAATGCATAGATTTTGTATTGGCGGTATGGTTCTTTCTAGGCAAGAACTCCCTGCGCATCCATGTAGCCTGGATAAGAGCAGGGAGAGCAGAACCAACATACGCAGATATAATTAATGTCAATAATTTAATGTACACGTATTTCAAGAATTAGTCTGATTCAGGGGAATCATAAGGCCAAATCCTGACTGACGAGAGGTGGAGCTGGGGATGGAGGAGGGTAATTAGCTCCTGAGAAATGCGATAGCTGCTGATAACACTGAGGTGCTTATATATGGATGCTGTGATAGGCGTCGTATTCCTATAGGTTGACGTGAGTCACCTAGGAGTCAGCTGATGCGAGCTTGACTGACGTGATCTGCCAGAACTGACGATAACGCTGGATTTGTTTCATCACGTGTCGCCGTCGCAGCTGGTTAGGACAAAAAACTCGTGTCAAGGTGTCGCGTCACGTCTTGTTAGGACACGGTATAATCTCAGGTACTGTTTATGTGCTTTATTTAAAGTTAAAAGCATCTAATGTGAGTCTGAATATAATTTTGTGTCTTTTATAGCCGCACTGAAAGCAACAACGGACAACTCAACTCATTGGGAACAGACAAGTGAATTCTATGACAAAGATTTTTTCAGTATTTTTAATAATGTTAAAATGGTGTGATATTCATGAATTTAATTATGTAGGCTACTTATCCATTTCGTTGCGAGTGCCGGGAGCTTGCAGAGAGAGAGCCCGTCATGCGCTCTTATGATTGGTTGTGATTTTTGATTGACTTAATCACGTCTCATAATCGCGTCGCGGGGACAGACAAATTGTTTGTCGGTGGAATCTTGTGGCATCGCGCCTGGTTAGGACACTGTGTAAGACTGCTTATTGTTATTTACACAAATATGCAACAAAGAAATGAATACAGTGTCACAAATAAGTCATTGTATGAAGTTGTTATCAAGGGGTGTTCATGGACATTGAACCTTTACATTTTACATTTGGCTGATTATAATGTAATACAGTACATCCCACAGCTGTATTGGTGTATCAGGAGAGCGTTGACTCCACTCAGCTGTGTTTAAGAGGATGCTGGGAAAGCTGAGGGAACCCGAACGGAGAAGTTTCCAAACAGGAGAGGTAAAACTTCCTAGCAGACCCTCATTTCTCCTGAGTGCCGCACGGCTCCCTGCGGAGAGGGTCCTAATCTCCACACATCAAGCGATGAGGAAACGAGGGCAACAGAAAAAAAAGGCTGATTGCGGGTGATTGGCAGTACATGCAGTTACCACAGTCACTCCATTTTAGTTTTCTCTGAGAAAAATGTAATTCATTGTCAGAAAAAGGCATTTGGAGGAGGATCTATTAAAATGGAGGCTTAGATTAAGAAGTGGCCCAATGGAAATAAGAATCAGTGTAATTGGATGTCTCAGATGTCAACATAGACTGTGTTTACAAAGAGATATTCATAGTAATTGGCAACCTGTGGATGTTGATTAAAACTATTCTGTAAGTTTCAGGGCAGGCTATGTTTTAATATACAATCTATGTAAAATATATTAATGTACAGATACATTACACTTTTACTTATATATTACGCCAATGAGACCTCTGTTGAAAGTTGTAATTAAATTTTTATTTAAAGTTTAATTAAATATTTTATCTATGCTTTATGCTTTCAGCAACCAATAAAAGTGTAGTTCTCTCTGCTAGTGTTGTAGTACTTGAGACCGGTCTTGGTCTTGAGACCATTTTTTGAAGGTTTTGGTCTCGACCACATTTGTAATTGGTCTAAGATTTTATCTCAAGACTGGTGAAGATCACGAAATTGTCTGAATTTATTTGTTAACATCACTAACTTCCTGCTTCAAATTTCTTTTGTTACTGTTTTACGGGGAAATTAATGGGGGATTGTGTCAAAAAATGTCACAAAAATGAATGCAAACGCTTACAAAATTCAATATATGATTGCAAAATAGTACTTATATGACATCTTGTTTTTTTATATTATTACAAGAACCATTTCTTACAAAAAAACAAACAAACTCATGATCATATTTCTATGGCTTTTCTGTATATAGTTATTTCCAAACATAAAAGAATGGATACAAGAGCACACAAAAAGCAGCCGGAAATTTTTGAACACTATTTATTTGTTCTGCAAAATGTCTACATTTGAAAGTGATTACGTGTGCTATCATGGGTGTGTGTTTGCGTGTGTATGAGAGTCTGGGAGAGTGAGGGCTCGGGTCATCAGTGCTCCATAGCGTGCAGCGTGTGGCAGCAGACAGCGGGAGATTCAGCACACATGTGGACTTCACATCAGCGCCAGTGGAAGGATGAGTTGGGGAGACAGCACAGCGGACCACTCCGAACTTACTTAAGGTAATTAAACTTGAGAAAGGTTACGGTTTGATGCTGAACTGAGGAGAAAGGCCTTTCTTCTGGGCATGGGCCAGGAAGGGCCACCTCGTCAAAGCGGCTAAATGGTGACGCATCTACTCTTTTTGGTAAGCGGAGAGGACACAGGAAGGCCTTCGACGCTGACAGAATAAGGATGAGGACCAACTGGGCAGAGATAGTGGTGATTCAATTAGAAAACCAACCTTTTGTTTTTCTTAAAGGGATACTTCACCCAAAAATGAAAATTCGGTCATTAACTACTCATCCTCATTCCAAACCAGTAAGACTTTGGTTCATCTTCGGAACACAAATGAAGATATTTTTAATAAAATATGAGCAATTTCTGTCCCTCCATTGACAGCTACACAACTACCACTTTGACGCTTTAAAAAGTTAATAAAGAGATTGTCAAACTAATCCATATGAATTGAGCGGTTTAGTTCAAATTTTCTGAAGAGACACGATCACTTTACGTCATGAGCAGATTGAATTTAGACTTTTATTCACATATAAACATTGATCAGCGAACATAAACAGAAGATCAACCAAACCTGATTAATGCGCAAGAACAAAACTCTTCTGGAAGCTCCAATGTGATGAATGTTTATAAGTGAATAAATATCTGTTTGGCAGGCTTGGAACGACATGAGGTTGAGTGAATGCCTATTAGCCCAAGTCAAATAAACCATTCCCAAATCTCTAAATATGGCTGGGATTGTTGGAAGCCTATTTCTGCTTCAGAGTAAAACATGCAAATGCAACTATATTTCACTTAATTTGGCTTATTCTGGGTCAAGTGGTAATGGAGTGACTAATTATTACAGTTGCGACTTTGTTTCTCGTAATTGTGACTTTATATTTCACAGTGTGACTTTATAATCTGCTATGTGTCTCTGTGTCTCGCAATTGTGTTTGGATAGCTCACAGTATGACTTTATTTCTAATAATTGTGGCATTTTACCTTGCAGTGCAACTTAATTTCTTACTTTATGATTTATCTAATAAAATTACTTCTTATGTTTTACTTTAAGGCAAGCCCAGGCTACATTATGGATCCTTTCTTCAATGTAAATCTGTAGTTTTTTGGCAGCCCTTTTATTTTACAGTCCTGTTCCACATGTACATTTTATGTATGTAAAAAGGCATTATAATAACTGTGTAATAACTAGGTACTAACCCTGAACCTACACTCTAAAAATGCTGGGATAAAAACAACACAAGTTGGGTTGAAAATGGACAGACCCAGTGACTGGATTGTTTTAACCCAGCGGTTGGGTTAAATGTTTACCCAATGTGCTGGGCAGTTTTATTTAACCCAACTATTGTTTAAAAATGACTATATGGCTGGCTTAAAATGAACCCGCAACAATAATAATAAAAAGGTGAAGATTTATTAATAAGCAAATTAATAAATGTTTATAGTTTAATTATCATTAATTAAACATATTAATAAATGTTAATTTCCAACATTTCGGATTAATTTTAAGCAAGCAATACAGTAAATTAAAAAAAAATAAATAAAAATACTTGAGTTAAATAAAACTACCCAGCAGGTTGGGCAAACATTTAACCCAACTGCTGGGTTTGTCCATTTTTAACCCAACATTTTTTTAGAGTGTAACCTTAACCCATGTGGTTACCTTATATTTCCAGGTACTTTCTTAGGTAAGTACACTGTAAGTACATGTACTGTAAAATAAAGTACAACCAATTTTTTATGATCCATTAAAAATACATATATATATATATATATATAATATAAATAGATTAGTCAAATGTATCTATTTAATATACAGTATATGTAATTTAACTAATCTAAGGGTGACATATACCAATGTTACCAAAATTGCACACTACTGCAAAGAAATACCTGCATTTGACTGGTGTTAATTTCTAACCCCAAGTCTAAAGGATTGTTTCACTTGTTTTATTGTCCACCATACAAAGTCCAATCACTTAATACCACATCGCACCTCATGACTGAGATAATGGCACAAATGATGCAGGACGAGTGATGCACCGAATCTTAGATAGGGGTTTGTTCAAATCAACAAGAGGAATGTTCAATAGCAAGGACTATCGATCTAAATAGCATGATAAAGTGTCTGCTAGTAGCTACTGCTACTAAAACATTTTCATCTGTTCGTAACTCAGCAACATGTGACGTGTCTCCAAAAGGCCATTACCTTCACCATTATATAAGGACTCTTGTCCTATTGGACTACAAGAGGGCTGTTTCAAAGTTGAGCACATGTCCTCGGCTTTGTGGTCATCAGCAATTGATCCAAGCAATGCGCTTCTCCAAGCTTTTTGTTGACGTGTCAGTTGCACACTCCGGTGTCTCGTGAGAGTGGGGCACATACGCTGTGGATGATAGTCTTCTTTGTCTGCTGTCACAAGGCCTGCTTCCATCTCAATGGCCTCTGAATGGGTCTCGCCAGCTGTCATGCAAAATGAGTGCATTTCATTACAAATTAATTTATCTGATCTTGATGCTATTACTTTTGGTTTCCCCCCTTCTTTTCACGTCCCGCCCCTCCCTAATCATAATTATTTAACGCTCCAGGCAACAATCTATAGCTCACCAAAAACAAATAAACAGTGGGTGTTCTCGATCATTTGTGAGAGGGCAGAGATTTTTTTAATAGAAACATTAATATCATGCATTTTTTATGCAGGGTTTAATGTAGTTAGAGAAGTCTGTCTAACCGTCTAAAATGTAAAAGGATACACTTGATTACCTGTCATTATATGACAACTGGAAATTTGATTACAGAAGGAATTATATATTTAACAGCCGTAAGAAGACCCCATCCGGATTCTGCTTGCGGAAAAAATGTGCAATATCATTTTCGTCTTTTAATCAAGCCTTCGGATTGTTTGTTTGTCTGGCTCCGTCAATGAATGTGACGCTTTGAATGAAAACCTTCTAATAAATCACAATTGACGAGTTGATTATTTTCTGTCAGTGACATACAGAATTCGGTAACACTTAATATGGGGAACAATTCTCACTTTTAACTAGTTTCTTATTAGCTTGCATATTACTAGAATATTGGCTTTTTATTAGTACTTATAAAGCACATATGAATGCCTTATTCTGCATGATTCTACATCTCTTAAAGGATTAGTTCACTTCAGAATGAAAATTTCCTGATAATTTACTCACCCCCATGTCATCCGAGATGTTCATGTCTTTCTTTCTTCAGTCGAAAAGAAACGAAGGTTTTCGAGGAAAACATTCCAGGATTTTTCTCTTCACTGGGGTTCAACGGGTTGAAGGTCCAAATGTCAGTTTCAGTGCAGCTTCAAAGAGCTCTACATGATCCCAGACGAGGAATAAGGTTCTTATCTAGCTAAACGATTGGTCATTATGTAAAAAAAATAAAAAAATGTATCATTTTTAACCACAAATGTTCGTCTTGCACTGCTCTGCGATCCACATGCATGACGTAATGATGCTGGAAAGGTCACGTGTGACGTAGACAGAAGTATCTGTGTGTTTGCAAAGACTAAGTCAAACGGCCTTTACAAAAAAAGTTAAAACAACGATGTTGGACGATTTTGAAGTTGGGGGAGAAATTTAGTTTTTTCGCCCTACTGTGGTACTTACGTCTTAGTACTTTTTTTTTTAGAAAATGACAGATTGTTTCGCTAGAAAAGACCCTTATTCCTCGTCTGGGATCGTGTAAAGTCCTTTAAAGCTGCACTGAAACTGACATTTGGACCTTCAACCCATTGATCCCCAGTGAAGTCCACTATATGGAGAAAAATCCTGGAATGTTTTCCTCAAAAACCTTCATTTCTTTTCGACTGATGAAAGAAAGACATGAACATCTTGGATGACATGGGGGTGAGTAAATTATCAGGAAATTTTAATTCACAAGTGAACTAATCCTTTAATCCTACCCAATACCTAAACTTAAACGCTACAACATCTACCTTACTAACTATTAATAAGCAGTAAATTAGGAGTTCATTGAGGCAAAAGTCATAGTTAATAGTTAATATGTGTTCCCCATACTAAAGTGTTACCCAGAATTCTTTTCGCTTATGTAAGATTTATGCCCCAAATATAGTTGAAGCCACAATCAACCAATCTGTATGCGGCGGTAACATTAGCACGCCCTTTCTTCAAATAATCTTTGATTTTTCAGGTGTACCAGGCGCACTACTCAAAGTAAGGTCGCTATTTACGCCCACGGACGTCTGCTCCTTAAGAGTCTTACTTAAAGAGTACTTCAACATCTCAGCAGCCAAAAAGGGCAACCTGAAGTGGAGCTCAATGCAGATCACACCGTTCAAGAGCTAAGACTCCTCTCAACTCTGTGAGCACACTATTGTCTGTTTTAAATCCTACATAAAATGGTAAGAAGCCTGCCAATGATCCAAATCTGGTAAGGAGATCAAATATTACTTTTAATTTTTCCTGAGGTACGTAGAAAATTAAAGTATTAACAAAAGCTCAGGCTAATACAAACATTAGCGCACTTTTATACAAACATGCTACAATCTAATATTCGACAGTAGATCTTTCCACAAGCGTCTTCTATTAATGCGGTCCAGATTAAGTGCTCTCGTGGTTCGCTAGGGCCCTCGTCACTTTAAAGCTGCTAATCTCTGGTTCCCAACTGCAGCAAATCCTATTAAAATCACCTTCAGTTTAACACTCACATTGTTACAAAATGCAAAACACGCAGCTTTCGCCTTACTCTGTTAATTGAGGGTAGCGCATCCCTGTAAAAGCGTGCCTGTGAGCGTGTTAAATAAGTCGTGTGAATTTCTGAACGTCTGTCAGGGAGACCTAGCACATTTCCGAGTTTGGCAATACAGATCTTCGTCTAGTTCTCCCTTGGGTTCTCCCTAGGGTCCCGAACGAGGGAATGGAAGTCTCGTCAGCCCTTCAGTGTGAAAGTGTCAGCTTCTGAGGATTTGACTGATTAGTTAATATTTCGACATGTTCTTGTGTAAGCAACATTTGAAAAACTCATCTATCCCTCCATAATTCTTCTTCCATCCGTCACTCCTTTTCACCAAACTTTCATCTCTAAGACCTCTTGTCACCGCTTTAGAGTCACCGGCGTTGATGGCGTTGGCAGGCGTCAGCTTTAGCAAAGCCACTTACTGAAGGGAGCGCGCCCCCGGTGGATGTGATGATGCTTAAATTGCCTGCACCTCTGCCATAGCAACCGAGCATCAGTTATAGAGTGTGTCCTTGACAGGGCTACTCTGTCAATCATGAGGTAAAAACACTCTAAGAACTACTGTCACTCTAATGGCACAATATACTGGAGTTCATTGCCATTTTAACCTCGGTAACAGCCATACATTTGAAAAATGGTTGACAAAGTCCATCAAACTTGGGTTGCATTATAAAATTCAGTGCAGTCATTTAATTGACTAAACTCTAAAGCAGTCCAAAATTACAGTTTTGGCACAGCTGCTAATGCTGATATTTCTTACTGGCCACTAAACAGTATTTTGCATTATTAAGTGAAAGTCATTGTATTATTATTATTATAGTTAAGTAAAAGTTGAAATGGGTAAATGTGTAAAATCACCCATGTCACTTCATCAGGGTTAGAGCTACTATTATAAATTTCAATTCTGTTATGTTGCAGTTTTTAAAAAAGGAATTGGTCAACTGGCAATGAAGTCCCAAAGCCAATATTCTGGAGCTTATCGAATATTAAAGGGTTAATTCACCCAAAAATGAAAATTCTGTCATCATTTCCTCACCCTCATGTCCTTCCAAACCTTTAAGACTTACATTCATCTTCAGAACACAAATGAAGATTTATTATTATTTTTTATTTTATGAAATCTGAGAGATTTCTGTCCCTCCATTGACAGCTACACAACTGACATTTTGACACTTCAAAAAATTCATAAAGAGATTGTAAAACTAATGCATATGAATTGAGTGGTTTGGTCCAGATTTTCTGAAGAGACATCATGGCTTCATATGATGAACAGATAGAATTTAGGCTTTTATTAAACATTGATCAGCGAACATAAACAGAAGCTCAACCGAACCTGCTTGACGCGTGAGAATAAACCTCTTGCAGAATCTCAGATGTGATGCGTAACACGAGAATGAACCTCATTGGTTCTTGCGGAATCTCAAACGTGATGCGTAACACACGAGAATGAACCTCATTGGTTCTTGAACGTCAAGCAAACATGCTTGAGCTTCCGTTTACCATAACTGATTTGTGAATTGATGAATGTTTATATTAAATTCAATCTGTTCATCATATAAAGGAATCGAGTCTCTTCCAAAAAATTTGGACTAAACCACTCAGTTAATATGGATTACTTTTACAATCTCTTAATTAACTTTTTGAAGTGTCAAAGTGTCTACGGAGGGACAGAAATCGCTCAGATTTCATTAAAAAGATCTTCATTTGTGTTCCGAAAATGAACGAAGTCTTACAGGTTTGGAAAGACATGAGGGTGAGTAATTAATGACAGAATTTTCATTTTTGGGTGAACTATCCCTTTAATTGGGCGCCCTTATTAGCTATTTACTCTAACCGTCTTTTCATTGGTGGAATACTTTGGACAATTAGCACTGTAACCCCTTCCACAAGACCACTGGTCTTGTAAAAACACAGGCTCATAAAAGCTGTAAAAATTTAATGACCACTTCACACAACATCAAACAAGTTCCCTCCCCTTCACTTTGATGGCCTCTGACAACCTTTTGATGGCAATTTCTAGCCAAGTATCCCAGTCTTCTTAAATAAATATGGATCGAAAGATTATGAGCTCTCTATAACCGGCCTCCACCCCCATCATCTACCTCTCAAGACACAGTTTTATTAAGGTAGAATTACACGTCCCATCTCATATGCAATACCCAATCCACTTTCCCCTGCCATTCACCCACTGCCTTCCACTATCAAAATTAGATCACTTTTTGATGACTGTACATGTGAATGCTAAATCTGTGGGGATTTATAGACCAGTGAGCCTTCATAATTGAACAATAATCAGATTAGTAGATTATCTGCACTGTATTCTTGTGATGTGCGAATAACGTTACAGAAACATTATGTAAAGAAGCAGGTTGCAGACATGGGTATTATGAAAAGAGGCTTTAGATTCCCGCCCATGGGCTCTCTGGAAGGAAAGTGCTTTGTTAACCTATACAAGCAGTTGCTTTTTTATTTCCGATGATTTGCAATTCATCGGTTTCAAGAGAGGAATCGTCTGACAGCGAATCGCTCTTTCAAATGAGCGCGTGTTGACATAAACAGCACAGTGGTCAACCATCTGTTTTAAAGATAAACGAATGATCAAAGGGCATAACCAAACGTGTAAGGGCTCTCCCCCTACTGTCTCTCACTACCCTTTCCCTTTTTTTCTTCTCTCTCTCTCTTTTTTTTTTTTTTTTGAAGGGGAGTTTAAAGAATGCAGAGCGGTTTCCAGGGGATACGAATGAAAAGCTCTCGGAAATGTGGGGAGGAATTGAGCTGAAGGAGTAGGTTCTGAGAGAAATTCCCCCATAGTGTTGGGACCCATGCTAGGAATCACCGGGGTTCTTCTGATCACAAAAAGGAAGGAAGAGACAGAGGAATTACCTGTCAGGAGGTTCTAGGAGACTCGTTTAATGAATTTTGTTTATTAAAAAAGAGCAAGCCAGAGTTAGACTGAGAGGCAGCGAACAACAAAAGCCTGACGCCTCCAACTGACCTCTAACCTTAAAAAGCCCTCTCTCTCTCTGACTCTGGTGTTGTCTCAGTCTGCTCTAATAAACTCTGGCACGTCGATTGGATGTCTGGAGGGAATTTCGGGATAACTCTTTGCTTTAAAATGTATTTTCTATCCCTTGTTGAAGGCTGACAAAACTGAAACAGCTTACTTCATGAGTTACACAAAAATAACTAGATAGAGTTGTTCACAATGATATAAATGCAGGAAATAGCCTTGCTGTTTTGCATGAATATGAATCTGTTCTAAAACCTAGTGAACTGGCTTAAGGCTCTAATATTCTTCATACAAAATTTTGAACAAAATCTGGCCAAAACAAAGCTTGTTTGGAGTTTGTTTTGGTGGTTTGAAAAAGCTTTACAGTATATATATATATATATATATATATATATTACTGTGAATTCACATAATAAAGTAGCCTTTAACCATGCAACTGTAATAAATTATATTGTTAAGTACTGTAATTGTTTTGAAGTCACCATTATGGTGATTGGTGTTCCATTTGCTTGGGATCTTGGACCTTATTCATGTTCAAATTTCTGATCTAGCCAAGTCAGAAGCGTGACAAATGATTGAAACTTAAACAATGACAAGGCAGATTACAAAATAAGCTAATTAGCTGATTTTGAGTTAGGCAAACTATACTATTATTAGCGTTATTTCAGCATGAAATAATTTCTTATGTCAAATTCATAATTGTTTGTAGATGGATATTTCACAATAGTGAGGCAGCTGCTGAGATTTATCTATGACAGGTGTAACACCATCTTGCAACACAAGATTTTTTATTTGTATTATTATTATTACCTAATGGTGCACAGACATCAATACATATACTACAAAATACTACAAAACACAACATTGGTGACACTAAACAAATAATAATAATAATAATAATAATAATAATAAAACAGATACATGGATAAAACAGATGCTGGGTACTTTCATAGTACATATGCACTGTAAAAATACAGTATGATATTGTACATTTTAAAAGAAATTACTCAGAGTGCAGTTAGGATAAATACAAGAGAAGTCCTACTGTGAAATTACTGTGAAAGTAATGCAATTATCCTGAAATATAACCTGAAATATACTGTATTTAATTGTTTTGTTTTTTTCACACTAAAATTTTTGACAGTGTATATATAGATTCAATTTCTTGATTTTAATTAATTCTCATTTTATGAAAATATATAAATTGTTAAATCCCAAGAATCAATCTTTTAGTACAGGACATTGTACCATTTCTCCCATCCAATAAACCACACTAAGCTTTGTGTTTCATTACTTTTGATATAAAACAATGTCTCAGATTTCAAATTCTGTCCATTTTATTACGACATTGAAGCAATAAAATACTTTTGGTGCTCTTTAATGTAGCTTGACAGTAGATCCCTGTTGCTGCCTAAGATCAAGCGGCAACGCGAAACGCACGTGAGCGGATAATCTCTTCGTCTACATTACAGCGTGAAATAAACATGAATGACCATCAGAAGGTATGTTAAAAGATACAGTAGGCCTACAACTTACCGAAATCTCTATCATGTCTCATGTAATTGCTCAATCAGCGTTTCAACCTTGGAAAGACGCCAGAAAACAGCTTGAGTCAAGTAACTTCACATTTACCTTAGAAAAGCCATGACCATAAACTCGTTAGTCAGGTAAAATAAATAAATAAATAACTCAAGAGATGAGCATTTAATGTTACATATTCATTATGTTTTTACTGTTCTTCAGTATTTATTGTATGTTTGAATAAATCTGTCAAATATTTATAACAGCCACCATTTTAAATGTTTATTTTAAAAAAACTAATTGGAGTATGAATATAATTAGGCTATGTAATTATGAAGTTAGTATTATAACTTTATAATTATAAAAACCTTATTTGTGTGTAATTTAAGTGTTTGTATACAAATCAGTTAATATCAACCTTCAATATTAGTAATGTAGTACCAACTGACTTCCTGTATCTAGTTACAATTTGCCATGTACCGTACCTGCTATATATCCAAAATGATCAATATCAAATCGAATCAGAATCGCAAGCTTGTGAATTGAAATTGAATCAAATTGTGAAATGTGTGTCAATACCCATCCCTATTTTACAGATAACATTTTACCTGAACTATGCCCTACTTTGTTCACCATCTTGGATTTTTGTTGCAGTGCATTCTGGGATTGCTTTCACTACAATGTTTATATGTATTTTTGCTATAATAAATTTACAATAAAAATACCATGTTGAGCAGTATGACAGAGCCGTATATGTGTCAACCACCAGATATTTTTTTTTTTTTTTTTCTGGCACAAAGCAGTAGAGCAAGTTGCTGCATTAATACAGAATTACAGACAACTGATGTATACTGTCACATACCATTAATGTTATAGAAAATTCTAATACATATTATTAGTAATACAATTCAGTCATGCCATCCTGCCCTAATCGCGACATTGTGCAAAGATTGAAATATACAAGCTATTAAAAATAAATGTATTTGAAAAATAATCTTTAGCAGTGCCTTTTTCAGTCCACAGGCCAAATATTACAAATGATTAAAATGTCTCAATGTCTTAATATTACTAACGATTACACTATGCAAAATAACAAGTATGAATACAATTTTTTTTTTGAAGAAGAAAAAGAAAAGTAATAAAACAGCCGTGAGATGGGTAAACGAGTACATTTGCTCAAATCCCATAAATGCACTTATGATGCTTCTACTAAAATAGCTTCTTTTTTTCTCTTCAAGAAGAGAAGGAGCTATTTTTTTCTCATTTCTGTGCTCTAAGTAAACTTAATCATTACTCAGTGCTGTAAAAGGCTTCTAAAGTAAAAAAGTAAATGGAACAGCTTACACTTGAATGCACGCTTGCTTTCCCTTCCCCTTCAGTGTATATATATATATATATATATATATATATATATATATATATATATATATATATAAAAACAGATTCAGTGAAGGTTGCTTTATTTGTTTTGCACCCTCAAGCAACTACTCACACATAATTTATGACATCTGTTTATAAAATTTGTTGAAGAAAATGTATTTTATTCAGAGTGCTATTACTTTTACAATTTATCAGATGTTTATGTGAAAGAGATTCATACTTTTATTTAGAAAGATGCATTAAATTGATCAAAAGATCACTTGATCAAACACACTTGAAAATAATCCTGAAAAAAATGTATCACAGTTTCCACAAAAATATTAAGCTGCACAGTTGTTTTGAAAATAGTAATAATAAAAACATTTTTCTTGAGCACCAAATCAGCATGTACAATGATTTCTGAAGGATCATGTGACACTGAAGACTGGAGTAATGATGCTGAAAATTCAGCTTTGCATCACAGGAATAAATTACATTTTACAATATATATTCAAATAGAAAACAGCCAATTAAAATTGTACTAATATTTCACAATATTACTGTTTTTACTGTATTTTGATTTTTTTTTAAATGCAGCCTTGGTGCGCATAAGAGACTTTTTCGCCCACAACTTTTGAATGGCTGTTAAATATGAATAAATATTAACATTTAACAAATTTTATTGGTATATAGACTGAATTTAGAGTCTTTATGGTGCATGTAGCCACTCAACTGGATCTGCTGTACACCTTGATATCACATAAACACCACTGACATCCTGGAAGAGTGAAAAATAGGGCATTAATGGGCCTTTTCCCGCCGCCCCTGTTTTAATGCAACACATGGCAATGGCTTGAGCACATTTGGCCATCCATTTTTCGCCTCTCGTTTTCTTTTTCGAGGCCTGATGAAATGGCGGTGCCATTATTGTTTGAGCAGCAAATTTGGTGAACCATTCAAACGCGATTGCCTCATGAGGCTATGATTGCGTGAGATGGTTTCAGAGAGGATTCTATTCCCTGCGCTCGGAGAACATTCAGAATGTGAAGTGCATCTGACGAAGGCCGGATCCGTGTGAAAATCTACGGCAGAACCGAAATGACTCTTTCTTCTGCCAGCTAATACAAATTATATAACCTAAACAAAGTAGAAGACATTTCTCATCATTAGGTCAGATGGTGTGAAAAGTAGAGATCTGGAAATAACGTCCGAAACAGGAAATAATTGGCAGCTTGTGACACCCTCATTATTGGTATGCTGATAATTCTGTGCCTGCTGCCCTCATTAAAGCTGACAAGTCACGCAGCGAGTATAAATCGGAATGCTGCAACAACAGTGTAAGCATTAGGATCAGTGACTGCTTTAACTCCCAGTGACAAGGAAAGCCTGGCCAACGACTTCTCTCCAGTCAGTGGGGAAGCTTCAGCCTCACTGCGTACCAGCGATCCAAACTGACAGCTCTCTCAAATCGGAGAAAGAGGTCCGGCGAAGGGTTGTGGGGGCCAGGGGCTGCTTCTCTGTGTCCATGCTATCGTTTTGGCCTGGTCCGAGAAGAAGGAGGGGGACAGTGAAAAAGAAAAGCGATTTGGCAAGCGAGGCTACAGACCCTACTGAAGGACGCCATACCGACAACCTTGAGTGGAAAATCCGAATATTTATGCCATATGTTGTTTTCTCAATCTGCTTCTCAACAAATATTAATGTAGACAGTGGAAAACAAGCCAGAAACAGCTTGGGAACATCACAGTTTCCTAAGCACCACCAGCCCTGCCTGGCAAAGTCACGGAAAAGAGACATTAAGGGTTTTTTGAAGTGATAAATGTCCAAGAAGAAAGAACTTAAATTAATCATCTTTGAAGGTGACATGGTCTGGAAAACATCAAGGATGCAGAAAATCTTTGCGGCGGTTGTAAATTCAAATGCTTAGTGAAGAAATCGAATCCAATTAGTATTAAACGCCCCCCCAAAAAGGCCTGTCACAACACTCGCAAAATCCAGAAGTGGCAAATGGAATATATCAACGGTGTCGCTACGAACCACCTCACCGTGACAGCCTGGGTATTTCTTTTTTGTGTTTGTTTTCCGTGAGATGATAAACCGAGGGCTCGTCTCCTCTTTCCCCGTCACTCACAGTAAATCCTGATGGATCAGAGTCAGCGTGGTGCCAGAACTGGCGTGCTGGGCACGTGGACCGAGGTGATGGATGGCTGGGGGAGCGCCAGTGGAGAGCAATCTCTCTGCCCATATGGGCCGGTGGCGGTAGCAGGAGGCGACAGGGCGATGGCACTTCGAACGCCAGCCGTGCTTTGGCCGGCCACCAGGCCCTGTCATCACCCTCTCATGCTGAGCCTCATAAACCTCCACACCCGCTAGAGAAAAAGAGCAACCAACTGCCATCCTCCACTAACAAGGGCAATCAGTGCTGTTCTAAAAATATGAGATATGCTTAAAAAATAACTCATAGACTCCTAGATACATATAGTACAGTGTATATACATAGATTTATAACATCTCTGTTTCCTGTCTGGGCAAACAGCGCATACTTAAGCAGAGGCCAGAGGGTCTTGCGTCAGTTTGACGCCGCTGCTTAGGTCTGATATATAACGTGAAACAAAAATAGAATGGCGGCTTGGCTCTATTCTGTTAAGAGATTTATGATTCCAGGCTCAACTCAGAGCTGCTTGTGCACAGATGATTCATTAGTTCACTTTACATCTGTGTTCACAGAACGGCACTGCCAAACAGAGACCAGATCGAAATGTGAAATCTCGAGATGTAACATATATCAGAATATCAGCCACTGGCTTTGATGATATGGATGCCACAGTCCTAAAGACACCACTACAACATCACGGTTCTTTGGAAAAAGTACTGAAACTTATTACTAGAGGACTTGGACTTAATTTCTGTTCCACTAGCATTGCCAAAAGGAATCGTGACTGAACACTCACACTGTCTGCCATTGGCTGGACAAACAGATAGCTCCTCCCCAAACTCAAGACATTAGTTAAAACAATAATGCTGTGTTGGGGTCCGTTTTTCGTACCTCGCTGAATACATCTGACATGATTTGACAGATGCTAGATCTTCTAATCGTGATAACTGATCTCTGGCTAATTTGGTTCTTCAAACGAATTTGCGGATTGGATTAAAATATCCGGATTAAGTTGTCTAAGATTACTGCACGTTCTTGTGTTCCCTGAAAAGGGCAAATGTATCGATACTCGAAACCATGATCAGCAATGCAGCGATTGGCTGGAGTCAAGACGGCAACATTATGACATCATATATTTAAAAAAGACACCTGACGAAAAACAAATTTCTAGACATTTATAAGGAAACAGCCAAGCGAATAAAATGACAGAAGAATGACATACATGCTATAATAGATAAACGAAATGTGCACTGTTTTTTTTTTTATTTTACATAATTACCCAATTATTTAGGCTAGGCTATATTCTTAAGGGTCACGATCAAGTTATCTGCATCTCCTGCGCTGCATCAAGCCACTCCCATAATAGCTGTCGCGATTTAAATTAATGCACGCATGGCATAGATTATCTGTACATCAGGTATGTACATCAAGACTCCAATAAAATTATTAGGTAATTATTCCCTCACGAATTAATCTTTCAATGAGTAAAACTGGCTGTGTCTATATTATAATATACTACATGACATTATAATATTATTTGCAAATTTATTTTTAAATCATTATTATTGTCCATGGTTTACATTGGGGTACTCTTGTGGGGAAGTAGCAGTGGCTGGGACAAACTTTGAGCGTCACCTCTGCTTAAAAAGATGCCATCTAATCCTGTTTACATGAAATAAGCCTGTTTACGGACCTGTTGTTATGACAACAAGTCCAGGATGAGCATCGATGAACCGAACAATCCAAGATAATGCCAAATCGTCATCAATCAAGTCCAGCTAACTGAGTTAGCAACATACGAAGAGCGGCCCCGGACTGGATTTTAAAACAAACAGAACATGTTTATGTGCACAACATTTTCTGATTAAGGTCCATTTTTCTGGTCAAGCTTCACTCTGAAAAAGACTTTTACCTGCTCCACAACATACTCCTGGAATACTGATAAATAAATGTAATCAGTATATTCCAACATGTAAATTTTTCAGTGTTTTGAAAATAGCAGAAGTACACAAATTAATGTTTAGTTATGATTGGTATTCTGAAAAATGTGTTTGCAAGACCCAAAATTCAGATTAATACAGGCATATGGTAGCTGGTTATTCAGGATCAGATTACTAGAATAGAAAGAATAACAAAAATCAGAATATTCTCAAAAAATTGGCTTAATTACGCTTATTTAATCGGAATATAAACACGTTCTGATTTATTTAAAAATATTCTCAAAAGTTGGCTTAATTATGCTTAATATGACCAAATTCTGATTAATATCAGAATATTCTCAAAAATGGGCTTAATTACTCTTACATAATCAAAATATGACCAAATTCTGATTAATATCAGAATATTCCAAAAAAAAAGGCTTATTTGTGCTTACATAATTGGAATATGACCTAATTTTGATTAATATCAGAATATTCAAAAAAAAAAAAAAAAAAAGGCTTATTTGTGCTTACATAATTGGAATATGACCAAATTCTGATTAATATCAGAATATTCAAAAAAAAAAAAGGCTTATTTGTGCTTACATAATTGGAATATGACCTAATTTTGATTAATATCAGAATATTCAAAAAAAAAAAAAGGCTTATTTGTGCTTACATAATTGGAATATGAGCAAATTCTGATTCATATCAGATTTTTTTTTTTTTTTTTTTTTAATTTTTAATGGCTTAATTACACTTACATGATTTGAATATGACCAAATTCTGATTAATATCAGTATATTCTCAAAAAAAAAAAAAAGGCTTATTTGTGCTTACATAATTGGAATATGACCAAATTCAGATTAATAACAGAATATTCTTGTACAAGTAAACAGTCAGGATTTACAGTTTTTAGGGGCATCAACCGACAAACATTTGTCTGTGAATACTAAACTAGTACAGCAGTATAAAAAAAAAAAAAAACACATTTCACATCTGTTTCAGTTACATGACTGTTTATTTGCCATATTTATGATACATATGCAATTTAAACTCAGAAAAAGATATATAAAGTCATAGACAATGCTGTGAAATGTTAAGGCATGTCAATTCTCAGTCTCTGCTCTATTACAGAGCTTCTATAGGGACACTTTGCATTATTTTTGCACTCCATGTCATAATTTTTAATTATATTTTGGGCAGAGCTCAAGATCTCATTAAATCGGTGGGTTTCATTTTGACAGTTTGAGAGATAGCTTACTGTCAGTTCTCTTGCGGTGGTTATTATACATCTTATGCTTTATAATCCTGTGATTTTAAATTCATTTTCCAAAGCACATATTTCACTTCTCAGCATTTTCCTTGTTTCAGCTTTGCCACAGTAAATAGCAGAGAAGGCATACAGCTTAAAAAGAGAAAATGATGCATCGAGATTCCCTAGAAAACTACCATTTGGTGTTGTGTTTTCTCTTCCCCAGGGGTAGTGCTCAGTTAGAGTAAGGTGTGCTGTATTCCCTAATTAAATTCAGTGAGTCTGTCAACAACGAAGTACTGTAAATGAAAGTATAAACAAAATATTAAGTGTATGGAACACATTTTACAGTAAACCACAAAGGGGTTTAAGTGCAAAGGGGGAAAATAAGAGAAAAAGCAATTAAAAGAATCAAAGCAGATCCCACAACATCTGTCTTCGCTTATTAGAGCGTTTAGCAGCTTTGTACTTGAGGGACTGCCGGAGATTAAAGGGTTCAACTCATCAGGCCAAATTGAGTGTTCACCCTGAAATGACTGAGCACATTCAACAGCAAATTAGTTCACCTGGTATCGGCAGTGAGCATTGATTCGCTATGGCTGACCGGACTGCCGTAACAATGCATTTCCTCAGTCTTGAACCAGACCAAACAATCGAAGTGCTAATCACGATACCTTGTGAGAGGTAAGTAAAGCAGGGTTTGGCCTTGTTAAGTGGCTGCAGTTTGTAATTTAAGATTACCTCTACAATTTTATATATATATATATATATATATACATACATACATTTCCATATAGAAGATGGATAGAAGGATACTGGATAGAAGGAATGACACTTCTGATGTTTTCGTAAATGTTCCCTATTGGAACCAATATATATATATATATATATATATATATATATATATATATATATATATATGACCTTTTTTGGGCTTCCAGATGGGTAGGGCTATTTCTAAAATGAAAAAAAAAAAAAAAAAAAAAAATCGTTTCTAAATATAATATCAGTTCTCCCTTACTCTTATAAAATAATTGTTATATCAAGTCATTATTTTATTAAAACATAAGTTTTAATTTTGTCTTCCATTACATTCCATTTAATCTGATTTGCCTTTTGTAAAACCCCTGTATCCCAAAAGCCACTTCATTAATGACATCATGTTCCAGGAAGTGACATCATTTTGGAGGGGAAGCAGCAGCACAGGAGTCAGTGAGTGTTAGCAGAGGCTTTTTGTGAATTATTTTGTGGTATTAGTTGAATTGTGTCGCTGAAATTACAGTATGATAAAAAAAAAAAAAAAAACCAACAACAACAGTTTCACACCCTCATGTTATCCTTCAATAAGCAATTTTAAATAAGCAAAATTACATTTACATGACAGTTTTCTTGTGAAAATACTAAGTGATAAATAACTTAGTAAATTCTGAAAGTATGGTATACACTTTTATTAAGCTTCTTATATTACAATACAAACTTTTCTATTTAAAAAAAAGTTATTTCAAAAGGTTCTACATAACAGGAATAAGGAAATGTATCAGAATCCTGTCAAATATATGCTTGGGCTTTAGATCACACCAATGAATTAATTTGTATTAAACGTTTTGGAGTGATCTGCTAGACTGTACTGATAGTTTGAAGGCTGGCAGGGAACTCGCTACTCAAAATGTCAAAGGGAACCTATAAACCAGATCTTTCTTATGAGCTCTTGTCAGACTGTTCATCTGGAAGTGGACCAATGTTTCTGTTTCTGGAAATAGTATTGATAGAAAAGAGTTATTATTCACTTGTGCCATTGCTTCAAGGTTTTAGTGAACGCATCCAATGCCGCAGTCAAAGATAGGAGATTAACTATTTCTAGTGTTTTGCAATAAAGTAGAAACTGCAGTGCAACCTGCTGTTTCTTGGATTTGAAAAGGTCCTATCTCCAAGAGAGCAACTCCAATAACAATACCACAGAGCACTTTATAATCCCATAAACATTATTCTATCTGCACATGATATGGCACACAAAAGATGAGTGAAGAGCGATCCTGGTATGAATATCATGTCTTTGTATTCACTGCATTAATGAAATTCATTAGTAACAGTTAGCTAGCACTAATCTACTGAAATTGAAATATGAGGCCAGTATTGAGGGCAGAACGTAAGTAAAATGACAACTTCATTAGCATAACTACAACCGTGCATCATAAAAGTCTTATTAAAAATTGCTCCCTAAATTGCCATATTAGTTTCTTTATGAGGTAATTTCTACATACGGTAATAGAATCTTTCCTTTAGCCTCCAGTGCGTATTAAACTCACTCATCTTCTTCTACAAACTTATTTTAATCCACTCAGACTATAATGAACAGATATGGCTAGTTTGCCAAATTGCAGAGACTAAGAATTTTTTAATCAGATGTATTAAGCAAACAATAAAAAAGATACATAAATAAATGAAGAAAGAGAGAGAGAGAGAAAAAAAAAAGATAAGATGACCCCCAAGGGTTTTTGTGTCTATTTGTTAATGAGGGATACATTCATGTTTTTATATATTTTTAGAGTAAAAAAAATATATATATTGCTTTTATTTTGAAAAGGTAGACCCTGGGGGTAAGGTGTTATGTTGTTCGTAAGAGAAAATGGGCTTGATAAGGTGCTGTCACATTAGTCAAATTTCGCGGGCAAAAAGGTCCACTATTGTGTAATACTGTCGCGATGTATGAAGCATAGCTCACACAGAAGTCACTTTCAAACCAATCAGCTTTATTTGTTAAATGTGCAGTAAGCAATTTTTCAAAAACGCTATTGAAAAGTTTCTCGGACCGAGCACCACAACAAACGTGTAGCCAATCGGCATTTCATAGTTTTCAGTCACGTGACTGCCACAGATGCCTGGAGGGCAAAACATGCATTGAACTGGAACAAAAACTTGAACAAAAAAGCTAGTTTTGGGTGCTTGTGATCCATATACAGCACCTGCTGCAGTATTTCAACTACTAAAAACAGCAGAACGTTCTAGAACGCTTAACGTGAAAAACACTTAAAGTGCCTTAATGTTCTAAAACAGTAATATTAAAAGATCAAATTCAGTATAAACCTTATTGAAGAGCAGATGTGCCCAGAATATGAACACAACATGCATTTAGGTTGTGTTTTCTTTATAATGGTTTTCTATGGAAAACCGCTTAACAAGAAACTGCGCGTTGTGTTTAAATTCTGGGTTCATCTGCTTGCCTGTACATGGTATGCATCATCAATAAGGTGTATACTGAATTTGGTATTTTAATATCACTGTCTTACTACATTAGTACTTAGAACAAACCTGGTAAAAATGACTGGCAGGCAATGGAGGAAAGCGTTGTTTTGCCCTCCAGGTGGGCGTTCCTATAAGGGTGTGACGTCACGTGAAAACTATGAATATGATGGTGGAGGAGAGAGAGTGAGCAAGAGGCAGATTTGAAGAAAGACTGTTGAAAGACAGATGAGATACAATACAAAAAGAGGAAATCTCAGAGGAATATCACTAGGAAAAAAAGGGTTATGATCAGGCAAGAGTGTTATGACCCGCATTAATATTAGAAAAGCTTTCAAAAATTTTGTTTGGTAAGATATTTAATCAGCTGAACAATCGGTATGCTGTTAAACAACAGTAAAATCCACTGAGCAGTGAGCACACTGTCTGCCTACACAACTTCTATGCCTCCTTTTTTAATCCGTCTGTGTTCAATTTTTTTATTTTTTTTATCTTCTCTTAAAGTTAGCATTAAATGAAAATTCACCCTATCTACTTTTTAAATGCATGTTATAGATCTTATTGTGAACAATTCATTCTTGCATACGTTTATTTTATTTTATTTTCTTTCTTCTTTTTTGACCTCATTATGTTTAATCAAAATGTCATAACTGGATCTTCCTGTGAAAACGGCACGAATATACGTATACATACATATACGTCAGGTGACATATACGCCGGAGTTCTTCAATCATTTATTTCGCTTAAACCCACCCCTGCAAGCTCACATTCATCTGTATACGGTATCCAGTGTAGACCGCATCAGTGATTATAATGGGTTCTGTTTGCTTTTGACGCAACACATCTTGCCTGAACGTGACTGAACGCCAGTGGGCGGGGCATATGGTGTGATGATGTACAACTATTTGTTGATGTCTTGCTCTGGAGGCAGATATATGCAAATTAATAATTTGCCATTATGATGTCACAAGTCCCCCAATATCCAGACAAGGTCTTTTTGGAGATTGATTAAATAAATGTTTTAAGCTCTGAAAATCGCAGGATGTTTCAGTGGTACAAAGACCTGTTGTATGTCAAAAGATCAAGGCAAATTTGATGTCATGACCTCTTTAATAGTTGGATATTAATACACAGTAGTGTTTCACATCATGACGGAAATGCTGTTTTGACCAATCACCATCCAAGATTAGAATCCATTTAAAAAGTGTATGACACAGACAGAAAATTGAAATAAATCTTACAGAATTTTTTTATTTTCATAGCATGCTTAGCTAATTTAAGACAACACGCATCCTGAACTATTCACTGATGCACATTTTTATCCATTTTCTTGTCTCTTCTTAAACAGCAAAAATGGGGCTGGACAGGGTCATGACCTTCAGATTAATAATTAAAGCTGAACTTTAATAGACTTTGGTAAGAGTGAGAGGAGAGCAGAGGGATTGAAGCATCAATCTCTGCAGGATTTGGTTTCAGGGTGGTGTGAAAGTCAGGAAGAAGGAAAAGGTAGACACAAAGGGCATGTTCAGAAATGCCAATAAATGAATGATGAACGATTTTAGCCTGATTAGGAATATTGCTATTTTTCACTGCTGTCAGTGGAATAAAGGCATCAGCAACATTGCACTAGTTACTGGCTTTTTCATAATTGAGACTTTAGCTGCTAGCTGTGCCCACAGCTCATCATTAATCAAATGGGCTAAAGCTGCGACACTGTGACAGCTTCAGACGGCATTAGATGAAGAAAGTGCTTTTCAGGTATCCAGGCAAACATTACAAGTCATTTATCCAGTACTGAAGTACTTAATTGTTTTCCCTCAGCATTATTATCTATTTATCTATTTCTTTCCTGGCTTCAGCATAGTTAATATTACCTTTCATCCAGTTCCATTAGGCAGAATCAAGTCGCCTGGATCATTTATATTCCCATGACTGAACTTGTGTTGATGAAAAGCCTGGCTATTTAGTTTGCTTTGATAAGTATAAATGGCATTTTATTTCATGGAAGCTCAAAGGAAAATTCTGTTCTATTGCTTAGAGGTTACTCGTATAATGCTCAAGTATAATGAAGCTTGTTTCATTTAAAGTAGTCAATAATTTGATCCCTTAAAAATCATCTTTGATCACCAAAATGACATATTTAAATGTTTTTTCCTGTGGAAAAAAAAAGAAAAAAAATCTCTTCAATCATGCCTTTAAAATAGCTTGAATGTAACTCTACAACTTTGCTTCATTTAGTATACGCGGATCTATGAATATGCTTATTAGCCCCGCCTCCACTTACTCGCACGAGCTCAGAGATCCACTCGTTCAACTTACTGAGGTAAACGCTACACAATGGTATCGCTTTTTACAACGCTGGACACATGACGGTAATTAATATGATTAACCTTTTGCTTGACTACATTATCAAACAGCTAATAATGTGTTGCTAATGTTACACAAACCATGTTCCCGTTCGTCATCTCAGAGTCAGACAGCTGCCTTATAAAAATCAGTATATTTAGAAAGGTTTTGAACAACTCAGAACATCAGTGGAAAAAGGCATATAGTTCATCATAACATCGTAATATACATCATACACCCGCTATATTGCTAAATCTACACATTTTTTCATATCAACAGAAAAATATCCTGGGATAACCTGGCTTATCTTGAAACTCCACTGCTTTAGAGTGGTCTAAAATGATATACTAAAGCCCGCCCCCATGTTGACGTGATTGGTTACGAGGTTTGTGATGTACGCCAGCAATTTCAAACCGCGTTTAGAAAATACTCAGCAATAGTGTTGACTTATGAATTTGCACAAGGTTTGTCTTAAAGCATAATAAAAACACCACAGACATATAAACAAATTTAAAACTTATCTAGTCATTTTCTAAAGAAAAAAAATGAAAAATTATATACTTTTTAACCACAAATGCTTATCTTGCACTGCTCTTTGATGTACCATGCATTACGTAATCACGTTGGAAAGGTCACGCGTTACGTAGACAGAAAGTACCGCGGTAGGGCGAAAAACTCCATCTCATTTTCTCCGCCAACTTCAAAATCGTCCGACATCATAGTTTTACCTTTTATTTTTTTTAATTTTTTATAAAGGCTTAGTCTTTGCACGTTCGCTTTGTAGACACTGGATCGGTACTTCCGCCTACGTCACGTGTGACCTTTCCAACGTGATTACGTAATGCATATATATATATATATATGTTTCTGAGTAATGCCATCTGCACTGGTCTCCCATAGGCCCTTGCTATACTATGATGTACCACAGAGAGAGACTAAACATTTATGCTGTATCATTGCTGGTACATCTATCATATATTACCTCACGTATACAAACATATAGGATTTTCATTAAACTGTACTCAAAAGCATTTACACTATAAGGTCTTCGCAAAGTGGCTGACCATCAAAAATTTATGGGTGGAATAGCTTGAATGGCAAATCCCATTAACAAAGTTAAGGATGTTCATTAATTATCTGGTTTAATTATCAGGCGTAGAGCATCTTGTCGAGTGGTCATTGCTGGTAGAGGACCAGCCATGTGTTTCAGTGTTCCATTAGAAAGCAGCATGTCCCCCAAGTCCCTGTATTACACTGTGCTTTATTGATTAATGACTATAATTTATTATAGAGAGGAGGGCTGTGCATCCACTTAAATGTACAATTAATCAATGCTCCATCATATTATGTGCTGAGGTAAAGGTAGAGCGGCTACTACGGGAAAAGGAGACGTCAAAACGTGCAGTTGTATGGTCCGCGCTGCTGCACGGTGACTTAACAGTGACTTAAGACTCTTTCATTGTGTTAATGCTACCTGTCCCATGTGACAAATGCTCTCCTCAGAAATTGAATATAACTGCTGTTGATGGACTCACCGCCATATCGCGGGTCTATCACTCAGTCAAGCCCACCAGAATAATGTAGCACCCTGTGCACCCTGCAAAACCATCTATTAAATGAAAAAGTGCCCAAAGGTTCAAATACATCATTGTTAAATCAACAGTATTATATTAAGCAGGGAACGGATGTAAGGAACCCAGGGCAATAGGAGGATAAATTTCAACTTTCTCAAATCCATTCAAAGTCATTATTTCCCAGAGAAGCGTGACATATATGACATGTTAAATCCAGCTTTAGAAAAGCCATAATTGATCATAAATTTTAGTGGCATGCCTCAAGAGGATAGCTGTTTCCATACAGCCGGCTTTCTGAAGCGCCAAGAATATAGTAGAGAATAGATAACTTTGAAATCTCTTTTAAAATGATTTAGGCCTGTCATGATTATTGATTAATCAGCTGATCGTGGTTATTCGATCTACCCACAATTATTAAGCACAGAAAGATCAAATGAAGGTTTGTGGGTTTATTCAGACTTCATTATTGTATTATATTATAGTATATTAATATTTTCAGCATTCAAGTTTATTATATTGGCCTATTTTATTATATATATATATATTTTTTTTTATTATTGTTTTATACAATTCCAAGTAAAAAATAATGTATTAGGCTTACACTGTGAGTGACATGAACAAAACAGGATTAAATTGTTAATTGCAATTATTTGTATGACAATTAATCATCAGCACAAAATTCATGATCGTGACAGGCCTAAATACATTAAGTATTTGCCAGTTGCATCCCTCATTTACACATGCAAAACTAATATATGAATATATTATATGAATTTGTATCCTTATTGTGCATCAGTCTTTTGCCATTTTATATCAGTGAATATTCAACACATCAAAAACCTTTATCATAATGGCATGCATATCCTTTCAGGTCTCTATCTTACACTCTAAAAAATGCTGGGTTAAAAACAACCCAAGTTGGGTTGAAAATGGACAAACCCAGCAGTTGGGTTAAATGTTTGCCCAACCTGCTGGGTAGTTTTATTTAACTCAGCTATTGTTTAAAAATGACTGTATTGCTTGTTTAAAATGAACCCGAAGTATGTTGGAAATTAACATTTATTAAAAAGTTTAATGAATAATAATCAAACAATAAACATTTATTAAATGGCTTATTAATAAATGTTCACCTTTTGATTATTGTTGCCTCTAGTGATTGTCTGCTTTTTAATTTCTCATTTCAAGCCATCCATATAGTAATTTTTAAACAATAGTTAAGTTAAATAAAACTGGTTTGTCCATTTTCAACCCAACTTGGGTTGTTTGTAACCCAGCATTTTTTTTTTTTTAGAGTGTATGTTTTGATTTTCAGCATAAGGGAGGATATTAAAATGTCAGAAATTAAACTCAAGATGGCCTGATTTTTAACATTATTTGCCTAATGAGTCTTTAAAATCGTACAAAAATGCACTTACTTTGGTGCTTTGATAAGTATTAAAAAAAAAACATAAAAAAAAAACGTATATTTTGTAAAACCCAAATAATCTTGTCAACCTGGAAAAAGCACCTGTTTCATACAATGACCCTTAAAATGATACATGCTACAGACCAGCGGCTCTGCAGTCTACAAGCTGCTAGCGAGACCCTTGTCACTCAAACATGCATGCCTGAAAACAATTAGTCCTGTTGTGGGGTGAGAGGTCTTTATGAGAGATCTAAAGGGACATTCCCCGTGGGACCTTCAGAGCAGTGACATGGGGGCAGTGGGAACAGACACAGAAATGACAGGGGACTTTCAACTTCTCACCAAACTCCTTCCTGTACAAGATATTGTACAACAAATTTTGCCCACTTACCCACAGAAAATGATGATAGAGGCATTCAGCAGTTTCTCACCATTGATTACCTTTATTTTCTGGTTCTTATTTTTGTCCAAAAATGGTGCAAGTCTGGACACTGGCTGATGATTATGAATAATCAATACTGCCATGATTGAACACCCAGAGCCTTGGTTGTTCAGACCCTCATAGTTATAGTTTCAAACTTTTAAATTATTGAAAATCTTTAAAATGTATTTTCTGAAATATACAAGATTGTGTCTATACAATCACAGTAGCTGTAGTTTTACTCTTGTGAGGCATTGCTTTGTCCGTTACAAACCTTTTTTGATTATGTCCTACAATCTAAAAAATGCTGGGTTAAAAACAACCCAAGTTGGGTTGGAAATGGACAAACCCAGCGGTTGGGTTAAATGTTTGCCCAACCTGCTGGGTAGTTTTATTGAACTCAACTATTGTTTAAAAATGACTATATGGCTGGCTTAAAATGAACCCAAAATAGGGTGGAAATTAAAAATCAGACACATAATTACTAGAGGCAACAATAATAATCAAAAGGTGAACATTTATAAATAAGCAATTTAATAAATGTATTATTTAATTATTATTTGTTAAAATTATTAATGTTCATTTTCAACAAATTTTGGGTTCATTTTAAGCAAGCAATACTGTCATTTTTAAACAATAGTTGAGTTAAATAAAACTACCCAGCAGATTGGGCAAACATTTAACCCAACCGCTGGGTTTGTCCATTTTCAAGCCAACTTGGGTTGTTTTTAACGCAGCATTTTTGAGTGTATACAGAAAAAAATGGATCATTCCAAAACGTTTGATTTTCACAATGGGGTATTAACAATGAAGTATAGATTTTCCTAAACACCAGAAGATTGCAGTATTATTCTAAATGCATTAATTTCAGCCCCGGTAGCAGCACCAAATGGAATTGAAGAAAAAACGATATGACTTTCCTCTATGGAACACAAAAGTAAATAACTTGAATAATGTGCTGGTCCCTTTTTCATGCTATTATGCTATTATTATGCATTCATTATGTTGGAAAAAGAAAAAGAAAAAGTGTCCAAGATATTCTTTAAACTATGACTAATATTGCATGATCCTTGTAAGTGAATAACGCACCGATTCTGTCTTTATGGTTCATGGCTTTACTTTATTTTTACATTCAAACAGCTTCTGTGTTTTTGGACTTTATGGTGGAAGAGTTTACCGCAGAAAAGCACTGCTCTGAGATCATCAGGGGCATCTTCAATCGTCCGCAATAGTCTGGCAGGACTGGTGGATACCTTGTTAGATTGAGGTGCTCAATCAAGGCAGCTGTAGAGTGCCAAGTCGGTGCAGAGAGAAAGAGTGGTGATTACAAGGCTATGGGCGCGCAGAGCAGGGGAAACGGACTAGCTCTCCGCAGGTGGCCCTCTGACATTCAAGCCTGCATTTTCTGAATCAGTCTTGAGTGATTAGGGCAGCGACAGGCAAAGGACAGATCAAACAATTATTTCCTCTCTTCCACCTTTTTTTTCTTTCTTCTTGGCCTCATGAAAGCGGCAGGTCATTTTTTCCTCTCCTTTCACTCTGTGTCTTTCTCCACATATGACTTCTGCGTTTCTTTAAAAGTCAAAAGAATCTTTGGTGGTTAATGCTGCCATATTGATTGTTTTTTTGTTTTTTTTTGCCAAACATTTTAATAAGATCAAGACAACAGTAAATAACTGAAATCACACATTTGATGAAGAAAATTAGAGACACTGTTACACAGTTCACCCAAAAATGAAAATGCTGTTATCATTTATTCATCCTCATTTTGTTCCAAACCTGTGACTTTATTTCTTCTGTGGAACACAAACAACGATCATATATGGAGCCCCATCCAAAAACATAAAATAAAAGCAGAAACATTTTCCATTTCAATTTAACAAACCTTCAGCTATTGCTTAAAGGATTAGTTCACTTCAAAATGAAAAATTTCCTGATAATTTACTCCATGTCATCCAAGATGTTTATGTCTTTCTTTCTTCGGTCGAAAAGAAATGAAGGTTTTTGAGGAAAACATTCCAGGATTTTTCTCCATATAGTGGACTTTAACAGGGTCCAAATGTCAGTTTCAGTGCAGCTTCAAAGAGCTCTACACGATCCCTGATGAGGAATAAGGGTCTTATCTAGTGAAATGATTGGTCATTTTATAAAAAAAAAAAAAATTATATACTTTTTAACCACAAATGCTCGTCTTGTACTGCTCTGCGATACGTCGCACATTACATAATCACGTTGGAAAGGTCATGCGTGACGTAGGCATATGTACCGAGCAAGTGTTTACAAAGTGAAAGTGCAAATACGAAGTCAAATGCCCTTTACAAAAAAGATAAAACAACGATGTTGGATGATTTTGAAGTTAGAGGAGAAAATGAGTTTTTCGCCCTACTTCTGCCTACGTGTGACCTTTCCAATGTGATTACGTAATGTGTGGCGGATCGCAGAACAGTGCAAGATGAGTATTTGTGGTTAGAAAGTATATAATTTTTATTTTTCTTTAAAAAATGACCGATCATTTCTCTAGATAAGACCCTTATCCCTCATCTGGGATCGTGTAGAGCTCTTTGAAGCTGCACTGAAACTGACATTTGGACCTTTGGGTTGAACCCCAGTGAAGTCCACTGGATGGAGAAAAATCCTGGAATGTTTTCCTCAAAAACCTTCATTTATTTACGACTGAAGAAAGAAAAGCATAAACATCTTGGGGGTGGGGTGAGTAAATTATCAGGAAATTTTAATTCTGAAGTGAACTAATCCTTTAACTAGATTTCCAAGTCTTTTCCCCTGACAGACAAAAATATCCTGTAGAACAGGGTTTCCAAAACAGTTTTGCTATGTCGTAGCAAGCCATTTCGATTTCAGAGCATGTTTTTATAAGCCGAAACACAATGGATAAAATGGAAAGCATCATGCAATGTTGAAATTTCACATCATTTCACAGCCCATAATACAGGCAGTGTAGAATCCAGCACAAGAGGGCAGCATTCAAACCCACAGCTGCTTTAGCCACAATCTCCACCTGAAACAACAACCATAAAAGCAGCAGCCAGTCTGTAGGTTTCACTCTCTCTCCATGGCTTCATGTGGAGCTGTGGAGGCATACATCCAGAACCTGCACTCTTTACCTCGGCCTTCACACTGCAGCCAACCACTGATTCACATCACAGAACGCAGCTCAGGCTTGCCTGGCCACTGACAATGTTGTCCAGCACTACAGCAGGGACTCCCTTTTGATGTGGTCTTAAGACGTTTCCATTTCTTCCAGGGAAACCTGGCAAGGCCTTGCAGTTTAGGGGGAGCCCTTGTAAAAGTTTTAGAGACACATTTTGGCTGAAAGAATCTACTAGAAATGGCTTGGTTTTGTAAAATAGCTAAATGCACAGTTTATTTTCTTAATGGTAATTTTGAAGAATCGTTAATTCTTAGGTATGCTGTCTATTGTCTTGTATCGTTTTCTGAATGTGACTTAAAAAAAAAAAAACCTAATAAATAAATAATAAAAAAAATGACTATGCTAAAATGTAACCAACATGATGGCATCATGATCATACTGAATTCCGATTGGTCTTCTTCCTTACACCTATTTACATACTGAATTGTGTTTAATGTATATGTTTAAACATCTAGCCTTCTTGACATTGCAAAAACAGTGTTGTGTATGAGATGTCATGACAATACAACCTGAATGTAAAAAAAAAAAAAAAAAAACTGCTTAAAAGGTTAGTTTACCCAAAAATTTTAATTCTGTCATTAATTACTCACCCTTGTGTCGTTCCTCATCCATTAAACCTTTGTTCATCTTCGGAACACATGCGACGCGAGTGCTTTTTTTATTTGCAAATAAAAAAATAAAAAAAAGCAATTTTCCAGTTTATGAAAATATTGATCTTCTTTTTATAAGAGCATGCTGTTGCGTTCAGAGTCATGTGTCAACACAACACATGTGCGCGAGTGTTCGCAAAAGCATTACGATTTTGTGTTTAGGGGTGCCCTCAACTAAAGATTTTTCCAATCGACTAGTAGTCATTCATTTAAACTATTAGTCAACTAATCACGCTTTTATATTAATAAACCGTATACAGCCCGAATTCCGGAAATGTTGGGATGTTTTTTAAATTTGAATAAAATGAAAACTAAAAGACTTTCAAATCACATGAGCCAATATTTTATTCACAATAGAACATAGATAACATAACAAATGTTTTATCCGGGGAAATTTTGCACTTTTATCCACTAAATGAGCTCATTTCAAATTTGATGCCTGCTATAGGTCTCAAAAAAGTTGGCACAGAGGCAACAAATGGCTGAAAAAGCAAGAAATTTTGAAAAGATTCAGCCTGGAGAACATCCAGCAATGAATTAAGTTAATTGATATCAGGTCTGTTACATGATTAGCTATAAAAGGGATGTCTTAGAGAGGCAGAGTCTCTAAGAAGTAAAGATGGGCAGAGCTGTGAAAGAGTGCGTAAAAAGATTGTGGAATACTTTAAAAACAATGTTCCTCAACGTCAAATTGCAAAGGCTTTGCAAATCTCATCATCTACAGTGCATAACATCATCAAAACATTCAGAGAAACTGGAGAAATCTCTGTGCGTAAGGGACAAGGCCGAAGACCTTTATTGGATGCCCGTGGTCTTCGGGCCCTCAGACAACTGCATCACTCATCGGCATGATTATGTCAATGACATTACTAAATGGGCCCAGGAATACTTCCAGAAACCGCTGTCGGTAAACACAATCCGCCATGCCATCTGCAGATGCCAACAAAATCTTTATCATGCAAAAAGAAAGCCATATGTGTACATGGTCCAGAAGCCCCGTCGTGTCCTGTGGGCCAAGGCTCATTTAAAATGGACTGTTTCAAAGTGGAAAAGTGTTCTATGGTCAGACGAGTCCAAATTTGACATTCTTGTTGGAAATCACGGACGCCGTGTCCTCCAGGCTAAAAAAGAGGGAGACCTTCCAGCATGTTATCAGCGTTCAGTTCAAAAGCCAGCAAGGCACTATGAATGCTGAAAGGTATATAAAGGTTTCCAGATGACGTCTATTTCAGGGAAGGTCTTGTGTATTTCAGCAGGACAATGCAAAACCACATACTGCAACTATTACAACAGCATGGCTTCGTCGTAGAAGAGTCCGGGTGCTGAATTGGCCTGCCTGCAGTCCAAAAATACATCAAAGATGACCACAAACTCTTCAGCAGCTGGAAACCTATATCAGGCAAGAATGGGACCAAATTTCAACACCAAAACTCCAGAAACTCATAGCCTCGATGCCCAGGCGTCTTCACACTGTTCTGAAAAGAAAAGGGAGATGCTACACCATGGTAGACATGCCCCCGTCCTAACTATAGACCTGTAGCAGGCATCAAATTTGAAATTAGCTCATTTTGTGCATAAAATTGTAAAAAAAAAAATTAAACATTTGTTATATTATCTATGTTCTATTGTGAATAAAATATTGGCTCATGTGATTTGAAAGTCTTTTAGTTTTCATTTTATTCAAATTTTTAAAAAAAAACATCCCAACATTCGGGTTGTAAATCATAAAATATCTTAATTTGTGTTCTAAAGTTGAACGAAGGTCTTATGGATGTGGAGCGACACGAGTGTGAGTAATTAATGACAATTTCATTTTTGGGTGAACTAAGCCTTTAAATGTCCCCTCAGAGGGATTTCTGTCTTTCCAATAACATTTTAAAAAGTGTCATTAATGCTGTAGTTTTAATATAATACACACCAGTATGGGACAATTAGAGGTTTATTTAGGACTATGTGCCTGAGCTGCAAGCTAATGATACCTGGAGCTAAAAGCATACAACAGGGGGCACTAATTCTGAAATCAATTTATATGTAGGTTCAGTGAGTCTACAATTAGGGAACATCTTTACAAACTATAAAACAACATGCAATGTAGGGAAAATCCATTTTACTAGTTGAAGTGGGATCATATTGGTGGGGACTGAATAAGTGGAATATCCTGGGACGTCCTTAGGGCAGTGCAACTAGTGCGACCGCACAATCACAAATTTCACTTTTGCTCTTGGTTTTTTTTCGGTTCTTTGACCAAAGACACCAAATTTATTATCTATGTGCTCAATGCAGATGAAGGGTGAGGGAATTGCTAAAACAAGACCCAAGGGGGAAAATGAAAATGAAAGGAAGTTCGTCTTTACACAGTCATATAGCATTCATTTTTTGTGTGCTCCAAAGTCCAGCTTCAAAACCAGCCTGGTGCTTCAAAGGCAAAGGATTAGAGTCTTTATCCCATAATTAATATGGTGGAGGGGAGAGTGACAGCACCTGAGGACGGGCCAGAGCAGCCAGCTTCCTGCTGAGGCCACAGAGAGCCTGCTTACCCACAGTGCAATGCAGCCCAAACCCATCAGCCAACACACAATAACCCACGTCTCCTTCTGTCTCTATTGATGGAGCATAATCTATTTCACAAGCCTTTTCTCCTTTTTCATTTAACGGACGCTGAAATACATGCTTCTGATTGTGAAGCACAAATGAAAGCGAGCCTCCTTTTCACTGTCCTGGTCGCCCTTGAAATGTATCCTGGGAAATTCTTGACATGTTTTTTGGCCTTTAACCCTACCAGGTCATTTTCATTTCCCACCAACTGTTAAGCAAAATAGGCAGGTCCTCTTCTGACTCTCTCTCAGCCTCTCTTGCCTCCCACACTCTCTTATCTGGCATAGAGCTGCTGTCTGGGGCCACCGTGCTTTTATGACAAAACATAGCTAATTCTGTGATTTTCATGAATAACTGAATTATAAATTCACATTTATTTTTGATTGATCAGTTGAATAATTTAAAATTATGAATGTGTTTGAGGTTGTATTCACCGTAACATTCTATATTTAAAAAATAATAATAATAATTACAGAAATTACATATCGAAAATAGTAATTGGCATATGAAGTATGGGGGAAATTGGAAGAGGAAATATTTTGGAATAGCAGTCTGAGAGAGGGGATGACTCAAAGGGTGGGTTGATTTGAAATTGCCAGCAGTTGTTTTTGGAGAATTCCCTTCTTGCTTTGAAGTCTGCACCCCACTGAGTGCCCTAACTTTGACACAGAGGGGCATGAACAGAGCTATTTTTATATCTTGTGGGAGAGGGGCTTTCCCTGGGATTATTTGAGTAGAAGTATTAGAAAATCATTGGAATGGAAAAAAAAAAAAAAAAAAAAAAAAAAAAAAAAATATATATATATATATATATATATATATATATATATATATATATATATATATATATATATATATATATATATATATATATATATATATATATATATATATTAAGGGTGTAACGGTACACAGACATGCCGGCTCGGTCCGTACCTCAGTATTGAAGGTTCGGCGCGGGTTCGGGTGCTTTTATTTATATTTTTATATTTTTTATTAAACAGTGGATTATTGAGCAAATTGTGTCTCTTTCTTTAAATAAATTAAATTATAATTAACATTTTCTTAAATATAAATAATTCTATCTCAGCTAATTACAAGGAGCCCTTTCTTGCACATGACTATAATATTAAAGGTTACAATTAACAGCAGAGCCAAAACTATTAAATTCAGTTGCTATTTATTTTTAGATCATATAATAATCAACACTCAACACATTTCAGCAACCATTTTAGTACTTCTCGGGCGACAATACTATAGAAATCAAAACTGTATATACTTTAGAGTAGTCAGTGTGTTGCTTGTATAGCAGTACAGATTTACTGTCCTCTGAAAAGAACTCATCATACAGCCATTATTGTCTAAATAACTGGCAACAAAAGTGAGTACACCCTAAGTGAACATGTCAAAACTGTGTCAATATTTTGTGTGAGCACCACTGTTATCTAGCACTGCCTTAATCCTCCTGGGCATGGAGTTCACCAGAGCTGCACAGGTTGTTGCTGGGATCCTCTTTCACTCCTCCATAATGACATCACGGAGCTGCTGGATGTTAGACACATGGCGCTTCTCCGCCTTCCGCTTGAGGATGCCCCACAGGTGCTCAATAGGGTCCAGGTCTGGAGACATACTTGGCCACTCCATCACCTTCAGCTTCCTCAGCAAGCCAGTTGTCATCTTGGCGGTGTGTTTGGGGTAGTTATCATGTTGGAAAACTGCCGTTCGGCCCAGTTTCTGAAGGGATGGCATCATGTTCTGCTTCAGGATGTCACAGTACATGTTGGAATCCATGTTTCCCTCAATGAAGTGCAGTTCCCCAGTCCCAGCAGCACTCATGCAGCCTCAGACTATGATGCTACCACCACCATGCTTGACTGTAGGCAAGACACAATTTTCTTGGTACTCCTCACCAGGGCGTCGCCACACATGCTGGACACCATCTGAGCCAAACAAGTTTATCTTAGTCTCATCAGACCACAGGACATGGTTCCAGTAATTCATGCTCTTGGACAGGTTGTCTTCAGCAAACTGTTTGTGGGCTTTCTTGTGAGCCAGAAGAGGCTTCCTTCTGGGACGACAGCCACGCAAACCGATTTGTTGCAGTGTGCGGCGTATGTTCTGAGCACTGTCAAGCTGACCTTCCACTTCTGCAACCTCTAAAGCAATGCTGGCAGCACTCATGCTTCTGCACCTAACACACAGCACAAGGTCTCAACTGCTTTGATCGACCCTTGCAAGGCCTGTTCTGAGTGGAACCCATCTTGGAAAACCTCTGTATGACCCTGGCCACTGTGCTGTAACTCAGTTTCAGGGTGTTACTGATCTTCTTATAGCCTAGGCCAACTTTGTGGAGAGCAACAATTCTAATTCTCAGAACCTCAGAGAGTTCTTTGCCATGAGGTGCCATGTTGAACATTCAGTGGACAATATGAGAGAATTGTACTCCAAACCACCAAATTTTAACTGCAATAATAATGGATACGCAAATTTGTATTGTTCTATTTAAGCAGACAAAAACGTGGCTTTGCATGGTTAAAAGATGCAGAGCTGTTATCACTTAGGGTGTACTCACTTTTGTTTCCAGCTGTTTAGACAATAACGGCTATAAAGTTATTTTCAGAGGATAGTAAATCTATACTTCTATACAAGCAGCACATTGACTACTCTAAAATATAAACAAGTTTAATTTATATAGTATTGTCCCTGGAAAAGATATATATATATGTGTGTGTGTGTGTCTAATGTACAGGCATAGGTTTGTTTCTGTATTCATATGTCCTTCCATAACTTTCTCCATTGACAATCCCTTATGAAATGCATGTCTGTTTGCTGCGGACCCCCTGTGGTGACTCTTTTGGCAGTCTTATAGTGGGGTCAGTCGAGGAACAGAGAGGAGAGACCGATTCTGGCTGTTCCCAGCCCATGCACATCCACCCTTACATCTGCTCTCCTCCAAACACACACACACACACACATGCCGCTGCTACATCCCTGCATGCTGTTTGCCTTAAGGAGTCAAGCCTGGACAGTATACAAGACAAAAGAGGAGAAATGAGAACGAGAGGTGAAAAGAATCACTCCAGCTGCACAACGCTTGTTTCTTTATCCATGCAAAAGCCGCTACGCTCTTTATGGGCATCAGTGTGAAGGAATAATGCGGCCTTTGATGTTGGTTTACAGTATCGCACTGGGGCATCACTAAGGCCACAACTAAACCCTTACAAAAATGTCTAAAGGAATTACAAAACGCACCGTGGGGACCACTAATAAATTGTAGGCATTTTAAATCAAACCGACGGGCCCAATGGAGAATGGTGACGCTCATGAAAATCCCTGTGACAATTTTCAAGTCACTGATCCAGCGGCAAGACGAGATCATATAGATGCACGTAAGAAGGTCAGACTTTAGAGGAGGTTGAGAGGAAAGTGAGAAGGACAGGGGAATTGTTAAAGCTTTAATCTCCAAGCTCTGGGATCAAGATCCAGCCTTCTCTTCTCCCAGAGGGCACTGATCAATCAAGACCTGACTCACTCAAACTGTTTGCGCTGGGTTCTCCATCTATCACCAGACCTGCTCCTCCACAATGTCCAAATATGTGGCTGTGGAAAAAAAAAATCGCTTTCAATTAAGCACCTTGAGATAGATTCATTCTGCTTGATTTATAGTGCATGAATAATTACGCAAACAGGATCTTTAATGAAATCGAAGGGTAGGGTTATACATTTATTTTACGAGCTTCTGCCAGCACAAACATGAAGGAGAATGGTCCTGTCCCTCAGAAATGAGAGGATAATGAAAGAGTGACAGAACCTCTTAAGTAGCTTTCTCTAAAATCTGAATGAGTTGAAGGGAGAAATGCAGCTTTAATGGCAAATTCATTCAGTTTGACAAACAAACTATTTATGGAGAGCAATGTATGAGGCATGTATTTCTCTTTTTCTTTTATGTTCTCTCTCCATCGATGCTGAATTTTTAATATAATTTAGACTGAAAACAAACATTTCTTTAATGCAAAACTGTCTTTCTGGCATGATACATGATCATAATGTCTACAATGTGTAAATAATATTACTATCTGTTGTTACTAATTTAGTCCACTATTACACTCTAAAGAATGCTTGGTTGAAAATGGACAAACCCAGTGATTGGGTCGTTTTAACCAGGCGGTTGGGTTAAATGTTTGCCCAACATGCTGGGTAGTTTTATTTAACTCAACTATTGATTAAAAATGACTATATGAACCCAAAATAGGTTGGAAATTAAAAATCAGACACATAATTACTAGAGGCAACAATAATGATCAAAATGTGAACATTTATTAATTAATTTAATAAATGTGTATTGTTTAATTATTATTCATAAAACTTATCAATAAATGTTAATTTATTAAACATATTCTTAAATGTTAATTTCCAACATACTTTGGGTTCATTTTAAGTAAGCAATACAGTCATTTTTAATCAATAGTTGGGTTAAATAAAAATACCCAGCAGTTAACCCAACTGCTGGGTTTGTCCATTTTCAACCCAACTTGGGTTGTTTTTAACCCAGCATTTTCTTAGAGTGTGTGATGTAGCTTAGTCTTTCTTTGTCCGTGTATACTATGACTGGATATTTTGTGTTTTGGCTGGGTCCAGTTTGGCTCATGAATGCCTTTTAACTGCATGCTGAATTTGTATTACACAACATATTCTAATAGCAGTGTTTTCTGGCCTAGCTAGTTGGCAAAAATACTCAAAATTTTGATTTTACCATAGTTGAGAGGATTTTTGCACTATGCCTAACAATACCCCTTTTCTTTTGTAAAACCATTGTCATTCAGTCTTGACATATTGCTTTAGTAATTGTGTATAGCAAGACTCTATTTGCACACCTACCTGTACTTCTCTTTTTCAAATTTGTACTTTATTAACTGAAGCTCATAGGTAACTTCTACAAATTATTCTGCTAATCGTGTCAAACACCTAGCCTAACCTATAGCCTACATGCCTTCATTTTGGTCATTCCCCTCCTGATCTCTGTGGCTGTGAGTCAGCGTGAAATGATAATTCATCAGTTTTCTATATGCATGAACAATTCATCTGTTCATATATTTATTTATTTTTTCCTTTGTAATGTTTGATACAATATTGTTTTGTTAAAGGGTTAGTTCACCCACATTGTCCTCATTTACTGTGTGAGGGTGACATGTCGTTCCAAACCCATAAGACTTTCGTTCATCTGTGAGACACTAATGAATATAACAGATTTAATTTAGGCTTTTATTCACTTATAAACATTCATCAACACACATCAGATAAGGTCAATGGAAGCTCAAGCATGTTCGCTTGACGTGCGAGGAAACAATGAGGTTCATTCTCGCATGTTACACAGCAGGTAAGAGCTTCCACAAGATCCAATGAGGTTCATTCTCGCACATCAAGCAAGTTCGGTTGAGCTTCTTTTTATGTTCGCTGATCAATGTTTATATGTCAACTTTTTGAAGCGACAAAGTGGTAGTTGCGTAGACTGTCAATGGAGGGACTGAAATCTCTCAGATTTAATTTAAAATGTCTTCATTTGTGTTTCTAAGATGAATGAAAGTCTTACGGGTTTGGAACGACATGAGGGTGAGTAATTTCTCTTTTTCTTTTTCCTTTTTTAGGTAAACTAACCCTTTAGCCCAGTATGAAGAACCAGCTCCACAGAACCAGAAAGTCCCATTGAAGTAATGAGTCTTCAGTCATAACAAGGTTTGTTGACAATTAGCAACCATTTATTCTGCTACTGATAAGAAGTGCAAGCCAGCTAGCATGGTTGGTTAGCACACAAATGGGTGAAAAGAGTTCACGTGCAAAGGGATTTCACACAGCTAACTTTCATTTCACAGCTGTAGGCGCTATCTCAAGAGTGCGCGTCTGTGTATGTGTAAATATGGAGAGGAGCAAGAGAAGGTGTTATCAGTTTACAATCTCACCCTTCTTGACGACAACTCATTAGGCTGGTTTCCCTAGAAACAATACTTGCATCAAGTGACTACATTAGAGCCCCAGTGTGGCAGCTCCCAATCGAGATGGCTTCATGCTAATGAATGTCATGAATATTAATAAAATAGCCAGTGATAAGAAAAAGAAAATCCTCCCATTGATTAGCGAGAGGGATGATGAAAGTCAAATCACCTGCTTGTGTTTGTGCTTTGCAGAAGAAATCAAAAGCAATTGCATTTAAAAAGATATTTCACCCATTCTGTCAGCATTTACTCAGCTTCATGTCATTTTAAACCTCACTTACTGTGGATCACAAAATGTGAAGTTTCCACATAAAGAAAATGACTGGGGACAGAGACCGACAACCTGAAAACGAAAAAGTAATTTCACTTTAATGGCAATGAAAAAGGTATTAGCAAAGTCCCTTTTAAGGAAAGTCCGTTCACTCGGCAGCCATATTTGCAACGCCTCCGGGCAGCTATTTTGGGCATCCAAGACCAAGTCCTATCTATTTGAATGGGGGAATCCTGAAATCTCAAAAACTGCTTGGCGAGCTCACAATTAAATAGCATATTTGAACAAAATCTGACATGAACTGACCTAGACGAGCCAATGCACATGCGCAAGTCTCAGGTCCGGAGCTTCTAACGGCAGTTGCAGTGACGCAATGACTTTATCAATCAGTGATTGGCTCTCTTACTTAGAAGGCGGGATGTGTTCCGCCATATTGCGCGTTTCAGCTTCTCCTATTCATAAGTAATAGGAGTGAACCGTCTTTATTATTTGAAATGCCTTATTTTTAAAAAATTTCACTTTAGTAAATTCATTGGTATTTAACAAATTTGATTGTATTTGGCTGTAAAACCAGCTAAGTAGTCCTTGTGTGCTTTTTTTTTTTTTTTTTTCCACCTCGCAAGACATAGTGAAATGTCCATTTCTGTCAGTTTTACAGCAGCAAAAGGAACACTGTTGTCTTTCATTTCTGCTCGTGAAATTCTGTTATTGCCACTGTAACGGTAGACAAAACATGATGATAACTTGCTGCTCGACAATTGAAAGCCGGCTCAAACGTGCACCGTCAGTCATCTTGAAATCATATGATTCGATTTGCGTCTTCCGATTGGTTCTTTTGTGGACTTAGAGGCTTTTGCTGAGGCTTTTTTTGCCAGCGACCCGGTATTTCTGAATGAGATTTGAAGCGAAAGTATTTGATGAATGTATACTAGGCATTTAGCGGCTTTTGCATCTAAACTCTTCATACATTCTCTGAAAACAAGTGTTAAAATTTAATGTATTGTTGATTCCAACTCCGTCTCATGAGAAAACTATTGTAACTTTTGTAACGTAGCTATTTTACGAGTTTTTTTAGAAGAAAAAAAACATGAAGGTCCACCCCTAAATGTAACCAGGGGGTGAGCAGATGGCACAAAAACATACAAATAAGACTGTACAAACTCATAAGACTTAGCCACCGGTTTGCCAAAATATAAAAGTTATGCGTGTTGGTTGCTTCTCAAGGAAATGTATCTTGTTTTTCTGGTAAATAAATATTTGCACCTCGACTGGACCTATAAAAAAAGGAGCTGCTAATATAAGCTGTTGTATAAAAAGAGCAGTTTGTACTGTAAATACAGTTGTTAGTGATAAAAAGGTTTTGTGTTACAAGTCATACAGGTGTGGAACAACATAAATGATGACAGAAATTTTATATATATATATATATATATATATAATATTAGCAGAATATTTTGGCCTGAACTACCCTTTTAATATCGATTTGACAATCCAATCCCCATAACCGCAACTAACGTGAGATGATACGTTCGGGTAGGTAAGTCTTATGCCACATTTTAAAAAATGGTTCATAGGCTGACGCGTCACAGGGTTGATTTCAAAGCCATTTAAGAAGTCGAGAATGAGACGGATTTCCTGCCCACGTTGTCTTGAGCGAGAGGATATGAGGGGAAGTCACGGATGTCTCTAAGGCACAGGTAATGAAGGTGCCTTAATCAGTTAGCTGGTTCTGCTTGTCGCGTTCTCTGTCACATATCCACTTAAATATGGTGTGATGGATAAAATCGCACTGCTTTATCAGGCTCAGTCACACTCCCAGGCCTCGGCCAGGCAAACGGGGCGAAAGATGACAGCTGTTTATCACATTTGTAACTTTACAGAAGCCAAGTGCATAATCGCTGTGTTAATACTGTTTGAATGGTGTAAGTTTGAAACTCTTGGATTAAAATAAAGCTGAGAGGAAAAAATTGCATATTTTTGCATGCAGAATGTTATGGCAGTCATACAAGATCAAGTGGCTTAGCGGGTAACCTGCATTTATACTCCAGACACTCACAGTAGATGCCTTTATGCTTTTCCTGACCGGAGATGTGTCCGAAATCAGACTATATGGGATGTCGGCCATTTTGTATTGTTGTCTGAATTCTTAGTGAACCACCTTATAAAGCGCAGTCATTTATATCAGTGCATTCTGATTCACTGTATACTGTTGTACACTTGCAAGTCGCTGTTTGGATTTAAATACCTATGACTGGATCATTATTGCTGTGAATATTATGTTTCTAGCATGTTATATGTTTTGGGGACAGTTCTTCTAACCCTAATTGATGGAGTGTGTAGCTTTTCATTTCTTGAACAACCAAGACGTTTCATGGCCATATTCCAGGATATTCAAGATTCATCAGGCTCAAATTGTGAAAGAATGCACTGATAAAAATTATTCTGTGGTGAAGTAAATACTAGAAAAAAAAAAAAAAAGTAATTTCTACATGAAAAAGTTCAGGCAAAAATTTAAAAAACTAAGTAAATTCTATATTAGTACTCAGTTCAAGCATGTAGAAATTAAAGTGTAAATATCAACGATATAAAATTAAGTGAAACCTACTCAACCTTTTTGATACTGGTGTTCCCATCATGCATTGGGGCATGAATGATTAATAAGGTTGATTTTTATTTATTTATTTATTTTTACTGTTTTACAGCTGTATTCACACTGTTTAATCATTGCTTTTGTTGTTAGGTTTACTAACTTGCGATTTTGTGACATCTGGAGTTCATTTTCTATTTAAAATGACACATTCACGCCCAAAAATGATCTATTGAGTGTTACCATCATAGTGTAGTGTGTATCAAGTACTGAAGTCTATCATTTACTTAGATGTTTTTAAGTAAAGTATACACTTTGAAGACGCTTTGTTTAATTCAATGTTATATTATTTGAGTAAAAAGTTAATTTTGTTAAATTTACTTTACTTAGTTTTACTCCTATATGTGAAATTACATAAATTCAATATAAGGCCCCATTTACACTAGTATGTTTTTGTTTTAAAACAACATTTTAAAATAAAAACGATCCTCATCTACACTGGCATTTCCACAGCGTTTCAGAAACGATCTCCATCTACACTACACGGCCGAAAACGCATGTCACATGACCGTTCATGCACAGTGGGCAAACAGCTGCCTCTTGCGCATGTAGGCAGCTGCAGTATTAAAAAATGCAGAGTTTAACTGCACAATGGCTGCTAAAATTGACAACAAAAGCAGCAAAGATTGCAGTTAAGTCTCCATGTTATTTTTTACACGGTCGTCAACGATACGCAGAGCGAATGTGGGCAGCCACGCCATCATTTTCAAAAGTCTCCGTTTTGGTCCGTTTACACTGAAACGCAACCCTGGCGTTTCAAACTAAAACGGGGTCTCTGCATTTTTTTTCTGAAAGTCTCCGTTTTAGAGGTTCGAAAAAGCCGGTGTAGTGTAAACGACAGGCATAACCGAAAGCAAAACTTATGCATTTTAAAACAAAAACGCACTGGCGTAAATGGGCCTAAGTAATATTTTTACTTGATAACAAGTAAGTTGTACAGAGCAGTAGCAGTGCAGTTTACTTAAAATGTGTTTTTGTTATTTTTTTTATTTTTTTTTCAGTGTGGTTGGGAGGTAGCATGAAGAATCATTTTAGAATCAAAGTAGACTTTACAGAGTGGAAATAAATGTTGTGATGTTATTTCCATCAAGAGGTGCATCAGTTTTTGGTCAAGATCTTGCATTGAGAATACAAGAGTCGAGCACTCTGTAAAGTCATCCCAAAGACTTTCAATGAATTTAAGGTCTGGACTCAGAGGTGCCAATTCATGTGTGAAAATGATTCTTCATGCTCCTCCCAAACATTCTTTTACAGTTTGAGCCTGATGAATCTTGGCTTTGTCATCCTGGATTATGGCCAGGATGGGCATCTTACATGGTTGTTTTAGAAATGAAAAGCTACACACTCCATCAATTAGGGTTAAAAGAACTGTTCCCAAACATATAATATGCTAGAAACATAATAATCACAACAATAATGATCCAGTCATAGACTGTTAACTATCTGCCTATTTAAATCCAAACAGCAACCTTTGACAACAGTTATTAATTATTTATCAAAAAAAAAAAAAAATGTAGCTTTTTTTTTTTTTTTTTTTTTTTTTTTTTTTAGCACAAATGATTTGTGAAACTGTGTTTTTCACACCGCTCCAGCTAATGTGTATGCGTGTTTTACAGTAAACACTCATCGGCTCTTTTACTTGCTTCTCCTCCTTGTACTGTCTCTGATAACATATACATATGTCTCATAAATAGATCATAGACATTGTTTCTTTGACCACAAAAATGCTGTCCAGCGTGAAAACAAATATAAATGAATATTGATTAAAACAATAATACATTATTTATTGATTTAATGTAGTATTGTAAATTACTTTGATAAATAGGCTAATTTATTTGTTAAATTATAATGCATTAACTCAGTCAATCTATAAATATATTGTGTTTGTTTAATAAACATATAAAAAAAGTTTATTCATTTATTAAATCAATTATATATATATATATATATATATATAATTTTTTTTTTTTTTTTTTTTTTTGTATGTATGTTGAACACATATTCAGATTTTTTGGTATCATTACACTCTTAAAAATGCTGGATTAAAAACAACCCAAGTTGGGTTGAAAATGGACTAGCCCTGTGATTGTGTTGTTTAACCCAGTGACTGGGTTAAATGTTTACCCAACATGCTGGGTAGTTTTATTTAACCGAACTATTGTTTAAAAATGACTGTATTGCTTGCTTAAAATGAACCCAAAATATGTTGGAAATTAAAAATCAGACACATAATTACTAGAGCCAACAATAATAATCAAAAGGTGAACATTTATTAATAAACAATTTTATGAATGTTTATTGTTTAATTATTATTTATAATAAAACAACCCAATCACTGGGCTTGACCATTTTTTTTTTTTTTTAACCCAACTTGGGTTGTTTTTAACCCAGCATTTAGAGTGTAGGAACAAATGTGTGATACAGTACAAACATTCAGTTCCATGAATTCATGATTCAAATTTCCCATGAATCATAGATACTGACAAAGTACATGTGTGCAGTAAAGTGAGGTTGTTGGCATTGATTATTACTGTCAGTATTTGGTACATAAGATAAGTACATACACTAAATGTAAAGAAGTTAATGTGACACTCTCCAGCTCACAGTATTTACATCAGCATCCAAATTCACTGAAACATTTGAATTTACTCCTTCCTCACATGCTGAATTCACTAAATAGGGAACGCTGAATGAGTGTACAAGTGAGCGATTTTAAGCAGCCCATGACTGGGTCACTATAGGAGCGAGTTAAAGAGAATCTGAGTAATGTGGCTCATTGAAGCGTTCACTGCTAGTGCATTTGGAAATTAGAGTTGCTCACAAGTGTCTCCCTAAGAATCCATCGATTCCCTAACATACTCCTGCTTTTGCTTACAATGCACCTGACAGTGTCTTCATTCCCTTTTTCCCCCCAGAAAATAATCCATTGTAACACACTTTTTTACCCTTTATTTTTCCCTTTTTTTGTATTGAGAATGTCTCTCTCTATGCGTTTTATGAAAGACGCAACAGTGACTTGAATGTGTAATGCCCCTTTCAAAGGGGACGCTTGACAGGAAAAGAAGTTGGCAGAAATAAAGTGGCACTCTTTCCTTCCCTCTTTTTTGCCGCTGTCACACAAGCATCACGGTCTCTCCCATAACCTCACAGCATCTCATTTGTCATGTTATCAAGTGCTCACTTATATGTATTTCCCTTACATTAGCCATGATAAGAAACGGCAGCCCAGGACTGACATGCGCTGGCCACTGTCCAATCATCAGCTGAATAAACAAAGAACATTTGCTTGGGCAGGTTGGCAGCCACAGCCATGTTTGTCTTTCAGACCTTTTCCCCCCACAGTCCTCCTCCTCCTGGTTTCAGAAGGGTGAGGGGGGACCATACTAACTTACAAGTGTGTCAGCCTCCTAGTGAGTGCTGGGTAGGGCTGCCAATGGCCTGATCTTTTGGAAATGTGCACTCTGTAAATGGGGAGGACTTTGAAGTGTCAGAGAATTTATTGACAGAGTGAAATGGGAATGGAGGGGTAGCATTCGTTAAAGTGACGTTCGTGAAGTGCTGCCGACTGAGTGACTGCCTGTGATATAAAATCCTAGTAAACTAATATTCAGTAAAGCTTCTTAATGTATCAGATCCAATAATTGGCTCTTTCGTGAGTCATACATTTTATATAAATTGTTTTGTTAACATAAATCTTGAAATATATTCCCTTAAAGGATTAGTTCACTTCAGAATTAAAATTTCCTGATAATTTACTCACCCCCATGTCATCCAAGATGTTTAGGTCTTTCTTTTTTTTCATTCAGAAAGAAATGAAGGTTTTTGAGGAAAACGTTCCAGGATTTTTCTCCATATAGTGGACTTCACTGGGGTTCAACGGGTCCAAATGTCAGTTTCAGTGCAGCTTCAAAGAGCTCTACACGATCCCAGACGAGGAATAAGAGTCTTATCTAGCGAAACAATGTCATTTAAAAAAAAAAAAATGTATATACTTTTTACCACAAACACTGCTCTGCGATGCACCACATATTATGTAAACACGCTGGAAACAATCTTCATCGGTTTTACCTTTTTTTTTTTTTTTGGTAAAGGCCTTTGCACGTTCGCTTTGTAGACACTGGATTGGTACTTCCGCCTACATCATGCATGACCTTTCCAACATGATTACGTAATGCGTGGCGCGTCGCAGAGCAATGCAAGACGAGCATTTGTGGTTAAAAAGTTTTTTTTTTTTTTTTTTTTGCTAGATCAGACCCTTATTCCTCGTCTGGGATTGTGTAGAGCTCTGAAACTGACATTTGGACCTTCAACCCGTTGAACCCCAGTGAAGTCCACTATATGGAGAAAAATCCTGGAATGTTTTCCTCAAAAACCTTCATTTCTTTTCAACCGAAGAAAGAAAGACATAAACATCTTGGATGACATGGGGGTGAGTAAATTATCAAGAAATTTGAATTCTGAAGTGAACTAATCCTTTAAATCTATCAAGTTAAATTGTTTAAATCAATCGGTTGTTAATTCAATCAATTTGTTAATTGAATTTGACACATTTCAGAAAATAAACATTTGTTAAATTTAATAAATTAAAAAGAACACCTACAAATTTAGATTAAAGCTCTTTCAAAAATCATGCATTTTACATACTGTCATTTGTGGCATTTAAAATGCCACTTAAGTTTAAATACATGATAGCATGTAGTTCTCTCTTTTATGCATCTTAAGTGTAACAATGCCTTGAAACCAAATTTTAAACCAAAAGTATATGTATATATATATATATATATATATATATATACATATATATATATATATATATTTTTTTTTTTTTTTTTTTTTTTTTTTTTTTAATGAAATAATCAAATAACAAAACATATTTCCCCCCGAAATACATCATACAAAATAAATACAATTGAGCACTAAAGATTTATAATATATATATAATAATATAATTATATATAATAATTACATTACATAATACATTTTCCCTTAAATGTATCCAATGCATTAAATACCTGGTATAAGATTAAAAATTTTAACTATTTCAAAAGCCATGAATTTTACAAAAGAAGCTTAAAATACCACTTAAGTTTGAAGCTCTGTGAGCTTAATTTAAAACAACCTTACATAACATAACATGTTTGCAACATATAATCAATCATTTGTGCATACAGATCACAACAGCAAATTATTTCTCTGTCCTCAAACATTTCATGCATCTCAAGTCCTTAAAACCAATAGAGACAAATGTAAATTACAAACTAAGTGCAGATTGAGCTGTGACGAACAATGCGACTTAACAAAGCTAATGTAAACATCTAAAGGAAGCCATGCTATCTTCTATTCAGCCAGAGCTTCTTATTTGGAGATGCTCTTTCAGAGGCTCACAATGACACGCAAATTCTGCTGTTTCTGTCAATTTAAACAAATAACAATGATACAAAAGGACACTTCCAGCGAATGTAAAATGCAGTGTGAAGGAGCAATGGACCCATCAATGGATCTCCTGCGCATCACAACAGCCACTGCAGGGCAGGACAGGCTCAATATTTACATTTCCTTTTTGAAATTTGGTGAAAGGTTTTCTTTAACCCACAGAGGCCCGAATGAGAATTGGTAGATAATAAGAGATTAAAAGGTGAAGGGGACAGAGAGGAGAGAGAACGAGAGAGAAAGGCAAATCCTGGCCTGGGGGGCTGATGTTAAAACACAATGGACACCAGAGCAGTAAAGCAGTCAACTGTTTTTTTTTTTTTTTTTTTTTCACCCCCTTATACAAGTGCCACCTGCATTACAATTAACCTCATGGCAACCTTGAGGTCCCTGATTAGTGATGGCCCATTGTCTCAACACCCATTAGAGCAATGGCCTCCTCTCTGCCCCTCAACATCCCCCCCCCCAATCGACAAATCAAACCGCAGTCGCTAGCGGGGCGCTCAACACTGTGGTGTCAGGGAACTGGCCCTCATCACAACAGAACGAGGCAGTGCGTGGGGTCTCGTAGTGTGTGCATACTTCTACCTGTGAAGGTCATGACCTCTGACCTATGTGGTCTGACACTAGTGGCCGTGAATGTAATACGTGGACCTCAGGACAGATGTCGTATCGCTGCAGAGGATTATGCATGACACTAGGTTTATCCTTGCAAACGTGTGTTTTTTTTTTTTTTTTCATTCAGTGAAATCAAAATGGATCCTAATCACATTCCCACTTATTGTGAACAATGTATGGATGCACATCTATTCGCAAAACTCATGTTTTGGTATGTAACCCACACTCCTGAAGGATTAAAGCAAGATTAATGTTTAATGTAAAGCATAATATCTTGATATGAGCAGTCAGGCCATTGAGATTTGCTACGGACACTAAATGACTTGCCTGAGTTAAATGCAATGCTATGTGAGATATTATTCTCAAGCTGTTTTGTTGATGTCTTTCCGCGGTTGAAACACCGGTTGAGAGATTACACACATCTAGACTGTCTGTTCTTCTTCATCATCCACAGCATTGCATTACTACAGGCACCCCCTTCTGGATTGGAGTGTGGATCGCCTGTGACTGTATTCGCCGTCCGTCTGCATGCACCGAACCGTGACGTCCGTACTGTGACGGTTAGGACAAATAGATCTACCGTTACACCCAAAAAATATAAATAAATAAATAAATATATATATATATATATATATATATATATATATATATATATATATGGGTCATTGGCAAATAAGGTTTTTAAGTGTAAAAAAACAGATATAAGTTTTATCAAGTGTTAACAATGAGATTATGTGGTTTTTATAATCAGTTAACACTACTTTTGTAATTTTTTTACAAGATGGACAAAATATTTCACCAAAAAAGTCATTCGGTTTGACCAAAATTTCGGTTTTACCGAATGACACTGTTGGTTATACTGAATGACGATATTTTCAAACAATGTTAACAGGCTAATATCTAGCTAGCTAGTTAGCTTTTTAAAATATTGCAACATTTTCCATGTTTTATAGTGGTTATAGTGGTACCGAATGACCTGATGTTTCGGGACGTGTATGAGCAAGCGAAAAACATGGTCCTTTGCATGTGTCTGAATGACATCATATCCTGTCACATGATATTGACCACATGACTTGATCCAAAATGGTCCCTTTATATTGGTTACTCCAAATAACATCAATGAAATTATTTTTTCCGGACATTCTTTCTCATAACAAAGCAACGACTTCTACACATAATTTTAATACCATTTTGCAGAGATATGATGTTATAAAATCTTGGCAGAATAAAAAATATATACATTTATTACATTTTAGGATGTTTTAATCACAAATTAAATGGCTGTATTGGCTTTTGGACGGTTAAACCGAATGACCTTTTGACACTTCAAAGTCTTTAAAATATCTTTATATGTAGCAAAATAAAATTTCAACCTTTTGGATTTAATAAAAGAGATCTTGTTGTACTACCTTACATACTTTGGATGTCATATCTTTGTTTTTTATTATTATTAAGGCCTTTGGACAAAGAAATCATTAACCTATATATCTAACTTTTAATATATATTGCTGGGTGATAATATAGTTTACATTTTCAGTGATATAACAATCAAGCAGTTGAGATTCACGATATAGTACATACCGCTTAAAGAGATTGTACTGTACTTATCCGGGTCTCCTATTTTTTTTTTTTTTTTTCTTCTATCATTGCATATCACGTATCACGGTCTTTAATTACATTTTTTTATTTACATAAAGCAGTCAAGTAATGTAAAATTAAAATTTGAACCAGTAACTTTTGCTGACATTATCTGCTGGATTGAAGTATGCCTGTTAAAACACCAGTAAATCCTCAAAGGGGATGGACCACCAAGTAACACCTCTGTCACCTCTGGTGCCGAAAGCTGAATGTGAACTGCTAAATAGTCTAACGTCAGTGTAAATACTGCCAACATTCAGCATATAAAGAAACCTCAGTTAAGCCTGCTAACATAGAGCCGCAATCACAAACGACTTGCCGCCTTTATTCCTGCTCAAGTCCTGTGAAAACTATTGAGCAATAAACAAGCTCTCACATTAACTTCATGGCATAAGTAACCATGATGCATATATCACAATGTGGGGGTAGATATACAAGTTGGCTGGAAAAGAAGGAAAGGGTTCTGGAGAACACCTGTCAGCTGTTTAGCCCAGCAATGCCATAAGGGCAACCAATGGGAGAGTACCAATCTCTCCTTGTCTTGCTTAAAGACAGTAGCAGACAGTCCCCAGGCAAGCACCAGGTGCACAGATGTGGAGCGTCTTATACTATGGTGGATTGTTCATTGGATTTGAAGGCATTCAGGGCTGTTTTGTAACTATACTTTGCGATAATTTGAGACTTTTTATATGCCATGACCTTCTGAACCTCTAAAGTGGACCTGCTCTGACCAATGGTGTGTGTGTACAGTTTTATACCCTTTAAAAGCTGGTAAACAATTGCATTCTTTGGCAAAACTGTGTGTTTCTGGAATATTAAGACATGAGGCGTTGGCCAACACTTTGCAAGCGCATAGTACTGTTGAACTTACATGCTTGCATGCTTGCGCTCCATGCTTTGAAGAGTTAGCTTAAAGGGTTAGTTCACACAAAAATTTAAAAATTGACTCACCCTCATGTTGTACCAAACCCGTAAGACTTTCATTCATCTTCAAAACACAAATGAAGATATTTATAATGAAATCTGAGAGATTTCTGTCTCTCCATTGACAGCTACACAACTACCACTTTGAAACATCAAAAAGTTTATAAAGAGATCGTAAAACAAATCCATATGAACTGAGCAGTTTTCTCCAAATTTTCTGAAGCGACTCCAATGTTTTATGTGATGAACAGATTTAATTTAAGCTTTTATTCACGTATAAACATTCATCAGATTTGGTAAACGGGAGCTCAATCATGATTGCTTGACATTTAAGAACAAATGAGGTTTATTCTCGTGTTACACATTACGTTTGAGCTTCCCCAAGAACCAGTGAGGTTCATTCTCGTGTTTTGCAGCATGTTTGAGCTTCCGCAAGAACCAATAAGGTTTGGTCTTTCACGTCAAATAAAGTATGGTTGTGCATCTGTTTATGTTTGCTGATTAATGTAAAAAAAAAAAAAAGCCTAAATTCAATCTGTTGGTCATATAAAGCAATCGAGTCTCTTCAAAAAATTTGGACTAAACTGCCCGATTCGTATGGATTTATTTTATAATATCTTTATGAACTTTTTGAAGCGTCAAAGTGGTAGTCGCATAGGCTGGCAATGCAGGGACAGAAATATCTCAGATTTCATTAAAAATAATCTTCATTTGTGTTCCAAAGATGAACAAAAGTCTTACGGGTTTGGGTGAGTAAATGATGACCGAATTGAAACTTTTGGGTGAACTTACCCTTTAAAATATCTGATAGCTAGCTATAAACAGTTCATCAAACTTTAACTTGCTTAGGAAGATCCTCACAAAAACATTGCTCTGCCATGATAGTTGACATGAAAGTTACCTGACCCTAACTGTTTGTAGAAGAAGAGTTTAAGCATGATGGTTATGAACTGCAGTCTGACACACTTAAACACAAAAAATAAAGCAGTGCAAAAAGATATCTCACAACTTCCATTTTCTGAGACAAACTCTATTTTAAAGGTTGATTGAACTAACGTAGAAAAAGTTGACACTACATAAAAATGTAAATAAAGCCAGTTTTAAGGCCATTTAGTATGAGCAACTCATACTATTAAACCGCAAGAACTTACACTGTCAAGTTTGGTGAGTAGGGTCCGAGTAACAGGCTACTGAATTTTATTTTTTTTTTTTTTCTATGTGGTTTTTTTCGATCATATTTTGTTGTCTCTTTTGTGATATTTATTCCATTTCAGTTAGTATATACAAATTGTTTTGATGTATAGAAGTGGTTCTATATACCCTTTAACCTTAACCTATAACCTTGCTCAACAAGTTAGACAAACTAAGAAAGTTGTGCATTGCAATTGTTCTTCCATGACAACTCTCGGAGAGAGTTAATGTATGTTAATACATTAACATAGAATGTTAATGTATTTGGTCTTGGCGGAATAGATCTGCTATGCTGCTGCTGCTGCTGAGCAAGCTTGCTATTGCCTATACATTCACAGACATGCTGCTGCTGCACATATAACATGCATGAAATAAACCCCGTAGCAGATCTATACAGGTGGAGCTGGGGAAGGTGGAGGGTTTCTGAAAGCATGCTGCATGTTGAGCAGCAAGCTCATTGGCTGCTGATGCCACAGCAACCAATCAACTGCGCTATGTAGATGACAATGTGATCGCTAACAATTTGAGCATCTATCAGCCTGTGCCATCGAGAGTTTCATGACAGAACTTTGTTTTTGTCAATGCTCACCATAACTTAAAAATCCAAGCTTATTGAACTTGCATCCAAAAAAAGTAAAAAGTCTGATTTGAGTTTAAAAAACTAATGTATGATGAAAGAAAGATTTACAAACTTGAATTGGTAAGTTGAGCATATTCAAAAGAAGTCCTGAAGCTAGTTGCTTCAAGGTTTTGAGTTTTCCCATCTTCTTATTTATATACTTATTATAGTGTGTTTGCGTTCACATATAGAGTATGTTTCAGGCCTTCAGTCGTAAATGTCACTTGACATTCTCTGAGGAAAACCCACCACTGATTATTAACATGAAAGTGTTTACAAAATCTGAGCAATCTACAACAAGGAAAAAATAAGATGGCTTGGTGAAAATTAAAGTAATTTCACAGACAGAGCAAGTTATTACATAGTGATGAAAGACTGTGAAGACAAACATATAGATTCTTTCAACAAAATAAAAACATGCACTAATAAATTGTTCAAAACAAGACCAAGTATACACATTAAGAAAGTAAATAGGATGCATTTTGATTTCATATTGCCTTTAAATTTTAATGGATGCTATATGAATTTTACTCCTTGTTCAGAAGGAGATCGTTCATCAAAGTTCTGAATAAAATGAAAATATTTCACCATTCCATATACGTGGTGATATATGGGGGGAAAAATTGAAAGCACCTGGGAAGTATTTCACACATTTAATAAGAATTTGCTCTTTAATTTTTAAAAAAAAGAAGAAAGCTGAATTTGACTCAATTATGTAAATCACAGGTGAGTGACGTTTAATAGGACAAGTGTGCGAAGCAAATGGGTAAAAGAAAATGGGGTTGGAAACTGCAGTCCCAGGAGGTCTCTAATAAGGGGGTAGAGGAGCGAGCGCAAGTTTGCCATGCACTGAGAAGCACGTGCTATAGTAAACTAGGGGCTAATCCAACCCCCGCTGCGTGGCTTCCCTAGAGGTCTAATACTATGCACTCAGTGAAACAAAGCCCCCTGCTCCCGGCAGCCCCTGCCAAGCCCTACGACACCCCCGATGGCACACACCACATCTTTGACACCCTATCACTGCTCCAGCATGTGGCCACAAGACCAGTCTGGCTGTCAGTCAATGTAATACCGCCATCAGAAATTCATCTCTCCTATGTGCAATTTCCCATACTCGCAGAAAACAATCTGGGTAATTATAAAACAATTAGAGATTACATGTTTGAAAACCTCGGCTACACGGCGATAATTTCCACAGTGACTAATAAACCCGTACAAGCAAGAGGTGGAGGGATGAAATATCATTTTGTGTGCGCAGAATTCAAAACTTCAGCCTTATTGAATTCAGGGCCATTGTGTTATGTTGTATGTTCATGCTCGTTGGTAGATATTCCCTGGACTCCCTCGGGCACTAATCTGTTTTCCCTGTCATCTTGGTAAACTGTGTTATTCAGTTAAGAGGGTATAATTCTGTTTCTTTTACACGAGGCTGTTACACAGAGGACAGAGCCCAGAAAGGCTACACTGTATCAAAGCGATTCCATGCCTGTATCGGCTTAGTGTGTTTAGGATGTATGAATACAAATGCGGCTGAAATACCCTGCTTGATCCCAGACATATGATGATTAGAAGCTGGATTTTCAAGGATTCAATCCCAGCCAGTCAGAGTCGAACACTAACAGTATTTGTTTGGAGTCGTTCAGATGTCAAATTGCACTGGCTTTTAAAACTACAGTAGGCTACATATATAATAAAAGAAATCCTCCTATATAAAATAGTGTGTGTGTGGGTGTGTGTGTGTATATATATATCTCAAAATCTGCAAAGGGGTGATTGAATGTAACTATGTAAAAATGTGATGTAAACATTTATCATCTTTTATTGGAAAATGAAACATCATTTTATCAAACTTTGATAATTGTCTTAATCTTTTAAAAGTAAGAAGATAGGTGATTTTTATAAAATGCAGTTTGATCACTGTCATAATTACCTGTATATTACATCAGCATATGAGAGTCAAATTTGACGACTAAAGGACTCATCTAAAGATCACTCATTAAGCAGTTCATCTATTGTCAAAATTATGAAAAAAAAAAAAAAAGATTAGTCAAGAATAGAAAATATTCAAATCAGGAATGTCAGAATCAGAATGCGTAGTTTGTGCATAAAAAAAAAAATGTCTTAAGTATGTTTTAAGTAGTAATATACCGTAAAAACAATGCATTCTGGGTAATATTACTTTTTAAGTATAGGCTACTTTCTCAAAAATTACAAATATTACCCAGAATACATTGTTTTTACGGTATATTACTTCTGTATATTACAATGCATTCTGTATATTACACTGCATTGTGGGTAATATTTGTCTTTTTCGAGAAAGTAGCCTATACTGTCTCAAAATGACAAATATTATCCAGAATGCATTGTTTTTACAGTGTACAGTGTACTGGATTTGAAAACCGATGGATCATCAGGTAATAATTATTTATTTCTTAGCCGGCAAGTATTCAGTGAAGTGGTTGATGCCCATGTGTGTGTCGATGTTTTTAGTTCTCATATTCCAACGGACAGCCATGCCTAAGATTTTGATGGAGGTGATAACATACTGTATGTGAGGGGTGAAATATGTTTGAATTATAAAACGTGCTGGAGATGTTTGAAATGCTTTTTGCAGAGTTTGTTATACTTATTTTGTGGCTTAAATAAATTACATGTTACTCAGAGACTGACATGGTTTGCTTGTCAAAAATGTTACATTCAGTTGTCGCAAAATCTGTTGACTTTTGAAAATCAAGTTTACAAGGAGCACAAAGTCGTTTTTATTGTATATATATATATATATATATATATATATATATATATATAGTAGGAATTGTTTATTCTGATTATTAATATTAATGAAATGAATCACATTTTTAGCAATAGTGTTTTACGCACAACTTTGTGTTGTGCCTGAGCAGATGTGGTAAACTCTATCACATGAGTAGCGATTTATATAAATCTATTTAGTTTTTATTGGCCTTTATTTGTAGTAAAAAACATGGCAGCTATGATTTAAGTTCACGTCTGTTGGTTTTGACCGTATTTTGTAGCGTCCAGGCTTACGTTTCTATGTCTGTCACTGAGTGAATCTGCTGAATGTAAATGGAGTGGCATTTGTGAAGCATGCAGTGAATGCAAGCTATACTTTAAGTGTGTAGTTTTCAAAGCATACTGCATCTCGAGGTGTGTAAAACATTGGAAATACCTCCATTACTCTGTAATGCATTGACCTTTAGGTATTAAATGCTTGAACAGCATTACCTTCCCTTCAGATGTATAATATTTACCTCTACAAATTCAGTCAACTCTGCATTGCCAGAAAAGTATTTATTTTTTTATTCCAGGGTAAAATATGAGAGCAGGTGAAGTTGTATCTCGCAATTGGAGGCCAGATTTTGTTTCACTAATTTGCTTCACTTGTAACGGCAGAAAGTCCCAGCACAGCGGCACAACAATTATATCCAGGTGCAAGAATTTGATTCAACAAATTCTAGGTGGATACATCCAGGTTTTTTCCCGGCATCCCTCCTGTTTTCTCTCTCCCATTGGAACAGCCAGAACCAGATGCCCTTGGAAAAAAAATAAAATAAAATCCTGCCAACGTGTGACGGAGGACCTTGACGAAAAAGCTGAAGCTCTTCCAGTATCTTGAAAGTCATAAAGCATGTTGTTTATTATAATAATTAGAATGGCGGGAACCAGAGACTAGTCCGGAAGATAATGGGACATGCTAATGAGTGTGGAAACGAGCCAATCAGAGGAGGATGAAGAGGTGGAGGGACTGTGATATTTTGGCAGGGTGTACACTGGGAAAGCAATGCGATCTGGAAGTCTAGACACTCAGTTGGCCTGTCATTGTGGGAGGGGGGCACGATTAGGGAGCTTGAGTCTTTTTCAGGAGGTGGTGGTGAAGGCAGAGGTTCAAAACTGGTTTTGCTTGAGGGCCCAAATGTTACATTAGACATCAAGTAGCAATCCAATTTAGACAACATTACCAAAATTGTTTATTGTACAAACGTAAATGCAATGCCCTTAAATCAAATTTAGAATTTATTATTCGGTTAGTCATTTGCTATAATTGTCTCTTCAGTTTAGATTGTGAGGTGATTGAGGCCAGTATTTTGAGGATTTAAATGAAGAATTATTTTAATTGTGAACCTGTTCTTGTAATTTTAAAGTTTCAGGCGTTATGTTGTAAAGGCAAAAAAGTTGTAAAGTTGAAAATAACTTTATTTCAATAGTCCACTTTTTAGATATTCTACTAACTATAAGTAACTTTGCAACTACATGCTAACTTTCAGTCATTAGAGTATTAGTAGACTGTCTGCTTAATATCTGCCTTATTTTAATGGTCTGTCAATTTGTTCTACTAACCCTAGTCTCAGCCTCAGACGTCACGCCCATGGACCGTCTGATGCATATGGGCACACTTAACTGGAAACAATTCAGGATTTTCGATGTTGTCATCTGGTTGGTTGAATGCTACAGGATGTCCGGAAGACGCGTGTGTCGCGTTCTTTAATGGTCCGCCTGGGTGACGCCAAACCCCCTCGTGGAAGAAGAATGCCATGTTTACAACTGTGACAATGAGCGCTTGCCAGGATCAACTAAATGCTGAATTTTTAAAAGTGTGTGAAGATCACGGCTCTATTGTAGCAGTAAACTTACACAACTTTCTTGAATAAATAATTTATTAGAAGCATGTTGTTCTGTTATATAGGGACATCGACTTTACATTTTCACGCCCCTAAACATGACTCATAAACTCTGGAACAATCTTCCTAGCATTGTTCGGGAAGCAGACACACACTGTCAGTTTAAATCTATACTAAAAACGCATCTCTTTAACCTGGCATACACTTAACACATTATCAATTTATTTTTTCAAATCCGTTAAAGGATTATTAGGCTGCATAAATTAGGTCAGCCGGAACCGGGAACACTTCCTATAACACCAGATGTACTCGTTACATCAGAAGAAGAATGGCATCTACGCTAATATTAGTCTTTCTGTTTATCCCGAGGTTTACCGTAGTCAACCGGATCCGGGCCGCATCCAGGTGAGACCAAGGACCTGCGCCTTGACACGACCACAACGCAGCCCTGAAGTATCAGCAGAGATTGAGTCAACTAGATCATCCACTGTGAAGGCCTCATCAACATGACAACCAGTGGCGGATCTCCTCAACAACCGTCCATACCGGCATGATGAATATGATCCTCAGCTGGATGGAACTGAATTAAATACTTTGAATGTTGCGATCCTATCTGACTTATGATAGCAACCTGAGTCGTAACAAAGCACTGATTGCCAGAGGAGAACTGCCCCCCCGACTAAGCCTGGTTTCTCCCAAGGTTTTTTTTTCTCCATTTTAACACCTTTTTGCCACCTGTTTGCCACCTGATGTCACCTGTTGGAGTTTGGGTTCCTTGCCGCTGTCGCCTTTGGCTTGCTTAGTCGGGGACACTTGACAATTGACATTCGATATTCAACAGTGCTTTGATCTGCCTGCATTGACACTATTCTTTAAGAGCTGCTGTGCAGCCAAAATAATGTACCAGTTATCACTGTAAAGCTGCTTTGACACAATCTACATTGTAAAAAGCACTATATAAATAAAGGTGACTTGACTTGACTTGACTCGGAACAAAACGAACTGTGATTGGTTGCGTTACATACCAATCAAATGTCCTCTTGGGTGGTCCTTGGCCAATGAAAGCTGTGATAGAGTCCAGACCTTCTGCCATCAGTCTGAAGGTCTGGCTACGCAAGACTATGCTAACCCTAACCCTAACCCTAGCCAAACAGTTTACTAATACTCTAATGTTTTAGCTTTGCAACTACATGTCAACTATACAACTATAGTAAGTAGTCTAAAGTGGACTATCTAATATCACGTTAAAGGGTTAGTTCACCCAAAAATTACTCACCCTCATGTTGTTCCAAACCCGTAAGACCTTCGTTCATCTTCAGAACATAAATTAAGATATTTTTGCACTGCACTGTTTAGCACTGCACTGTGTTTACTATGTAAACAGCATAGGATAATGACAGGGAAGAGAAGAAATTGTTGAATAAAGTCAAACTAACCCTTTAACATGCATATTTTTGATGTCTTGTGGCTCTACTATTGAAACAATTCACTTCCATTTGCTTCTGTTGTAAGTGCCTCACTGCACCCCAGATGTTTGAAATGAGGATAAGGTTTTTGTTTTTTTTTTGTTTTTTTTTTAAGTCAAGTCACATTATTTATATAGTGCTTTATACAGATTGTTTCAAAGCAGCTTCACATTAAAGATTCAGTCATTAATTACTCACCCTGATGTCGTTCTACATTCATCTTCATTCATCTTCAGAACACAAATTAAGATATTTTTGATAAAATCCGTGAATGGCTCAGTGAGGCCTGCATTGCCAGCAAGATAATTAACACTTTCAATGCCCAGAAAGCTACTAAAGACATATTTAAAACAGTTAATGTGACTACAGTGGTTCAACCTTAATGTTATGAAGCGACGAGAATACTTTTTTGCTCCAAAAAAACAAAATAACGACTTTATTCAACAATATCTAGTGATGGGCGATTTCAAAACACTGCTTCATGAAGCTTCAAAGCTTTACAAATCTTTTTTTTTTTTTTCTCAAATCAGTGGTTCATAGCATGTATCAAGCTGCCGAAGTCACGCCCCCCAGTGGTGAACCATTGAGATTTCGAAAAACTACTGAAATCACGTGACTTCAGCAGTTTGATACACGCTCCGAACCACTGATTCAAAACAAAAGATTCGTAAAGCTATAAAGCTTCATGAAGCAGTGTTTTGAAAATCGCCCGTCACTAGATATTGTTGAATACTAAAAAGACAATACTGTCATTATTCATCTCAAGTCTGTTTAGTGTTGATTGTTTGAAACGGGTTCAGTATTCAGTTACACTTTATTTTAAGGTGTATTTGTTAGTGTAATTACACATTTAAGAAGTGAGTAATATTAAGTACATGTACTACTTACTATAGGGTTTGATTTAGGGTTAGTTGCATGTAATTATGCATAATTTATAGCCTAGTTATTACTATAGTTACTACATGTAACCTGTAAAATCTATTTTAAAAGTCTGTTTGTTTTGTTATCCTAAGTATTTTATGCTTGCATTTTGCATTCAGTTATTTGCTGCTGTCAACGGTCAAACAGACCTGCAACTCGCCAGTTGAGAACCGCTGGTTTATACCGAGCTGAAGCACTCCAGTCATGCCATGCTTAATTTAGAGCCCTGTTGCCCCTGTGGTCCTTCTGAAAATATGATAGGAGGGACATAAATAACTCTGTTTGCTGCCCCTAAAAACCATACTACCCCCTTCCGTCCATGAAGTGCCCTATCAAAGCTTTCTCAGGGCCAAGAAAAGGCTCGTAAATCTTTAAGAACTGAGATAGTGCCTTCATTTGCTGGCGTCGCAGTTAGCGATTGTAACAGAGGATGTTGCTCATCCCTCGCTCTCTCTAAATGGTGGGAGACCCAGGTGGCAGAAGGGATGGGGAGGTTTGGATGCTGGTTTAATGAGGGTACCCTGGTAAACTGGGGCGGCAGGAGGGGTGCGGAGCCAGATTGCGACCTCACTGCCAAGAACTCTACGCCATGTGTATGATTGTAGGAGACGGTCATGCTGTTGATGAGTAATTGATGTAAAATCACACTGGTAAACGTGAGAGAGTAATCCATAATTGCTTGAAATGTTTACAGATGTGCATTAATTACTCAAGCGTAATTAGCTTTTAGAGATAATTACTACTTTGGCAAGGCCTTAAAGTGTAATGTATTATTTAACAAAAATCATTGGAGATATGTCATGATGAAGCTCGGTTATCAATGACATATAGTGTCTCTATTCCGTGGACAGCTGATTGGATTTGCTGGAGTCGCGGGTCGGCAGAAAAACATGCTGAGAGTATAAATTGACTCTGGCCTATAGTAGAAACAGGGATAAAAGCCGTCCAGTCGTATAATACTAGATACCCTTCCTCGCCACAGGTGCTCCACTCTGGCCATGTTATTACAGCATGTGTGCCAGCATTCATATGCTGTCAACACACCGTTCAGCTTTCGATATTACTATGGAAAATCATCACACCAAAAGTCAACAGACCATAGACCTGTAACTAAAGGTCTGTTTTCATCGCATGCCATTAATAAGTCTCAGACAACCCATTGAAATTGAATCAAAGCTAATGAGAGTAAATTAGATCAAAATGACAACTCATATTTACAGTACTAGAGCTGCCTGTATTTAAATAAGAAAAAAGCATTAAAAAACATAATTATTTATTAATTTATGTCCATTTCACTGCTAGTACAAAGTCTGAACACACTTGACTAAATTTATTTTTTATCGTACTCAAGCTTTTTAAGATTATGATATAGGGCTTAAATGTTAAATTATTTTGTGGACAAATATCATGTTTTATTTCTATAAATATAAATTATATAAATATAAAATAATATATACACTACCAGTCAAAAGTTTGGGAACGGTACAATTTTTAATGTTTTTAAAAGAATTTTGTCTGCTCACCAAGGCTGCATTTATTTAATTAAAAATACAGTAAAAACAGTAATATTGTGAAATATTTTTACAATTTAAAATAACTGTTTTCTGTTTGAATATATATTATAATGTAATTTATTTCTGTGATCAAAGCTGAATTTTCAGCATCATTACTCCAGTCTTCAGTGTCACATGATCCTTCAGAAATCATTCTATGATGATTTGCTGCTCAAGAAACATTTATGATTATTATCAATGTTGAAAACTGTTGTGTACTTTTTTTTTTTCTTTTTTTTCAGGATTCCTTGATGAATAGAAAGTTCAAAAGAACAGCATTTATATGAAATACAAAGATTTTTTGATAAGCTTTTATACACTATCGTTCAAAAGTTTGAGGCCAGTAAGAATTTGTATTTATTTGAAAAGAAATTAAAGAAATTAATATTTTTATTCAGCAAGGATGCATTAAATCAGTCAAAAGTGACAGCAAAAACATTTATAATGTTACAAAAGATGATATTTCAAATAAATGCTGTTCTTTTGAACTTTCTATTCATCAAAGAATCCTGAAAAAACATATTGTACACAAATATTTTGTACAATTGTACACAATAAATGTTTCTTGAGCAGCAAATCATCATATCAGATCATGTGACATCATGTGACACTGAAGACTGGAGTAATCCAGTCTTGCATCACAGAAATAAATTACTTTATAAAATATATTCAAACAGAAAACAGTTATTTTAAATTGTAATAATATTTCACAATATTACTGTTTTTACTACATTTTTAATTAAATAAATGCAGCCTTGGTGAGCTGACAAATATTCTTTTGAAAACATTAAAAATCTTACTGTTTCCAAACTTTTGACTGGTAGTGTAAGTAAGTAAATATATATTAGGGATGCACCGATACCAAGCTCATACTTGTACTTGTAAAAATACCCCCGATACCAAAGACTGATACCTCACGTTGACATAACTGACAGAATTTTCCGTGCACAGAGACATCGGCAGCAGCAGCAGAAAAAATCTCAGCCTCAGGGGTGTGGAAATACTTCAAAATTAATAATGACAACATGCATGCAAACCGCGCTGAATTACAGACCAGAAGCCTCTCTCTCTTGCGCAATCAGTTCTCCTTGCGCCTGAATGGTCAAATGCACAATAGTTGTCAAAATGTCCATCATGTGGAGTATCTCACGTAAATACAGTCTGTTATGGCTTAAGTGGACGTAAACAGGTGGCTGAAAACAGGATATGTGTCAGTATTACATCCATGGATTCGGTCTTAAAATGACAGTAGCCTAATTAAATATTTGTCTGTCATTAATGTTAATAAAACAACAAATTTATTTATATATTATTTTATATTTATATAAAAAGACATGATCTTTTTTTATTATGACTTTGGTAATTGTGCCCTTGGAAGGTTATTGGACACTCTGAAATGTTTGTTGTTTAAGTTTGTGACAAGCACATTAAAATATTACTTTTTTCATTGGAGTAATAATAAAGAAGCTGTCCTACATTCATTAGTCTCACTTTGTTGTGCTTGGAAAACTGCCACATCACAAAAAAAAAAGAAAAAAATTAATTAATAAATGTATAGGCATCGGTATCGGCGAGTACCAGAAAAAAAATTGTATCGGTGCATCCCTAATATATAATTATATATATATATATATATATATATATATATATATATATATATATATATATATATATATATAGTTGTGTCACCACATTGTGGTTTCCATACTACCCTTTGTGTCTTGATGATGGAAATATTGAAAATAATAATAATAATAATAATAATAATAAAGAATGAGCTGATTTTTTTTTTTTTTTTTTTTTTCAGTTTTGCCTGGTAGTGCCCTTCAAATTACAAAAAAATAATAATAATAATAAAAAAAATGCATGATTTAAATTGTCATACCACACTTTTAAAAACGCTTTATAAAAACACAGAGGTTAACGTTGTTTCATTATGTTATTTCAATAATTGTACATTTTATAGCATCACACTATAATATTGAATTACTTTACTAATAAAATTCTGACAAAATCTGGATAGAAACTCATAAAGTGCTAATAAAAACGACAGTGGAAATAATCAACTCCCATTATGAATGATACAACATCTCTCATGCACTTATATGTTTGACAACCCAAATCAAATTTTATCTTTATAAAATGAGTCCAAATTGCATGTCGATGGGCTTGTATAATTATATAAAGGTATAAAAATGCAGATAGGTTAACATAGGGAGTCTTGTGTAATCTCATTCCCACACAAACCGCCACAGGGTTCCTGTCTGTTGGCCACGGCACGCTCTCTGGCTTTCATTTGATTTAGAGAACTTAGCTGCTCACCTCGAGGATGTCTTTATATGGCACCAGTGTTTGAGACTAACTCTCACTGTCTGCAGTGCTTTCAGAAATATTGACTGACAGTTCATTGATATTGTGTTTTGACAGCGAGAATTGAGTCAGTTGATTAAAATAAAAACAACAATAACCAGAATACATATAAACATGCCATGGTAAGAAGGATTTATCCACATATGTGCTTTATCTAGCCTACAGTTTATGAAAAGCCACTAAATGATATCATGTGATATTATTTATGAGGTAGTGACATCACAGCATGTCATTGAGGATTGCCTTCGCAGTCCAGGCGACATATGCACTGAGTGAGCGAATAAGGCTGGTGTCCTTTACAACTTTCGGTAGTAGATTTCATAAATCAGATGCTAATTTTATTGTTTTGCCATTCTTCCCTATTGAGGTACATGATCCTGTGAATTTTACTCTGGAAATATATTGGTAGAGCAGGTTTAATTTGATTCCAATAAATTACTAGAGTAGTAGGTCCGGTAAAATGGTGATTTGAAAAAATACTGTCTGAAAGTTTGATTACTTTTCAGTGGATTATGACGTTAGGCATGTACTCCGCAATCCCATTTATTCCCATTCCTCAGTTACAAGGTGGCTTAATTTTTTTTTTTTTTTTTCTGGTTGAAGGTGTTATTTCAGTTTCTACAGTTGATATTCAGAAGAAAAAGATTTTGTTCCATTGGTTTTTTTGTCCTAAATGATCATCTAAATGATATATACATTCACAAATTAAGTCTTTTTTTACTGAATAATGGCACTGCTTTAAAGTCTGAAATGGAAGTCGTGATTGTGTTGTGTTGTATTTTAGATCAAAACAGCTTATCAAAAAGGACAAAGAAACGTAGGATGTGACTTGATTTTATTCATGGTTGTTGAGTATCACAGGAAGAGCAAGTTATGAGAAATTGGCTAAATATGACAAAGTCCAAACTATCATTCACTTTAAAGGGATAGTTCACCCAAAAATTACAACTTTGTCATCATTTACTCACCCTCAGGTTGTCCCAAACCTGTATGAATTTCTTTCTTCTGCTGAACACAATGTTTTAAAGAATGCTGGTAACCAGAAAGTTGGCGGCACGCATTGACTTCAATAGCAATGGGTGCCATCAACTTTCTGGTTACCAGCATTCTTTAAAATATATTCTTTTGTGTTCAACAGAACACGAGGGTGAGTAAATTATGACAAAATTAAAACTATCCCTTTAAAAGATTAGTTCACTTTCAAATGAAAATTAGCCCAAGCTTTACTCACCCTTAAGCCATCATATGTGTATTTGACTTTCTTTTTTCTGATGAACACAATCGGAGATATATTAATAAATATCCTAACGCGTCCGAGCTTTATAATGACAGTGAATGGGATCAACGAGTGTGAGCTGAAGAAAGTGGCTCCATCCACATCCATCCACCATAAACATACTCCACACGACTCCAGGGGATTAACAAAGGCCTTCTGAAGTGAAGCGATGCGTTTGTGTAAAAAAAAAAGTCCAAGTAAAATATCTAGCTTCCACCAGACCACCTTCCATATTCAACTTACGATGAAAGTGTAAAACTCTCGCAGTTCAAAAAGCTTGCGCTACGTCCTACAAGGCGTATTCAACTTACGGAAAAATCTTAACTGACGCGACACCAGTTCCAATTTTTTTTTTATTGAGTTGAGTACAGAAGGCGGTCTGGCGGAAGCTAGATATTTTGCTTCGTAACTTGTTAAATATGGATTTAAAAAAAAAAAAAAAAAAAAAAATTCACACAAATGCATCGCTTCGCTTCAGAAGGTCTTTATTAACTCCCTGAAGCCGTGTGGAGTACGTTTATGATGGATGGATGTGGATGGAGACACTTTCTTCAGCTCATACCCGTTGATCCCGCTCACTTCCATTATAAAGCTTGGATGCATCAGGACATTGATTTAATATATCTCAGATTGTGTTCATCAGAAAGAAGAAAGTCATATACGCCTACGATGGCTTGAGGGTGAGTAAAGCTTGGGCTAATTTTCATTTTAAAGTGAACTAATCCTTTAAAGTGAACTACAAATGAAATATTTCCTTACATGTTATTGAAGTGATTCATCAGTGCACACTATTCCAAATCATTTTACAAAAAAAGGTAGCCTTCATTCTGTAATATTTTATCATAATGACAATTATAACACTTACTTTTCACAATCCAATCAATTTCAGTGGATGAAATCAAGTATTTGCATTTGTTCCCTGTTTCACTTGGAAAAATATCACATTACAGTCAAATGGATTGTCATTTCATGTTGACTTTATACTACTACAAAACAAAAAACTAAATGGAAAGCACAATAAAGTCATTACAGATCATGAAACTTTACATAGTAGAATGTCTGATTGCTAACTGATGCATTTCCTCCCGGTGAAGCACAGTGAACCGATCCAACCCGAGCAATGAGAAATGTCACGTGACCTAGTCGCCCTTCAGTGGTTATGAAAAGAAGCTTGGCTTCCTCCACTGCCTGTTGGAAAGATTCCTGGACCTTGTAGCTGCCAAGGTCTTGAGATTATCATGAGTATGTTCCCAAGTTACAGAGAATAAATTAAAGGCTAAAAAAGTTTGTAGTTTTTGAAAATGTGCATATGGTTGCCTTGGTAGAGGATACTCCCTTAGACACGTCTGAATCTTGAGATGTCGGAGAGGAATGATGGATTAAAATTAAACAGGGAATCCTGTTGTCAAACGTGAAGGACGCGCTTATTGTTTTTTCAGTGTCCGATGTTGATTGAAGCACACAAACTTTATGGAGAGAGACCGGTCAACTAACACCCCCAAGATTTTGTGTTGTTGTTTTGTTTTTGTTTGTTTCTCATAAGCACTGTTTGTCATTTAAAAATGAATAGAATAGCTTGTTTTATTTACCTTAAATATATTTTGCTTAGCGCTGTCAAATCGATTAATTGCAATTAATTGCGATTAATTGCATCTAACAAAAGTTTGTTTACATTATATATGTTTGTGTATATATATATATATATATATATATATATATGTATATATATATATATATATATGTGTGTGTGTCTGTGTCTATATACATACACACATGTATATATTATTTAAACAAACTTTTGTTAGATGCGATTAATCGTGATTAATCGATTTGACAGCGCTAAGCAAAATATATTTTATTCACAAGGTAAATAAAACAAGCTATTCTGTTCATTTTTACAAGACAAACAGTGCTTATGAAAAAAAACAAAAACAAAACATGTTTTATCTTAGATTTGACAGCACTTATACATGTAATATAAAACACATAATTATATATTTAAACAATACAATAAAAAATAGGGGTGTAACAATATATTGTGTCACAATATATTGCAATATAAAAATGCAACAATATGTATCGTGGATAGTGACAATATGTTTTGTGTATAGTTCACCCAAAATGAAAATTACTGACAAAAAAAAAAAAAAAAAAAAAATTAAGTTTACAGAGTTTTAGTGTCAGTACTACATTAAACTACTAAATATAATGTTGAATATAATGTATAATAATGCAATGGTGGATATTTGTGGGTCCTGATAATGTCAAACGTCTTATTTTACCAGTAAAAAGTGTTTTTCATTATTTTAAATATATCTAGTCAGTGCAAGCATACTCATCTAAAATAATGTATTTTCAGCTTCAGAATCATGAATATTTTTATACTAGTATCAACATTTGTCCTATGCATTGGGTTACCAGCACCAAGTCCAAGCCTATTAATTTCCACCCCCAATATAATACCAAATTTAGCATTTATTGCAATTTCGCAATAATATCATATTGTGAGTTCAGTATCATGATATGTATCAAATCGTGACATGAGGGTTTCGTTACAGCCCTACTAACAAATTAAATAAAATTTAAAAAAAAAACTGTGCTCAGGTGGGCAGAGAAATAATAAGCAAGTTTGTAGCTTCAAGTGTTAAATAACGCCTCTTTGAGACAAAAACAACAAAAAAATGCCTGCTTTGCCAATGCAGGTGCTAAAATCAATTAGTAATTAATTAGAGCAAAGAAAAGAAGCGTAATAAATGGCAGCCACCTGGACCAAGCCAAGGTATTTGGGCTGATAATTATCAATCATGAGAAGGTAGCTGACTCCAAACGACGAAGCTCCGGTCTGCTCCCACAAATGGTGTTATCTGCATAACTGTAGTCGCATCTGGCGTGAAGGATCATCTTTCCTGCTGACTACTATACATGCGTCTTTTCTGGTGTGTGTATGTGTAAAATGCGTGTGTTTCTGTTTCAACATAACACCAGAATTAGTTAAAGGAAATATTTGATGTTATAATTACTTATTGGCATCATATAAAAACACTGCTGTGTAGTGGTTATGTTTAGAGGGGGGAAATAAAATGAAAACATTAACATAAAATTGAATGTGTGTATGGTGAATGTCAACAGTCGTGTTGCATGTTGGCACCAGCGAGTAACTATTATCAGCTAGTTCTGAATCAAGCCAAGATTTTGCAACAACTAGTGCAAACAACTAAAATGGTATTGCTCATTCCACAAGTCGAATATTATAACTTTAAATAGAGTGTAATTACGACTTTATTCTGCACAAAAAAAACAAAAACATTCATAATATTATTGACATTATTGTATTTGGTATGCAAAATGGATTGGAGATAGTAGATGTTTCTTAAAATTGCATCATCTATTTCCTTTAAAAAATGAACAGCTAGACAACCTGGTTATTTATACAGGAGGGAAACAGTTGATATGGAAGAAAAACAAAAACAAAACAAACAAAAAAAAACCCACACACGGCAGGTCAGCCATCAGCATTAACACAGACAAAATAACACTTGTTAATATGGCCCCCGTGTAATGCAGACTATGAATTGTGAAATTCCAACCCTTGTTATGCCAAATTATAGGGAAGTGTTGTGGCATGTGCAGCAAGCAGAAATAAAACATCTCTATCTAGCTCGTCATCTAGCTCTAGAACATAAGGAAAACATGCAGTGGGGTAAGTAGAAGAACATGAACACTTGGGATAAACGGCAAAACTAAAGCTTGAACTCAGGAATGGGTTCAAAGCACTTGCCAAAATAATGTTTCCTCTTTGGCTTGGAAGATTTGGTATATTATCTCCTGTTACCAAAAGTTTATATTACGACACTAACTCTTTGAAGACAATGGTTAAAGAGTGTCAGCAGATCCAAAGAATACAGAACCATGCCAAAATGATTTATTGAGATTTTTGACTTACCTTATTAGTCTTCTTAACTTAGTCTGTGGTAACTCCGATATATGAGGAACAGACGACTCAATTTTTACTTGCAACTCTGGAATTTAAGTCACTGATGGTGATTTGTATGTGTTCTGCTCTGAAGTTATTCTTCCTCCAGCATAAACCTGAATAATTGTTGCTCGATTAAAGCCAAGGCTTTTCTAAAGCCAACTTTTGCTCTTTCAAAGCCAACTTTTGAGGCCAAACAAAAGCGCGATGTAGATGCACCTGCATTGTTGGTAGTTTAATACCAAATTAGAATTATTTGCCTGAAGATACAGTATAATATATATTGTGATATACACTGTATGGCTACCATTTACCATCTGCGATTGGAAATGGAAATTGAGCATTTTATAGTCAACAAATCTGCATGCGGCAGCCACCAAATGCCATCATCAGCATATCTCATCAATGCCAGACTATTATATTCCAGGTCATGGAAACACTTCATTTCTGACCTCTTCATCAAGTATAGTCTGAGATTACATAGCTATTTGTGAAGTGCATTTCAAAAACTTTAGTCTACAAACATTTCCCCTTCCAAAATGAGCTTCTCCCTGTTATCTTTATGCCAAGGTGTATTTGATGTTCTTAACAACTGTTTCCAAGATGCAAACATATCTTTGTATCTAATTACAAAGAGCCCAAACTTCCCTTCTCTGGTTCAATGCACAATATTAATGAGGTCAATGATTATGTTAATTGGGGAGCATTCTACAGCATGTTTTAATTAGTTCTCTGTATTCTGATTTAATGAAGAGCCTGAAAACTTCACTGGATGCTTGAAATTCATACAGTTCTCAGTATACACTCTTTAAAAGGACATTTAAATAACTTTGCAACTCTGTAAAGACTATGGACTTTGAAAAATAATGTTACTATTTATTTGCTTATCAGTTTCTATTTTTACTTTGCTTGAAGTTTAAAAATAAACACTTATACCCATCCACACACACTATAACCCTTCTCCCAAGATTTCCATCTTGCCGTTTACGAGCGTGATATATCTGATATTAAGAAAAACATGTTTGCTCACAGTGTGCAAATGGAATGTTCCTGGATGATATGTTTTAGGTCTGACCATCTTGTTTTTAATTCGAATACATACACTCCTATTTTCTGCCTCTAACGTCTGGCCCATGAAATGCAAAAAAAACAAAACAAAAAAAAACAATATTAAGCTATTTTATAAGTGCATTAAGTTTACAAATTACTTCTTTAATGAATAACCTTCCAAGACTCCATTTGAAGGGCCATTATCTGAGTGTTCCAATCTATTGCCTCACCTCCAGACTTTAACATTTATTATACTGATGAGATGCAATTAAAAGAGCAGATGTCCACAAGCTGCTCTCATTTGAGACGAGTAAATAAAATACCAGTCCACACAATAACATCAACCATGAAAAGACTGGTCACGACAGGTAACCAAAGAACACTTGATTTAAAAAAGGTGTTTATTCTGCAAATGTCTGCTGGTTTTGCTTTAATATTTATATATCGTGTTATTATTAATGTTATTTATATAGTTTTTAGTATTTGTCTAACTTACATAGCAATCGTTTTTTTAATGCAAATTTATGTTCGAGATGGTTTGCAGATATGCTTTTTTTTTTTTTTTTTAATGTATTGATTTTTATGGACTTCCTATTTTGTTATTTTTTCCCCTTGACACTGCGATTATCCCTGAAGAAGTCCAGCTCTGTCCCAAACAACTAATTGGAATGACCCCATTTAGCAACGTGTCAAGGGAACACGACAACATAGACAATGTCAGCGCCTCCACAAATCTTCTGTGGTCCAAACTTAATAGCGTGTCATGGTGTCCACAACTAATGCTGGAGGGGTCACAAAAACCCTTATGACTCATGTTAGTTGACGGCTCTTTCTTTAGCGGTGTGAATCCAAGCTGTGGGCAGAGTGAAAAAACACAGTATGGAGTGTGCAAAGATGCATACTCGATAAACATTCGGCTAGGTTCACCAGACTTCTCCAAGGTCCTGTTGGATCCAGGGTACATTAAAGGTTATACAGTAACATTTTATCTTAAAGTGTCCATGTTACATGTGTAAATATAGGCTGATTATAATACGGATAATAGTGATAAAATACCTGTATTTAAACATTTAAATAACTATATATGTGACCCTGGACCACAAAACCAGTCATAAGTCGCACAGGTATATTTGCAGCACTAGCCAACAATACATTGTATGTGTCAAAATTATATTTTTTTTCTTTTTATGCCAAAAATCATTAGGATATTAAGTAAAGATCATGTTCCGTGAAGATATTTTGTAAATTTCCCTACCATAAATATATCAAAAATGTGTTTGTTTTTTTTTTTGTTTTGTTTTTTTTGTTTTTTTTTGACTGGATATGCATTGCTAAGGACTTCATTTGGACAACTTTAAAGGCGATTTTCTCAATATTTGGATTTTTTTTGCACCCTCAGATTCCAGATTTTCAAATAGTTGTATCTCAACCAAATCCTGTCCTAACAAACCATATATCAGTGGAAAGCTTATTTATTCTACTTTCAGCTTTCAGATGATGTATGAATCTCAATTTAAAAAAAAAAAAAAAAAATTACCCTTATGACTGGTTTTTGTGGTCCAGGGTCACATATGGTAATATATACTAGTAATATATAGTAATTACTAAGTAATAACAAATGTAATTACACTGTGAAATTATTAATGTAAAATTGTTTGATTGTTGATTTTGTTGTATCTGCAGAAATATTAAAATTGTTGTTTTTGTTTGTTTTTTTAATGACTTTACAGACAACTGTGTTGTCACTCAGTTAATACGTGGCTGTATATTGCGGTAAAATATGTAACATTTCTCTGCATGCTCCCCTGACCTATCAAAACAAGAAAAATGACCTATTTGCATGTCTTTGCACTACCAATCTATACTGCTTTCTTTACAAAGCAATGATAAATACTCTGAAAATAATCATCCATCTCAATGCAGAATAACAGTCACCCTCCACAGACTCTATGGCGCACTCTTGTCAATTTGCGTTTAAGTTTAAATGTCTTTTTTCTAATCCTGCTCTCATTTCTTCGTGTTCACCCGAACAAGACAGCGCCGAAGTCAGAGAGAGGTCAAGCGCATATGAATGAGAGGAGAAAACTGTCAGCTACTTTTACATTACAGAGAAAGAACAGCGATGCATCCATCTCTAGACAACAGCTGTGCAACAATCAAAGAAAGTTCGTCGCTGAATTTAAATCTGGCTATGGAAAACATACGGGGGAGCCTTAAAAACAGGCAACCAACAGTTATTTAGGACTGCACAAGTGCAGGTTAAGGTTAATAGTTACGTAAGGCTCGCCTTGCCTGTTATGTAACTTGTTGGAAAGTACATTGTCATTTTTCGTTCTTAAGCAAGATGCTTATGAAAATAAATACGGCTAGCGATGAAACGAAGGTTCAGTCCCTAAAGAAAATGTGGACAGTAAAGTGATTTCTGTTTAATGTAGCCTAATATTGTCAAAAAAGCTTTGACTTATTTATTTGACATTTGCATCGTGCGTTTAGGCTGCATTTTAAAATTAGACAAAACTCGCTCGAAGTTTTCGCTCAAATTAAACTGCAATTTTGACGTCGAAGAGAAGACAAGCTTATTATCAACATATGATGTTGTTTTTGGCAAAAGATATCCTCAGAGAAACGCTCGCGGCTTTCAAAGCAGCCGCTAAGGTCTAATATTTGTATTTGATCATTTTTTTATGTTGCAAAAATTTAAATATCAGATTCTGTATTGTTCATAAAAGCATAAAATATTTCGTCCTTATATGACGATTCATAACTATATGCCTAATCCTCTGTATTAGGTCAAGATCGTTTACATTTTCCTAAACTAGTTTTACTGTTTAGAATCGAAAACAATGCAACAAGATATTTACGGCTATGGCATGTTTGTGAACTGTCATCTGCGCGCCTTTGGTGGTGTTATTAGGCATATCATGCACCTAAATGGACTTTTGTATTTTTATTTTTTAAATAGCCATTTTGCCTTAAATTTAGTTTGAATGTTGGAGGTACCACAACGGGCAAACTAACAAAAAAACAAGCACGGATTTCTTAGTTAACAGTCATATCCATCAAATAATCTAACGTAGCCACATTGTAATGGCGTTTGTCCATGGATATGATTGTTGTGCTTTTATTTTCTGGGGAAAAAATAGGAGTAATGAGGATAACAGGCAAGCGAAACGACTTCCTTCAAAAATGTGCATTCCATTGTACGGATCAATACATAACACTTTCTACTGCTACTCTAACGGTGCATGAATGAAAATGTACCAGAACGTTTGAATAGATAGAGTGTTAAATAGAGTCGAACAATTCATTTTATTACCATCATTCACATATCTCAAAACCTAATAACCCGTGGAAGGAGAATATGAACATATTTCGGGAAAAAAAAAAAAAAAATCACCTCCGACATAATGCATTTCGTATTCGCCCCTACTGTTTGATGTGCCAATATGTTTATATTTTCCCGAAGTCAGTATCTCCTCCTGTCGGTGGGCTATTTCTCACGCGCATGCACGCGCACGGCAGTCTACACTCGCGCCTGCACTTGTGCACACCCCCAAGAGGAACATGTAAACATTGTAGCGTATATCGCATTTTCCTTTAAGCGACTAAGCACCGCTTTGCAACTAACATGTCTTCGGAACACATTTAAAAACAAAAATACATCCAAATGGCCACGAATTAGGAACACTGCAATGCTCGATTCATTAGTTTCATAGCCTTGGGGCACAGTTTAAATTTGCACATGCTAATGATCTTGTGTTATCTGAGACGCACACACAAAGTTGCACGCATGCATAGTACTCCTAATAGTACAGATCGCGTGCTTGCCTGGACTTACAAGCGCTCAGATTGCCCCCTCCCTCCATATAGGTAGGCTATACGTCCCCCTCTCTTATTCTAGAAAACTTTGCACTTTCTAGTGAAGTGTCGAAATGCGCGATGGTTAAACAATTTATCATTTTGTAGATTTAAATATCCAAATAGCATCTTTTTGTAGTTCAGTGAGAATTGTGCACTGGCGATATCAAGCACGCGCATGATCTTGATGTGCCTAATGGGGCGATCAAGCAAGTTGCAACCAAGAACAAAAGCCCAAGAGTGACTCTTTTCTTGGACTTCACTCCTACCATATACTGCTCCCAAACAAGCATAATTATGTAAGGCCATGACGAGAGTCAGATAACTCTTGAAAGCATTTAAATAAAACCACGTATGCTAGATAAGTAAATTCGTCACGATTTGACGTTTTAGTGCATTAAACGTTACTCTAGGGACTTGGTTATATTTAATCTCTGGCAATAATGAGGGGAACAAAAGTGAAATTAAATTACTTAAATAATAATAATTCGTCCTGCTGAATTAGTGGTGCAAAATATAAAAGCAGAAATGTCATTTCCATTTTAAGCGTTAAGTCCTAAAGACTGCGATACTTAACACCAGTGGTTATTGTTGTAGTTATGCAATGTTTTAATTTAGACTCAAAATAAATATAAATAATAAATAGCTTACTTGTGGAGTTTCCTTCCTCCAATTCAATTGTTTAAAGAACAGTCGAGAAATAAAATATTGAAGGCATTTTGTTTTTTTGTTGTACGTTTAATTCTTTAATATTGTACGAAAAGTAACCAAACATTATTTTGTAAACTAAATTTTACATACCCTACGAACGCATTTTCCATAAATACCGATTATCTCTAACATGTGTTACCGGTCCTTTACATGCGGATAAATATGGAAAATTGAGTTATATACAAGTAATAATTCTTGCAATTGCCAATGCAATAGACAGATAGTTTTATATTTTATCACTTACATAAACAAGATTGACACGGAGCTTCAGGCTTTCACTACACGGTTTATCGACATGACATTAAATAACAACAACTGTGTGCTACTCAGACTGGACTGGAGACGAAATGTTGCACTGGATACAAAAGCACATTAATACTAATCGGTTAGGTAAACGTGTAGACTGTGGTAATACTGGGTAATTCACATTTGGTACACATAAACTATAACATTCTTTTCAGTCAAGACTATTCATCGCAATATTCGTAAAACCATCTCATTTTCCATATATCTAGGGACCACATTTTTTCACAAATTCCCTTAAACTGTATTATGACTATTTACAAAATAAAATATTACATTTTAAACTAGGTGAATCTTTATGTACAAAACAAAACAGGCTGTGACCTGCTGGTAGCATGCAATTGAAGTTCTCTGTGCAGTCTTCCGAGAAAAAAAAGAAATATGAAAAAAAAAAAAAAGAAGAAAAAAAAAAAACAAAAAGGAAGAAAATGGAGGACAAAAATCGGGAAAAGGCTGTCAAGAGCGTTGCACACCCCGTCCATGCACTGCTCTCTCTAGACAGCAGAAAACCTTTCAGATTCTTCACATTGTGTGTGTGTATGTAGGTCCACGCGAGAATAGGCTGACTTTTGAGTCTTGATTTCCAAAGCAGTCTTAATTCTGCAGTCTTTTTGAAAATATTTACACGTACCATTCATTAAAATTTGACGAAAGGGTGCTGTGGCTGCTCGTGTGGTGAACTGTGGATGATGCTGGTGATATGGAACTGCTGCTCTGGTTTTCTGTGGAAGGGGACACGATGGTGGGCGGCGTGGAGGACTCGTAGCCGGAGCTCGCTGCCGGGGAGGGTTGTGATCCTTGAGACGATGCCTCGTGAACCTGCGCCGAAGGCAAACATAAATCAGTGTGCATAATGCTATGCTGTTATAGCGTGCTTCATATTTTCTAATCTCGAGGAAACTGCCTCTGACAATAATATCACAGTGTGTGTTTAGCGTTATGTCTATCGTTAGCTTTTATAGCTTGAATATAATTATAATTTTGGTGCAAACCAAAACATTTTTCAACACAATAAAACAAACTTCCATAAGTGGCCAAACAGTAAAAACCGCATTTCAGAAACTGAAAAAAAAAAAAAAAAAAAAAAAAAAAAATGCAAGCGTGCAGAAATACATAAAATAACCTTGGTGAAAAATAATGAACGGTAATATTATCGTTACCTTCATGTGTTTCCGGAGGGAGCTGGGATGTGTGTAGGATTTATCACACATTTTGCAGAGATATGGTTTGTCAGAGGTATGGACGTGCATGTGTTTCTTACGATCACTGCTGTTCGCAAAGCGCCTGTCACAGCCTTCAAACTCACACTTGAAAGGTTTTTCACCTAACAAAAACACAGAGGAAACATCTCTCAAAATACAGTATTATGAGGCTATCACGTGCATTAAAACACATTTGCAAATACATGAATAGAGCAAATAAATGTGAGCAAATTAAAAAAGTTTGTCTCTATTCCACTACAAAACAATATCTCTTTAAATTTCGCACTGATTATTTACGTTATTTTGCAACGATACCATGCGTGTTTAATTTGTTAGATATTATACAAGCCATCAGGAACATAAATACTAATTCGCGTCATTGGAATTATGAACATTTTTTTTATATATATATAGGACAAAGAAACAAATAATAATAATAGGATTTGCTTGGCAACAAATGCTTATTTGCGGTCCCATAATTATTATTATCATATACAAAACGAAAAAACGATATAATTAATAAATAAATGCATTTATATTTAAAAAAAAAAAAAATTAAATAAAAAAAAATGAATTTCTTACCGGTGTGTGTTCTTTTATGGATTTTCAGATTTTCCGATCGGGCAAATACTTTTCCACAGCCGGGGAATGGACACGGAAACGGTTTTTCTCCGGTGTGCACTCGGATATGATTCACAAGTTTATACTTTGCTTTAAACGGTTTCCCTTCCCGGGAACACTCTTCCCAAAAGCAAATGTGATTCGACTGCTCTGGTCCCCCAACGTGCTCCACCGTCAGGTGGGTCACAAGCTCGTGCATGGTGCTGAAAGTTTTGTTGCAGGACTTTTTCGGATTCGTCAGCTGCTCTGGTTCGACCCATTTGCAGATGAGCTCTTGCTTTATGGGCTGTCGCATGTACCGAAAGAAGGCCCCTGCCCCGTGATGAGCAGCCATATTCATGTTCATGGGGCCATAGCCGTGCAATTGAGTCGAGGCGTAGTGCTCGGACCTCGGACTCGCGACGTGACCGTATTGCTCGGCCCTCCCGTACATGTCCCCGGAAAAGCCCAGGCGCATCTGACTGTTCACCACGTTGGAGGACGCGTGCGTGGCCGCTTGCTCGTGCAGTCCCGGGAAAAGCAGGTGCCCAGCGGCGTCGGAGTGTCCATGTGGCCCGGCGAAACTTCCAGCGGCGGAGGCGAAGAGGCTGTGCTGCGCGCTCGTGGCGTCTCCGAAGCCCCGGTTGCGAAAGAGAAAGTCCCGAGTGGAGTTGAAGGCGGCGGTGGAGTACGAGCTGACATGAGTGGGGTGATGATGGTGTCCCAGGGCAGCGGCGGCGGCGTAGCCGGGCGCTTGCGAGGAAAACGCCGTTTGCCCAGAGCCAAGATCGTGGGAGCTGTGGTTGATTTTAAAAGCGCCCATACCGTCTGCGAACGGATTGATACCCAAAGCCACTTCTCTGTCTGTAACTTCGCCTGTTGAGTGATGTCTGGTGGAGCCGAAAGTAGTCACTCCAATGGTGGGATACTGTGGTCCTGCGTCCAAGAGCATCTTCAGTCTGCAGCGGTGGAGACTGAGAGAGGAAGAATCTCTAGCAACTGTCTCTGCTTGCTATTTCTCTGACTTAAGTCTGTGCAAGGCAAACTCCGATCCCCTATTCCTATTTACTTTTGGTAGAGAGGAATTTCCCTCTCCTGCTCATCCGATGCACACGCAAATCATGTGCAATATTGTCTTTTGCGGTTTATCTTCCTGTGGCGCAACTTTCACCTCCTCAGTCAGGCGGTGAGCTTCAGACTGATAGTCGCAATCATTCCTGCAGATAAATGAATTGAAAAGACAACACAGTCCACCCCTGATGAATGGGGAAGGAGGGGGGCAGCACGTGACCCCGTGCTTGGACCATCATTGGAGAGGGCGCTCTCCCCCTACTAACATTCACTCACCAAATAACAGCCCGCCATGCCTCAGCATCAGTGCGATTGGTCGGTTTGCATCATCAATCTATGGGATTGTCTGGAGGTTGCTGACTGTGATTTTGCTCTGGATGTTAAAATTCAGAAAACAGAGTTTAGTGAATGCATGGCCGAATAATAGCTTTTGTCCTAGACGGAGTACTTCCACGTTTGGCCTACTTATGTGGCAGCCTGATGCTTTGAGAAGAACCTGGCGCGCATCTAGTAAACACTCGCATGAAATGTGATATAGTGTATTCTTATATGACAAAAAAAAAAAAAAAAAAAACTTATGCGCGTGTTACGTGAAAAACCAAACGCTGTATGTTTCACGTGGTCTTTCCATAGATGTGAAGTTACAGTTAGGCTACATTTATATATTTATGTCTCACGTTTGCAAGAAATGAATGCACACAATTGTCAACAGTACAAAATATTATACAGTACAAAATACTATAAAGATGCACTAACAGGCCTACATCACAGTGGACATTTTGTAGTTTACCTTTTTTGCATGCATCATTTTAATGACGTGATTTCTGGGAAACTATTCCTTCGTTGGTTTTGCAATTTGCGAAGTCACAGATCGCGCTTCTGCACAACACTTGTTTGATACTGTTGTTGGAAACTGATTATTACTTTGATATTTACATTATATTCTTAAACGAGAACGCACTGCGTTGTAAGCCTCCGATTGGCTTTTTTTTCTTCTTCTTTTAAACGCCCATGCTCTGTGCCTAAACTCAGTAGGCCTTCATTCAAACTTCAAATAATAGTTTCAAACCTGCGAACGAGGTGTCTCTTTCTGTTATTCATATTTTTAACCTGTGTTTTTGAAAGATTAAGGCTGTAATGTATTGCCCTTGTGTGTGTGTAAAACTTGTGGGTTGTGGAAGTTGTGAAGTGGGATTTCTCTCTGCAGGAAACTCCGGCGGCTGGAGTTCAAAGCCGCATGAACAGACGAACCATTAAAATATCATCCAGACTGCAGCCTTCAGCTCCATACACTCTCAAACTCCTTCCAGAGAGAGAGAGAGAAAGAGAGAGAGAGGGCCAGGCGAAGCTGTTGAGTTGAATGTTTTGTCTAACGGACGTTATCTTTATAAAAGAAATCTGGACGGTGTCTTCAACAGGTGAAAAACGGTAAGACTCGTAGCGTGGGGAGGAAAGAAGTTTTGGAGGTTGGAATCATTTGGAAATATTTACCGACGTGTTTTAATAACGTGTTTTTCCCCCCGTGTGCAAGCACTGCTTGCAACACTTAAATTAGTTGGAATCGTTTAAGTGTACTGTATTATTAGTTTTGTTTTCTAAATTAAAAGTTAAAGAATATCATGAGGACAAGCACACCTGTTTGGTTCCATTCAACTTATTTATTTTTGTTTATCTACTAAAAGTGTGTCAAATGTGCCATACGAGTGACAAAAACATTGCAACTTTATTTTAAGTTTATGTGCTTGAATTGTTTTGTTGTTTTTTTGTTTTCTTAGAACGATTTTTTTTTTATTTTTTATGATTTTGTCAGCGTCAGTTATTTTGTCCAAAATTTGAGTGCTCTTTTCCATTGTCAAATCAAAAGCGTTTTGTGTCTTTGCATATTTTTGTCCCCTTTACCACACGAAAAGAAGCTGAAAAATAAACTTTGAGTTACGTGCTAAAGAAATTCCTGAAGAATGCAACTGCGAGCCATTCGACCCTGAGCCCCAACCATTTGGCTAACATCTTTACTATTCGTCATAGTTCATACAATGTTTACTTATTTATGACACGGGTTGTGTGGTTTTGTCACCAGAGGCCTGACAGATCAATTCATGACCTTTCTCAAGGGAATACCGATTTATTTGCATCAGTAATTGAATGCATCTTGACCTTGATTAAAATGAAGCCAGCTAAAGTTGAAGAAATGTCTAAGGTCACGCTTTTGTTATTTTCAAAGATTACCTTTGTGGGTTTTAGACTTAGTTTTGTATTCACGTGTGATCATAATACGTGAACATAAAAAGATCACAATGGCCTTCAGATAAAGTAATGGTTCCGTGAAATGCGCTTTAAAAAAAAAAAAAAAAAAAAGGGGGGGGGGGGGGGGGGGGGGTTGTTGTGTTACGGCTATTTCTACGTTTTGCATTTATATTCGTCAACATAAACATTATGTAACTTTGAATGAAGTTATGTGGGCTAGGGGTAGGGATGTCAACTTTTCATCGAGACACACGAGCACTAACACAATCTAAACGCTGTTTCTGTACTCTCACGTATAATCCGCCTAATTCCAGTGGAGCTTGAACATATGATATTTGACATATCTAATATTAACTGTCTGACCTTTTTAGGTCAGTTCACCCAACACCTCCTATCTGTGTCTGGCCGGTTTGATTAAGATAAAGCTTCAAAACAGCGATCAATGTAATCATTCTGTATTAGAGTTATGTATTTGCATTTTTATTGTGCAAGGAGGAAACTTTCCATTCACCAAAACTTCTTTCACTACGTCATGACGGCTTATTTCATTGCATATTGGAAAATTAGATACAATGACATAGTAACAAACAATAACATCAAACTTTTATTTACAAGGTGAAGGTGTTTTTATTCTAATTTATGCTATTTTTGGTTTGGTTTCTATATATTTTTTTTTCCCTCTTCATATAACAATTTTTTTTTTATTTTTGCTTTCTCCTTGCGGCAACATGGAAGCAAAGTATTTTTAAAACATTCTACGAACGACATTACTATGTTAAAATGCACACTTCATTTTTGTGTGTATGTATTTGCATTATATATATATATAATATATACACACACACACACACACACACACACACACACAGTGGAACTAGTAGAGCATTAAACATTTAACTTTCCATATGTTACACCTTGTGGACATTTAAAAAACCACTTAGATATACATTCATCGACCATATGTCTAAAGTCAGTTTTATAACTTGAAATATCAGCATTAGCTCAAAATGCCTTCCTTCCCTTGGGCAAAGTTCAAAGAATGTCATTAAAACTCTTGAGCTTGTTTTCATGAGGTGCACACTGTCCATTTATACAGATACAACGCAACAGCCGGTTGTCGATTCATGGTTGTACTTTATTCATAACAGGTGCACTGTCAACAGTGTGTTTATTAAATAACGGGGATAAATTTTACATTTCGGAAAGACTGGATTAGGTCTTAGGTATTAGGAATTTTATTTAACAGCTTCTCGAGCTATTTTGCCAAGACTTCTTTGCTTTGCTGCCCTGTACACTTTTGATGAAGCACCACCTCCTGTGTGCCTGATCCGCCGCCGCTGAACAACTGAGGCCGAAAATTACCCCCGATCATAACAACAGGTCTTTTGCGTTACTTTTTTCCTTCTGGACAATAGGCGACCTTCGCGCTCTTCACAAGACACTGATCCCATGACGACGCAGAAGCACCGTTAGAGGGAAAAAAATAAGGGGGTGTGAAAACTTTTTCAACAAAATGGTTAATTACGAAAAAAAAAAAAAAAAAAAAAAAAAAAAAAGTCCGAGCAAGCAGCATGCTACTGCAAACTTTAACTTTGAAGGCTGCTAACCGCCGCTTTCGAGGTTTATTATGAAGCTTCTTCAGATGTGTTCTATAACGGACTGCCAGACAGAACATTTATGTCGCATTTTTATTCCATGCAAGTCCAGTCTTTCTAGTTCACTTATTGTGGCAAGTAGCTAAAACGCACCGTTTTAGAGCGAACTCGCACATTTTCCACAGCTGTAATATAAAGAAAGGTTACATTGCTTCGTTGCAACTTCGGGATTGCAGTTAAAAGTACAATAACCTTTGCATAACAAAAGCATTTTTTTTCACCCGCTGCCTGAGGCTCGGCGCATGCGCGCTCGCTGTTTGCTGTCACTAAAACATTTTTCTTCACATTGGAAACTGTCACGAGTGACGTCAATCACGGAGCTCTGACCAATTAGAGCGCTCGGTGATTGTTTGGCTCCACGGGCTGCAGCGCCTACCATGAATCTCTATTCAGTATATCAAAGCGTCCTGCTGCTGCCTCTCAACCGAATGGGATTCCACGTAGGCACCGAGATAGCAACTAAACTTTAGGGGAAGTTTAATTTTTTTTTTTTTTTTTTCTTCTGTATTCTTCAAAGCGATTAAAATATATTTGTCATCATCATTATTATTATTTTGCCTGCTGTCAAGTTATTCTAAAATTAGGAGTAATGAGCGTGGATGCTTTGGGAAGCCCTGTGATGGACCCCGCGTTTTCCAAACGGAACACGACGCTGAGATTAGTTGACTTGGCAGGGGCTCACCACCATCACCATCATCACCACCATACCCCTCAGAGCGTGACAGGCTTCCCGGGGTTCAGCAGCCATCCACACTCAATGGCTCACTCGCACCCTGGGGAGATGACTGCGGAACCCCGCCTGGGGCCGAGTCCATTCGGGCCAGAACACATGGGGCACTCCGCGGCCCTCAAAATCAGCCCAACCCATCATTATCCCCACCACCATCACCACCACAATCATCATATTGCAGGCCACAGTGAAGTGGTCTCCAGTCAAACGGGAGCTTTTGGCCCGGTGCAGGCGGCAACGGTCCCGTACTCTATGTCTCACACGGCCCAGGCGCTATCCGCAGGTAGGGATTTCCTCATTCGCCGAGATTTGACAGCTCAAGCCATGCCCGTGCTGACCGACCAGACTTCTGGTTCAGCCTCTCACCACGGAATGTTTGTCTCAACAACAGGTAGCTATCCGGGACACTATGGTCATCACCCCGACCCTGGGAACCATTCTCTCTTCCCTGGACTTCATCACGAGCAGCCATCTACCGGAGCACCAGGTGGCCAAGCCTTGAACGGACAAATAAGGTTAGGAATACCTGCCGAAATGTACGTTCGGTCTGATCATTTGAGTCAAGTAGCGAGCTCCAGGGCAGACCCGTTTGCTGCTTCTCCGCTGCACGGATACGGCGGGCTCAATCTGAACATGAATCTCAGCGCACACCACCACCACCACCACCACGGAGCTGGCGCTTTTTTCCGTTACATGAGGCAACCGATCAAGCAAGAGCTCATCTGCAAGTGGCTGGAGCCAGAGCACTCCGCCAAGAAACTTTGCTCCAAAACTTACAGCACCATGCACGAACTAGTGACACATGTGACCGTGGAGCACGTTGGAGGACCGGAGCAAGCGAACCATATCTGTTTTTGGGAGGAATGTCCACGAGAGGGGAAGCCGTTTAAAGCGAAGTACAAACTTGTGAATCACATCAGAGTGCACACCGGAGAGAAACCGTTTCCCTGTCCGTTCCCCGGCTGTGGAAAAGTATTTGCCCGATCGGAAAACTTGAAAATCCACAAGAGGACACACACAGGTCAGTGACTTAATTTGCTGTCCCTTAGGACAATTTAGTTAAATACTAGCGCCTCGTAACTCTGCAATGCTGAAGTGTAAACAAATCGATGCTCGGCAACTAGTTTATTAATGACGTGAGCTAGCTTGCAAGCTAAACAGATGCAGAGTTCGTCTAAAATTCCGCTTCAGGGTGATCTTTAAGATATTTTATAGAAATATAACATCTATGATGTAAAGTTTTTCGCAGAACACTGGCATCATTTTCATTATTTCGCTGTTATTTAACGAATTTGATGAATACAACTATTTAGTTTACACCGATAGAATATGCTAGCATCCTTTAGCAATAAGTCGCTTTTAAAAGAAATCATAAAGTTGGAGCACTGTGGAGTGTTACGGTTTTTATTCACTTGCTTTTTTAATATTATATGTTGTAAAAATAACGCATTCCTTACTTCATAACCGCTTCGTGATGTTCCAACACATTTGTTTGGGGCCTACTGCGTCCAATTTGGTCGGCTGAAAGAAAGAAAAAAAAAAAAAGAGACGAAAAGCCATTTTCCCCACAATAAATCGCTTATAGACATCAGCTGTTTATATTACAATTATTGTAAATTGTACACTTGTTTATATCCACTTTGCAAACCGTTATACGTTACTTTTCACTACTTAATGGAAACTACTAACACTCGTTCTTTTTCATAAAATAATTGTTTTTGTTGTTGTTGTTTTTTTTTTAGTTTTTTTTTTTTTTTTTTAGAAATACTTGTTCAAATACTCTGCAATGATCTAGAGACATGATTGCATTTTTAGAGAGCTAGTGTCTTGTTTTGCTTACACTGCAGCTTGTATATGTGTGTGTGTGTGTGTGTGGGTGTGTGTGAATAGGCTTCAGAAAAAAAACTGTCCAAAACGAATGTCAATAATTGCACAAGAGACAAGATGTTGTAAATATGTCCATTTATTTCCGAACTGTGACGATATAAACAACTATGCATTCACTGTTGACAAATTGCAGATTGACCGCATGCAACAAGTCGGTATCAAAGTTCTGAAAGAGTAAATCAGCCGTGACTTAACAGGGTAAACTTTATATGTAGGAACACATTGATGAAATCCTTTTGGTTTGTATAGTTAATTTTATTCATTTTAATGCTTTGTGGGCTCTGTGCATATATAATATATTTGCACTATAGATTTAGTAAATAAGGTCGTTCGGCAGTGAGTTTTACTATTATTATTTTCATTGCAAATTGCTTTGGCATAATAAGGTTTTCAAAAGGATTGCTGCCTACGTGCAACGTTTACCTGGATAACACTCCTTCGGTTTTGATGTTTAACCAACCAACGTTGTATATTACTTCTGTGCGACATTCCCGGGGGCAGCTACGTTATTTTCTTGCTTGGGCGGTATTTGAATCTTTGGTTATGGATATGGTTTCCCAGGGGTCTCTTCCTTGCTGCTTTCTTGTAGTACACTAATATTCTTGATTGGCTTTCTCGGCCCAACAGCTGAAGGTCAAATTGATATTCAGCAAGCAACTGTAATTAGACAGCAGCAATTACGTAGTGTTATAAACTCCTGGAGCTTATGTCCTTCGGAAATAAGCGTGATGTGATTAAATGTAATTAATTCAAACATTTCTATTGCCTGGCCGCCTTCTCCAGCAGCTATTATGGTTACAGTGGGACAGGCCTAATAGCAGTTTAGATGGTGGATCAGATGTATTTTATGAGATCGTCATGCTCTACATTCCAAAGGTAAATGAAACTACTATGAGAGCGCGTGCGTGCTTTAAAAAAAAAAAAAAAAAAAAGCGGATGCCCAATAATCTGTAATTGTGAAAAGAAATCATTGCTGTCTGAGAGTCTCAGTCACAAGGGGCTTGCCATGAGAGCAGACAGAGCAGTAAAAAGATAATCACGATATCATGGGGCTCATGTGACCTGATTTACCCTGTACAGACTGACATGCGTTTGACTAATGCAAAGTATATTCGGTTATGCGCTCGTTATAATGATAATGTGTACACTTGTTACCTGTAATGACCATTGTCACAACTGTTTTGTTGTTTTAGGTGAAAAGCCTTTCAAATGCGAGTTTGACGGCTGTGACAGACGGTTCGCCAACAGCAGTGACCGGAAAAAGCATTCCCACGTACACACTAGCGATAAGCCGTACAACTGCAAAGTCAGAGGTTGTGACAAATCGTACACGCATCCCAGCTCTTTGAGAAAACACATGAAGGTGCACTGCAAGTCTCCACCTCCGAGTTCGGGTTACGAATCATCGACTCCATCTCTTGTTTCTCCTTCATCGGACTTGGGACGGGAGCCAGCTCCCTCTGCGATCTCCGAGCCACTCTCATCGTCGTCCCAGCCGGCCAATTTAAGCGAATGGTACGTGTGTCACAGCTCCGGTGCCAGTGGCCCTCAGACCCCACCCAGCGGTTCCTCCACACCGGGCCATACGGAGGGGCCAACGTACGGCAATCCTGAACGGAGGGACGCCTTCTAACAAAATGTAATATTAATTTGGCGAAGTGACTGAAATGACATCTTTTCTTATTTGGACAGTCCATTTTGGACTGACGCCTGTGTGAGTCAGTTCAGAGTAGGCTTGTCCACTGTTACTGCCTTACTGAAGGATGCACTGGCCCTTTGACAGCTAATGTCACTGCCTAACCACCAATCGATATAAAACATGTCCCGAGTGTCTATGTTTCTAAATAGTGTAGGCATGTCACTGTATCATTTTGTAAATAGACCGCTTTGATTTCAATATCTTAATTTATTTTTTGAATCCGTAAAGAATTTCTTTTTGTATTATTGAACCAAAGTGCTTAATTATTAAACCTGTACAGTTGTAAATGACGACGTTTTAATGTCCATGTGTGAACGGTAATTTTGTAAGGTTTTTGTCTTTTAGCGATTTTTAAATGTTTGCTACTCTACTTTGTACAAAAAGTAATATTTCGGATTATTTGAATTTCATAAAGACGTAGACTCTTTCCTCTTTTTGTGCTTTCTCCAGCCAAGCCAATTTGATGGAAACAGTGTTATTGTATTTGATATGACGTTTCATTTATGATTAGTCATTTATCAATGTGGTTATTTTGTGATTTTGTAAAACTTGTCAGCAATCCATTTTTATGAAAAATACGAATTATCAGAAGAGACCTTAAAATGTGTACCGAAATGCCTTGTAAGTTGTCAGTATTTTGAATAAATTGTGTATGATGCAAAGCTAAAAGACCTTCGCTTTAGTAGGGAAAAAAAATACATATGTTATAGATTATATTGTTTAGTCATCATCTAATACAAACTCCTAAATGATCAAAATATACATGATCCTAAACTACCAGCCAACTTAAAATAAATGTAATTCTCTTAGCGAACGTCATTGCGATAACTTTTCTTTTTATTTCCTTTTGTATTGCTTATGCACACAAATATACCCTAGCTTTACACTCCAATTACATGGGCAGCAATTGATGAAAGAGTTGCATATTTTCACACAGACTTCAAAGAGGCTTTTATACAAAGAGACATTTTTTTTCACGACGGTGAATCTTCATGGTGAGTTAAGATTTCAATAGCAAAAGCCCAGTCAAATTTAAATAATATGGGCGACGGGGCCGTAGAATATGTTCTGTCAGAAAGAATGCAATATTTCCTTTGTAAAGAAAAAAGAACTACAAAATACGCTTTACTTCACTCAAACGAATGTTTATTCGTTCGGTTTTAAAAATCACAGAAAAAGTCTTGTTCTGTTCTAATCTGTTCTTAATTTTCACACAAGGCATGGGCCTATGTTCACTGTGTTGGAATAACCTAAATTAGCAACTTATGATAGCCATTGCAAATGTACATTTTTAATCAATAAATGGCTCATTAAGTATCGATCGATATCAAGATCTATTTCTTGACGTTAGGAATCGTCATTCAACGAATGCAGAAATCTACCAATGTGAGCTTACATTCTCAACTGATCCCTTTAAAACGGTGTGTGTGTGTGATTGGTTATAGCACGTTTAGTTTTTAAACTTCTTTGCTGCATACAGTGTAAAATAAATACAGCAGGAAAAGACCAAACAGTGTCGTAGTCTAGTGTCAGAGCTGGTGAATAAGAGGAGAAAGGGATAGTTTGGTCTCAATTGAAGCAAGGATCCTTTGAAGCGATTTTATTATCAAGGGGATTCTTGCATGTCGTCTAAACGACTCTGATGACATGGAAAGGTGTCACCATTTTGATCGCGCGAATGTGTTTCAAGGTTTTAAATCCATTCAACAAAATAAGAGGAGATGAATTGACCAGAATAAAGTATACTTCCAAGTAATATCAACTATCGACAAGCTGCCTTTCTCAGACTCCTGGTGAGCCTGAGATCGCGCACGCTCGTCCGTGTGTCAAAGTTGCGATTGAAGGGGACAGAACAATAAATGTTTCTTTTCAACAGTTTCTCGTATTTGAATAGTATGCGCTTTCCCTTTTTTCTCCAAATAAGCCAACCATTCGTTAGTTAGTAGGCCTATATAACTATTGTAACCAGCGGTGTCGAGATATTTGGGAAACATGATCATATAAGAATGAACCATTCCAAAATATCAGCCATCTCCTGAAAATAGCCACAAATGGAAAATAGTAATAGTAGTAGTAGTAGTAGTAGTAGTAGTAGTAGTAACAACAATAATAAATGATTTCTTCTAAATGCAAATGAAGTGCTTACAAGTGTAAAGTGAAACACAACTGAAACACAAGACACACGTCCATTTAACCTTTTAAATTCTTATAATAAAAGTTAAATTATAGTTTATTCACTTGTCACAATATGGTGGACTTGGCCTAACGTATTCTGATTATATTAAGCAATAGTCTGCCTCTCTAAAGGAAGCAGAAGAAGAAGAAGAAGAAGAAGAAAAAACTTCTTTGTTAAATGCAAGCCAGGGCTCATTTGAGTGTGAAATATAATTTCTTTGTGAAATAATTGAGGCGATAATCACACTTCCGGAAACTGTCCTGCATTATTTAACAAAGCTCTTTTAATAGGGGATTAGCGGTTCTCTCCACACCATTCAACGCTCTATTTAATGTCATAATTACATGACAAGGGCTGACTGGAATTCGCATACAAAATGACAGGACAGGTGCAATGGCAAATATATAAATATATAAACTAGTCAATAACACAAAGCAAGTTAAAACGGAATTGGCTACTTTTAGACCTCTTTGTCCCCTCCAACTCAAACCTACACCAACTGACTGGCGCTGGTCTTGCCGTCCAAATAGTTAAATAAGTGAGTATTTTTACTTTCCACTAAATGACGTTACTTTGCACTTAATTATACTGTATCCGTTGCTTTGTCTATAAAAGCTGACTGTCAATCAATCAATCAATTAAACAGTCAATCAATCAATCAAGTTTGCATATTTTATGCTCAATTTTGCCAAGGTATTGATTTCTAAAAGTTATGAATCTTGAGTTATGAAGATTTGGTCTTGGTGAAATAAGAATTCAGCTCATTATTCACATTCATTATGCGTCTTATATTGGACATTATTTGAAGAAACAAGCCGCTTTACAGCATGTATTAGTTAAAATGAAGTACAACCAAATTCGAGTACATTTATAATGCTGCGATATCCCAGTATACACCGTTTGTTTGCAATAAAGTGTACAAGACACGTTTTTAAATATATATGTAATTACAGTATGGTAAAACACGTAATTACACATTAACTACTCTTTTTTTTTTTTTTTTTTTTTTTTTTTTTTTTACATGCACACATGCTACTTATTTAATTACAACCAAACGCTGTTATGGAAAAACTGCTAAAAGAGTTCTACACATTAATATTGCACGAAACAGAAGTTTCCTATAAAAGAGATTCACCTGTAAATATGGAAGCAAAAGGAATAGTAATAAACAACGTGCGAAACAAACTTGAACATAACACATTGTGACATCACTTCCTGCACCAATAGGTTTGGAGTTGGAATGGAGAACAGAAATGTTACTGGCATAGACTAAAATGAAAAGAAATAGCGAGAAATGACTAATAAATTGGGTAGCCTGATTGAATAAGCTCCTAAATAGTCCGATTACCACCATCATCTATTCGCTGGCGCTGAGTTATTGTACTTTCATGGATGAAGGAGTTCTTCTCTAGTGAGAATCAGCCCCTATAGTTAGCAGAGTGAACACTGATCTCTAACAACCTTCAAATAATGTAGCAGAATGTGCCGCACTACTTCGCACCTGCACTCTGAATGGGAACCTTCTTTCAATGTAAGATACGCTTGTTGGCCTTGAATCTCAAAGCAGCTGCATGAATGAGTCGAGCGACCCGTGCTTATTTCGCTTCCTTTGATCTCTGATCTCTCTCTCTCTAATTTGTTCGTATAGTCTGCAACAAGGACTTTCTATTTGCTATTAAAACATTAGAGTCTATAAGGGGCACATGAGCAGGATAAATGCCATGCAAAGAAACACGCTATGTGGGGAGCATCGTGCGTTTCCACTAAAAAACATTTAGTCGGTGAAAGCACATGTCATTGCTGTTTGCATTTAATAGAAGGATCCAAGAAAACACTGCATTCTTTGAACATTAAAGCCATTGGAAAAGTGATAATTTGCAAAATGCTTGACTGCTGATAGATGATATGAGGGAAACGTTGCATTTCACCACAAAATACATTAGGTCCAAGTCAAGTTAAGATGCAATACAAAAGCCATATGCGCGCTCTGTGGATCTGTACGACATTCATAGTAGGTAATTTGCCAAGTTTTACCTGGAGTTATTTTATCTCTGGTATTTATGCATATTCACGACCAGCCGTTTCATGTTTCACGTGACTTAAAAGAAGAACACAAGCCTATTTTAGTTCACTTTTGCCTAGTTGTAAATGTTTGCTTCGAGTTTCTGGTGAAATAGCTTTATTTATTTATTTGTTTGTTTATTTGTTTTTATTTGGCCTATGGATATAGCCTATGCAATATTTCCAGCTAAAACCGTTTTATTGATGCTCCAAAGGGAAATACCTCTTCCGTAAACATTGTTAACTCAGCTGGGTTTCCTTTAAGAACTCACTGATATTACAGTTTAATTCAATGTACAGCATTCAGAGGGGTCTATCACCGCACAGACCGACACTGAAACGCAAACAAAAGTAACAAAATTAAGTGAATTTCCATATTTCCATGTGCTCCCTATGGACGGTCCACCTTAATCTCCAGATGCCTAAACTGAATGGTCAAAGCTGTGCTGGCAATAGGCCATGTTGTCTTCTAATACGATGATATAAGAGGCATCAATCAATGCAACTGCTCCAGCATTAAGCGTGCGATGCAATAGGGTAATGATGATAATGAAAAGTAAAAATAATGAAATCGTTTTTATGGGAGTATCAGATTTATTTAAGTGGGCCATACATCATCACCATGGGCAAATGATAATGAATTGCAGAATGTGCCCTTCAGCGATTAAGTATTTCTGAAATATAATCTATCATCCCGCCGTTCATATTTCCTATTATGAGCAACATATGAGGTGGTTTAGAAAAAGGGAAAGGGAGGCAAGAACGGTTTTCAGATATGAAAGTTTGAGGCAGAAGAAGAAAGTGTTGTCTTCAGATATTTATTCTTCCGTGTCATGAAACTAACTTACTAACTTACTTACAACTTACCCAAAAATGAAACTTCTGTCGTTTATTACTCACCATCATGTCGTTCCAAACCCGTAAGACCTTCGTTCATCTTCGGAACACAAATTAAGATATTTTTGATGAAATCCGAGAGGTAGCCTATATGACTCATCTATAGACAGCAACATAACCACCACTTTCAAGGTCCAGAAAGGTACTAAAGACATTGTTAAAAAGTCGACGTGACTGCAGTGGTTTAACCTTAATTTTATAAAGCGACAAGAATACTTTTTGTGCACAAAAACAATACAGAAATAACGACTTTCTTCAACAATTTTTTTCAAAAATGTTATGCAGTTGGCACATTGCAGAGCTTCCATGTTTACATTTGAATGCAGCTGGGCATTGGCTGAGGCTGTGTTCACGTGAGCACCACGACACATGCCTGTGATGCTGATGCAGAAGCCGGCCAATAATGAGTCGGTGTTCAGACATAAACACGGAAGCTCTGCAATACCTTCACTGCGCAAACTGCAAAACAGACTGACAGGGAAGAGGAAAAAATGTTGAATAAAATCGTTCGTTAATTCTTTTTTTCTTTTTTTTTTTTTTTTGTGCACAAAAAGTATTCTTCTCGCTTCATAAAATTAAGTTTGAACCACTGTAGTCACGTCAACTTTTTTTAACAATGTCTTTACTACCTTTCTGGACCTTGAAAGTGTTGATTATATTGCTTAGTATCTTAATTTGTGTTCCGAAGATAAACTTATGGGTGTGAAACGACATTAGGGTGAGTAATAATGACAGAATTTTAACTTTTGGGTGAACTAACCCTTTAAAGGGTGTGTAACTCGCTTCTAAAGCACGCTGTCACATGCTTCTGTTTAAACATCTGCACTAACCGGACATGAACCGCTGGAAAACAATGACATCCATTTTGCTTTCATATATATATATATATATATATATATATATATATATTCACTGCTATAGCAGCCTCAGCAACAGGTTGTAAATTGGTTTGGTATTGTGCAACTTTCCGCAGGTGTCGGGTTTCAGACGTCTGAGAGTAACAGTGGAGATTGACCTCTGGACACCTGAACGAGGCAAGTTTCAGAACTCTGCTGTGCGAGGAAGCGCCTTCGCACAGAAACACTGACACCCACCATGGAACAGATCAATTTACATTTAAGGTAAAGTAGTGCATAGGGCAGCAAACTGAGTGGAAGGAGAGTAGAGATATAGAATAGAATAGAATAGAATAGAATAGAATAGAATTTAAAATGCCACAGAAGCGCAAATAGATGAGGCATAAGATACTATGCATCATAGTAACGTGTGATATGTTTCAGACATGCAAATGTGACGTTTTAAGTCATTGGTTTATGTGCACTATTTCACACGAAGGCTCGGAAATGTGCTGTGCACGGTGAAAGCACAGTTTGAGCAGGGGAATAATTCGTGTGATCACTCTAGCAGCAACGCAGACTTTGGGTCATTTCTTCATCTCCCGCAGAAAAGACATTACGCCTCTCATATTTACATACCCTGTAATATTTGTCAAACATTCATAAATTACAAATTAATGAAATGTTCCACGGCCCTCTGAGAGCACTCTAATGAACATATGGAGTATTATGTGAATTTTGACACATCTTTGTTAACTTTAATGTCTTTTGCATCATCACGGTCTATTAAACAGCATTATATCTGTGCTGTCACAGTGACTGTATGACCTGCTGAAGGTATCGACACACAACCTGGAAACAAATGACCCACAGACGGAGAGAGGAACAAAGAAGAGCTACGCATGACCTGAGATCTGCCATATAGAATTCAAATGTATTTATTTATTTAAGAATAATGTAAAAGAAAAATGAGATTGTTTACGCTCCTGAAATCGTGCAAAATAAAGATCTTATATTTGGAATAGCCTACATATGATAATTAAGATATGTTTTTTTTATTTATTTATTTTTTTTTTTTATTGTCTTCTTATTATTGCAATTAATCATATTGTTGTTGCTGATGACGAGGGCGCTGTTTTTGATTATTAATAATTTGTGCACTGTTTTATTTATTTATTTAGTGTACGTTATTTATGTGTGTGTTGATTTTTGGAGGTGAGTCTTCGAGTGAAATGTCAACAGCCACCTGCGTGTTGTTAAAGCTCGACGCTTGAAGGGGGTGTGGATCAATATTAATCACCGGCAAGTAAAGTGTCATTCAACTGCAGTTCATTTCCGCTCCGGCATTCTTTCTCTCTTTCTTTCTTTCTTAGAGCTACAGACGCGTGGCCAGGCTTCCAACATCGACTTTTCCAATTAGACACACACAAGACAAGTTATCTCGATATATGCGCTCTCTGTACTTGACAAATGACACGTTTTCAAGTCTGTCTTGAAGAAAATTTAAAGGTGTAGATGAAGAAAAGAAATTCCCGTTGAGTGTCAGTAGCAACCTTTTCTGGTGTATAATGAAACAACTCATGCAATCTTATTTTATTAATACGAAATCTTTCTTTATTATTATTTGACAGCCCCCAAAACAAAGAAGTCATGTTTGCAAATTGCAAAAAAATAAATTAATAAAATAAAATAACACCATAAGAGGGACGTTCTTATTATTATTGACGATTGTTTCAGCATATAAATTCATAAACAGAGTTTATCACAAATATCAAAATCTAGTTTTAATCGTCGCCGCCATTTTAAAAAACATTTCCGCTCCCACATGCTGCATCTATAACGTCTTGATCCTCACACAAAAGCTGATGATCTTTCTTTTTAAGTCTCAAATCATCATAAAAAAAGGGCAGAATTATGCCTAGCGGGACTTTTCCCGTTGTGCACGAGTTAATTCATCAAAAGGAAAGTTTCTATAAGTTTTTTTTTTTTTTTTTTCTCACCCCATATAATGAAAGATTTAAATAATAAGTCGACCACTGAGACATTCTTTGGACTTGGGCTATTTTTCATAATACTCTTTTGTGTGGCTGAGGAAACTCCACAGACGAGGGCTGAGGAATAGTCTGAGATTTTCCCCATTTTTTTTTTTTTTTTTTTTTTTGCACAGAATCAGTGTTAACAGCTAGTTAAAATGTGTAGATTCAGACGCTGGCTGTATCAAAGAAAGGTCTTTTTGACGTAAAAATGAAGGTAAGAACTATTTTATTCTTTCTGAAAATAGAAAAAAAGAAGGCAAAACCAATCACAAAACATGGCTGACCACATAAAACGCAAATGTATTTGCTTGCATGATACACGAAGGAAACCAAAGTATAATAAGCGTCTTTATGATGGACTCGATACGATTTCCTTTTGAACATAATTAACTATATGCTTAAAATCAATTGTTTCCCGAGCTCAGTAAGGGTCCATGGCTGCAAGCAGAGAGAGGCCTATTTTTGCACGTGTGAAAGCAGGAAGTAGCTCTACCTGTCATTCATTAAGACGACACAAACTCAATAGAGAGAGGGGAAGCAAGATTGGACCTCCTCGTTATACCTGCCGCGCAATTAGTGTTACTTGTTTCTTTAATCCGTCTGTCTCCTCACAGTTATAATTGAACTTGCGGAACGAGAGGGAAGCACGCAACCATCAAAAAATGATAGTGCCAGTGCAGTGTGTGTTTGAATCAAAGGGTAAAAGGTATTGCTGCAGTTCATAATTGTATTATTGATAGTTAAAGGACATTCGCATTGAGGGATTTTATTGCGTGCAAATATGAATCTCCAAAATCAACTTATTTGTTGTCTTCTATTGCTTAACATATTTATCTGTTGTATGCGCAATTGGTTAGATAGATAGATAGATAGATAGATAGATAGATAGATAGATAGATAGATAGATAGATAGATAGATAGATAGACAGACAGACAGATTTTTTTTTCTTCATCATGATGAGATATAATAAAGTGGTGCCCCATCGACCTGTAGGTGAATCAGCACACACTTGAACTGGAAAAGGACTTGACCTTTGCCTTTATGTTGTCCTCCAGTGTTTGTCTAAATGACAATCGGCCTTTATAAAGGACTTGCGCAGGCCTGACACCTCCTTTTCATCAGATGGATGTTCGCACTGAGAATGAATCCCGTAGATGTGAATGGCTTCTAGATGTTTGTAAACGGGTTTTTGTGTCTGGTCTCTGTTTTCAATCAATGTTAAGACAGTGTGTGCTCATCGACGAGGAGTTTTTTTTTTTTTTTTTTTCCTTTTTGTAAAAATGCGGCAGGGTTGTTTAATAAATGTTGTTAAAATGCATATAAAAAAGCAACGGCACTGTTATAACAGATCTGAACCATATTTAACAGTCTATGTTTTAAGGCTTGGGACTATAATAAAATCATAAACTCCAGTCGATGTAGCCTATGCACTAAGATCACAATTTGCGGAACCTTTTATTAGCCTACTTTGTACATTATCAAAATGTTGGGGCAAAAAGAGAAACCGACTTATCTGAAACATTAAAACAACTCTTTAACACACCCTAAATGAAAGTAAAACAACTTCAATAAAACAGATCAATAAAATGAAAACAAAGAGAACCCACGTTTATGCATACACTCTAAAAAATGCTGGGTTAAAAATAACCCAAGTTGGGTTATATATGGACAAACCCAGCGGTTGGGTTAAATGTTTGGCCAATGTGCTGGGTAGTTTTATTTAACTCAACTATTGTTTAAAAATGACTGTATTGTTGCTTAAAATGAACGTAAAATGAACATTTATTAAGTTTAATTAATAATGAGTAAATAATAAACATTATTATTGTTGCCTCATAATTATGCATAATTATGTGTCTGACTTTTTAATTTCCAACCTATTTTGGGTTCATTTTAAGCCAGCCATAGTCATTTTTAATCAATAGTTGAGCTAAATAAAACTACCCAGCAAGTTAGTCAAGCATTTAACCCAACCGCTGGGTTGTTTTTAACCCAGCATTTTTTAGTGTACAACCCGACGTCTTGATTATTTATCAAAGTTTTTTTTTTTTTTTTTTTAAAGGAAACCGATAATAATATTACCGTCAAGTCAACGATAATCTCGCCTTCGACAAATTTTTAGAAAACGTTCACTTTAGAAGTGGAAACAACACGAGAAAAAAAGTTTATTTATAGAATGTTAGATCATCTAAAAGTTCTCTGTGTTCCTTTTGGAAATGAGTTTAGCGACATGTCCAGTTGTGTTGGAGTAAATTTAAACATTTATAGGAGTTGATTGAACGTTGAGCTTCACGAAAAACTAATATTTCTAGATTTGGTCAGTAGTGAAATGACAACACTGTAGCTTAAATGTTTTTCACTGACGTTTTAAAGAATGTCACTGTGTATTTAATGTTTAAAGAAACTATTGTTGTTTTAACACTTCATTTTTAAAAAGAGGTTACATTTAAAAATGCATGTTTAGAGGATAGTGAGTACGAGAGAGAGAGAGAGAGAGAGAGAGAGAGAGAGCGAGTGCGCGCGCGAAGGTGGGGGGCGGGGGTTACTTGATGATTGCTCATGTAATTCAAACAGAGAGCCATGAAAGTTGACACTAGACACATAAAAGCCGCATCTCGGAATTAATGTATGGTCCATATTAAACACGCTGGCCAACTGGGACCAGATGAATCTCTGGATTTCGGTATCAAATTAGCAACAATAAAAGTTCATTTCGACTTTACAATTACTTTTGCAGCGACTTTGTATCATTTTACTAATGTATCCGTCTTCATTAACTGGTTCATTTTATATGTGCATAATTTGAAACTCCACTGAAAAATTCTTAAACTGTATGACATCAATCATCAATTATCTGGTTTTCCACATTGTCCAGTAATATTAAGAACATCTAAAAGCCAGAACACAAAAGCCCCTTCTCTCCATAACTTTGTTCTTTTCACTCGGTAGATCAAAGAGCTCTAAAATTGGTGTCCAGGAGATGAACATTGTTGGGGTGACATGATGACAATGGGGAGTGAAAGTGTGCTGGAGCAGATATGTCAATGCTGGAAAGAAAGAAGACGGGAAAGGGCTCTTTTTAATTCATAGAGCATATGAATTTGCCATGGCTTACTGAGGGAAATTAAGCGTTCCGCGCGCACATGTCACAATATGATTCCGCGACACGTTGTTGATGTAAGTGAAACGTTTTGCCATATAGGGAAAATGAACGACTTTTATGACGTGCCTATGTAGGCTATATAGAGTTCGAAAGAAAGAAAGAAAGAAAGAGGCCTCCTTCAAGTCTATATTCTCTCCAGTGTACAGAACCTGCTGCTCCAACAAAGAGTGTAAACGTTGAAAAGCAGCTGAAGTGACTAGAACGTGGACATCAACAGAATAAACAATATTTGTATTCATTTGAGAAACGAGGGGTTTGAACAACAAGACAAAACCAGACAAAGACAAAAAGTGACCATGAATACTGCCATTGTCCGTGGCTTTGAGATTCTGATTCACCATATCATAACCCCCGCGAGGAAGAAAACATCAATATTCCCAGGGAAAGGAGATGTTTCTATGGAAAACCAAAGAATTTTAGCGCATAACAGATCTGGTGTAGAAACAGGAGGGAGAGAAAAAAAAAATGAAAGGGATCAAAGGGTGAGCTCTTGGGAGCGTGGATGCGTCTGTGAATCAAAGATAGACGATGTTGACTTCTAAGTACTTGGCAAGAATTGGAAAGGCGCCTGAGCCCCGTTTCCAGGACATTCTCCTAAGAAGAGCCAAAGCAGTCATAGACCCTCAATGGAGCGAGAGAGAGAGAGAGAGAGAGAGAGACTAGTGCAACTGTATACACATTTAAACTGAAAGCATTTAGGGTTACACTTCACATATACACACTGCACAATGCTTAAAAGAGCAAATCTTAAATATCAGGCTACATTTAACCCTCTGGTGCTGTTTGCGTGTCGGTCACAAATGACCGATTTACACTCTAAAAAATGCTGGGTTAAAAACAACCCAAGCTGGGTTGAAAACCATTGAAGCGATTGGGTTGTTTTAACCCAGCGGTTGGGTTAAATGTTTGCCCAAACGTGCTGGGTAGTTTTATTTAACCCAACTATTGATTAAAAATTACTGTATTGTTTGCTTAAAATTAACATTTATTAATAAGTTTAATGAATAATGATTAAACAAATATTTATTAAATTGCTTATTCATAAATGTTCACCTTTTGATTATTATTGTTGCTTCTAGTAATTATGTGTCTGAATTTTAATTTACAACCTATTTTTCGTGCATTTTGAGCCAGCCATATAGTCATTTTAAACAATAGTTGAGTTCAATAAAACTACCCAGTAGGTTGGGCAAACATTTAACCCAACCATTTTCAACCCAACTTGGGTTGTTTTAAACCCAGCAATTTTTATTGATTTATTTATTTATTTTGCATTGCAGTAATTATAATAAATTTATTTACTTTTTGAGCATGGACCTGAAAATGAAATTTTAAACTTAAATTGTTATAAATCCTGAATGCTTTGGAGCACAGACTTAAGTTTGGTCTCTTTTTAAAGATGACACTTGGCAGATTATTGCTGAAGTGAAAAAAAAAAAAAAAAAAAAAAGTGTAACAATGTAAACTTGAAACTTTGATAAAGTTTTACATTTATAGTTAATTTTCTTATGAAATATATATTTTCCAAAACTTACTCTAAAACTGCAAGAAAACCAAATCAATAAATCTAAACAAGCTGTGTTCCAAGTTTGAGGTTGATATCTCAAAAAATGAGCTTTCAGTAAAACTTTGTTTGGGCGCAGTACCAGAGGTTTCCACTAGATGGAATTCGTTTCCCATTCATTTCCAATGCGCTCATTTTAGACCGCGAACAATAGAAGTGTGACTATTTTTTCCAGCACCGTTTAACCTTTTCAAATCACTTCCATGATTAGAATGTTATAATGAGCATTTGTTAATCCTTTACTAATATAGGACTACTTTAGCATAAACTATTACTTTGTTTTAATTGTAAATTTAAAAATCTTCTGAAGTAGTGTGAGCGGTAATGGCATAGGCTATCCAATGGAGAGAAGGAGAAAACAAACAAACAAAAAAAAAAAAAAAAAAAAAACCTAAAACCCAATTTCGCATGGCAGATTTTTCTCCAAGGCTTTTTATCCTGCATGTGCAGGTTTGTAACACATGCGTCTTTAGTTCGTTGCTAAGTAAACAGCACTGAACCTTTTGTCGGGCCACAACAGCTGCCCGGCCCACCATTGTACCGAGATAGACTGACCGCAGCCAGCTCAGTGCACAAGAACAGAGCGGGATGTTCAGCCTTCACCTCCTCCAATGAAGAGACTGTCAGTGGCGGTCACAATGTCTTAGTAAAACAGCCCTCCAGGAGAACTCGAGTGACGAAGAGTCTCGAGTTAGAGGACCGATGCACACACAAAGAGCAGGCCGTGTAATCTCTGGTCCAAGTCAACATGATTTGCGTGAATAGTCAATGAGTTATTGGTAATCACGATAGACTGAGTCTTCAAAATCTGCTTAGGCAAAATAATAATTAATATGGTAATATTACAGCCCGCTTATTAATAATGGCTTTTCATTAAGACAATACATAAAATTAAGTTAAATATTGCTACACCAATGCTCATGTTTAGCCCCATAAAATTCCCGTGGTTTGATTTAACCCTGTAAATTAGACATTAAATATACTACTAGATTAATTTATCTGCGTTTCTAAAGTTTCCCCCCAGATTTCCATCCATTCACTCGGAACTTCGCTTGATGAGGTACGAGAACACTTAACATCATTTAATGTGGTTGCGTACACCCGTAAACAAACACCAACAAATAAACAAACAAACACAAAGTGTTTTCCATGCTCAATTTAACTGCCTGACACAGTTTCCAGAGTTTCACGGGGAGATAAAAGGACAGAGTAAAACCCTCAGCTCCAGTCAACATGAAATATACAGAGAACCGGTCAGATACCCAGAATATATTGCTGAGCAAAGTTTTAGAAAGACTACAAAACCCCATCTGTTTAATTTTTAACATGAAATTAACTGTATTTTAATCAGATAAATTGAATGAATAATAATTCAGTGCCTTATTTACACTCAAAAAAAAAATCTTGGGTTATTTTTTATTTATTTATTTTTTTCTCCCCAAGTCCTGGATTAAGCCTTTTGGGGGTTATTGTTCCTAGTGTTTGGGTAGTTTTTGTGCTACCCAGCTCCTGGGTCAGACATAACAACCCAGGGATTGAGTTATTTATCGCGAGCTTTTTGCGCCCTCTTCAGGAGAGAGCAGGGCAGCTCTGTGAAATTGGTGCACGTCTTCGCTAAAATACAGGTTTGTGTAAGTTTTATTTTATCTATATTCGTTATTTTGCAAAGCAAAAACAAGTGTCGAGTCGGTCTTTTTGCGTGATGAAAACGCCTGATGCCATGCATCAATTTTTATGATGTTATTCAGAAAGATACAGAATATAAATACTTAGGCTGTTAAAATATGTTCTCAGAATTGTACACTGATTATTTATGGACAAGTTATGGAGTCAGTCAACCCCTGCCGAACCCCCGCCGAACCCCCGCCGAACCCCTGCCGAACCCCTGCCGAATGCGAGCCATCTCCGGCACGAGATCCAGCGCCGTTACGGTGGAAACAGGACAACAGAGATTTGACGATTACTTCTAAATGTTTAATTCTTATAATATTTGTTAAACGAGCTTAAATGTAGGCAGTATGTATTGAAAATTATATAAAATATGCTATAATATGAAATATGATCGAACATAAAGAAAGTATCATGCAAAGCAAATGGGTGTGTGGAGTATTTTTTTTAAGTTTAGTTTTTTTCTTTTTTTGGAACACCACAACATTTCTATGGGAATGATTATTATTTAACATTTTAATTACTCAGGACATTTTGTGTGTGTGTGTGTGTGTGTGAGAGAGAATCAGTTTTTGGAATAGGCTAATGAAGATCCGTTTCTGCAAACCCAGATTTTTTGTAAACTGTACTTTCTTTTGAAAACTGTCATTTCAATTTCTCTTCTGAAATAAAATAATAATAATGTCATCAAAAAAGCATGCAGTCAATCTTCATGGCAGCAGTGGGCGTAGGAGCGGGTGGGTGTTTGAGACTTGTGGGCACAATGAATAGCAACAATCGTGCACTCCCCGAACAGCAGTGACAGGTATACTAAAGCTGTGATGACTTGTTGAACGTTGTTGTGCAGGTTTTAGAATTTACACTGATGGAGAAGACGTGTGGTGCCTGGTTCCGTATGGCACTCCTCAGGCGTGCCCCGCTCCAGCCAGGCCTGGAATGGTGCCCCATGCAGGGACTGGAGGTCCAAGCACGACAGGGGAAGAATACGACCCTGTTGTTTCAGAATGGCCTCTTGATTTATGCTCGTCACAGTTTAAAGGGCTTGTCATGTCAGCAGACACATAGGTGTTGACAGCCATACTGAACTGACTTGAGCCCATACTGTTATAGTACTGTTATGCTATAGTAATGCTCATTGCAGGGTGTTGCTCAGGCCCAGTCTAACTCCCAGAAGACCAACTTATTCAAAACACCACACCATCTAATGGAGAACAGTGAGATTATGCTGCCACCCTTTCACAACACGAATTCAGATTGCGCTTTTGTTATGTAAATGATCAAAAACAAGATACAGTTTTCATAAATACAAAGGATTAAACCTGTTGAGACACGGGAAATGTCGTTTTGTTGTGTGCAACCGTTTGATCAGGTTTAAGTATGAACAGCCTAAATGATGCACTGGAATTGAGACGAATTTCTCGCAGAAATATCTTGCACCCAAAATCTTTGTTGACTGTGCATTCCAAAGGTCATAGTTCGAGAAAGCTCACAGCATTTGGAGCTGCTGTCTCAGCCATGTCAGCATTTGTCTGACCCGTTCAGTTGCCTTGAGATGCACATGCTACTCCTGAAGCTTATGGATAAATACAAAAGTGAGATTTCCAGTAACGGATTACGAAACTGTAGACGTGAAGTTGGTCACGTAAGCAAAAGTGCAATAATCTTAAATATCATAGATGGCAGCTCATGTAGTGAATGAATTATTGCCTGACTTGCAAGCTTTGGTTTTTGTTGGTTTAACTTAAAAAAAAAGTAAGTTACCTGGTTCCTTTAAAATTTTGAGTTCATTGAAATAAAAAAAATTGAGTTGATACAATGATGGCGATTGATTTAATCAACAGAAACTTAAAATATGATGTTATCTGAACCACAGTAATTATTGAAGTTGATTTGCCAAAAGAAAAACATGTTGTGATAACAAATCATAAAATAAATGTTTACAGTGTTGTTGTTTCACATGTTATTTTCTCAAATTTTAATCTTTAATTTGAATGTAATTGTAATATATGTAATTTTAAATACTGGTAATACCATAAAATCAGGTTTCATTTGTTAACATTGTTAACTACATTAGTAAACAATGAACAATACTTCTGCAGATGTTAATTCAAAATTTAATACATTTTTAAATCAAAACTTGTATCTGTTAATATTACGTAATGCGCTGTGAACTAATGAACAATGCACAATTAGGTTACACTTTATTTTAAGGTGCCCTTGTTACAGTGTAATTATACACTTAAGTAATGTACTTACTATAGGGTTAGGGATAGGACGATGGTTTGGTTTAGGGTTAGTTGCATGCAATTATGCATAATTTATAGTTATTATTACAGTAACTACATGTAACATGTGTAACAAGTACACTGTAAAATCAAGTGTTACCCACAATTGTAATCTATTAACTTACTTTTGACAAATATTATTAAAAAAAAAAAAAATACATTGCATATTGTTAGTTCAAGTTAGATAATGTTAACAAACGATACCTTATTTTGAAGTGTTACCATTCTATTTGTATAGTACATTAAATAAATGTAAATTGAATTTGTTATGCCAAATTAAAAACAATTTGTTAATGCCACACATTTGAAACTATTACACACAGTTTTATTTACTGCACAAAATGTAATATGTGTAATATGTAAGAACACCTACCACAGGCCTTTATAGCTCAGAGTGCATGTGAGCTTTAAGGATCTGAATGGCGCTATACAATTCCACGCATTTATAGCACAGGTCATGTTGGCATGGTGTCATTATGACACTGTCACTCCGGCTGTAAAAGTATGCACCCTGAGGTGGACACTATATCAAAGTGCTATGTTTGACATTTACAGAGCCATGATCAGTTAAGGTAGTATAATCGGCGTTATGCGATTATGAGCACCAGTATTTATGCAGACGTATAATGCCTCATATAACATAGACAAGTCAGGCTTGCAAATAATGCTTTATTGTTTGATCCGGCGGAGATGGCAATGAAAACGTAAGGGAATTACAGACCCTTCTGTTTGTAGGGACACAGTTTATCCTGAATCAATGATATTCACATTTGCACAAACACTGCGTATGTTTCTTGCACAGAGATTCAGTGTTTTGTCAAGACAAAACAGCTCTTCTAGTCAAGAATATTGATTCTTTAGTCTAAAATTCCTTGTTACTCTCTTAGTCGGTGTAAGAGGCCCACGCTATTAGGTTTTCATTGATTTTGCTTTCACTTCCCAATGCCTCCTGAAGTCAGTAAGCGCTTTTTTGGCGTATGAAGCATGAGATATGTAGTTTGTAAAGGGGGATTGGGGGGATGGGAGTTGGGTTGGTTTGTATGGATGAGTGGTGAACACATGAGGGGGTCAGAAGGGGCCAGTCCTTCCTGCCCTCTTCTTTTCCCGCTCAAGGGCCCCCCTCGCTGGTGGGAACAGCATGATGGGTATGCATGGCTGCCATGCGTGGGCCCCTGCATCTCACACATGTAAACCAACAGGCCGTGGACCGAGGCCTGAGAGAGGTTTGCTTTATACGTGGTGCGCCAAACATGTGTTGCGGCCAAAGTTGCATCAAAGGTCAGGGAGCTATGCTTTGAACACTTCAAAGCCTTAGGATGGGACTGTAGCTTTTAAGTTTTATGGCAGGTGTAAGCAGGGGTTGCTGACCAGCCCAGGGTGGTCCATGCCCTGGTCTGGAGGAGTCAGAACGGAGGGGGGGGTGGGACAGAAGCCTGGCTGACCAGACTGTCAGAAACATCTCTGTGCGACAGGGCACATTTGGAGCGTCAGAGAGGCTGGAAGGCATTGTGGAGTGGCCGGACAGTGCAGACGTTCACTTCAACAGTCTCTGGTTTCAGAAGGACTCAGCAGGGTACAGCCAAGGCCTGTGTCTGTCCCACACTGAAAGAGATACATTGGGCAGAGGGCAAGCCCCGCTGCTCTTCTCTCGCACTGGCTCCCCGCACTGACTCCAGTACTGTCGGCTCACAGTTAGAGTCCGGCGAGTTCACCGAATTCGGCGTTCCACGACACTTCTTCTTGTTTCGTGCTGTCTAGAGGGAAGAAACATTTAAGGTTGACTTTAAAACAACTGGTAAATTGACCCTGGAGACACATCGCACATTCCTTATCATCATTTAATGTTGTTTTGTATCGTGTAATTCAAATCTTTAATTGGTTATTGAATGGGTAAGGTCTCTCAGAAAGCTTTTTCAGCTGACTAAAGCTTCTCTGGACATTGTGAAAAAGCGTTCAGAGCAGGTGTGACTGAGGCCCTTTACAGATGGTGATTTTTAAGATTCAATTTTCTATTTCACAATCCGCATCTAAAATACACACTATTAGTATTTAACAAATAAGAATTTAAAGCCCATACTTTATTTATATTGTCCTGTTTGCTACCTGAACACTATCAGAGGCAGAAATTTAGCTGCCAGCATCCTATTAAACATCCAGTTTTTGTAACATAAGAGATATGATCTTCCTCAAATGCAATGGGATTTTTTTTCATTCATCTGTTGTGACATGAAAAGTATAATGTCACATAGAGATGATTAAAAGAACATTACCTGAGCCGTGTGATTCCCTGAATGAACAGCTCTTTGCTAAATTGGTTGTTTTCTGTTCTTGATTAATTGAACTTCCAGAATCACATTTCAGCATGCTTTTTTTGTGTGTGTGTCCCCAGTCATCTCTTATTATTAAAGAGAAATTCTGAATCTCTCTCTTGGAGTCCAATTAAGGATTTGCATTGTGAATATATTTTTCACTTTAATTACTGAATATAAAGTGGAGCGTTGACTTATTTCCTTATTTATCAAGCAAGTGGAGTATAAAAGAGGATTCATCAAGTAAATAGATGGCTGCATCTATAATTGCTTGCGACAACACAAAGGAAATATGAACACCTAAACGTCTTTATGTTCAGTATAATAAGCATTAAAGTAATTAAATCTAGCATAAATGACTCATAGATGTCAAATATTGGGAGAAGCAAGGTGTACTTATTCCAATGTAGCTGGTCGATATCGGACAACATCAACATTTTGAGAGTATAAAGGATCTAGAACAAAGAGCAATCATAATAAGCCCCCACACACTTAATCTGAAAGGGCCATTGTTATCCAGATTGTCATGCAAACTAGCTGGCTGGAGCAATCGCAAAGTCAGTGTTCGGTATCATTAGATTCTCACAGCCAGTAAATCTTCCCCTCCGAACCCTTAGCATTACACTGCGGAGTTATAAAAATCTGCAAGGCCTCATGGGAATTCCCGGCAAATGCGCAGTCGACGTTATTAATTCCATTATACCCCACATTGGGAAAACAGTAGGACTCGCTTTATAGTCATGGTAGCGATGTAAAATGGCTCTTTGTTGGGCTTGCCAGAGAGAGTGTTGAAAATGTGGTTTACAATGATTCCTTGTGATAAATGTCTCGCGTAGCTTAGTAGGATCTAAACCGGACCGGGCCTCAAAGATTCCAGACAGAGAAACAGTGTAATGCTGTTAAATCTTAATGACCTGAAATTGTTACAATTTCCTCCGAGCCTCTCATTATTTTTTCTCTTCTCAGAGTCGCTGAATGCACAGCAGCCGAAACAGGGTTTTCTACGGGTCCGTGGCATAAGGTAAATACTAGGAAAACAGCCATGAGACCCATCCCCTATAGCCGAGCTCTTGTTGATGGGATGGGGAGCTCGTTTCGCTGATGACAGCAGATGAGGATGGCCTGCAGAATTTAGTTGCTTGGCTTCCTGCTGTACGCCCGATTTTCTTTGCCACTCCACACCAACTCCTTTGTGTGACCCTGCAAATATCCTCTGGGCCTGCTCATTACTCTATGCAGCCAGCACATATCAGCACTCCGCTTAATTTGGCACCCCTGGATCTGGTCTCTTCAAAATGGGGCTGTGGATGAATAAGGGAAGGCAAACTCCCTGGTGCTTATAATCACACAGTCTCCGATACATGCCTTTGTGCATGTGAGCGTATTGTTCTCGGTTTCCGCGTCCAGCTTGTCCATTTTGAGGATTAGGAAGTGGCTTGTTGGTGTTGATGAGCTGTTGAGAGTGATCGTGCACTGGAGCAGATTGCCGCAAACATGGCATTCGCAGACCTGTTTGTTGGTTCAGTTGACCAGAACAGCCACCGATGTGTATTCTGGCTGATCCCAAGGGGAAACTGAAAACCATGTCCTTGAAAATTAGTAGCTGTCGCTCATTCTGTCCCAACTTTATCAAACTGATTTTAATTTTGATATTACGCTAATTCAGTATTAGCAGCTGAACTTCACTTTTTGCGATAGTAGTCATGGGCGCTGTGCCCTGGCCTCTCTGCTGGTGGCTGGCATGATGAGTCTGGGTGTGACATGTGCCTCCATCTGAAAGAGCGCAGCAGTGGCATCGCTAGACAAGAGGTGTCCATTCACGCCATTGAAAATGGAGAACCCTGCAGAGTCAATGCTCTCTTCCTGGCATCGTTCGTGGCACCAATCACTGATGATGGTGTGGCAAGTCACTTCGGAGAACAAAGCCTTATGGGTTGTGCTTTCAAAGAGAGAGAGTAGGGATGGGTTGGTTAATAAAATGTAGGAATTCTGTCTTTGATTCATCTTGCCTCGTGAATATCAGTTTGTCGAATCAAAGACAGATGCTCATTTTCCGAAAGACAATCAATTGTGTGTCTTGTGTGAAAGGATTGCATGTGGACTTGATAGGAATGACTTTCAATACTGAATAATGATGCGACCATATAAAAGTAAAGAATTTCCAGAGTAGTCTTCAATGAAGAACTCAAATCACAGAGCATTTCTCTTCTGCTTCCTGTACTGCGTCGCTCTGTAATTTTCTCGGTTATACCTGCTGTTTCTGGGTTTACATCAAGGAGTGGATCCCGTAAGAAACAATTAGGGAATGAATCCTAAAAAATGAATATCTCTTGAATAAATATGAGTGGATGTTTAAAGCACATTTGTACATTTCTAATTGGTCTCACTGTGTCAATTTTTTTTTTTTTTTTTGTTGAAACAGATTCGCATTCTTTCTGAGTGAGAGACATTAAAAACAAGTTGATGTGACCCAACGTGTCAGATATAATTTTGGGCTTTCTGGCGTAGCTTACTCTCTGCATGGTACGGTCTATTTTTGCTGGAGGTGGGCCAAATCTGTCTGTTCACTGGAAAAAGTTGCAGGGATTGGGATTCTCTCCAGACTCCCTGGAGGAAGTAATCTACATTGCAGAGTCCTGGGAGCGCATGAGCTTTAGAGGACAGGGACGTGGGTGTACATTCCTCCTTGACTGTGCTTACTCAAATGTCACGGCGCAGCCAACAAGTTTACGGAAACTGAAATTGAAATGCTGATGTTTTAATTAATAGGCAATGAGATCGTGCTGGCTTCAAAGTCACTGTTTCAATGTCGACTTTATAAAACCTTGCAATAAAATGTGTTAACAGCATTAGGTACTCTAAGAAGGAAGTAAGTCGGAAGGAGGCTGACCCCTTGGTAGGATCTCTACCAAGTCACTTTCCAAGTTAGAGTAGGGTATTTGGCCAAGTGCATGTTGACCTCTACTAGCAAACAATGCTTGAAAGGACGTCATTGCACACAGCCTGACTCATGACGATATTAGTCGTAGAGCAGAATACATTAGCTTGCTGTCCACTTGAGGGTAATGAACCTTACATCGCATCTACAGGCTTGGGTTGGAGGAGCAGATTGCTCATTTAGGACTCATATAAAGCATTGCTCATTATGTTAGCCGCTAGACTCCCACAGCAAGGCAAAGATAGCTGGACGTTAACTCTTAAACAACACAGAGACGTTCATTACACAGACAAATAGAGGTAAAACAGCGTCAAGTTTCCTCCAAGTCGTTTTCATCAGATCGGATGGCGGAGTGTAACTTTTTAAACTGACCATTTTTCTTGCTCAGTGCTCTGAGACGCGGGGGGTTGGGGGTTTAATCGTCAGAGTGAAATCATAGGTCTACAGATGTTTTCAAGATGTTTTTCTGTCAGTAGCAGATTATCCCCTGTAGCAAAATCTCATTAAACTGCAATTTACGGAGCTGTGCTGATGTTGCCATCAACCAAAATTAAAGGCATTAATTTTTCAAAAAGAACTTCACAGAAGTCCTCGCAATAAATGATATAACACTTCGAAAGACTGATTTGCCCAGGCATTATTTGTAAAAAAAAAAAAAAAAATTAACCGGCATTAACAGAGTGAGGGAATTGGGTGTGAGCGGCTGAGGAAATGTGCAAATCCGTCCATTTAGCTGGAGAAGAGCTGCACAGAGATGTGTGTATTAGGGCTCCCATGCTGGGCCAGATGAGGGAGGAGAGGAATATGACACCCTGGCCGGGGTTATGACACAGACACATGCAGAAATGAGTCCCCATGCATTACTTTCCCCTCCATAACCAGGGGTGAGCAGCACTTCACAGACTGCCACTAAAACTAATGTAGCACAAGACTGTATGGCACAATGTAGGCTACGTTTCCAAGCCAAGGTTAATGAGGAAACTATTCAAATATGTCCTGCTTTAGCCTTATTTTTTGACTAATTACACTCTCATTTATCTACACCAGTGAAATTAAAACAGTATGTAATAGCAGTATGTTGACAGAGGGGGTATTACTGTTAGTTAGTTATGAAATAATAAGCTGTTAAATGTTAAGTCTTAAATATTTACAAAAGTTAATCTAGCCTTATTATTTTTATGATGTAACCAGCATGGCTATATTTTAAAGACTTTACATTTTAAAGTTACTTGAATGTCAAAGGCCCACATCTACACTGAAAGAAAGTTCAGTTAAATCAATTTCAAATAACAAACATTTCAACATGTTTAACAAGACCAGGAAAACTCTAGCCAACCATCACAAATGGTTGTGATGGTTTTTAAACGAATTACTTACTGAACAAATTATTTTAAAAATGCCAATTAAAAAAATAGCATGAAAAACGTAATTAAATTCGTCTAATGGTATACAGGCAATGAGAACAGATTTGAGTTCGAAAAAATAATGACATAACAAATCTAATTATTTGAACATGCCTGGATGTTTGATCAGTGAAAATTCACTTAAGCATCGTGCTGCCAGATGTTGTCTTTGATTGTCATACTTGCTCATAATAATTCTCATCAATGTCCAGACGTTTTCTATGTGTTTTTATATTTAGTATTTTGACGCACGTGGGTTTCATATAATGCATTTATAAAGCATCGAATTATTAGATTATATTATGGCAATGTGTATTGTTATTATTATGCTGTTGTTGTAATATTTAGTGATCATAGTGATTATTGCATCGTTTTATATAATAAAGTATTAAAATATTAAATGAATAGCACTCTAATTATGCACAAAATTCGTAGTAAAAAAATAAAAAAGAAGAAGAAGAAAAAAAATAGCAGATTTCTGGCACAAAGTAAAGCTACATACACCGCGCTAGAAGTGCATAAAAAAACTTTGATGACTGTGATGTCTTTAAACGCTTGATAATTTCAAACTGCTCCTGGCTTTCAGTAAGACACGGGGTCCTAATCTTCACCACAGAGCAGGAAGCTCCTGGGAAGTAAGTACATGATTTATTGGAAAATAGAGCTACTGCAGACCACGTTAGGAACGTAAAAATACAGACAGAGTATTGTTATACATTGCTGTGATTTATAAGCGCATTTTACGGCGCAATTAACATTCATAGTCTGTGGATTTAAAAACGCACAAATTTCACTCACACAGACATAAATTTGTGTTTAATTCAAATAATCCGGAGATTCAGAATTTACGACCCTTATATGGTGCATTAAGATGCAGTACAGGAAACCGGAGATATTCGACTCCAGAAATAAATAAATTATTCATACATAATAATGAGAAGCTAAACTTATATTTAAGGATCTAAATAAATATAATAGCGTAATAAATAATATTATTTTTTAAAATAGATTTTTATTGTGATTTCAGTAGTAAAACAATGCGTAATGATATTATTAATAAATGATATTATTATTATTATTATTATTATTATATTGCAATATAGTTAGCCGCTAATTATGTCTGAAGAATAAAGCCTCGAAGCACAATAAAGTAGCAATTGTGTTAAAAAGACAAAAGTTCAAGTAAATAACAGCGTTTTACACTTCAGGGACTGTTTGAAGACAGTTAACAAAAGCTAAACTGGTAGAGAATATGAGAGCAGTCTCGGGTGGATATATGTTTAATTAAGTTAACTGATGAAAAAGATGGCACAGCATGGTGCTGAAGAACCTCTCTCAAAGCAATGGCTCTTCTGGATTCCGTGGGCCCTTTTCGCCAGGGCATTATGCCAAATGTAATCAACTAAATATGATTGGAACCGAGCGGAATCTTTTCTGCTTTTAGTTGTTTTTTTTTTTTTTTTTTTTTTTTTTTTTTTCTTCTCTCTCTCTCCTTTCCAAAACCACCTGCTGATGAGGGTTAACTTCTTCTTTTAGGAGCTTGAAGGCACGCACACATCCTGAAGCTGCGCTTATACAACGCCATTGTCGTGTTTGTTTCATCCTCAAAACGGAAATCATTTGCAAAGAAAATTATAGGCCTCAAGAGAGTGGCTCTTTTGCATACTAATTTTGTTAGACTTATCTCCCGTGGACCCAAGTATACGGGGAAACCATTAGGGAGTGCGTGCGCATTCATTTGTTCCTTTTGTTCATGAAGAATGAGTGGCCCCTGTCTCATCTCACCTTGACGGGCCCTCTGGAGAACAATGGACAAGCAATCTCACATATGAAAAGTCGTCAGCTTAAATAAACACATTCTTTTATCATTTAGGGCTGCGGTGAATAATTCATTCCAATATACATTTTTATATGACCGACCCGTGTTGTGTCTCTTAAGTGTAGGGAATCTCCAGACCCCACAGTCAATTTGAACACAGTTTTTTGGCGAACCATTGTCTGGTTTGAGCCCCCCTTTGCACCTCTGAGGGCACTAATGCCACCTCCACCAGTCTGAGACCACCGCTCACCAGCGTGAGTCCAGCAGCTGTAACCCTGACAGAAAGATGGAGCCGAATCGCGCTTTCTAAAAATCTACTGAATATGGTGGGAAATTTGGAGAGCGACGTCCTACAAAAAAAGTCCACAACATGCACTAATCGAGCTATATTTTAAAATATGAGTTTTAATGTGTGAAATCATTTTAAAATGAATAGATACATTTACATGTGTGTTGGAAAAGATTTAAAGTTTTCTATTGTTGCGAATGTTTTTATCATAATGCCAACATGACATTGATTTTAAAGACAACATATCAAAATTACAACTTGCACATTTATTTTACATTCACAGTAATTTCAATTTATATAGGTTTTTAGAGTTAAAAATAGTATTTTTTTTTTTTTTTTTTTTTTTTTTGTCATTGCAATTACATTAAAATGAATGAAAAGCAAATAATCACTGCATCACACACTGCTGGGTTAAAAATAGCCCAAGTTGGGTTAAAAAAAAAAAAAAAAAAAAAATGGACAAACCCAGCTATTTGCTTGTTTTGACCCAATCTGCTGGGTAGTTTTATTAAACTCAACTATTGTTTAAAAATTACTACATTGCTCACTTAAAATGAACCCCCCAAAAAAGAACTTGTATTAATATGTTTAATAAATTAACATTTATTGATACGTTTAATAAATAATACTTAACATTTAATAAATTGCTTATTAATGAATGTTCACATAATTATGTGTCTGATTTCCAACATATTTTGCGTTCATTTTAAGCCAGCCATATAGTCATTTTTAAACAATAGTTGAGTTCAATAAAACTACCCAGCAGGTTGGTCAAACATTTAACCCAACCGCTGGGTTTGTGCATATTTAACCCAACTTGGGTTGTTTTTAACCCAGTACTTTATAGTGCACAAAATCCCATTTTAATTTGACTTGAAAAATAAATAAATATATGTATATTTTATATAAATTATTTTTTTTATATAAATGTATTTATAGTGTGAACGAAGACCAACTACATGTCAGAATGCAAATAAATTCAAGAAAGACAACCAATCAAAATTCAGTATTCAAATAGGCTATTTTCGCAGTCGAATTTCAAATAAACAGTCAATGTAATTTCGAACTTAATCTTAAATGTCTTAAAAGGTATCTTTACAAAAAAAAAAAAAAAATGGAAAATAGATTGCACCCAAGACTATTATATGATATACAAAATAAACTTTTAATGTCTGCACATTGCACTGTACTAATTCTGTACAGCGGTTTTGAGTTGTACAATTAAATAAATATCTTTAAAAATACGCAATAGCACATATAAATCACTAATCAGTAGTTATAATTATTAATTTAACGAATTAATAATAAAGTAAAAATCTATTTATTTGTATCATTTTAATTTGCAGTCGAATTGGAACGTGAACAAGAAATAAATCCTGTACATTTCCCTTCACCACCGTCTCTGTTCTGAGGCTGCTGATGGGAAATTCAAAGAGAGAGAGAGAGAGAGAGAGAGAGAGAGAGGCGGCTGGGGGTGTTTTTTAAGTGGCCACACAGGGGGAGAAATCAAAAGAGATTACCAGCAGGTGGCGGCAGCATAACGTTTCAGCTGCCCCACCCCTTCTGCCTTCCAGACCGCTGAAAGCTCATGGCATTTTCAAATGATTTATCATATTTACCTATCGAAATTATTCACATTTCATTGTTTAACATCTCTGTAGCAAAATCGGAAATGGCCAGGGCTAATTTGTGCACTCACAGGAACAAATGCTGCAACATAATTTCACCCGCTGGGCCCAATCAGACAGTCCAGGGTTAAACAGACAACTCGGGTCATATATATATTTGATAGATAACATATCAAAATGTAGGCTTCATACACCTCCAGATATTTTAGAAGCACTTCATTCAGCAGCAGTCATTGTTTTGTGACCTCTGTGGTGACTTTCCCGTAGTGACGGCGGTCCTGATGCTGCGCGGAGGATGCATCTCATCTCCATCAGCCGGTCCAGCTCTCTGCGGGTCCAGGATGGCCAACCCGTAGCAGGTAAATGGTGTGGCATTTAAGACTTGATGTATGAGGGTAATTAACAAGACAGGGCAAGAGGGAACTTAGGTCACTGCATGTTTTAGAGAAAAAAGCATAAAGAATGGATGACATTGGGCCTGTTTTTGTTTCCCAGACTGCAGTCTTACAGTAGTACTACACATCACACACACACACACACACACACACAGAGAGAGACAGAGAGACGATTTCTGGATCTCTGCAAATCTTTATTTGACATATGTGCTGCTTATCAACACGTTTACAGACAACGCGGCAAATCACACGTCTATTTCAGTTTTGGTCCCTTGATTAGTTGCAGGAGATATTAAACATATGTTAACACTCTCCTCACCCTGACATGGTGTAACAACAGTAGAAGGTTGGGGTTAATTACGGAGGTATGGTGTAATAACGAGTTCAACCGTAGTTCTTTTGTTTCAGCACCTTCTGATGATGGATTGACAGGAAAGGTTGTCCTTATTCCTCCATTCTAATATTACAGTACATCTCCAGAGGTCAATTATCTCTAGACTAACTGTACATCTCATATGGAGCCCGGAGGTTGAAAGCTCGCCATATGTGGCCCGACAGTTAGGTTTTATGTCACAATATTTTCAGGATCGCAGATTTAAACAGATTGGAGCAAATGAAGGTGAGAGTGCAAATAATGCGGCGAGGACGTCACAAAAGAGCAGCTTATTGAAAATTAAGCAAAAGCCTAATTGTGTCGAAAGCCTGTTCGGTTGGACCGAGAGGACAGTGTGTCAAGGAGATTAAAAATGGAGAGTGGAGGAAAGAGTGGAAATGGGGGTGCCGAATGAAAGGAAATAACCCAAAATTTAATAATGTGCCGGACCACCTCTTGTGCGAGTACAAGCGTAGCATCTGTGTCAGATGTTGTTAATTAACGTCAGTATGTTCCTCACCCGCACTCGGCTTCCTGTCGTCCACACGGGGCAGAGCCCGGTGTCGTGGCGCACTCACACGAGGGGTGATGTGTGTGTGTGTGTGTGTGTGTGTGTGTTGGGGATAGGGGGGTGCTGCGGTAATCCCACTCATTATAATTCCAATCTGTGACTCGTCGAGGGACCGCTTCTGTTGGGGACCACCACAGCAACTTATCAATATGTATTTTCTCTCCGAACCCCTCCCTGCAAGGCCACGATGCGAATGCACGTGTGTGTTTTGCCGTTTGTGCAATTACAGCTCCAACCCATGGCCATCAGAAGGATGACACTAAGTGCAGAGAGTAAATTTAGGGTCAGTCTCTAGGAAGTGGCGGGAGTCTAAAGTGTATTTTCCTTTCCAGTATTTCTATCTTCACAGTTTCTGAATCTGTTAGGTAACACAACCTGATGCTGCACAATAAACAGACACCTGGCCAGTGCCAATATTGGCCAATAATATTATATATCGGTAACTAGGGGTGTAAGTTACAATATATTGCAATACAAAAATGCAACAATATCTATCGTGGATAGTGACAACGTGTATTGTGTATAGTTCACCCAAAATGAAAATTACGGCGTGAGAAAAAAATCAAGTTTACAGAGTTTTAGTCTTAGTAATACATTCAACTACTATATACATTGTGGAGTATAATGTATAATAATGCAGTTAAGTATATCTAGTCAGTGACAGTGCAAACATACTCATGTATTTTCAGCTTCAGAATCATGAATATTTTAATTCTGGTGTCACAATTGTTCTGTGCATTGGGTTACCAGCACTAAATCCAAGCCTATTTATTTCCACCCCCAATGTAATACCACATTTAAGCATTTTAAACAAAAGTACAATTTTTGTTAACCATTTACCATGTCAGTAATATGGTATCCTGAGTTCAGTGTCGTGATATATTTCAAATCGTGGCATGAGGGTATCGTTACACTCCTAACACTTTATAATAAGGTTTCATTAGTTTACAACTTTAGTTAGCATGGAATAAGAATGAACAATACTCAGCGTTTACTCATACATTATTACAATCTTACAATACAAGTTGTATTTTTTTTAACATTAGTCAATGCACTGTGAACTAACATGAACATTTCCATTAGTTAACATTAAAAAAGACGAATAAATACTGTAACAAATGTATTGCTCATTGTTAGTCAAGGTAAAGTTGTTGTAAAGTGTTACCTATCAAATAGCAACTCATTGTATATTAACTGACACTAGACTTAAACACTAAAAAATAATTGTTGGTTTAACTTAAAAAAGTAAGTTAACCGGTTGCCTTAAAAATTTTGAGTTCACTGAACTAAAAAAATTGAGTTGTTACAATGAAGGCGATTGATTTAATCGACAGAAACTCAAAATATTATGTTCTCTGAACCACATTAATTATCTAAGTTGATTTGACAAAAGATAAAATGTTGTGATAACAAATCATGAAAATACAGTCAAACCAAAATGTATTCAGACACCTTGAACATTTCATTCATTAATACAGTTTATTCACTATAGTTTAAAAAAATGGTAATAAAATATGACAATATCTCAGAGTTAAACTGTGTCAGAAAAAAAATGATCAGATAGTACTTAAGCAAAATATGGTCAGGTCAAAGTGTCTGAATAATTTTTGGTCCCAAATTTTACTGGTAGTCCACTGTATGAAGAATGTTTGGGTATAATATGTCACAGTTTATTTATTTATATTTTAAAGTGTTCCCACTTCTGTCAATCAGCCAATCAGGCAAATCGGTTAGTAATCTCTATTTTTCACTACGATAGACTGAATTTAATCCTTCACATATTTTTTTATTATTATTATATTCCATTATATTGTATCAGAGATTGAAAGCCTACACCATGACAGTTTGCCATTATTATTTTGCTTTAAAATGAGATGAGTACCATCACTTATTGCCATATTTATCATGTCACTCATCCGAAAGTACTGACACTTGTATCATTTTTGCTAATACTGATTGATAACTTCTCATGCTGAGCCAAAGACAGTCAGTTGTGAATTATTACTTCTGAACGAGTCAAACAGGTTTTGATGAAGCAAGAGTTTTCAGCTAACTCTAAAGCAACATAATTTATCCTGTCAGTCATCGTGATCAAATAAGAGACATCAGCCATGACAACACGCTCTTGATTGATCTATTTTAGAAGTTTATAAACCCTTATAATTCCCTCGCATTTTTTTTTTTTTTTTTGTCAGTCTCAATGATTAATCACTCAACAAACCCTCTCCTCTAAAAGTAAGATTACAGACCCAGTGACACAGTCAGGTGAAGAACTTTTCCTTATTTCGCACCAGACATCTTCAGCATTTACAACCATACTCGAAGTCACTACCGTGCACCTCAGCTGGCGGTTTACTCCTTAAGTGTTTCTGGGTACAAATCAGGAGCTGAAAGTCAGTAAATTATCTTTAATGCTGGCAAAAAAAGCAAGAAAAACGAATAGGCTATTTTCTAAATGATGTGGTGCGCAGTCCTGCGATCATCAGGATGTTGTAGTCGCCTCCCTGTTGATCTGATAATTTGCCGAGCCGTGCACCTGGTGAGTCTTATAGAACGGCAGACTCTGGAGGCAGCACTAAGCTATGTTATATGCATGAGACGGAACATCTAAAGACCTGCCGCTGACAGTGTTTGCATTAACATTCCATTTAGAGCGGAATAAAATCAGCGTGGAAATAGATCGAGGATGGTACAGGATCAAGATGGCTTCGCTGTACTGCCGGCCGTGGGCAGAGCGTGGTTTAATATGGATACACTCATGATGCGATGCTTTTCAATGGACTACTGTAGTTCCTCCTCAAGGGGCCTGTAACCCTCAGCCTGGGACTGATGATAAAAGCCGAATGGTTGTGGCTAGCAGATGGTGGATGGGTTCGAAACAGCAACGAGAGTGAAGGGCCCCCAAAGCACATAAACGCGCCTGCAAACTGGGCGCTTACAAGAGTTTTCCTTCTGTTTATCGCAGCTGCTTTTTTACCACGTGTCTGTCTTGTGTTGGTATATAGACATGACATTTTTCTGAGGTTTTGGTACAGCTCGCCAAATGGATGTCTGTCAAAGCGAGTCTGGAATGCGTTTTGGAGCCGCGCACCTCAGCACTAATTTTAGGGTTGGGGACCACAGAGTGCGAGCGTGCTGTTGCCATAGTGACGGGCGACTAACCGCGCAGTGCTCTCTGCACTGTCGGCCCCTCCCAATCATTAGCCAGACCGCCGCCGGTTCATACCATATATCTGTAATCCCCATCATGAGTGCCATCAACCTAATTGTACACTAAAAGTGATGCACTTATTTATGTCTAATTGCCGAGCTCGCCGCGCTTTCGCAATAATTAAAAGTTCAAGGTAAATGTATAATACTATTAATATCCTTTCCAGCCACATAATTTCAGCTCGTCAGCACACCTTCCCCTGGGAGAAATGTTGTTGTTTTTTTTTCCCTCCAAATTTACCACAATAAGACAATCATTTAACAGACAAGAGATGGCGTGAAGTTGATCAATCGTGGGCATTTTTCAGAATTGAAAATATGTTTTTGAGATTGAAAATAAACCCTACTAGGATGCAAGAAAACAGCTTCGAACTGAACAGATTCGTCCATTAGGAGCCAGTCATTTCATGAGCAGCCCTGGTGATATTAGCAGTCAGGCTGCAGATAACCGCCTGAGCACTGTCTTTGCTCCCCATCATTCTCCTTTTGTATTTTTAGACGCTCCTTTATGTGAGAACAATGGCTTCCATATCAAACATTTTAAATGATGCTTGAAATACCAGTCACTTGACTTTGATGTCACAGGCAATTAAATCCGACCTTCCCCTTCCCTGTTAATAACAGCAATCTCGCCCAGTCTAGTACCTAATTAATATGTGCTATTTGTCACTTTGCAGTGACACGTGTATTTCAAAAAGAGAGAGCCGTGGAAGGATAGTGCTGTTGGAAGGGACCTTCTCTGTTATTAGAAGAAAGATGTCACTCGTTCTTGTCTTTCTGTGTGATCTGCGCCGTCTTTCCTTCTGTCTTGCTCTGCCATTTTGTGGGAGAATGCCACAAGAAAATCGTGTGGGCACGGCTGTGTGACACATGATGTCTTCAGCCGCTTCTTCTGTCTGGTGTGTGCGCTACAGTGTTTATAAACACGTTTTTTAAAAATGGTATTTGTTCAATTAAATTTGATCTTTAAGTTATTAGTGGGTTGCAATTTATTTTTATTTTTTTTGTCCATAACAATAAAATATTAACGGAATATTCCTGGTTAAATCCTACTGTACGTCTGCCAAATAATTTCAACTGTACAATCCTGCGCTCACAATGGATGTCTTTGGGCCCTAAATTATCAGCTCAAAAAAGTTTAAAGATAATTTGTGATGTCATACTACTTGTAAAGAACTCAAGAAGGCCTTTCACACTTGAAATAGTTAAAGGCAGGGAAGGCAATTTTTTTCATAAACACCTTTTGTTATTCTGGTTGAAGCTCTTTTGACATCCTGATAGCAATCAATGATAGAAGTGGTCTAAATATATATATATATATATATATATATATATATATATATATATATATATATATATTTAAATGTATATATCATCCCTGGATCAAAAAATGTTCTCCAATCATTGCCAATCATTACACTCACCCCCTAAACCTTAAGTTTACAACTACAGCTCTTACTAGCTCGTCTCTGTTACATCTGCACGAAGGTATGGAAATACAAACGCTGACAGACAGGTAAGACATTGTATCATTGCATTCGGTCCGCGAATATGCAAATACGAACGTTAACCCAGGGTTTAGGAATATATGATGTGAAACGTTCTCAGTAATTTAACACCATTTCTCATGATGTGTGCGTTCATGTGTTTTGGATGAGGTGTGGCTTTGGAGAGCACTCTGAAGGGAGGGTGGGATCTAATGCTTTCAAAGCTAGCTTGCTATTGCTAGCTGCTCTGAAATTGTGTACCCTACCTTTAACCCTGCGTCATTCTAAACTCCGGGTAAATGGAATCTTGGGTTATCTTGCTTCACATTGCTCATAATTTACCCAGGAATAACAAATAATCCTGGGTATATAAGATGACTATATATCACACTATATATTTATAAACCCTGGGTTAACATTCTTATTTTGCATATTCAGGGACTGAATGCAATGATTCAATGTCTTACCTGTCTGTCAGTGTTTGTATTCCCATACCTCCTTGCTCCCTGCTTACACAGATGTAACGGAGGCAAGCTAGTAAGAGCTGTAGGTGTAAACCTCACATCCCTGACCTCAAGAGGTGAGTGAGTGACTGACGCTGGATGCTGTGGTCCTTAGTGTTCTTGTTAGTGCACCTGCCACCCATGCCAGAGACACCGGTTCGAGTCCCGCTCGGAGCGGGTCGAGTAGGACCAATTACATTTGGTGCCGTGACCCGGATAGGGAATAAGGTTTAGGGGGGTGAGTGTAATGGAGGCAAGCTAGTAAGAGTTGTGCATGTAAACCTCACTCCCCTGACCTCAAAAGGCTGCGTTCTGTAGCGTCCCTGGGTTAATGTTCTTATTTGCATATTTGCGGTGGCAATGTCACTGATTGGGCGAATGCAGCACACAACCTGTTTACATAACAGTTCTAGCATTGCATCCTTATTTTATATATTGCAGATTGTACTATCAAGTTTTTCCTGAATGGATTTTCTGACTATAAAGGTAAGAATGAAATAGTCTATTCTTCACTACAGTTGATTTGTTTTCGGTCACCATTTGACATGTTTTATCACAAAAGCTGAAATGAAAATACAATGTGCTGTGTTTCTGTGAATGTCCAAAGTTGTGAATACGAGGCACGTGATTGGCTCTCTGTTGCTAAGCATCTAGCTGTAACATTTACTGCATAGTTTCATACTGTACAAGCTTGGCACCGCAATGCTGGGTTAATACCACAAAAGCGGTGCTAACCCTGCTCCGGAGCAGAATTTAATAACCCCGGGTAAAAAGCGATGCTAACTCAGCTTCGAAATTACAAGTGTGAAACGTACCTTTACCCAGGGTTTAGAACGTCGATAATCCATCAATAACCATTGTGAAAAGTCCTAAGAATTTCTTGTAATAAATTAATTTCATTTAATAATTTAGTGTCAAATAGTTTCGAAAACATGTGGCAATGTTTAGAAATGTATTCTTTGTATGTTGGTTTCATATGCTTTAGAAAAGTTTTAAGAAATGTTTAAATATACTCTAAAATGTCAGGTAGTGTAAAAATTAACATGTTTTCCACACACCTTGAATATATGAGTGTACATTAATCATTAAAAAAAAAATAAATAAATAAAATAAAATCATGGTTAAAAAAACCATTTTTTTTATGACTTTACAAATTTTCGAGGGGGTTACACCACATGACATTTTATGAACTACCTGAATTCATGAACCCCAAATCAACTGATGTTTTAAAGACATTGATGCACAGTCATGAGGCTCTCTGATATAATTTCATTCTTTTTTTTTTTTTCCCTGCATGTTGGTCACAACACACAATTTTTAATTAGTGGACAAATGCTTTTAAAATATTAGGCGCATTCAGTTTTTCTTTTAACTTTATTGTGTACTTTAAGTACCATTGCCACAATAGCGTTAGACACTGCACTGCCATCTATCGACGTGGGTCAGCATGGTCGTCTCTGAGTTAAATTACACTGATACTACTCGGTTTTAGAGCTCAACATAATAATTAGAAGTCACTTACCTGTCCAACTGACTGATTCTCCCGTTGTCTCCTACGGCCAGATTGTCCTACCAGGGCTTACTGGGCATGTGCACATCAATATTGTGTCACTTTTGTCACGCTCAACAACAATGAATTACTTTATTTGCATTATTGTAAGGATAGGTTTAAGGTTGGGGTAGGTGTAGACATTAATAAAACACAATCTAATAAGTAGCAAATTTAATTGAATGTTATTTTATGGCGAGATTTTGTGTCATAACCATAAAGCACGACAATAAGTGTTTCGCTGTCTAATTTTCGCACTTCTCGTCACTAAACAACACTGTGCTACTAGCGTATCGACAGATGCGTCAGTAAAAAGTGATTTCTCTCCAACTTTTAGTGAAACACAGCGGATCACGGCATTTCAAAATGGTGAAACATCAAACTACTAAAGCATACTTTTAATAAACTGTAGAGCAGTTTTATTGAAAAATCTTGTCAATATATATATATATATATATATATATATATATATATTTTTTTTTTTTTTTTTTTTTAATAAGGCTTTCTATATTATAATATTAGGAGGACCATCTTGTATCACCCCACGTCATTTAAACGTATGAATTGCATTTTTTTCCCCAGTTACATTAATGGAACAAAAAGTCTTAATTAGTAAAAACAAATATTGCCTCAAATATTTACAAAACACATGACCATGCCAAAAATGGATGTGTTTTAACGTAGCCAAATTGGGATATGATCTAAAATATAAACCTAAACCTGATATTCATTTGAAATATCCTTCCTTGGAGAATGATCTTTCCTGCCTTTGATCATAACAGACATGAATTCAGAGGTCCAAGGCAAAGGATTTGTGTAAATTAAGTTGATATAAGCCCTTAGATGTATGGACAATTAGCATAATCCACCCATGTGACAAGGTCTATCACGATTGAGGGAAGTCAGACGCAGTAATGTGAAAAGCACGAGTGACATTCATTGGACTGTCTCTTTAATTAGAGCCATGTCGCGTGTGCGCGAGCGCCTATGTGTGCGTGTGTTGACAATGGCAATTTCAGCAGCGACGCAGCAGGTGGTAGAGCAACATTGTGGACAAAATCAGTGATACTCCGTCTCTGAGATGTGACCAATAGACTCCCTCAAGTCCTCGCTTGAGTGGATCAAAAAAAGAGACATTATAGTTGGACACAGGGCTTTGAGATGATCAGTTTGAGGCAACAGTAGAATTTCAATGAGCAACACTTGTACTGCTTCCATACCAGATGTCATTGTGGTCACGGTCAAGAGAGTGTCTCATCTGTTCTAGCCTTTTCCCACTCACTTTTTCTCGCTATTTCTATCTCTTTTTGTCTCTTTCTTTCTTTGCACAACCCCGCTCACACATGCGACTCGCCCCATGCCGCTTTCCGCCAGAAACGGGCTGCAAAATGCTGCCAGACTCTCACATCTGTGCTGCAAATGAATAGTTTCCCTGAGCACTGTGACTCAAGGATTCACTTGTAAAGAATGCTGTTTTTATTGGATGAACCGACTAATGTACCATGCAGTGTAGTAGCACTAGCATTTTATGCCACATTGGTAGAGCCAATTAATTTGCATAATTTGGTGTGCGGTTGCCATGACTCTAAGGAAGTCACGTCTGCTTCACGTGTTCTGATCGATTCATCATTCCCCGCCATTCAATTAATTACATTTATGACAAACTGAAGCCTCTGCCCACCCGTAGGCCTCTGCGGTCGTCCTGTGATATTGTGTCTTCGCCAGAGCCCTCTGATTTACGGAGCACCTTCGCATGGCTCCACGCCTTAGGCTGAATAAAATTAATATTTTGTTTCCCATCTGGAGGACTCGGTAAAATTAATGAGGGAAGGAGGCCCGTAGCTAGAGCAGGACCAGGGATCAGTCTATCCGTGTGTTTGCTGCAGGATGTGCGTCTGTCTACATGCTTGTCTGTGTATGAGCGTTTTGCTCAGTGGATAACTTGACTTGACTTTTGTAGACCATCAGTTGTTGACTCTGTTTAAGCGTGCACACATAATTATTAAAGTAGAAAATGGAGATAACCTGTTTCGTAGATAACCTAACATCTGTAGTTTACAGCTACCATGAACACTGAGATTGGCACAATCTATGGTACAGTGACACTAGGGCCACTTCATGCTCTTGTTTGCACCCTTGGCTATTGCTAAAAGAAAACATTCAAAAATAAAATGGCGGTTCAGGATCCAGATTTCACTTTGGACATCATGTGGTAACCAAAAACCATAAAAAAATTAAGCACTGAGATATTTTAAAGGACTAGTTCACTTCAGAATTAAAATTTCCTGATAATTTACTCACCCCCATGTCATCCAAGATGTTTATGTCTTTCTTTTTTTCAGTTGAAAAGAAATTAAGGTTTTTGAGGAAAACATTCCAGGATTTTTCTCCATATAGTGGACTTCACTGGGGTTCAACGGGTCCAAATGTCAGTTTCAGTGCAGCTTCAAAGAGCTCTACACGATCCCAGACGAGGAATAAGGGTCTTATCTAGTTATTTTCTAAAATAAATAAAAATGTATATACTTTTACGTCACGCGTGACCTTTCCGACGTGATAACATAATGCGTGGCCCATCGCAGAGATGAGCATTTGTGCTTAAAAAGTATATATATATTTTTTTTAGAAAATGACGCTAGATAAGACGCTTATTCCCTGTCTGGGATCATGTAGAGCCCTTTGAAGCTGCACTGAAACTGCAACCTGTTGAAGTCCACTATATGGAGAAAAATCCTGGAATGAACCATAATTTCTTTTCGACTGAAGAAAGAAAGACATAAACATCTTGGATGACATGGGGGTGAGTAAAATATCAGGAAATTTGAATTCTGAAGTGAACTAATCCTTTAATTGGTTTGTTACCTAAATGTCCCTCAAATTCCAATGGTTTCTTGCTCTTGGCAGTCATTAACTTACACACAGAGTGGTACAGGTATGGTAAACATAACTTGACGATACTTTGACGTTTTGTTCTACAACGTAAACTGCACACACTCACACCCCAAGCTGTCTTATCTATTTGCTTTTTAAAAACGTATGCTTTCAAAAATGAACATAACTGCTTCAAAATTCACTATGGGTGTGTGTAATTTGTGTTGTACAACAAAACATCAAGGTATATTCAAGTTATGTTTGCCACAGGCTTTATTTTACACAGAAATCGGGAAAAAAACCCATTATAAAACCCCATAGGAAAGTCTCGAAGGAGCCAGTGGTGAATTAATCTTCCGGGTTCTACACTCTAAAAAATAGTTTGCATCAAGTTATGACAACTTTGAGTGAATTTACGTTTAACCAACAAGCTACATTGAGTTAGAGGAACTTAATCATTTGTAGCATAAACACAAATTTTTAAGTTGATTACTCAAAAAAATTAAGTCGCTCCAACTACCAGAAACCTGGAACCAATTAGTTCCAGTAATCAGTTCAAATCAACAGCTATCATAGCACATGCTAGCATAACATATTTAACGTGTATTTAATGAACAAGTAAGATATTATTCGTCACTGGCGTTAGCGCAGTCATTGCTTATGCAGTCAATGTAGTGTTTACCTTCATCTATCTACTCTTCAGCACAATGATAACCACAAAAACTTCAACATTACAGAAACTCTTTTAAATGTCAAACATAACAGCGTTAAACACTAACAGGTCTTTCCCATCACTAAAAACAAATAAATTAACACTTAATTTCAACATTTATTCTCATGCTGGAACTAGAAATCCACTGCCTTATCAAGAAAATTTCATTAATTTACTACAACCTAATTTTTTTAAAAAGCCAATTAATGCAGAAATTTGAGTTTAAATTAGAGATTATATGAAGTTGATCAACATCATTATGTCAACAGAACTCTACAAATAGTGTTTGCAACTTAAAAGGTTTAATTAAACCAATAAATTATAATTTTTTAACTTGCAACCATGCATTTATTTAAGTTGTGGTAACAGGTCCCCTGAATTACTTTTTACAGCGTCATACCTGCACTACTCTATTGTGGTCGTGGCAAATCTGTATTTAATGTAGTCTGGGTCACATTTTCTTCTACCTTGTGTAGTTTTTTTTAATGGACTTAAGGACTTGTCACAACCTGTCTATGTTGGAATCTGCCTAATGTAACTAGCATTTACCAAGTTAAAGAAGAGTTTGTGCCAAAATACAGTGGAGTTTGACATTAACAACAATGGTTTATTGGACTTACCATTTTTTTCCCCCTGCTTTATGTGACATTATCAGTCACTAATTTCAAGTATATAGATTTTAATTTCACAGAAAAAAAGTTCCCATTCTTAAATTTGATTGGATGACAGTTGTTGCAAAATAGTAGATATACGCACACCTGTGACCATAGACTTTTTTTTTTTTTTTTTCTACATTAACATGCTAAGTCTACATATGCACAGTATTATCTATAATTAAGATTCTAAATTAACATTAACTGCATGTCTTGGTGGAGAAATTGCTTATAATAATGATCATAATAATAAATTAAATTAATAATTAAAAAAAAAAAAATCTTGTATCATATTGCTGTTGCAGTTATTAGGGTTGCTGTCCAACACCCATTAACTGTAGTAAAATCACAGAAACACATGGCCTCTTGTGGCTTTATTGCAGTTGGTGATCAACGTCATGTATTGATTTGTGCTTTTGTGTTTGACCGGGCCTCTGCGTGAAACAGCATGTTAAAAAGCTCTCTATATGCTAAACTCTTCTGTAAATCAGCATCTGTAATGTTTTTGACACTTTGTATTGACCTCATTTACCCATCACGTCAGTCATAATAATTAGCCTTAAATGTTGATAAATGATGACAAATTCCCCTCAGTGACATCAATGAATATTAATGAAAAGGTGTTAGGTCTTCGTTTCAACCGCAAACGTTTCTTTGTCAACACATTATATTGTGGCTCTGTGAGATTATCATGAAAGCACTTTTAGTATGGCCAGCCCTATTTAAATATGGCCTACATTATTTACAAGTTAAAACTTTTGTTTTAACATGCAGTCAAAAGCATCGTCATCTATATGCATTTGGATTTGGGAAAAAAAAAAGTCTACAAAATGTCACTGAAGAGTCATTCCACAACCAGGGAAATGACTCTCAATGCACATTTGTGCAATGGTGGAAAAGAATACATTACATCAGATCATTTGATTTTATTTATCCATTTGTGGCCCCGACACAACTTAATGTTGCATTTGTGTCACTCATTTAATGAGTGAGAGGAGATGAGAAAGAGGGACAGAGCGGGAAAAATGATGAGATGGATATAGAGAGAGCAGCTGTAGGGGAGATGAGACCTTCCCACAGAGCCATCCCTGTCCAATCAAACGGACACACACATACACACACACACTGGATGCTGTCCCTCTCAAATGGTCCCCTCTTTTTCCACTCTCACACACACACAGTATATGAAGGTGGTGGTCGTCGCTTTGAAGTATCACTTCAATTACGGGGTTTAACCCCACAGGTCAGCCCTTGATTATTTACACAAAGCCGGTGTAATTCTGTTGGAAAGCGTCGCTTTCAGGGCCATTACAAAGCAAGACCAAGCGCTGGTGGAATAAGTGTCACGTCTTTCCCCTTCTGCTTTTGACCTGTGTGTGATAGGGTTAGACTGCGTCTGAAAAGCCGCGTTCCTTCCACCTGCCACAGCACACACACCAATTACACCCATAACATCTATACTTTAACAAAATAAACCTTGCAGAATTGTTTTTGACTGGTGTATAAGGTCTGAAACATACTCTACACTAGTACGTGAATTAAACTGACATGCTTTGCAAGCTTGATTTCACACGTTATTGCATTCTGAAATGTGCCAGGACAATTTGTAATTCAATGCAAGATGCATTCTCAGTGTAGCCACAAGGGGCGCTATAGCGAGCATTATGGTTCACTTCTAAGTCAGTTAAACATTATATAGCTAGCTACTTGAAATGGGCCATTACTTGCAGATAATATAATATATTAAAGATAATACATTTTAAATGTACAGAACTGCAGCTTCATCACTGCAAATGTATAATTACAAATATATTTACATACATGACATACAAAGTTCAATAGAAATGACATTAAAGTGTATTTTATTTTACCAGAAATGCTTGGCAGCACATTTCAACAGTATTTCAAAGACATGAGAAGTCATTTTGATATTACTTAATAAACTTGATAAACATGTTCTTAAGTCCTACTTTACTGTAAGTGGGTCAAAAAAGCATTTTTATTGCATTTTATATACATGTAAACTACATTTTTATTTAATTGCAGTTAACAAGTAATTAAGTGTCTGAAAACATTACATTCAGTTCGCACTTAAGCATACTCTTTAAAGTACTCTTTTTAAAGCTAGCTACATGAATTCTTGGCATTAAAGGCACAATATGTAATTTTCACCACTAGAGGTCGCTTATTCAAACAAAGGCGTAGCTTGATGATGCCTTGATTTTGCGGAATCATGGGAGGTGTTGTCTTCACGTCTAAGAATCCGATGGGACTTGGGCAGAAATCATATTCATGGATGAGCTAATGTATTAAAGATTTATTAACATTACTGTAGTATGAAGCAGGGTGTGGCTGAAAGCTGTTGGAGTGGAATGAAGCCACTGGAGCAATTGCTAATGACAGACGAGCGTGACACACGGGTCGAGAGCAACAGAACTTTTATTATGCCGCAGACGAGCGCTTCCGTGGGGTAACACAGCGCTGTTTATCATATTAGATACTATAAGACACTTGTTGCACACTGCAGTAAGCTAGATCGATATTAGGCATGGAAAAACGCGGTGCTCGCGGTAAATCAAGAAAACGAGATTTAAACATTAAGACTTACTGTGTTGAGCTACATAGCAATGATTAGTTTTCTGTCGATGAATGTATTTAAACAGTTGCTCACCTGTCTAATAAAACCTAAAGCATCTTTGGGTATGATGTCATTGATAGGCGATGGTCTAAAACTGCTTATTTTTCTGGATTTAAACATTCTTGGAAACATTTGGGATGATGTAAGTATACAAGTCAACAAAATATATAACATTGTTCTAGTGGTTTATGGATATTTTAATCCAAAAATCTTTCATGTTGTGCCTTTTAAACAATTTGAAGAGAATCATGCTAAGTTAGATAAAGCTAAGTTAATCTATCAACATGTTTATAGCTAGCTTGATCTCTTAGCATTAGTGTAAACTATTGTTTCTTACAGTAAGTTTTCTCTTTCAAGTCAACTTCTGTCATGGTGGAGAAACAGGTTGAAGAGAATTATGCTAAGTTAGATAAAGCTAAGCTAAGTTCATTTAAACCTGTTGACTTGTTTATAGCTAGCTAAATCGTACTGTTTGCAGTTTGAAGACTTATATAAAGTTAGACAGAGGCTCTCTTGAATCCAAAATCGACTACTCTCTTGAGTACGTACTTATTTTGTATAAGTAATTACTTCACAACCGCTAAAACAGTATGTTCTATATAGTATGAATTTGTGTAAGGCAAGGCAAGGATCTTACCGGAAATATGAATACTGTAAATTCGGACATACCTATTTTGTCACATAACCTACTGTTTTTCGCTCTCTATATAGTAAGGAAGTGTGTGATTTCGGATGCAGCCAATCTGTCAGCATGTCTACAGCTAGCTACTTGAATAATAACATCTGGTTTAATGGCACAGACATTTGAAGGAAATTGTGTCGCCCTTTTGAGTCCTGGAGTTTGTCAGCGCCGCAGTACGATACAGTGAGTTTGTGCACTGACCAAGTATTTGCATTTGCGTACTCACTAAACATATGTTTCTAGCTTAATCCATATTCAGCACGGTTTTTATCAGCACTCTTTAAAATTGATCTAGTGCATTTGTATTGAATAATGGACCAGGCTGGTGTGTACTTACCCTCAGTATGATTTCCGAACATCTCCTCACAGCTGGGGGCAACCTATTCCCCACTCTTTTTTTTTTTTTTTTTTCATGGGGACGAGAGAGTGTGTGTGTGTATATGTGTTTGTGTGTGTGTGTGTTAATGGCCTCCTACAATACATAAAAAAAAGGAAACAAACGACTTTCTCAGTTAGTTTATTCTGTGTTAGCTCACCCGCATCAATTCAAGATGCGAGTCAAACAAATGGACACCGTCACCAAGCAGAGGGTCCGTCTTGCTTCCTCATCTCTCCTTCTTTTTCTCTTTATCTGCCTCTCTCTTCATCTATTCCTCTCTTTCACTCCCTCTTGCATGCTTTCATGGCCATGGAAGTTGTAAGTGGCAGCTCAGGTGGAAAAATGTTTTTGGAGTAAAAAATGTATTCAATAAATAGCGGGAGCAGCATGGGGTCGACCCAAGTGTGCATGAAACGGCAGTTTGGAGATTGGAATAATGGAACGGGAAGGGTGATGGAGCATGAGTGTACATTAAACAGTGGAGCTCCAGACCCGTGACAGCCAGGCATCCGCTGGGAATACAGCCACTAACTATCCTCATATTCTTTCAATTTCAAATAACGGCCTCCACTTTCATCAGGGTGCTTTTTTTCTCTCCCCTTGCCCTCATCTCTTTCACTTTGTTCAATTGTATTGGTGTGAATATTGAGAGAAACCTCGTTGTCATCATGGAATCGGAATGGCTCCGTGCTGCTCTGGGTTATTCATGTTTCATGACCCCTGTTACAGTGTTGCGATGCGTTCAGTGTTCTTCGCTATTGTGGAAAAAAAAAACACAGTTGTGAAGTCATTAAGACTGCGAGTGCGAACAGCGCGTCGCAACAAAACAAGATCGCACGCATTAAAATCAGCAAAGCTCTCTACACTACAAGCGCTCTTTACGATGTGACGTAGGATGCTATTTTCCTTCTTTCTTTCTTTTTTTTTTTTTTTTCTATTTAACACCACAAATAGATGAAGTAAAACCTCTGGAATACCAATTTAAATCATCTTTTCCTTCTATTCTTTCCTTATTTATCCACAGTTGGGGCTAACATTACATGTGAAATTGTTTCAGTATTCTAAGAATCTGTGCAATTTTTATATAAAAAAAATAAAGCAGGATACAAAGGTACTCTGATTAGTCCTTTACTGGATAATATACAACTTTTCAAAATAACAGCAACTCAGTCTGGTTAGACTGAAACAATAAAAAAACTGGCTATACATGAGTTTGATGCGGCACAGCTCCTATTGTTGTTGTTTTGCACAGCTACTCCAGCCACCTACCTCATTTTTAATATTATCTGCCTGAAATAAAATATATTTTATTTACAGACATCACGTATCAACTGATAGATATATTTAACCCTAGGCTATATAACCCCCCAAATAGCTACACATGTACATAAAGAGGGTCAAAATGGCCCTGTACTGGATTTGGTACTTTTCTTCAAATATGAAATTACATGAAAATATATAAACATTTCATATATAAATATATAAACTAAAATTAAGGAAATAAATATTATAAAACTTAGGGTTAGGGTGAGTCAAAATCCCATAGGAAGTCCATAGAGGTCATTTTTAACCCCCTTGGAGTAGTGATACAAAAATGCATTTTTTTCTAAAACTATGACCTACAAATATGCAAATGATATTCTTAGGGCTCACATCACATGTTTCCTGATGAATACCTGAAATATCAAGAAATTAATTGATTTCATTGATAAAATAAATCCTTTTCTAAGGTTAAATAACTTTTGACCATTACAGGGTCTGATTCTAAGAGTGCGCACATCAGCTCCTTCCTCTGGTGTGTGTGTGTGTGTATGAATTAAAGAAACATTGTGCCACACATCTCTCAATGGTTGCGACACACACACAAAAGCCACATGTTCATTTAACACCTTCAAACAGAACAAATCTGCTGTCTGACCCCCTCTCACGTTCTGAATGTTTATGCATAATTGAAAATCATTATGTAAAACATTTAGCATTTTCTAGAGCACCCTTTGTATGTCTCGGGGAAGAAACACTTAGAAAGGCATGAGTCCTTCATTTAATCTGTGGTCTGTGGTCCTCACACTCTGTAATCTGAGTGACACAATAAAGGACATTTAGCCCTTACAAAGGCCTACCAGTCAGAGCGCCTGCCCTGCCTCCTTATCTCTCAAGTGCAGCCATTACCACGGCCTCTTCTTATTGGACGCGAGGCGTCGTTTCAAGAGCATAAGTGTGGGATCGTCAGGCATAAAATTCTGCCTTTCCACCTTGCGAATGTCCTATTTGCCTTGGAGGGTCAGGAGATGTCACCACCAACCCCCTTTCCTTTGCTTCAAGAGGCAACTTACCTTTAGGATGAACGTTTTGCATTTGCACATTTGGTAGATGTATATATCCAAAGCGACTCACATAGCATTCAAGCTATAGGGTACAATGGCGTGATGTGATTCTCATCAAGCGGTTATCCCATTTGATTGGAATACGTGGGAAATGGATCAAGTCTTATCTTATTATTGATAAAGCATTCTCAGTGAAGTATGGTAACTTTGTCTCAACAGTCGTGCCTGTCACTTGTGAGGTTCCTAAGGGTTCTGTTATTGGCCCTATCTTATTTTCCTTGTATGTGTTGACCCTGGGTTCATTTAAAAAAATAGCATGTCTTACCATTTGTATGCTGACGATACACAAATTGATCTCCCTTTGAAATCAGGGGAGAATTCTGGTTCATGTCTGGAGGAAGTTAAGAGCTGGATGACTCATAATTTGGTTTAGTTAGACCAAAGTAAAACTGAGACTATGCTTTTTGGCCCTGCCAGAGGTTGCTTAGATATTGGCACTTTTTTAGGCACATGGTCAGACTATTGCCATGACCATGTAAAACATCTAGGTGTTGTGTTTGACTCAGAGCTGAAATTTGTTAAGCAGATTAATGCCCTGGTTAAAAGTTGCTTCTTCCAGATCTAGTCTATTGCTCAATTAAAGCCTATTCTGTTGAGAGAGAAGGTTATTAATGCATTTGTTCTGTCTCGCCTTGACTATTGCAATGTTTTGTATGTGGGGTCCTGTCAGACCACTATATCACATTTGCAATTAGTTCAGAGTGCGGCGGCTCGGCTGCTGGTGGGTGCTAAGAAAAGTCATCATACTGTATCTCTCCTTTTTGGGCTTCTCTAAGATGGCTACCAGTTGACTTCAGGATAAAATATAAAATTCTGCTGTATGTTTTTAAAGCAGTGCATGGGATGGATCGCATATTTCAATGTTTTTAAAGCTGGTGTCAAAAATTACGGTAACACTTTAGTATAATGAACATGTATTCACTATTAACTACGACTTAATAAACTCCAAATTTACTGCTTATTAATAGTTAGTAAGGTAGTTGTTAGGTTTAGGTATTGGGTAGGATTAGGAATGTAGAATAAGGTCATGCAGAATAAGGCATTAATATGTGCTTATTAATTACTAATAAACAGCCAATATTCCAGTGCTAATGCATGCTAATAAGCAACTAGTTAAAAGACCCTAAAATGAAGTGTTACCAAAATTACTTCTTGCCATTAGCCTTTGAGAGGTTGGGCTAGTATTCTGTGTATTAGTAGGTTGAAAATGGCTGAAAATGGCTGCATTAAAGGTCTGGAAAAGCATTTCAAAGTGTGAAACCAAGAGTCTGGTGATGTCTATGGGTCACAGACTCGCTCCTGTGATTGCTTGCAAGGGATTTACAATTAAATATGAGCTGTTACACATTTACATTTACTTTAAGTTAAACTTTCCAAATACTTATGCTCACATTAGGCAGAGAGATGAAACTCTAAAAGTGCTGTACTACTTAGTTTGTAAAACATTTTGTGTTGAAACAGTCAATAGTCGGGCTTTATAGCCACTCACGAAGGTGCAGATAGAAAATCATCAAACTGGAAGCTACACCATCATCTTCGGAAGAAGGAAGGATGCCAACGAAATGTCTTGACAGAGCAATTTTGTCTTTACTGTCCCAATACTAATGGAGGGCACTGTATATATTAAATCAAATTAGTACAGAATCAACTTTACACCACTGTTCCCCAAGATTGTGCCTAGAATCAGACAGATTTTTTGCATGAATTGTGAAATGCAGGAGTTTAGGAGTGTGCTGTGCAAGTTTTGTGCCATCTGTTTGTCTAGAGGAGAATAAAATCGAATGCATCTTTTAGCCATGTTTTAGCCTACATTAGAAGTTCATGTTCATTCCAGAAGGAGAAGTTGTGGAATGAGTTAGAGAGTCGAACTTGTAACCCGAAGGTTGTGGGTTTGATTCTCAGTAGCGGCAGGAAACACCTGAGGTGCCCTTCAGCAAGGCATCTAACCCCCAATCACTCCCCAGGCGCCATAGTGAATGGCTGCCCACTGCTCCGGGTATGTGTGTCCACGGTTTGCAGTGTGTGTCTGTTTACTTCTCACTAGTCCTAATGTGTGTGCACTAAGTTGGTTGGGGTAAACACAGACAAATTCTGAGTATGGGTTACCATACTTGGCCTTCACGTCACTTTTTCACTTCATGCATTCCCTGGGAATCAAACCCAATCTACTGTTTGAGCTACAGGAACTTCCCTCTATGCCACATTTCAGGGTAGTAAAGCAAATAAAATGCTGAGTAAAAAGAGAAAGACACAATAGTTACATGATGAATGGGGCCTTCTTGCTCAGAGAAACACAGCAAAGCTATTCAATTTGCCGCATCTGCACCGTTTCAATAATTCATGGCGTTTGGTGGCATTTTAATGTTTTATAAGTAAATTGTGTACTCTTATGGAACATGGAATGGCATTTCATTTGCAGCTGTTGGGTGTTCACTTTATCTTTCATAAACAAGCTAAACACGGATGCTGCCGTAATGTGTTTTTGAACAGCCTGTTAACCCTTCGTTGTGCCTGCCTGCATCAGTCGCCTCGGTGTGTTGTTTCACAAGGGAAGCGGTTCAAAACCATTTGCGTTCGCATCCTTGGTCAGTCTCCACAGATCTTTTGGCATTATTGTGGTGTTGACGTCATTTTTGACACGAGGCCACATTGTGAGCAACTCCATATGAATGCTACAATTAGCCACTACCCTGCATGGTTTTAATAACTTATCATTTTGGACGTGGCTAAAGACTATAAAAAAGCTACCAAGGGCACAACGTCTGCATCTCCGTCTTTGCGTTCCACAATTCCATCATCTGTGTTTGCGTTCAGCTCGGTGACTGATTATCATTACCTTTTCTTGCAAATATCTGGCTCATTATGACTAGCTAGCTGCCAACGCGAGCGCACCAAGCACATCTCTCTGGGAGAGGAGGAGAGATAGGCTCAGCCTAGCCTCCTGCATTTGGCTATTAAACACAATGAATGTGCTGCTTTGTTATTAACATCTGTTCATCAGGAATGGAGGCTGGATAATCACCCCTCACACCTTCTGTTTCTACACTCCAACTCCGGCAATCACGACCATCATTTGGCAGCTGGTTGAAGCCACTAATGTCTCTCTTTTCCCTACATTCTCTCATTTCTCTCCCTCTTTTGCTAATTTCCTAGAGCTTGTTTTCCCCCTTCCTAACCCTTTTATCCTGAATTTCTGTTCTCACTGAGAGTGTTTACATTCAAAGATTTTCATCAATCCGAATTCACTTCAATCTGATTACAGATTCTTAACGTATTATTGACTTGTATGCTGATATCTCATCTGATTTTGCTCCAGGAGCAAGGATGTTTCAATACATGGAGAAAGCTTCTCATACTGCTAGTTTTACTTGCAAAAGAGAAAATTATTTAAAACAGCCCAAAATTGTATATAGTATATTAGGCTAATCCAGAAATGTCTAAAGGTGTGATGTACATACAGCTTATAGCCAATAGGATTCAAAGGTTGACATGACAATTATTTTCTATTTAACAGATATTTTGAGAAATTTCAGACTAACCTTCTTCTTCCGCTCAGGAAGTCTATGGCAGCCCATATAACCGCTTGCGGGAAAGTTATGACTGTCACCATAGCAAATTTAGAGTCTCTAACTCAATCCCAGTAGCGCCACCAATAGTCCAAACTTGCACTTATATTTATGCTAATAACTTTTGAACCGTAAGGGCTGGAAACAAAATTCTTTTTTTCTGATTCCTTGGCTCAAGACTAACCAATTGCACGTCTGTATTTTCCATCATGAAAATGCCGTTTTGAATTTTCCGAAAAATCTACGTTTTTGAACTTCTCCTAGGCTGTTGCTTCGATTTTCACTAAATTTGAACAGAAAATAGACATAAGGCTATATCTCCTCAACATTTATTGTATTAAGACCAAACTTGCCGCAGCACCACCTACTGGTCCGGCTATTTTTGCTCATAACTTATGAATGGGTGGTCCAAAAATCATAAAAGTGGTCTCGTTAGATTCAGAGCGTCATTCCAAGTCGATTTATTTCCAATTTTCCCATATCGGCCATTTTGGGCATTGGCCATTTGGAATTTTGTAGTGAAATGCTCTTTTACGAACGCATGAACATATCATTATGAAACTCGGTATGGGTCGGTATGGGTCATTGGCACGATCTGAGTATCTAAGGAATCTGAGTAGTTTTGGATGAGCGCCAACTAGTGGTGATTTACATGCTTAAAACTTTGGATGCTTATAACTTTCCTTGCCGAGTCCATCGTTACCAAACATGCTAGATTTTGCCTTATCATTAGTGCAAATCGAAAATCGTCAGTGGTAAAAATCGAAAACATAGGTCGTTGATTAAGCACTAATAGACAAATGTCAAATTTCTGATAGTGAGTTGTAAAAAAAAACAAAAAATAAAAACAATCAAAGTCAGGTAATTTTTTATGTGTTCATACATATAAATATCTATAACTCCTAAATGAAATGAGATATTTTCACCAAATTTGACACTTATGTATGGGGCACTCTGAGAACACACAAAAAAAGCCTCTCAATGGTGCTATAATTGAACAAAACATGAAATTGGCTCTAACTACAGTACTGTTGGTCTGATTGACTTTTTAATTTTGTCTCAGTTGCTGTCATAGTCCATTAAGACATTGTTGGTCTGTTGCTAGCTTCCTTGTTTGCTTCTATTGTGATTGGCCCCTTAATTGCCGCTTGCAGCTATATTTATTATTGTTATTATTATTATCATTATTTTTATTTTTAGATTAAGCTTTTCATTCTGATCAGTTGGATTTTTGCACAGATCTCTGTTATGATGAAAACAAGCCATTGGCCTTCTCCGTTCTGTAGTCCTTGACTGCCAAATGTTGCCGCACTGAACTGAACAACAAACCTATTTATGACACATTTCCTTCTTACAGATGTTTTATGATCATAATTGTGTTGATGTGACATTTCAATTACTTTTTGGATTGTGTTGAGATTTGAATGGTACATTCTTTGGCTGTAACATTCTCACACAAACACACACAGTTGGCCTGACTGTAAGTAACTTGTCTTTCTGATGGTGGTAAGCCTTTAGATTTACTGATGGGGGTCTATGCGCCTCTCGCTGGGTGGTGGAGCTAAACTTGCTCCACTGCATCAGCCGCAGATGTTGTGAAGAGCAGAGCAGCTACAAGCATGTGCGCAGCGTTCAGAAATGGAGAGTGATTCCCTCTGAGACACCAGATGACATTCAGGTCAATTTAGCAGTTAAATAAGAGTGAATCTTCTGGGGGAGGCTTGTTAGAGTTGTTTCTGAAGTACCGTTCACAGCGCTTCTCAGGGCAGTTTTGATATCAGCTATATAACAGCAGCAAGTAACCACACTCAAGATTGAGTCATCATGGGTTTGTAAATGTTTCAACAAAGTTTCTGAGCTGCTTGAATCAATTAATCTGAGATGGAACATACTGGCCCTGTATGTTGTGTGTAAGTCTTTTTGTGCATTTCTGTGGCTGTTTGGTATGGAAGCTTGTTTCCGCCATGAAATAAAAAAAAATACAAATGTAATTGCAACTTTTTATCTCACAATTCAGACTTTTTTTCTCAGAATTGTGTGATGTAAAGTCAGAATTGCGTGATATAAAGTCAGAATTGTGAGATATAAAGTCAGAATTGTGAGATATAAACTCGCAATTGCGTGTTACAATGTCCAATTGTGAGGGAAAAAGACTGACTTTTTTTTCAGAATTGTAAGTTTATATCCCGCAATTCTGACTGTGTAAGATGCAACTGCGAATTTAAATTTCGCAATTCTGAGAAAAAAAAGTCCGGAATGCATGATGAAATCTCAGAATAAAAAAGAAAAAAGTCAGAATTGTGGAATAAAAAGTCACAATTGTGATTTAAACTCATAAATGGTAGTAGCGGCTCTGATACTGTATAACAAGGCAAGCAATTAAAGAGTTTGGAAGCAGCTACAGCAAATGCACAAATCCCTCTTTGTTTTAGTCTAGATCTCTGAACTATTATTAGCCTTTAACTAGTGAATCTCAACGTTCTTTAAGACTGATATTCAGTTAGATCCGATAGATAGCACAACGCAAGATCATTCAAGCACTTGTATACTAATAAGAGATTTTTAAAATCATTCACATTGACATACTGTATGAATATGGTTGGACATGAAACCAAAGTAATACCATGTTTTTATCATTTGATACAACAAAATTTATGTTTGTCAAGATCTTAAAAAGCATCATTACTCCAGTCTTCAGTGTCACATGATTCTTCAGAAATCATTCTAATATGCTGATTTGTGTTACAACTGTGGTTGCAAACATGCACAAAGACGAACATGGTATAGCAGCACAATATATAGTCTTTATTTGCAAAATTAACTCACAGGAGATTGCAGAAGAGACGCAAACTACACATAAATCAACCAAGAGCAACTGAAACACAGGGAGTATAAATAGATAAATACAAAGTAAAATAGATGAAGAACAGGTGAACATAATTAAACAATCAGTTAGTAACCATATCAACTAACTAACTAACTAATGTGAATAGGAACTAAACACAGAAACTAAAGGTACATTTACACGACAATGATATACTAAAGACGGAAAAGTATTTCTTTGCATTTTCCTTGTATATGGCAATGTTGTCAAAACGATCCCCTGTAACACTGTTCATGTTCATGGAAGGAGGCGTTGGGACCCACGAACGATGAATGTAAACTAAAACAAAATGGCAACATCAAGTCCAGGCTTGATCCTCTTTCATCTTCCATTATCATCACTCTTCCTTTTTTCCTTCCAGAGCTCCTCCGTGGGACTTGAGCCCAGTGTGTGGTACGCAGGTGATGCTCATTAACACTCATGCCACTGGCCTGGCTCTGTTCCCACGGCTCTCAGCCTCGCCCTGCTCGTCACATTCCCGTTTACACGGATCCGTGAAAATAATAAAAATGCTGTATTATGCATTCCAGGCCAGTAGTTGGCGATGTCACTTTGTAAAGAAACACTATGCACCTATACATGTAATATGCATCCACACGACATCACAATTTTCACAAATTCGCACTTTTGTAGTTTAATTGTGTAGCTTAATCTGTGTAGTTTACACAGAGAGACAATAACTTTAACCAACCTGTTTTCAAAAGTTTGTGTTTTTAGGCCCCAAAAAGGCTGTTGACGTGTAAATGAACGGCCAAAACACAAAAGTTTTCAGTTTTTAGTTGAAAACAGTGTAAACGCTCCACTAAAGCGTTAACATAATCATGCAATTTGCTGCTCAAGAAACATTTCAGAAAACAGAACTTTTTATTCCATGTGTGTTATCTTATATTCTAGGGGCTACACCTAAAATAGACCAAAGTGGCTTTTGGATATTCACATTAAAAATGATTAGTCATTCTATTCTAGAAAAATGGAACTGAATTATTGATGACATCATCATGCACTCATGGGAGTGGCCAAGTTTATGTCCAATACATTGGTCTATAGAATTAAGCTAGATTCACAGAACACTCTTAAAGAAACAAAACAAAAAAAACAACAGCTTTTATTTGAAACAGAATGAATTTGTAACTAATTTCTTTAAGACAGAAAAGTCTTACTGACCCCAAGCTTTGGAATGGTAGTATACATATAAAATTATAAATACATTATATATAATTTGTCAGTTTTTTCCTAGACGTTAATTTGTATATTTCATAGTTTTGATGACTTTACTATTGTTCTAAAATGTGGACAACAATAATAATAACTGGTTGTGTAACACAGAGTTTCAAGTGGCCTATAGTTTTTTTCAAAAACATGTGATGCGTGTTGTGTGCTTATGCTCATGCCAGTGCTAGCAGATCGTGGGCAGGTCTGAGTGTCGGCCAGCGTCAGCTCCGGCCGGGCTGCTTGGCGTTCTGCTCCTCCTTCTGTCATACACAGGAAGAGCTTGACTCCAGCATCTGTGTCTCCGTTCGTTATGTCTAAATCAGCACTCTGCGCTCTGACAGAGGACTGGAACAGAACATAACGTCTTCTTCCTTTGTGAGGGGCCATGGCAGCCCAGCACCCCTATGAGTCGGGGAGAGAGAGAGGAAGCCGTTCTCTTGAGGACGTCTTCAAGCGGCTGTCAGATCCTTCCTCCACCGTTCGGGAAACCTGTGCCATGCACCATGCTGATTTGTCACTCAAAATGGCTGACATGGCTTCTGTTATTGTATGAAAGGTTGTTCTTTTTTGACTGTTTATTTTTTTGCTGGTTTTACTTTGCACCAGTCTTGCAGAGAAAGGCAAAGAGTACATGAATCTCATGGGTGACCATATGCAGGATGACTGCAGCATTTTACCATATGTTCATAGCATGCATGACGTGTGGGGGGGCTGGAGAAGTGCTGCATGATGGAATATGAGGCGGATCTAGTGTGGTTTAACTGTATATACTCGCTTATCTGGTTATGGATCATGCGATACTTTCTAAAAACTGCCTTGTGTTGTGACACATGCATGTTTGTACTTAGGATACGTTTACATTTAATCCAGATCCATTTGAAAATGCATCTTTTTCCTCAACATTTTGGCCTTCTGTTCACACTTTTTATCTCACAATTGTGAGTTGTTTCAGCTAATAAAAGCATTTTCACAGATTATCAAAATGATTATTTATGCCATCCCAACCTTGCATGCATAAAATAATGTGTTTGCACATTGTATGAGTATGTGTGTATATATGTTTGCTTGTGTTCCTTTTTCTAATTGAAAAATGTTGACTCAGATTGTCTCCATCTGTTTGTGAAAAGCAGCGCAACCACAAATAATTATGACCTTTTGGAAAATTATTCACTGGCACAGAAGAGCTAGAACTGAATAGCAAATATACTTCAAAAGTTTGACAGATGCTGGTATCCAGTTACAGCAAATGAGGCTACAGCTAGAAATGCTCTTTGTATATAAATGATAATAGTTCAACATAAAATCACTATTTTCTAAACAGACAGAAAACAGAACTGGGTTTTGTGTCTTTTTATTCCATGTGTGTTAGGTTATATTCCAGGGGCTACACCTACAATAGACCAAAGTGGCTTTTTTAAATTATTAATCATTCTATTCTATTCTAGAAAAATAGACCTGAATTATTGATGGGATAATAGTTTTTGTCCAATACATTGCTCAGCCAGATTCACAGAACACTCTTAAGAACCAAATTCTTCCTAACTACTATTTTACTCTTATTTTCTAATGTTAAGAATATATTGACCTTCCAAAAACATTTCTTAAGAATGTTATTGTCTTTTTTCTTGAAGACATATCTTTAAATTATGGGATAATTTTCATTTTTGGGTGAACTATCCCTTTAAAGAAGTTCTCAAGAATTTTCTTGAGAAGACACTTATTTGGTGTTATCTGAATATGGCTGTTCTTTCTAAAGACTGGATGAATGAACATTTCCTGATAATTTACTCACCCGAATGTCATTAAAGATGTTCATGTCTTTCTTTCTTCAGTTGAAAAGAAATGAAGGTTTTTAAGGAAAACATTCCAGGATTTTTCTCCATATAGTGGACTTCACTGGGGTTCAACGGGTTGAAGGTCCAAACTGCAGTTTCAGTGCAGCTTCAAAGGACTTACTTAGGTACATTCTTATGAACTTTTTAGAATTTATCTCAATGAATATCTTCCGGCTCCTGATTCTGATTCTTATGATCATGTTCCAGCAGATCCTGCTGAGCTACTGTCTTTGAGATGAATGGGAATGCTAACAGGTAGCATCCTCCAGATTTTACAGACCTCCATATCTGTCACTGACTAGCAAGTAGCAAATCATGGTTCATGACTGTGACGTAAACTAAAGTCTTTCTTTTTTCGCTTCCTAAAAAAGAAAACTACCTGAGAAAGAAAACTGTGGTTGCTTTGCAATTTTGTGGGGATGTTAATGCTCTTTTATGTTCCAGTGTAAAACAACATTTTAACATCCTCTCTAAGTTGATTTCCACACTACTCTGCATTTCCATAAACAAGTCGCTAGTGTTTGACTTTTCCCTCCAAATGACCGTTCTTTTTTTGACATGCTTCACAAGCTTCGAATTTTCCCTCCACTTGTCCAGGCTGCAAATTAGATTGTTTAAAAGTCATTCTGCCCACCTTAATTGACATCATTTCCCTCACATCTTGACCTAACTGCCCATGGCAATGTTCATTACCCCTGTTTCCCTCGTGTTCGCTCGCGTTCGCTCGCAGACGCATTTCACATGTATTCACCTCACATCTCCCGTGAGTAGCATCCGAGAGAGGGAAAACCTCTCCATTACTACTACATCTCATCTCATCTCAAGCTTAATGGACAGCATTCAGCATTTTACTTCATTCTTTTTTCCATAACATCAACATTTGCCTGCCTGATATGGATGCTAAAATATAAAAATAAAGAAAACAAAGGCAGATGGTTCAATTTGCCTGTAGTGCTGCACTGAGGTGTTAAAGCAATGCCCTTATGTGTTTGGCTCCCAGTACCAAGAGGAAACACGGGCAAAGCCGTAAACATACACAGCCGGCCCCAGTCTAGTGTCACGTGGATAAACAGGGCCAGATGAGAGAGATGGATAACAGGGACCAGATAGATTTACCTCAGGCACTGCAGTGGCCTGCTAAACTCAGGGGGGGTCCTACAAGAGTGTGTCCTGTCTTCGTCCAACCTGAGAACAGCAAGGGGCTAAACATGTTCCACCTCAACGGTTCCTGCGTGCTAAGAGAGCCATTAGAGTCAAGACACGAGCGCGAGCTAAAGAGAGAAGAGACAGGACCTCGGGCTGGCAGTGGTACAAGCCTGTACTCGCCCAGAGCACCAAGAGAGAGAAAGACGTTGAGACTAAGAGACTTCGTGGCCTGCTTGAGTTGACCCCACCACGGGAGACCGCATAACAGGGGGGCTGGAAGTCCAGTACATGCCATCAAAGAGAATGAAAGAAAATGAATACCTCAGCCGAGAACATACTTACACACACACACACACTCGGACATGTTACGTTTTAACACGCATGTTGAATGAATGTTACTGTGTGTTTGTTCATGAGCGATGGCTTCCTCTTCTCAGGGATTCAGCATGGGGCCAAATTCCATCTGTTTGGATTTGATAGATGACTCCTTCTAAACAGGAAACAGGAAATAAAGCACAGCGCGGTCAGACCAATCATACCTTGTTATTGCTCTCTTATACACATGTTATTGCTCTTGGAATATACGGATGCACTTTCCATTTTGAAAAGGATTTTTTTTTTTTTTTTTTTTCAGTAAGTTAAAATTTTACAAAGAATGTTTTTCTAAGAGTTTGAGAGTTCGATTTATTGTCTTGATTATCTCAAGTTAAATTAATTAGTTGAGTTCATATATAACTATGTATTTGGAAAGGTAACAGGGTTGATATTATAACAGGGTTGATATTATAACAGGCTTGACAGTTTTACAGGTAATTTAGACAATACCAGCCTTGTCATGACTAATTTTAATATTGATATATACTGAAATTAAAATGTTTCAATATATAGTTATTAGTTATTTAGGTAACACTTTATTTTACAGTGTCCTTGTTAAACGTTACACATACTTAGTATAGTAATAACAGTAAATTATGCATAAATTACAAGCAACTGAAACCGAACCCTAACCCTACTGTAAGTACATATTTCTCAGTACAAAATAAAGTGAGGGCAGCATTCCACCTTTCAGTTTTCTCACAATACTGGACACTTTTTTTTTTGCATGTTTCATGCTAATTATATTTAAAATAAACACCTCTCTGAGGCTTAATGCCACAGACATTATCTGTTATAGCTAACCTGCAACATGTGTTCAGGTAACAGGGTTAACAGTTTTATAGTACAGTTCATTTAGCCATTGTAATACTTGTTCTTAAGGTCATGAAACCAGTTTTCAGTCATCGATTCTTAAGGTAACAGGGTTGACAAGATATATTCTTAAGGTAACAGGATTGACAGGACAGATTCTTAAGGTAACAGGATTGACAAGATAGATTCTTAAGATAACAGGATTGACAGGATAGATTCTTAAAGTAACAGGATTGACAAGATAGATTCTTAAGGTAACAGGATTGACAAGATAGATTCCTAAGGTAACAGGATTGACAGGATAGATTCTTAAGGTAACAGGATTGACAAGATAGATTCTTAAGGTAACAGTGTTGACAAGATAGATTCTTAAGGTAACAGGATTGACAGGATAGATTATTAAGGTAACAGGATTGACAGGATAGATTCTTAAGGTAACAGGATTGACAGGATAGATTCTTAAGGTAACAGGATTGACAGGATATATTCTTAAAATAACAGGGTTGACGAGATAGATTCTTGAGGTAACAGGATTGACAGGACAGATTCTTGAGGTAACAGGATTGACAGGATAGATTCTTAAGATAACAGGATTGACAGGATAGATTCTTAAAGTAACAGGATTGACAAGATAGATTCTTAAGGTAACAGGATTGACAAGATAGATTCCTAAGGTAACAGGATTGACAGGATAGATTCTTAAGGTAACAGGATTGACAAGATAGATTCTTAAGGTAACAGTGTTGACAAGATAGATTCTTAAGGTAACAGGATTGACAGGATAGATTATTAAGGTAACAGGATTGACAGGATAGATTCTTAAGGTAACAGGATTGACAGGATATATTCTTAAAATAACAGGGTTGACGAGATAGATTCTTGAGGTAACAGGATTGACAGGACAGATTCTTGAGGTAACAGGATTGACAGGATAGATTCTTAAGGTAATGGGATTGACAAGATAGATTCTTAAGGTAACGGGATTGACAAAATAGATTCTTAAGGTAACAGGATTGAAAAGATAGATTCCTAAAGTTACAGGGTTGACAAGATAGATCTTTAAGGTAACAGCAGGGCTGGCCCTAGCTTTGATGGGGCCCTAAGCAGAATTTAACCGATGGGGGCCCATTGGTTAAAATAACTTATGATAAACAGTATGTTTTTATATATAAAAAATAAAATGGACAATATTTAAATAAATACTTAAATAATTACATAAAATGAACAGTTCAGATGGACCTGTAAGAACTGAAGATAATAATAAATACATTATTAACATTAAAGAGATAGTTCACCCAAAAATGAAAATTCTATCATCATTTACACAAAATAAACTAAGATATTTTGAAGAATGTGGTAACCTTATTTTATTTTGTGTTCAGCAGAAGAAATGAATTAATACAGGTTTGGAACAATATGAGAGTGAGTAAATGATGACAGAATTTTCATTTTTGGGTGAACTATCCCTTTAAAGACAAGGGCAGCATGTTTACTATTAGGCTTCTGTTTCTTTATGACCGGCACGCATCTGAAATACAGACACGCGTCCGATTTTCTCTCAGCTGATTACTTTCACTTTAGACATAACCAACTGTGTTTATTTAAACTTTGCGTGTATTTGACAGTATTAGCACAGATGCAAAATATAAAGTCCACAAATCGGAATCTGTTTAACAGGCTTTTAGTGTGTGCGCGCTTCGGGTTTAGAACAGCACACAAATGAAATGTTTAAGATAATGAACTTTTGTGATTGTGAATAAGTACAGTGTCCCGTGAGTGAGTGTAACATGTGATGCAAATGTACGTCGAGTTGTACAGTAATGGGACGGATGCGCCAAAACTGCAACTGATAGAATGCGCAATGTCAAAATCAAGCTGTCATTTAATTTGCTCTTGGGGGCCCCCTGGTGGCGGCGGGGCCCTAAGCAGCTGCTTAGTTCACTTATAGGGAGGGCCAGCTCTGGGTAACAGGATTGACATTTTAAGCTGGGAAAACAGTCACTCACTGACTCATAAATGTTCACTGGTAGCCAAAGCAGTTCACTGGAAAAGTGAGGGTAAAAAATGGTAGAAAACTAGTTCTACAGTCACTCTCGCTAGGGTCACTGTCCTGAATGTGAAGCTGCAGTGTTGACCTGCCAAAGGTCAGCTTCAAAAAACACACGTAAGAAAAAACTCCCAAGCACAAAGACTTCCCTGATTCTGTGTTGTTGACTTTAACACACAGCAGCCCCTGGCTCCTGAACTCGCTGGCCTTGAGGAGTCCAACAATGTCTCTTGAGTGAAGTTCTCTCAGCAGGTGGAACTTCAAACAGGTCTCAGACCAGGGCCACCTCTGGAGGCCAGCCAGGGATAGGATGGCTGCAGTGGGGGCTGTCCTCAGTTTGACCTGCTGGAAAAAAGCAGGCTTGTTCCACGCAATTGCAGCTCCCTATGTTAAAATAACACCATAACGTCCGGGAGGGTGCGGTCTGAATCGCTGCCCCCCCACACACAAATGCCCCGCTTCATTGGTTCCTGCCTTTGAAAGAGAAATGCTTGAGCTGCAACCGAATGTGTTGGAACATATGTAGACCAGGCCAATGTGTGAAAGTGATGTTTGTGACGTCAAAGGGGTGAGACAGTGAAAGTGAACCATGTGTCTTTGATCTTAGAGGTGGTAGACTATTCAATTTAGTTCACTGTTTTTGCATAAATACATCCATGTCCAAGTCTCAGATGACAAATATCAATGACATTTCTTTGGTAGTCAATGACCTTACTTTAAGGAATGCAAATATATACGTATATAATTGACCATCTTAAAAAAGCCCATATGTCTTTTTGGGGTCTCTGATTCACGACCCAAACTTGACCCTCTTTCTCTGACAGAGTCATCAGTTTGAAAACATCCTGCAGTGGGGATGGCTGTTCAGTGCCTGAAACATGCTCAGCAACAAGGCTTTCCATCTCATTGGCTCAATCTCAAAAGGCCCAGCGGAATGCAAAACATGTCTCAAATGTGCTGAGCAGACCAGACAGAACAGCCTTGACTACTCACTAACTCATCACTGGAGCTTCTGGAGCTTCTGAGGACTGGCTAAGAGTGGATAAATGTGTGACTGGATTGAAAATGTAAGCTTAAATACACTAACAAATTAATGTCAGAATGGGTTTAAGAGATATGAAATATCATATCATCATTTAGTTACCCTCATGTCATTCCACACCTGTATGCATTTCTTTCCTCTAAGGCCCTGTCCACACGAACACGGTTATTTTCAAAAACGCAGCTTTTTCTATGAGGTTTGGTCGTTTGTCCACACGCAAACACAGTATTTGGTCACTGAAACCGAACATTTTTGAAAACTCCTGCCAGGGTAAAGATTTTTTTGAAACTCTGGTTACAGTGAGATTTTGGCTTGTGATGTCGGAACTGGAACCGGTAATAACCTTTTTTTCAAGCTTCTGATTGGCCATCATGGCTTTACGGTTACGTTTTTTTTTTTTTTTTCTTCATGAGAGGGACCCCTTTATTAAAATATAATGGTACTTCCTTGTTTTTATGTTTAATGCCCCGCCCCCTCCCCTGTGATAAATTGATAATTTGAATTTGTTTAAAGGGGCAGTAAGCGATTTCTGAGAAATAATGTTGATATTTGAAATCACCAAAACAAATACGCCCCTCTCAAAAGGATCACACCCCTATCTTGATAACTCCGCCCCCAAATTCACAAACAAGCTATGCAGTACAGGCACCTCCCCCCTTATGAGTGGACATGCCCCTTGCTGCTGATTGGCTACAACTGTGTGTTTTGGTGCTCGGTCCAATTCACTTTCGACAGTGTTTCTCAGAAATCGCTTACTGCACCTTTAAATTGATTCATTGTTTTTATTTCAACTAAAAATTAATCTTATGGATAAACAGACATTTAATTTATGAAGTTAACCACTTATGTTAGATTTATTTATTTACTTATTTTTAAATTTATTGTGATTTTCTTTCTTTTTTTTTTTTTTTTTTTGCAGATTCCTAAGCATCCCCTTTTGGACCTCAATTTGAAAACCACTGTTGTAGACCATCCCAAGGTAACTACTCCATCTGATATCAACAATTTTGAGTTGGAATAGTTTGCAGGAGTGTGATCATAAACACAATGAGTCTGTAAAAGCAGTACATTAGAGTAGATGAGTTTACCTGCTCGGCTGATGACGTTTAATGACAACCTCTGTAGTACCATTTAGCCACTTGTTAGCAAGCCTTTTACAAGAAAAAAAATCACTAGGTGGTTTTACAGATGTACTTCATACCGTAGAATAAAACATGGAAATATATTGTGCTAACCACAGACCTTATTTCAGGCATTTAACAAAAAACACATAAAACAAAATCCATTGACTTCAGGAAGATGGAACCGGAAGTGCTAAAATGTTTCCTTGTTTCCAGGTTCTGGCCTACAAAAATGCATCGTTCCTGCAGCATTTTTGCGGCTTCATTGTCATTCTGTTCAAATGATGTGATGTCCAATAACTCAACTATATTGAAAGCGCAGATGATACTTTTAATATGTACTACATACTGTGTATTTTAAGTGTACAGTACAGTTGTATATAATCTATCACAGCTGTGTTTGGTGTATCGCTATGATGAAGAAAATTCCATTAAACATTGTCTAATTTCTTTATAATTCAGCCAGATTGTGTGCGTATTTTAGGGCACACAAAATCCATTTAAAAGTGTGCTGATATCAAAGGCCTTGTACAAATGTTCTCATCAAAGCAGCCAGACAAAGAGAAAAAGACTCTGGCGTCCTGACTGTGATAGTGCGTTTCATCAATACAGCAAAAGAGGACGCACACACTCGTACATGCATGTTCTTTATGTTAGCAAATTGCATATTTTCTTGGAAAAAGGAATATGAAGAGAGATAATGACTGTGAAGAATAAAGACACAATAAAAGGCCATTTCATTGTGATCGACAAGGAACCCATTTGAGATGATGCAGTGAGGAAACGAGGAAAGGGAGTGAATGCTATTTGATCTGATGCTGATTATCCAGCAATTTGAATTGGTGATATGAACTCAAGATAATCTTCGGGGGGGCTATTTGAAACCGGGGAGAGGGGGCGTAGTCCCCGCTGAAAAATGTCTGGGTTTCAAAAAAACACAGCAGGTACGTAGGTCACCCTGACTACCATCTCCGGTCCTGAAAGGCCTCGGCATTGTGAAGGACACCGGTTAGCGAGCAAAGCACTGGTCATTAGAGCCGGCCGTTCTAATCCAAGTCTCCAGGCCTGCTCCAGTCTAGGTTGTCATTTGAAGTCCCGTTCGTGCGCGCCAGAGGAGCTCCGAGGGCTCAATTGGCCAAAATTGCTCCTCTGAAGGCTTATGACTTCTGATTTTGAGTTATTTTATAGCTCCAAGGTCATTCAGCTGCAGTGGTGACTCGTTTTAGGAAAATTGTGAAGCAGTCTCGGCTAAAGAAGACCAGTTTAGACTGGCATGAATTTATGTTGGTTTGGTGCTGCTCCACCATAGACTTGCTGTTCACCAGCATGCTATTTCTGGTTGACCAAGGAAGTCTTGGATGTCCGAGGATGTGCTGCTAAGTCTATAACACTTTTCATGTGGTAGAATCTGAATACTGAATCTGAAGATTCCATGAAACCATGCAAGAAAGTACAGGAACCTCAGGTGGTCAGAGTCTACTTTTGTCTTTCTACAAATAGAATGGCTGATGGTATCATGCAAATATGGCCTCAATGTTGGGTTTTGCCACCCTGGTGAGTGTTTATGGCTTTGTGGTTGTGTGGTGCTAGTTAGCTAGCAAGTTTACTCTGTATCCGCAAGTCAAGAGCAGACAATGGTTGTGGAGGCAGCGGTCTGATTATTTTTGCAAAGTAGATGGTGTTGGAACCAATCAAATGTGTCAGACAAAGACAGTGCTACATCCTCACCTTCTCATCCTATCGCCAGTTCAAAGAAAATGCGAGATTATTCCTTTCAGTGCTCTTTAAACCATGGGAAAATTGGTAAAACACATTTTTGTGTGAAATTTGGTTGTTGGATTTAGGCTGAATTAACAAAAAGCAGCTGTCAGACCCAAATTACTTTACCCAACCATAAATTCAAGAGGCGAATTATCACTTGATAGCGAGCATGTGGCTATTGAGGGACAGTGCTCTTTTTAATCGCTCGGCAGAACAAGCAGTCCATAAAGATGTCAAGACATTGTTAAATATTCATGGAGACAAATGAAGTAATGAATTAATGGACACATGAGTAATGGCCGGCTAATGTGATTAGAACAGACAAGTAATGCCCTTTGCCAGATCAGTCTAACTCAAAGCATTAACCTGCAATACATCTTCTCTCACATCGCTGTGACTTAAACTGCGCTGGAACGCTGTGTTGAGAAAGGTTTCTGCAAAATACTACTACTTTGTGTTGTCTGCCTTGTTAAAAGAAATATAAATTTGATCTGGAGAGTAACTGTAGAGCTTGATAAGGTTTTTTTTTTTTTTTGTAAGTCGCATGCTGCTCTAATTGTGCAGCTTATTGAGGAGAGATGGACTGTTACTTTAATTATCTGACTTACAATTTTTGCATGACGTAAGATGAAACGAACAAACGATAGATAGATTGATTGATTGATTGATTGATTGCAAATAATCCATTCCATAGACTTAAATGGGCCATTAAGTAACTATCTAACAACAATCCAGAACACCCTACATTTTCTTCCAAAAATGTCCAAAAACCAAATTATAATATATATATATATATATATATATAAACTAATAATAATAAAATAAATAAATAAAAATAATCTGGTTCAAAGTAAAGTTTAATTAATGTGGTCATGTGCTATTCAGTTTTTATTTTTGTTATGCTATATTTATTATAAAATAATTATTATATGGTAAAATAAATAAATAAATAAATGTGTATTATTACAATATAATGTAATATATAAGAAAAAAGTAAAAAAAAAAAAAAAAAAAAGAAAAATCTGTTATTTTTTTCTTTATTTGTAAATTCTTTATTAATTCATTCTTTTTTTTCTTTCTTTTTTTCCCCCCACATGGGAATATGTGTAAAGGCCCTTTAGACAATATGCTGCTCTCAAACGCACTCTAGAGGTCAACAGTGGTATTACAGAAAAGCATTTTTTCCTTGAAATGCTATCCCATAACCCCACAAAGGGGTTGGACAAAGATACCCTGGAGATACTTGTGTTTATGAGTTTGTGGTGTGCTAAAGTAAGGAGAAAGTGATGTGATACATGATGAGTGTTAGAATTACACGAAGGCTGCAGTGAACGAGATAAATACGAGCAGGATGGACAACATTTCATTTTATTAGGGAGCATCTATGGCTTTGATATAGTGTGTCTGCGTTTGTCTCTCGGTTTAAACCCCCCTGTTCCCCTGTAGCTTTATTAAGCTGGGCAGCTGAGCGCTGTCTGTTCCTCAAACAGACCTCGACACCCTCACCCCACACACACACACTGAGCAGCTGCACACACTATCTCAGTTTTACCCCTCGCTTTGAAGTTCACTTTGTGTCCCACACTGATCTGGGCCACAGGCAAAATATCAACTCCAGTAATGACACAAGCAAACAGTGAGAGAGTTTATTTACATGGGTAAAGGGAAAGACACTTGTTTTCTCTGAAGCCTTCAAACAACATCCCTGCATTTGGACACAGCGGGGTGTCCTTCTGATTGACTGAGTGGACAAAGTTCTCGTAGTCCTCTTTTTGTTCGACGCTTTTGAAATTCTCCCGGTCTGGGAATGGAACGCCTGTGGCAGAGGATGATAAATTAGAGGTACATACATTTTCCAAAAATCAGTCAGCGCACAGCTCTGTATGACAAGATTCTCAGAGGTTGTATAAAGACGGACGGCTCGGATTCATTTCCCAAAAAATGAAAGGACAAAGAAAGTGTCACGCTCCAGAATAGGCAAAACTGCACACTATTGATATGGCTCATCATGTCTGCGTTGGCAGCGTAATATATAACTTTATTTCAGTCCCATCGGTGAGCTAATTCAGGGGAAAATAACTTTTTAAAGAAACAGTGTCTTATGTCATAAACAATTCAAACAGCTATAATGTGTTATGCTACTGTTCCACTTATTGAAAAAGCAATCATAGTCAATATGAATCTCCTGCATTCATTTTGATCATATCAGCCTGATAATGAAAGTAAATCGTAAAAATGTTGTGCTGTTGCATGGAAACGTAAATGAAAATACGACATTATTCAAATGATGGCACTTTAATGTACTTACTCTGAATTACCAGACTTCTCAGTTCCTGAAATGCTGTCATCACGATATAAATGGCTCATAAAATTCAAAATGTACCTCTGTATTTATCAATGTTTATTTACCTCATCTTAGTTCCTCAAATGAACCAGTTTCAAAAACAGAATTCACGTGTAGTTGTGTAAATAGTAAAGCAAGTCATTACCCTTCATTTAATATGCTCTCAGAAAAAAAAAAAAAAATGTACAAAAGCTGTCACCGGGGTGGTACCCTTTTAAAAGGTACACCTTTGTACCTAATGAGTGCATATTAGTACCTCAAAGGTATATATTTGGTAACTTGTCCTGCACTGTTTGTGCAAAACACTTATTGTTTATTACTGTTTAGGTATTTATTGCATATTAACCTCCTCTGGTTTCAGAACCAGAACCATAAAATGTACTCTGTGCTATAAACTTTGTTCAAATGGCTTGTTGTGAATGGGATCAAGGATGACACATGCTCCGAGAGCCCTCTTAACCTTAGCTTATGTGAAGTTACTTATAGAATGTCCTGAAGGTAAGTGCACAGCAGTGCAGAACACCACCACAGTTGACTACACTTGAGTAATCTCTGCACTCGACGTCTACCACTGACAGGATCAAGACCCCAGTAAGACCTCTGGACCTTTAGACAGACAAAGAGAAAAACTCAGAGGAAAAGGTGCTTGTGTAACGTAGGCCAGTAAGAGCTGAATCCTGCTTGAAGCGGGTAGAGTAGGAATGGTTACATTTGGTGCCGTGACCCGGATGGGAGTGAGGTTTAGTGAGTGTAATATAGGCTAGTAAGAGAAGTGCGTGTAAACCTCAGTCCCCTAGCATTAAGAGTCGCGTTAGAGGCTGTGGTCTTTAGCGTCCTTGTTAGCGCACCCACCTCCCATGCTGGACACAATGGTTCGAATCCCGCTCACAGGGGGTCGAGTAGGACCGGTTACATTTGTTGCTGTTACCCGGATGGGAGTCAGGTTTAGGGGGGGTGAGTGTAACATAGTCCAGTAAGAGCTGTGCGTGTAAACCTTTCTCCCCTGGCCTCAAGAGGTGCGCTCCCCTGGCCTCAAGAGGTGCGCTACTTAGCGCACCCGCCTCCCATACCGGAGACACTGGTTTGAATCCTGCTCGGAGCAGGTCGAGTAGGACTGGTTACGTTTGGTGCCATGACCCAGATGGGAGTGAGGTTTGGGGGGTGTAACATAGGCCAGTAAGAGTTGTATGTGTAAACCTCACTCCCCTGGCCTCAAGAGGCGTGCTAGCGCTATCGTCCCTGTTAGCGTGCCCACCTCCCATGCCAGAGACACTGGTTCGAATCCCGCTTGGAGCAGGTCGAGTAGGACCGGTTACATTTGGTCTCATGACTTAGGTGGGAGTGGGTTGAGTGTAACATAGGTCAATAAGAGCTGTGTGAGTAAACCTCACTCCCTTGGCCTCAAGAGGCGCGTTAGTGACTGACGCTAGAGGCTGCAGTCTTTAGCGTCCTCGTTAGTGTGACCTCCTCCCATGCCGGAGATGCCGGTTCGAATCCCGGTCAGAGCGGGTTGAGTAGGACCGGTTACACTTCGTACAGTACAGATGCATACTCAGTTATTTAAAAATGTGCAGTGTTGGGCGGCCTCCAGGAACGTTGTTGGGAATCACTGCCATAGAACATTTTGCTGAATATCCACAGAACTTCACAAAAGCGTGCCACTGACTATGTGATCTGCTCATGTACCTCCAGCCTTCACTTTCTGTAGCAGAAGCACAAAACCTCTGAGAAGCACCTCATCTTCAGCATTGAACTTACAGCCCTTGCTCAAGCAATCCTCCGCCTGGGCCTAATGGCTTTTATCATAAATATCAAAGCTGGAAAGGTTATGTTTAGATGGATACTTCCTTTTGTCCTTTTTAGAGCGTGTTTGACTGATACTGCACTCGGGCTAATAGACGCTGCCTGATGGAGGAGGTTTTAGTGCGACTGCGTTAACAAGCAGGTTACATGTGGAGGTAATGCAGTGCACATGAAATATCAGTGTTCATGTAAAGGTTACTTCAATATAACTTTCCACTAATGCAGCTTTGTCTATGTGAGAGAGTGCTTGCTAATCCGGTGAAAGAGGGAACTACACATGGATTTCATGCGTACACTTGCACTTTCAGTTAGGGCAGGGTGACTGTTTTCACATGTGATCTATGACATGTCATAAAAATCATTGATAATCCATTATTAAGCCTTCATCGCCTTAGCACGATACCCATCAGTGCTGAAGTATGCCTGTCAAAACCATGTACATAATGACTTTATTACATAGCAATAATAAAGCAAGCCGTTCCCTCAGGGTAGCGCTCCAAATTAAATCAATACTTGACCCCATGGCTATTATTCACCGTGACCAATCTCACACGATACCAGAGAAATCTGCGCTCGGATGACTGCTGCGTGCGTGTCCTGAGAACCGACAGTTTTTTTGCAGGTTGAATTGCCAACAATACCTTCCCCTGCACTGCGACTCCCAGGTGCCCATTAGCGGAGACCTTTGGGGACGTAGTAAAGTCTCCCGGGCAGGTCTTTCTGCCGCATTGAGTAAATGGGTCATTAGAGATGACACTAATGCATGATGCTGATTACCGGCCACACGCTTCCCTGCCCACCGATCCTGACCACATGACACCTGACCCCTCCACTACTCCGGCTGCATTAGGGGTAAATGATGAGGAAAAAGACGTGACCTTTCGGTGTGCGGCAGAGACTGACGACATCGAGAGGACAGGATGCACGAGTGCCTGCTGAACAATGAATGACTCGTTCTGAGAGTTAGAGCAGGACTTTAATCTAAAAGTGGTTGACCACTCCTTTAAGAAAGTCAATTCTAAAAAAAATAATGGCTGAGTCACAAAGTGTATACTAATCGAGTAGGTTCTTCTTTTGAATTAGTACTACTGTGCAACCATTGAAAAGGTATGATCTATACAGTATGACTATAATCAGGACATACTACCACAGTACATCAGCCATGTTGGCCATCCGCCACACTACACTCCCTTGGCCTCATGTGATAGTAAAGGTTCCGTTGGTTGCACACTAGAATTTTGCCGGAAGTAGTAAGTCAACCATGTTTTTGCATACTGGATTATGAATATGGCAAATTTTTACACTACACTTTTCATATACTGTTTTTCACCTACTATATCATAGGGAAGCATATTCAGATGCAGCCAATGATTGTTTTCAAGAAGGTTTCCTGAACATTAACCCCATCTACCATTGGTCGGTCAAACAGACAATCCCGCCACAAACTCACACCAATGGTTGAATCATAGTTGCTGCGTTGGGTTCAATGCTCCAGGTTCAATGCAAGTTAATCTCAATCCATAGCACTTGTGGTTTAATCTTGATTACCACAAAAATTAATTTCTTATCCACATTATTCCTGGGCCTACTGCATTTTGAATTATGGGTGGCACTTCCGGTTTGGGGAACTTCCAGTCAAAAAGACTGAAACAAATCATTTCAAATCATAAGTATGCCCTACAAATAAAGCTTATCAGTCAGTTTGACGGAATGAGCTGTCAGTTTTTCTTTAATTCACAATATATCCCATTAATAATTCACTGGAATGCACAAAGAATCTCTCGTTTTTCTCTTAAAATCCTCACGTCTCCTTCCAGGTTTGTTTTCACAGGTAAATACAATTTATTATCTGTCAAAATGACGGAAATCACTTTGAAATAGTATCATGCAATGCTGAAGTTAATGAACATTTCTGATTAAGGTAACATATGTATATGTATATGTATATTACTACAGTGATATTTAACTCGTCCGTTATTGCTGTGGAAGGAATCGCACTTTTGGGGTTATTCATGGTCTGTTGAAAGTACCTTGCTGATGCTTTTACACTTTTAAATGTCCTTTTAATGTTCGATGGTTGAAGGGTGAGTAGAATAATGCCATCTCATTGTACCCAGTATTATTGCGTTCATAGAGCGAGCCTTTCACTGATTGTTTACAGCTTAATGGAAGTTACACCTATAATTTGCGCAAAGCGTCATGGGGCGTAGGAATAAGGTGGATACTTAGTTTCTATAAAAAAAAAAAAATTGGGCCCAGGTGAATGGGCCCAATCTGTAAGATTGTCTTATCAGAGGGGTGTACACTGGGAGAATATTGCATGTGTATATTGTGTGTAATTGCTGATATAACGTCCATGAGAGCAACTTACAGCTCCAATATTACACAAGTTTGAACAGAAGAAATATCACAATTTTGCTTTTAAATACTCCAAAACTACCTCTCCATTCACTTCTGTTTGTTCTGTTCCAACCTTCATTACTGATTTATATAAAGAAAATGAGGGATGCGTAGAAATTACTGTTTGTGGTATTCAACATCGTGTTACAAACGCTTTTGAGTGAACTTGTGAACTCGAATTTGAACCTGGAATATTCCTTTAACACCCAAAAAAATTACACACATCACCTTTAATCTAGAAATATAATATTTCTTCTTTGAGTGAGGTGTGTGAAGTGGTTGATGCTTGTCACACCTACTGTGCGGTGGGCTGCTTGACTTGGCTGTGAATGTGCAAAATGTGTGTTTGTGTGAATGAGTGTGTATTTGTCTGTCAGGAGAATGCAGTCGGACAGGTGATGAGGGTGAGTATTCCATTAAGCTGATACAGAATACCTTCCCAGCATGCCTCTGCCTGCGTTCCAGGATCAGGCCTGTCAAAGCCAGGGGCCAGAGTGATGGAGCGCTCCCACTATGGTGCATGCCGCCCTGGTTTTCACCCGTGCTCGACCGCTGGTGCACCACCACTGGAGGCCAACGGACCTCACAATGTAGTCCAGATGTGTGTGTGCGTGTGTACAGTAGGATCTTGGGAGCGCGGCAGCTTCAACCTCTGGGTCAGGGGAGTGGTTGAAAGCAGATTATGATATTATTTCCCCTTTGTCCTTGACTGACGGTCTCTGGGGTTCGCCGTATTTCCATTACAGCTCCGGCACTTACACCAATTTTTCAAGTCTGTCAGGCGGTAACATGCTGTGGCCAAAACTTCCCCAGCGGAGGTCTGGACTGACCACTTGGCATAAAGAAACATCACGGAACAAGACTTATACATCTTGCAAATCACAACAGCGCCAAACGTCGACTCCAAATCGGTTTATTGAAATGCAAAGTGTTTTAAAAGAGTTTAAAAGCTCCCAAGTTTATTTTGTGCAATTATTGTGATATTAGCGCGAGCATTTCCCTACTAAATGAGGTGGAGCAGTTTTGTTTATGCTAAGGGAGAAATATTAATCTTTAATACTTCGCGTGGGATGGGGCTGGCAGATTGACCCAGTAAGAGTCGTGTTCGGGTGGGGGTGGGGGGTCTCCATGAGAGATAGAGCTGTGCTTTCTGACAGATGTAATAGTCGAAGTGATTTAGCCGCTAAGAAGACAACATACTCATTAGAGAGCCATCCCTCGAGACCGATTAGAGGAAGAGAGACACGATTGCAACTTCGGTAATTGATACCAACTTTGAGCTATGACACTTATTTAATGATTTTCCAGACAGTCATGAAAAAAAAGAAACAGGTATCAAATGAACGGCGCAGTGAGATGTTTTTCCTCGCAGATGTTTGGAAATGAATTTTATAGAATTAATACTATCAAAGAGATTGTCTTATCAGAGGGGTGTACCCTTGGAGAATATTGCATCTTAAAAATCATATTAGCCCCATTGTTAGCCTCATATTTGCATATTGCTGAATAAATGAGGAGGAAATAGACAAGCTGTCATCAGATTATTTTTTTATGATGCGGTAGACGTGATTTTATGATATATGGTCATAAGATGGAAGCCAACGACTTGATTCGCCACAATCATTGTGTGTAATTGCTGATATAGGCTATAATAAAGTTGGGAAACATGAAAGCACTTTTACTCTCATTACACCATCAATAAATAGATGATTTTTTTTGTTATGTTTTACTCTGTTCAAAAGATATATATTTAGGGTATCATAGGAAGGCAACCTTTTGACATATGTTGTCTTCTATAAGGTATATTGTTTTAGTAAAATAAGCTAAGGCAGTATCATTTGAAAAGTATGAACAAAATTTAGTGGTTAGTGATAACTGCAGTACGTTATATCAAAATTAATCAGTTATTACTTGTAAAAAAAAAATTTAATTTAGTACACTTTAATGTACTTCTATGATCACACTTTATATTAGGTGTCTTTAAGTACGATGTACTTACATTTAAATTAATAATTTGATACAGTGCACTTATTGTGTACATACATGTTCTTACATTGTACTTATATTTTTAAAAATAACTGCTGTAATTATTTTATGTAATTACATTTATACACTGTTGACCTAGCCCTTACACCTACCCATACCACCAAACCTATCCTAACCTTATCCGTATCCACCTCAGTAGCAGCAAAAGTGTTTTGCAATATAATATGTTTTGTACTTATTATTTGATGTAAGTATATAGTAGTTAAGGCCACCCAATATAAAGTGGGAGCACTTTTAGAATAGACTTAATAATAAATGAGCTCAAACGGTAGAGCATGTCACAAGGTCATGGGTTCGATTCCCAGGGAAAGCAAGAACTGATCAAATGTAAATACTGTATTTCCCGTGAATGCACTATAAGTCACTTTGGTTAAAAAGCTTCTGCCAAATGCATAAATGTATTGTATAAAATAATAAATGAAGGTTATTGATTAAGTTGAATTTAAGAGTGATTTTTATGACCCGCTTAAAGGTTAGTTCACCCAAAAATGACAATTCTGTCATTCCATACCTTCATGTCAAACCTTCGGTTCATCTTCGGAACAAAAACGAAGATCTTTTTGATGAAATCTGAGAGATTTCTGTCCCTCCATTGACAGCTATAACTACCACTTTGACGCTTCAAAAAGTTCATAAAGAGATCTTAAAATGAATCCATATGAATCGAGTGGATGTGTTGAGCTGAACTCGTGTCAAACTATTGGTAAATGTTGTTAAATGTGTGCTATTGCTACTTTTAGTTAACTACTTCTTAACACCGTAGGACAGATTAGCATGATATGACTGTCCATGTAAATAGCCTAATCTTTGGCTACTTACGTCCTACTATGAACCGTTATGGTCCAGTCGACCTTCCTTCCTGTGCCAAAAGTGAGCTCATCCTGCAGCATGTTCTTCTCAATGTAAATAAATATATTAATACTTGCATTCTCCAAAATAAAAGCTAGCCATACCATGTGTTCCCCTGGCAGGGTAAATGTTGGAGCTCATGCTTTGGGATTTGGGTTTGGTACAGTTCTCACCGCAGCGGGAGTCTGTGGCAATCCGGCTGGGTGGGTAATGATATCAGATGCCTCTCTTCACAACAACAGGTGCCTTGGCATGGCCAGTCTCCACCTCCACGCTGGGGTAATGACATCAGCAGCGAGCGCTGTTTAATTATAGTCCTCTAGAGCTCAACCCTATAACACCCCGACATCTCAAAGTGCAGCAATATCAACTTGTAGATTTTAGCATGTGCTAAACTGTTAGCATGTCTAGATCTTTGCATTTGCATTTCCCTTTAAGTACATACATACTACACATAAATGAAAGGATTTCATTTACTATATAAATACATTTTAGTAAATTTTAACATTTAAATTACAGCCGAGATACCTTTTTCAAAAAGGATTTATGCTGCGTTCACACCATGTCGTAATTACCGTAATTACTAGGTGACAACCTGGGACGTTCAGAGCTGTTCTCGGACTTATGTGTTTCTATGGCAACGGTACACTGAAAAAATTGGTGTAGGATTTACTTTGAAAGAATTTGAAATTGCCATTAAATTTCACAAATAATTACAAAGAAACAACAATTAAACATGAATTTATTATTTTATTTATTTTTATTTTTTTAAGCAGAACTGAAATACTACATGAAATATGAATGAAGAATGAAGTACACTCTAAAAAATGCTGGGTTAAAAACAACCCAGGTTGGGTTGAAAATGGACAAACCCGTTTTATAGTTTTATTTAACCCAACTATTGTTTAAAAATGACTATATGGCTGGCTTAAAATGAACCCAAATTTGGTTGTAAATTAAAAATCAGACACATAATTACTAGAGGCAACAATAATCAAAAAGTGAACATTTATTAATAAGCAATTTCATAAATGTTTATTGTTTAATTATTATTCATTAAACTTATTAATACATATTAAACATATTAAGAAATGTTAATTTTCAACATAATTTGGCTACATTTTAAGCAAGCAATACAGTAAATTTTAAACAATAGTTGGGTTAAATAAAACTACCCAGCAGATTGGTCAAACATTTAACCCAACCGCTGGGTTAAAACAAGCCAATTGCTATGTTTGTCTCCAAATAATCTTTATTTACAAGTAAAAATAATTTTACAGTGTTTTAACAGCAAAATGAATCTTGAGTAATATGAGTAATCTTTAATTTATTTTCAAATTATTTTTTATTAATAAACAGCAATATTACGAAATACTGGCATATTGCTTAACTCAGTGACTTGTTTCTGTTTGACCGCTGAAGCCGCTTCCATTTTGAGTGTTTCAGCATGACATTGCAGCAGTCAGGTGGTACAAGTCAAAGCTTTTCGAAAATGTTGAGTTACAAGTTGAGTTCTACAAGGACATGAACACTTTTTAGGGGTTCAACCGTGTGGTGCTGAAACTCTATTGTAATTGTTAAAATTTCCAAGGATCTCAACTAAAAGTGATCAGGCAGACCAAACCGTAAGTCGTGGAGACTAGTAACTTTAAGGGTTGGTAGTACTCACACCGTCTACAACGTCAGCAAGGCTCACCCCGATCAGCCTGACGGGGGCGCTACAGCGGTGACAAGTACAAAATGTCTCATAACTCCTAAACTGTTAGGTGTAGTGTCTTATATCATTGAAATCCTTGGCTTAAGACGGACAAAATGCTTGCCTCGGATTTGCCCGCCATTCTGGTGAAATTCTCTGATTGTTAAAAAAATTGTTGAAATTTCGAATCACGGTTCCTAAGGGCCACCAAAACGTTCAAAGTGTATGGAGCCACTTTTACTAAAATGGCTATAACTCGTGAACAGAATGAGATATTTTCACTAAACTCAGCACACCTATGTAAGAGCTCATTCTGTGGTCGTGTGAAAAAGGACGCGGCAATTGCCTTCTTGGTGGTGCTATAACAGGAAAAAATGGCTATAACTACTTCGCCGTTAGTCCAATTGACTTGAAAATTGGCGTGCACTGCCTTGATTGTCTATTTGGACATTGACATGTCTCAAAAAAACATGAAAAAAATGAAGTTTGAGCAGCTATCAGACAAGGTTTACGGAGGCCGATCGGAAAAAAACTCGTTGGGCCTGTTTCCTGAGCAACTTTACCTCTAGGATCGCAGCTGTCAGTTGAATCGCTCATTAATTATTGGAGATTATAAAAGAAAAAAAAAAACAACGACTTTGGCAAACTAGTCCTAGGTTTTTGACTTAACCTCGATAACCATTAAAACACTTTATAAACCATAAACTTTCTATGGTAAATTGCCTGTATTGGCTGTAATTGGTCTTTTTCATCTATGATCGGCTTGCTAATTAAAACATTATACCTTTTTACGCATGTGCTTATAGGCCTTAAAGCGCCTGAACCCCGATAGTTGCTGCTCGCAGCTATATTTACAAGTTGGAATCTTGTGGTTGCGGCACATGGCTAACAAACTAACAAAGACATTTAGCTACATCAAGTTACTAACAAGGACAAGCCTTCAAGTTACTAAATTGATCAACTATAGCTGTTGCTTTTAATGCTAAAGCTAAACTTTTAACTTTTAAAGCTATACTGATATTAAGTTTCTCTAGGTACTACGTTTCCAGAACATGCTAATAGCATTTCCATTTAAGTCAAATATTTAAATGAAATTACACAAATTCCAGTTAAGGTACTCTTTTAGCTACACTATAAGTTACTACAGAGATCAGCTATTCTTTTGGTTTCATGTGACTTCTTTACTTAGCCTTCCGTCAGTCGGGCTAAGTAATGTTGGCAAATACAAAAACACATGAACAGAGATACCATAAAAAAGTCTGTAGATGAGCAGAATAGGTCACATGTTTGAAACAGATGCCTGTGCCTTTTAGCGTGTGCTAAAATATTAGCATATCCCTGCCATACTGTGTGTCCAAAAAATGATTTTGCATTTCCTTTTAATGAAATCCAAATTGAAGTTTTGTGTGTTATGCTGCCGGAATATGCTGTTGTGCTATCGGAATTATCATAAATACGAGTTTCCTAGTCAAAAATTGGACATGAACGCCCTCTCAAGTCGTATTCCACTGGGAAAATTTTGATACCCCACTTCCCGAGAACTTTAAACATGGCGGAAGGGAGAACGACTGTTGCTGTGACTGGTATGCTTTATTAGTTTTATTTTATTTATTTTTTTCACAGCAGCTTTGTCTTGTCGTGCATATTTACATATATGAATAATCATTACAAGTGTATTGTATGTTTTAAATACAGTAAAAATAGCCTGTATTTGACCAAAATTCCAGAATTGTCAGCAAGCTGACTATCTAGATAGTAGATAGTGCAGTGAATGTTTATACGGTTGTAAATAAATGAGATTTAAATATCATTATGGCCTTAATAAGATTTTCCCAATAAATAGCCAAGACTAAACCTGGTGTCCTCCACGATTCCTGTTCAACAAATCACTTGAATGCGACGAGCTCATAATCACGACTTTAGAAGTGGGAAGTAGAACATTCCCGATAGCATGTGAAGGCAGCACATGCTTTTTTTCTCAAAATTGCGAGATATAAACTCACAATTGCGAGTTATAAAGAAAAATTTGCATTATATAAATTCGCAGTTGCATCTTATGGAGTCAGATTTATGAGATATAAACTCACAGTTCTGAGAAAAAGTCAGAATTGCAAGATATAAACTGACTTTTTTTCTCAGAATTGAGTTTATATCTCGTAATTCTGACTTTATAAAGTCAGAATTGTGAGATATGAACTCAATTCTGAGAAAAAAAAGTCAGAATTGCGAGAAAAAGTCAGAATTGCGAGATATAAACTCACAATTCTGATTTATTTCCTCACAATCCTCACTTTATATCATACAATTCTGACTTTATAACTTGCAATTGTAAGAAAAAAGTCTGTTGGAAACAAGCTTTCATATGAATTGCTTTGTTGGCTAATTAAAAAAAGAAGAAGAAAAAAAAAAAAAAGATGACTTCTTTTTTGATATTCCCCAACTCCATGCTTCAGTAAGCATCAGCACCAACACAGGAACAAAAAATGCACTCGTCAAGCCATTTGCATGGGGATCTGAAATCAAATATTCTCTAAAAATGGCAAAACAATGCTTGATATCGTTATCGTTTTTTTTTTTACTGTTATTTCCTTGACAAACCAAATATGGCCTCCCTCAGTGTTAGCCATTAAATGTACAGTCTTTGCCCTCTTTCCACCCCATCTCCATTTTGTTTCTGCGTTTTCCCTCTGATATTAGCTGGGAAAGCGGGAGGTTGTTGTCCGGATGCGCAGGGGGTCGTGTGACTGTGTCTGTCTCTACGCTGATGGCTGCTAATCCCTTCAAACAGGCCGGCATGGGCCAGACATGGCTGAGGGCTACAACCGAGCCGTAATTACACACGACCTTCCATTATTGCAGCGATGCAAGCAATTACAGTAGCTGTGCCTTTTTACATGCAAAATAGCCCAAATGAGGGACACAATGACAGCGGATGAGACGGGCTAACGGCAAGGCTGGACTGCCGCCATGCTCATATACAGCATCAAGATGTGTAGAGACTGCATAGTACTAAACATTTCAAAAAGTTCCAAAAACGAGCTTTTCATTTCATGGTAATTGTAAGTGAATTGCTTTATATTAACCAAAACCATAAAAAATAAAAAAATAAAAAATAAATCTTACTTGAAATAAAATAACCTTTAACTGAAATAAAATGTTAAAAAGGTGCCATATATATATATATATATATATATATATATATATATATATATATGTATATATGAAAATGACAAAAACACACAACCAAATTACTAAAAATTCAAATGAAAACAAACAAAAAAATAAAAAAATAATTTGTTACACATTACATGTACTTACTATAGTAATAACAGTAAATTATGCATAATTATATGCAACTAACCCTAAACTAAAGCCCAGTCCTACCTCTAACCCTACAGTAAGTACATGTAGTTAATTAATATCACTCAGTAGTTAATCACATTGTAACAAGGACACCTTAAAATAAAGGGTTACACTTTATTTTAAGGTGTCATTGTTATAGTGTAATTATACATTTAAGTACTGCGTAACATTAATTAACTATGTGTACTTACTATAGGGTTATGGTTAGGATTAGTAATTATGCATAATTTATAATTATTACTATAGTAACTACATGTAACATTTAACAAGGACACTGTAAAATAAAGTGTTACCAAATGAAGTGTAACTATAGTATCTCAATGATACTAAAAATAATATTCTAATTCTGATTGGCTCAGAGCCATTGTAAATTCCCAATAAACTCACACATGATCGTACATTCTGTATTAACATGATGTTATTATGCTATATATCACTACATTTCTGATTTGAATTCCATTGCCAGTGTTTTATTACAGCTATAGGGCTGTGTGTGCATTACCCCTTACCTGTGATAAAATCACATTAACGAAGAGCCTCAATTAGCTTATGAACCTCTTTTTGATTTATTATATCCTGAAAGAGAGACCAAAGCTAATTTCCTCACTACTAAAACTGAGAGAGGTATTACTGAGAAGCAAAATGACTTGATTTGGTAAATTTGCTGCAGCAAGGAGGGAAGCGCGTGTGTCTGTGTGTGTTTATGTGAACGTGCGTGCATGCGTGTGTATGTTTGTGTACGTGTGTATTTAGGCGCAGCATTTGGATGACCATATGGAACTCTTCGTGGCGCCAGGAGACCATGCGGCTTGGAAACCTGATCACCATCTCCCTGGTGACAGCTGGAGTCTTTACACTATCAGAACATTTGTAGACTTCTAATTTGTCATAACCACCTCCTGTGGCAAAGAAATATGCTGCAGAATTAGGTAAGAGAGGCTGAAATTTAGAGCAGAAAGAAGGGTTACAGCCAAAGAAAGAAAAGTTAGACAGACACAAGTGCGTGGTTGCACGGAAAGAGTATATAAATATGGCGGAAGAAAGTTTCTTTATCTGACTGCTCTACATCTGTTCATATCACATTTGTTGGCATATCCAACTGAAATCCATTTCATTTATTAAGGTCTGAAAGAGCAAAAATCGGAGTTTTTCATGTTTGTGACATGATGTGTAACGTCATAAAATGTGTGCAGTATAACAGGGCTGTGTCTCACACTCCTTCCTCAAATAGTGAACTATTCACTGGATGTGTGAAATCAGCAAAATTTCAAGATGGACATGAGCAGAGACAAATTTTCCATTTTATTTTTGTGAAAATTAAGTACACTTTAGCTTACTTTTGGTAACTCTTTATTTTACAGTGTCATTGTTACACATTAATGTAGTAATAACTATAAATGATGCATAATTAAATGCAATTAACCCTAAACCAAACTCTAACCCTATAGTAAGTACATTAATATTACACAGTACTTAAATGTATAATTACACTGTAACACGTACACATAATTTCATGTCAGTTGCAATTAAATGAAAATGTATTATAGTTTAAATGCATATTAAATGCAGTTAGCTGAACTTTATGGTGTTTTCTGAACCACTTACAGTAAGTATGACTTAAATGTAATTTCATAATTACTTCTGTTGTCTTTGGAATATAGTTTAAGGATGTACTGACAAGCATTTATAACTAAAATACATGGAAATAATGTGAATTCTATTGAAACTCATATGGCATTTAATGTAAATATATTTGTAATTACACATTTGTATTGAAGTTGCAATTTAAAATATAGTTATATTGAATAACACAGGTAAAATTATAATCAACTATTTTACTTGTGCTTTAGTATGTACTTCTTTAAAGCATGACAAAAATATTAAAACATATTGATGTAAAATATACTTTAAAGTAAAACTTTTAGGTAACAATGTCGTTACATATGTTACTATTGTACTAACTATAAATTATGCATAATTACATGCAACTAACCCTAAACCAAACCGTAATCCTGACTCAAGTATGGAGTTACTTGACATTATTACAAAGTGCACTTTTTAAAAGTGTACTTAAGTGTGTTAAGAAACAGTCATGATAGTATACTCTATTTAAGTACACCTTTTCATTTATATTATATGATCTGCAAGTACAGTTTTTTTTTTTTTTTAAATATGCTTTTAAGATTTTAAGTATACACTACAAGTGCACATTCAATACATTTAAGCGTTTGTCTCTTTTAATAAGGGTTGGCATCGTGTTAGCACTTACAACATTAGTATGTATACACTATACACCAAGTATTGACTGAAAAAATAGACAGTTAGAAATAACAGTCAGTCCTAAAGATCGCAAATCAAAAACGATTGGGTTTCTGTGCAGTGTGAACCAAGTGTTTCAAGTGTAATGAAAACAACGAGCACTAAAAAATCAAATCAATTATTTAGCTACAGATACAAACCAACAAGGTAACAAGAAACAGAAAAACTCATTCGGCCGTAGTCTGAAATCTAAAGCATGTCAACATACCATATGCCAAACAAAGGGCCGAGCCGAGTAGTGTGCCCTAGAGAAAGCTGTTTCTCAGGGGAAGACAGCGCTCACCTTTTTGCCAGCTGGAATATTTAGCCAGAAAGCAGGTCTTGGCCTGGTCCTAATTTTACCCCATGCTTCCAAACATATCCTCCCCCTCCCTTCCCATTCAATCATCCATTCACATGCGCACACGCACACACACACACACTTCCTGGCATACGTCAATCACATGTAAGCGTTCTCCCAGTGCCCCTAAGACTGTTTTGAGATGACATGTCTGTGAGTAAATATCTGATTAAAATTTCATGCGGCTGTGTTTTTTTTCCCTGGCTTTTTCCTGAGCGTAACATCATGTTCTTGCCTTTCCATTTGTCTGAAAAGAGCGTGTAGCTCTTATTGCTCATCAGACAAAACACGTCTCCTTACTTCATGTAGCAAACTCCTGAAAGCTTCGGGACACAATGCTTTTGACATTATTTTAAAGTCAGAGAGGAAACTACGGCTATGTTTGGAAATGGAAAATAGCCTATTTATGCTGTATAATATTAGCACATAAAACAGAATGCATCATGATCTCATCAGATTTATTTTATTTTTAGGTAATTTTCCATAACAAATGTTTTAATTCTTGTCTGATCAATTAATGAGCAAAGACAGACAGTGTTACACAAGGTTCATTCATTACACTGGAAATGGACGATCTATAGTCTCATTGCATTGCATTGTGGGATAACAATATTCTATGCATACAAACCTGCAAATGCACAATATACATTCTATATACACTTTTCACATCTATGGTTCCATAAAGAATTTTTAAAGGATTAGTTCATTTCAGAATTAAAATTTCCTGATAAATTTACTTACCCCCATGTCATCCAAGATGTTTATGTCTTTCTTTCTTCAGTCGAAAAGAAATGAAGGTTTTTGAGGAAAACATTCCAGGATTTTTCTCCATCTAGTGGACTTCACTGGGGTTCAACGGGTTGAAGGTCCAAATGTCAGTTTCAGTCCAGCTTCAAAGAGCTCTACACGTTTCCAGATGAGGAAAAAGGTTCTTATCTAGAGAAATGATTGGTCATTTTCCAAAAAAAAATAAAAAATAAATAATATATATATATATATATACTTTTTAACCACAAATGCTCATCTTGCACTGGCTCTGTGATGCGCCACGCATTACGTAATCACATTGGAAAGGTCATGCATGACCTTGGCGGAAGTACCGCGGTAGGGCAAAAACTCCATCTTATTTTCTCCTCCAACTTCAAAATTGTCCAACATCATTTTTTTTTTGTAAACACCTACTCTGTACTTCTGCCTACGTCACGTGTGACCTTTCCAACATGATTACGTAATGCGTGGCGCATCGCCGAGCAATGCAGGATAAGCATTTGTGGTTAAAAAGTATACAAATATTTTTTTTTTTTTTTTTCAGAAATGACCAATCATTTTGCTAGATAAGACCCTTATTCCACGTCTGGGATTGTGTAAAGACCTTTGAAGCTGCAATTTGGACCTTTAACCCATTGAACCCCAGTAAAGTCCACTATATGGAGAAAAATCCTGGAATGTTTTCCTCAAAAACCTTCATTTCTTTTCAACTGAAGAAAGAAAGATAAACATCTTGGATGACATGGAGGTGAGTAAATTATCAGGAAATTTTAATTCTGAGGTGAACTAATCCTTTAAAAGTGCACTGCATAAATAGTAGCATGCTTTTACACTATTTTAAGCAACCGATATTTAGTGTGGTATTGCAACTAATGATAACAGACATTGCTTCTTCAACAGGACATTTTATCATTCCTAGGTTTATAATACATAAATGGAAAAGTAAAAAGAGTGCTCACAATTCTTGAAGAAAATGGGTGGCTGTTTTCAACCACTTCAAATAATCAACACCTAGAATCTGCAACGTATAATAGAAATGACTTGGAGACATTTGCTTTAATGGACATTAGCTCAAAATGCATTTGCTGAGGAAATTTTCTGAGGATGTTTTCTCTGGTGTTCAGAGGGGAAATGGCTGAATTGCACTAGTAATGCTCTTTAATTCTGATGGCCTGAGCTCTGCGGGCAGTCCCTGTATTCTCTGGACGACTCTTTCCCTGGTATTGGCTGAATTAAGTGCTGGAGAGCCATCAGTGACGTCTGGCTTACTGTGCCATTACCTCAGAGGAAGAGTGCTTTGGTTTTTTCATCAAATGTTCTCTATTATTGCACATTTGTATCTTTATTTATTCTAAAAATGCATGCAGAAACTGAAAAAAAAAACAAGGGCGGTCCCGGATTCAGGCAGCAAAGCGAAATCTGAGAACAATGCAGGCAGCGGAAGTACCTTATGAGACATCGGAGAGGGTACTAATAGCTGCGGCATCTAGGCAAAGTACTGTGTAGAGAAAGAGATAAAGAAAGACTCGCCGTTCGTCGTCGGTTCTCCACAGTGATAACTGGCTTATTTGTGCTATTTTCTCCACAAGCCTTTTCTTAACCTCAAACTCCCACAAGGCTTCAAAGCTAAAATAAAAAGTTAGGTACTTACTGTATGTTTTCCTCAACAGAGATAAATGCAGTGAAACCACACCAAAACGTCTTTTCATTAAAGAGTCTGAGCTTAAATCTTCAGGCATGGTGGGAATTGTTCTTCAGATGCTGTTTTTGTACTTTTGAATATTCCTATTTCCAGGGTGTTATCATTTGTATTTTGTGTCTGGTAGGTATTCGTATGTAAAGTGTACATGCACGATTGACGCTGAAACATAATTTCAACACATTATGCATTTATGCCAAAATATTATCATAAACCCTTTTACAACTTTACAGAACATCTTTATGAATCCCCTGATGATTATTGGAACTGAAATGGCAGAAACCCTTCTGTTGGCATTGCTACAGGTGACTGGATTCAATATTCAGATTCAATTCAGTTTGTCATAGAAAGACATTGTGTTACATTTAGAATGTTACATGTATTTGATAAGATATTTTTTTTAGCTTTCTATCAATTTTTTTTTATCATCAAAGATATAAATACATGAAAATGTCTGAAATCCAATATGTAAATCTAATATAATATTAAAAAAGAACTGAGAGTACTTGATAATTTACTTAGTAACACTTTACAATAAGGTTCATTGGTTAAACATTAGTTAATATGTTAACTAACATGAACTAACCATGAGCAATACATTTGTTACTGTATTTACTAATCTTCGTTAACATTAGTTAATGAAAATACAGTTGTTAGTTCACAGTGCATTGACTAGATTTTAATAATGTATTAGTAAATGTTGAAATTAACATGAACAAAGATTAATAAATGCTGTATAAGTGCAGTTCATTATTAGTTCATGTTAACTAATGTATAATGTTAACTAATGAACCTTATTGTAAAGTGTTACAATAAAATTGAATTGTTACCATTGTTGTGTTTTGCATGCTGAATGTTGAAGTCTATCTGTGACTCAAGCATGATAAATTGCAAAATAATGTCACAAATATAGAGAGATTATATCAACCCAATTAAAAGTTTGACAAGGTGTTTATGACAGCAAAATTGTATACGATTATTAACATAAAATATAGCTGTTATATATAATTTATATATCACTTTCCTTCCTTTGAAACCAAATAATCGTGATTTATTGTTGCATCGCTGCATTAATAGTTCCATAAGCCTAACCAAAGGGAACACTGATCGCCATAGTGGTGATTATGGTGTTCATCTTCAAACAAAGACAATTTAGGAAAATCAGCCAATTTTTGAAATCAGCTTATGTGATGTTCTCTCATTTTTGTCAGCTGTATTGATAATTGAACATTTAAGATGACTTTGGGAAATCAATGAATGCAAACAGAGAATAATAACTGCAGCAGTGGAGGAAATGGGTGAAAAGTATAATAAGAATTGCCCTGCCTCATTTTTATTTATTTATTTTTTATTTTGCTTGACAAAATGGTACTCAAACCAATCAGTTAATCTTAACTTGGATTTTCTGAGTAAAAAAGGCATAGTATGTGAATAGTACAGATTACTAAATTTTTACAATTAAGTTAAAACATAAAGTAAACGTGGTAGAATCACTGTTGGATTTTACAGTGTACACACACACACACACACACACATATACAATAAAAATACAGATGAATTTCAACAAATTCAGTATTCATTGAACCTAAAAGTATTCATAACAAAGTTATACATATGTATGTGTATATTATATGTATCCGTGTTTATTAGTCAGACTAATGCACAAATACTAATAAGATCACGTTGATATTTGACAGAGCATAGTGACTTTGTGTTCATGGCATCTTGGTTTAATCAGACTTCTCGGAATGACTGACGCCGGCACTCTGTTGCTGGGTAGAGCGCATTGTCATAGTTTCTTAAAGAGAGAAAAAAAAAAAAATACTAATGCTTGCTTCACTTTAGCTGTGCCGCACAAAAGCCAGAAGGGAAAAGTATGGAAGAAAGGCTTTGAAAGGAAAACATTCGGTATTAAGGGAAAAGCTGGACTGACTGTACCCGTGATATGTAGTAGTGTAAGGGGAGAGAAAGACAGCTATGGATTTTAATCCATTCGTCGATAAAGGTCACTACTCCAAAGGGTTTTATTTCTCTGCCACACATCAAAGTGTAAATCCGCTGATTGCCACCACTGAATGGGGAGACAACAAGGCTGGGTTTGTGGGTCGTTTCTAAGGCGCAGTGTGTGAGGAGAAAGCCCATAATGTGCAGGTTTTCTATCAGGGGCCCCCCGATCAATGGGCAGCCTGACCTTTGCATTGTGTTCCCGGCTTTGCCCGTGATGTCATGCCATCTATCCGCCGCTCTTCTTAAAGGGCCGAGAGAAAGGGAGGCACGGTCCCACACTGTCATCCCACCACGAGATTGAAAAGGCATTATCTGCAAATATAACCACCTGAAACTGGTGAAACACAGATTAAATACGTCGGATTATCCAACGCATCTTGAAAAGATGAGATGGCATCCTGTTCGTCGAAATATTCCACCCTAATGATATGACAAGCATATTAAGATGCAAAGTGAGCGTTTGAAAGCGGCTCGGCACAAGTCGTTAATCAAATAAGGCCAATGGCCTTTTTAAGATGTTTGTCAGGGATTGATCTGCCTTTTGAGTTAATATACGCCGGAGCAGAACTTAAGAGGATAAAAGGGGTGAGCTTCTCATTGTTCCTCTCTGAAAGCTCTTCTTTGTAGTGGAGAGGGCCGATGGCAGCTGGTAGGGTCCTCTCCGCTCATTGAACATCGAGAACTTTCTCAGAGTGGCCAAGTGCATTGGAATGGAAATCTAAAGAGGTAGGCGTGAACCATTTGTTTAGCCATGTTTGTGTTTGCTGTCAACATGCCTGTCTGTTTTGTGGCGCTGCCGCTTTTGGCTTCACAAAAACCAATGTGTGTGTGTGTGTGTGTCCACCCTTTTCAGTGGCGGACATAATCGAGGGGGATCCGGTGCGAAGGAAAGACTCGCCCGAGCCATCCGCGACAGATGTTGTAATTGCCAGCTGATGGATGGGCCGTGGAGGAGGTCATTACGGACGGAGATGACTTGAAAAAGAAGGGAAGGGCCTGTGCCACGGCTGGACGACCAGCCCCCTGCCATCTCTAGAAGATGAGAGATTGGGACCCTGGTTATGGGACGGACAAGATGCAGGATATGGTCAACCCTTAAATTAGACACACCCTCCCCCTATTGTGTACGGAAAACACACTACTTATGCAGTCTTTTATGTAGACAACAATTATCGCGCTCAAGACTGCATTGACTGAAAGAGTCAGTTAGTTACCCATGAAACTTAAAGAGGTGTTTTAGAAAGTCACGCTTAAAACTGTCTGAATGTCATTGCGTTGGGTTTCAAACCAAGTGTGATCTGCAAACAAATGCTTCAGGAACATTACTTTTCTGAGCCATTTTTGCAATGAGCTTTGCAATGTTATTCACTATTGTTTAACCTAATCAACTTTTTTTTTTTTCTTTTGCTCATGTTAGTTCACAGTGCATTAACTTAATAAAATCATTTCGACTTGTACTTTTCTTTAAAACAAAGGAAAATTTGGGTTACTTACGATGGAAGTGAACGGGGCCAATCCGTTAACACTTAAGTACTCACTGTTTCAATAGTATAATCACAAGATGTAAACCATATCTTAATACTGTATAAAAAAAACCTTACTAACCTTTTCCTTGTAAAGTTATATCCAATTTTAAAACTTTGTTGGTAACACTTTATTTTAGGGTTCAATTCTCACTTTTAACTAGTTGCTTATTAACTTACTAGTATATTGGTTGTTTATTAGTACTTATAAAGCACATATTAATGCCTTATTCTGCATAGCCTTATTCTACATCCCTTAATCCTACACAATAAATGCTACAACAACTACCTTACTAACTATTAATAAGCAATAAATTAGTTAATTGAGGCAAAAGTTGTAATTAATATAGTGAATGTGTGTTCCCTATACTGAAGTGTTGACAACGCAATGCCTACAACCCTAAAATACGACTAGACAACTTTACAGCTTAAATAATGTGCAAGTTTTAACAGCAGAATTAATGTTGAGTGTTTTTACAAAATTATAAACATTGGCCCCATTCACTTGAACCCCGAATATTCATTGTGTCGGTAACACTTTAGTATAGGGAACATGTATTCACTATTAACTACGACTTTTCCCTCAATAAACTCCTAATTTACTGCTTATTAATAGTTAGTAAGGTAGTTGTTAGGTTTAGGTATTGGGTAGGATTAAGAATGTAGAATAAGGCATTATTATGTGCTTAATAGTTACTAATAAACAGCCAATATTCTAGTAATAGGCATGCTAATAAGCAACTAGTTAAAAAACCCTAAAATAAAGTGTTACCATTGTGTCCAAATACTTTTGGGGCCACTGCATGTTTCAGACATGTTTAAATACAAAATATCCATGTACAAAATGGATGCACATGACAAATCGATGCAAAAAAAAAAAAAAAAAAAAAAGAGTAAAACAAAGCTCCTTCTCAATTGTTCCTTAACAGTTTATTCATTTATCCGAAATGGACATTGTTCCCAATGAACAAAAAGCATAGCAAACCAAACATGTCTGTCGTATACTTAACTCTACACTTCATCTTAAAAGAGCGAGAGCGGGAGAGACGGGGAGGTCTATTCTCTGGGGGCACATTCAGGGTCATTTGAGTTTGTGTCACACTTACACAGGGTGTCACTCCACACCAAAGTGAATTGTCAGTTTGTTTATACAAGCTGTGGGATTGCGTAAGATGTTTGCTCCCCCTGAACGCTCCCCAGAGGTCAATTAGGACAGATGAGCTTTTCTCCACACAAAGGAAACTGGTGGCCTTACAGCAGTTAGGGGAGGCACATAATTAACAGTTATAAAGTACTTTGGTTTGTTAATTGAATTAGTTAATCCTTTTCTCGGTGATCTTCAGCTGAAGGGGGGCATTATGGGAGCTCTCTTGTACTGTCACACACGTGGCGGCTCGTCTTCGGCGTAAAGCTCTCCAATGAAAACAGACCTTTCTAGAATGCTTTTCAATGAAAAAGAAAGGATAAAAGAGATGATAGCAATTCTCAGACAACCTTAGATAATCAAGAAGCAAAATGCTATTTTGCAAAAATTCATAGCTCAGTAGACTTAATGGAGTTCTATATATATATATATATATAAAATTAGAACAGTAAGAGTACAGAACAATAAAATATCATATAGCTCAGATCATTTCTGTAATGAGAAACATGACTTCAACAAGAAAAAAGGACTTGTTTTTATGCATAAGAAACTGATGATAGAAAATGGATGTTCTGTATCTGAATGGCTAGAGTCGAGTGGTTGGATGGGACGTCAGCTGAGCAAGTTATTACATTCTGATATGTAATATCATTTTGATTTAAATTTTTTTTTTTTTTTTTTTTTGAGACAAAAACAAAGGCCCATTATCTATTGTAAGTGGTGTAGTGATGTATGAAGCACAGCTCACACTGACGTCACTTTCAAACCAAGCAGCTTTCTGCCTTGAACCTATTGCATAATCCGTGTGGGGAAATATCATGCGAAATTATGATCATTAACTAAAACTAAAACCATAAAAACATTCTCGTTAACGTTTCGTTAACATTAAGTGAGATAAAATATATATCAGTAAAGCTTTATATATCAAATAAGATTATTGTGACTTTTTTTATCTCACAATTTCGAAATTTCAAGTTTATATCTCACAATTCTGACTTTTTCCATAATTACAAGTTTATTTCTCACAATTCTGACTTATTTTCTGCAATTGTGAGTTTATAAAACATAATTCTAGAGGGAAAAAGTTATAATTGCGTGATAGTTGCTAATACATTTTTTTATTATTATTTTTTTTATTTTTTTATTATTCAGTGGCGGAAACAAACTTCCATACTAAAATAACTAAAACTACATATACCAAAACTAATAAAATATTTTTTTTGACATTCTACAAGAAAAAAAAAAAAAAAAAAAAAAAACTAATAAAAATGACAAAAACACAACAAAAAAATATTTAAATGAAAGTGAAAAAAAAAAAAAAAAAAAATGATACTAAAACAACATGTGGATTCCTAATCTTATTCCGTCCACAAAAATTTGCAAGAAATTTTAGAAAGTTTAAGAAAGTGAGAGATTTAATGTTGACTTTAAGCAAAAGTATTTTGCTCCCGATTTAATCTCATTGCTGTTTAAGAGAAATAAGTATATAAAAGATTACCAGTAAGGATTTAGGTAGTCCTTCCTGCCTGTTTTTTTTTTTTTTTTTATGCTGCTTTTAGGAATCAGATCATCTAAAAATGTTCTGTCTAGTCCTTAGTTACTCTTTGTGTGTCAGAACATCCATTATTTATTTCTCACATCCATAAAAGCTTATAAACCACTTGTGTAAATGCATAAAATTCACAAACCGTACAAAAAAAACAAAGAGTTTGTCAAGAACTCTATCAGATTTTCACCCTCATATCACAAAAGGAACTTTGAAGCTGTCGGGCCCTCATGTGATGCCGCGTCCTCCTCCCAGCCCCCTTCTGCCCCTATCTAGTGCACACTATCCCATCACCTCTTCTTCAAAAGCATATCTCTGCGATCCCTTGACAAATTATTCAAATGTGCAGCACACTTATTTCACAGCTCCACTTAAAGCACAGGTTGGAACAAGCGCATGAAATCCTGTGTAATTTGGACGGTGGTCCGCTGGCCCCTTTTCAGCGCCACATACCTTCTGAACCTCAAACACGTGCAGTCGTAATCAACTCGCCACACGTTTGTACCTGGATCCCATTACATGAGCGCAAGGCCGCGAGCCGGGTGTCCACAGAGACCTCCATCTTCCGTCTGTCTGTCAGGTGATTTCATGGATGCCTTGGGAGTTGAGGTGCAATCTATGAAAAAACTAATAAATAAATAAATAAATAATTTTGCGCATGCATTCAAAATATTCATAGTCAATAACATGGTAGGGCTCCACGGGTCACCCTTGGCCATTTTACATGGTTGAAATTTACAGGGGGGTTTAAACAAAATATCAACACCATTAGGCATGTCTTGCACTGTCTTTATGGTTATGTAAATATTTGCTTGTGGTATTCTTAGCACCTTTATATTAGTTTTTCAGCACATTAAACGCGCATCACAGGCCCAATTCACCGTGTCTGACAATTGAGTGGCAGGGGAATTTGACTTCTTCACACTTCCTGTTCTGCTACACCTCTGACAATGGCTATGATTATGAAGTGTAATTTTGGGTTTGTTCCTATCAGTGTGTGTGCTGACGCTGTTAGCCATGTTATTTGTTTTTTTTGTGCATCATGGTGTAGTCTTGTTGAGTAACGGTTGAGTAACTTGGAAAAGCATTGCATGATCAGGATACAATTGTGTGTTCGTTAAAATTAAAAAAGGGATGTAATCAGATTACATTTTGAAAAGATGTGAACTCCAATTTTTTTATGTTTAAGGAAATAAACGCAAATTCGCTAAATAGTTTTGCCACTTTTCACAGTTTAGATAGTCATCAAATAATTATTATATAACGCTGGAGTGATATTGTTTAGTCCCAAACTATGCCAGATAGCAGTAGAATATTGAAGAGAAAAACAAACAAACAAACAAAACAAAAAAAAAAACACTGGCCTATTTATTTATTTATTCGCAATATATATTGTGATATGAAAAAGGGATTTTCACCAGATGAATTGAATAAATATATTTTGAAAGAATTAATAATTATAGAAAGTTTGGGGTGATTTTATTGGGTAATACATCTGTACAGAAAATTTTACTTTTTTTAAAGGTACACTATAACTTTTGGCCCTCTAGCAGTTAAAATAAAAAATAAAAAAACTACATGAATTTTGTGGAAGAACATTGTTTTGGTTGTGCTTTGGCTCTGACTGTGTGGATAATTATGGTTCTTTCTCATAACTAAAAAAAGAAAGAGAGATGATCCTGCTTTTCTTAAAACATTCACTACTAGGCTTAAGAGATATAGCCAGTTTAGATGGAAACCAGAAGGCGTTACTGTAACATAGCGTATATAATATTATATATATATATATATATATATATATATATATATACAGGGCACTTCCTTGAAAATAACTTCCAGCACAGCTCTACAACAACCATAATGAATATGAGCTTCACAGTAGATAATTCTTTACAATGAACTCTGTTAGAGAGCTACATATGGCAATTTATCTGTTCAATAAAATACTCACTTTTACAACATTTCAAATCCCTCAGTTCTTGCCATCTCTGAAAAGACAAAACAGTATTGATTCTCGTTTTATTATGAGCTTTGTCGCGTTCCCTTTGGAATTAATTGGTTAAATGATTTTCTGAATGCACTCTAAAAATAATGTGTTGGCTCAAATAAAAAAAAAGATAAATAAATAAATAAAAAATAAACGCAGCAGTTTGTTTTTTTTTTTAGTTTTTTTTATGACAACTTTAAGTGAATTTATGTTCCACCAACAAGCTACATTGACTTAAAGGAACTTAATATTTTGTAGCATAAAGTTGAAAAAAAATAAGTTGCTCTAACTACCAGAGTTGCAGCCCTGGAACCAATTAATCTTATCTATTTCAGTTCAAATCAGCAGCTATCATAGCACATGCTAACATCTTATTTAACATGTTTGTTTAATAAACAAGTAAGATACACTGTAAACCCAAATAAGTTGGGCTAACTAAAAAAAAAAAAAAGGTAATCAGTTACATCAAATTTTTTGAGTTATGATGTTCCCAATTTTAAGTAAGCATAACTATTAAGTCTTGAGTTTGTAGTACTCATGCATGATATTTGCTTCTAACTGTACTGAGTTAGCTAACTCATACATTTTGATAGCAATTAACACAAAATATTTATTTAATTAACTTTTTTTATTTTGAGTTCTTCCAAATCAAATGAGTTATTTACTTCACTATAAACCCTAATAAGAAAATTCAGAAAATGCCAACTTGCTAATTAACATGTTAACAACAGCATGGTATAACACTTACTGAACGAGTACAGCAACTTAAAACATGTAACTTACCTGCTCTCAAACCTAGCCGCATTCGCTACTTGTCACCATGATGGTAACTCTCCAAAAACCCACATTCACAGAAACTCTTCTAAATTAGCCTAACAAAACATTAATCACTACTAAATGTCCCTTACCATTAATTTTGCACAAAGAAACCCCATTATATAACACTTCATTTTAATACTTACTCTCCCTTTGGAGTGCCATGGACAAAGCAAGCTGGGAAATAGAAATCCCAGCCCATTTTCTGTTAAACTTAAGTTCATCTGAATGAAAAGAAATTAGTTCATACAACTCAAAACAATGAAATAGTTCAGTTTACTTGAAATATGTCAGTGCTGTGAACGCAAAAGAAAAAAAAAATTCTAAATAATCATAACAGTTAATTTAACTGAACTAATTTGTTCAATTTAAGTTTGTCCTACTCAAACCAATTAAGTATTTTGAGAATCAGGGTTTACAGTGTATTACTTGTCACTGGCATTAGCGCAGTCATTGCTTACAGAGTCAATGTAGTGTTTACCTTCATATATCTACTCTTCAGCACAATAACCACAAAAAATTACAGAAATTCTTTTAAATGACAAACATAACAGCATTAAACAGGTATTTCGTAAAAAAAGAAATAATAATAATTACAGACGATATTAGGTTGATGTAATGATCAACATTATTATGTCAATAGAACTCAACAAAATAATGTTTGGAACTTAAAAGGTTTAATTAAAACAATATTTTTAATATTTGCAACCATGCATTTATTTAAGTTGTGGTAACAAGTCCTCTGAATTACTTTTCAGAGTGTGACTCACTTGTTAAAGGATTAGTTCATTTTAAAATGAAAATCACCCCAAGATTTACTCACCCTCATGCCATCCTATGTGTGTATGGCTTTCTTCTTTCAGATGAACACAATCTGAGTTATATTAATAAATATCTTGACGCATATAGACTTTATAATAGCAGTGAACGGGACCAACGAGTATGAAGCTCAAGAAAGTGCATCCATCCATTATAAACATACTCCACATTGCTCCAGGGGGTTAATAAATGCATTCTGAAGTGAAGTGATGCATTTGTGTAAGAAAAATATCCATATTTAAGAAGTAAAATATCTAGTTTCCGCCAGACCGCCTTCCATAATCAACTTAAAGTCTAAAACTCTCGCAGTTCAAAACGCTTATGCTACGTCCTATGCCTTCCGTACTTACGTTGAATAAGGAAGGCGGTCTGGCAGAAGCTAGATATTTTACACACCTGCTCATTATGTGGTTTTTCGGCATGTTAAACTTGTTCGATTCACAGTAAATGAAAAAAGCCACTCTGAAATGCTGAAACACTGTATCATGAGCTGCGGACGTGTAAATGAATGCTTCACTCTGAAACCGGTAGAACATATTTATTTAATTAAATCACAACCTTCGCAATTTGACTAGTCTGCTTTACTGTCTGCAGCTAGATATAAACACAGCTCTCATTGCATATATTTCTCAATACATAGAATTTTCATATGCATATGTATAAGTAATCTAAAAAGTAATTAAAAGTAATCCGATTTCATTACTGCCACACTGTGATATTTAAATTTGATTATGACTAAATTTTTAGCAAGTAATTAGTAATTTGTACTTGAATACATTTGTAAAGTAACCCTTTGCCTCATGCCAGAGTGATGTTCCTAGCATAAAACATTCCAGAAAGCGCAATTACTGATATTCTCCTGTATTTGATCAGCTGGCAGGTTGTTTATTTGCGCAAAAAGAGCGAGAGGGGGAAAAATAGACTATTTCTGATTGCATGGTAATCATGAGATTTTTCCCCACTCTCTCCTTGGTGGAACGGGTTAATTAGGCTGAGCGTAAATCACTGGCACACCTGTTATGCTGCTGGTGTTAATCTGGACTACACACACACACACATACGTACATGCGCACGCATTGACACATACACACGTTCCTCTAACAGGCCCAAATTAGACATCACGCAATTAAACCCACCTGTCTCTGCACAGAATCTGCCGTTGCGTCTTCAAATGAAAGACTCAAGAGCACTCAAGTGTCGCCTTGTTTATCAATGTCATTTTTTTTTTTTTCTCACAACTGTACACAGATTGTACATTAGAGGTGCACATCATTACTCACTGTGAATCTGCTGTATGTTCATGCAGCTTCCAGTGAAACATTCCATTTTTTATTCCATTTTTTAATAACGAGCCGTAATGTTTTTATAAAGGTTCTTTTTAATGAATTGGTCAAAAAGACTCAGAAATCAGTCTAATGACAGCCTTGTTCATGGAGTCAGTCAGGTTTTCTGAATGAATATATGACACACTTGAATGAGACATCTAAATTGAAATTAACTGGTAACTTACTGTTACATATGGAAGCTTGTTTCCGTGTGTGATAAAAACTCGCAACTGCAAGAAAAAAAGTCAGAATTGCAATTCTTTATATCTCGCAATTCTGACTTTATAACTCGCAATTCTGATTTTTATATCGCAATTTTGACTTTATAACTCGTGATTCTGACTTTATAACTCGCAATTCTGACTTTATAACTCGCAATTCTGATTTTTATATCGCAATTTTGACTTTATATTTCGCCATTCTGACTTTATAACTCGCAATTCTGACTTAACATCTCCCGATTCTGACTTATATCTCGCAATTTTGACTTTATAACTCACAATTCTGACTTTATATCACACAATTCTGACTTTATATCACGCAATTCTGACTTTATAACTCGCAATTCTGACTTTATAACTCATGATTCTGACTTTATAACTCACAATTCTGACTTTATATCTCGCAATTCTGATTTTTATATCGCAATTCTGACTTTACATCACGCAATTCTGACTTTATAACTCACAATTCTGACTTTATAACTCGCAATTCAGATTTTTATATCGCAATTTTGACTTTATATTTCGCCATTCTGACTTTATAACTCACAATTCTGACTTTATATCACACAATTCTGACTTTACATCTCCCGATTTTGACTTTATAACTCACAATTCTGACTTTACATCTCCCGATTTTGACTTTATAACTCGCAATTCTGACTTTATAACTCGCAATTCTGACTTTATAACTCGCAATTCTGACTTTACATCTCCCGATTCTGACTTTATAACTCGCAATTCTGACTTTACATCACGCAATTCTGACTTTATAACTCGCAATTCTGACTTTATAACTCGCAATTCTGACTTTACATCACGCAATTCTGACTTTACATCTCCCGATTTTGACTTTATAACTCGCAATTCTGACTTTACATCACGCAATTCTGACTTTATAACTCGCAATTCTGACTTTACATCTCCCGATTTTGACTTTATAACTCGCAATTCTGACTTTACATCACGCAATTCTGACTTTATAACTCGCAATTCTGACTTTATAACACAACTTTATGGCCTGGTTTCACAGACAGGGCTTACCCTAAGCCAGGATTAGGCCTTAGTTCAATTAGGGTATTTAAGTAGCTTTTATAAACTTACCCTAGAAAAACCTTGAGACAAAACAATGGCTCTTTTAAAATATGTCAGTGCAAGTTACTTTCAGATAAAAAAGCTCAAACATGCATTTTAGTCTAGGACTAGCTTAAGCCATCTCTGTGAAACCGGGGGCTACTCACACAATTCTGACTTTATAACACACAATTCTGACACAATCCTGAACTGACCCACATGCACAAAAGAAAAATAACCAAGACAGCGCAGCACGGAATTATAAGGAAGTAAACACGGAGATTATTGAAGTCAGCATTTATAAAGCGATGTATCATGGATTGGATACAGCATTTCCAACACCCGTACCGAAATTTGATGAGCAACGTAGCTCCTATGATGAGAAAAAACAGGTAGGCTTGAGCATTCTGTCTTTTTAGGGTCACATCTTGTGTTTTGGTTTGTTTAGATGTTTTTGGTCCATGTTCCATTCCTATTTCAGCTGAACCGCACCAGAGTTCGTTTGGAAGTGGACCGAGTCCCCTTGAAATGGTGGGTCACGGCTCGCTTGTGTGGTCCGCACCAGGATTCGGATGGCAGCGTTCACACTTATTCAAATGAACCGCACTAACAGAGTAATTGCACCAGGGTCTTTTAATCGAACCAAACCTGCTAAGTGTGAACACATCCTTGGGAAAGTCCTCATTTGTAAACACAGTTACACATAATATAAAATAAAATAGAATGAAATAATAAAATAAATAAAGTTTTCTGTTAGGATATGGGTTAGGGTTAGGTTATAGTATTTACATTTATTCAGTTAGCAGACGCTTTTATCCAAAGCGACTTACAAATAAGGAATACAACAAGTGGTTCGTCTTAAGGAGGCAATAAACAGCAGAAATGTATACAAAGTTTCAGACATCATTCTGGATGGATAGATGGATGGATGTGTTGCCATAAAAAATATTTGTTTAGTATAGGACCAATTATTGGGGTAAAAGTTTCTTCAAAAGTATTAAAAGAACTGTGTATGAAATCTTTATGGAATGGGTTAAATGTAATCAGACATTTCCTTATGATTCCCATTTCTAACATTTTTGCATGTAAACATGAAAAGTTTTGTGTTCAACTTCACGCTTTAAATAAATCACTTTTCCAGTGAGGTCGGGTGTCTTGTGTCAGGGATTATTGAACCCAAATGAGATGGCATGTGAAATGAGGGCCTCTCAGTGACTCCCACTGCGAGCAAAGATGGCAGACGGCAAGAGTCCTGAAAAATGTAATTAAACGGAGATAAGATTAATACAATCAGCATGTGGAATGACAGAAAGGTGGTGTTGTTGCAGAGGCATTGGAGGGCCCCAGGCCTGAGTGGAGCTTGGGCCCAGCGAAGGGGTGTGGGGCTGTGGGGTAGTGGAGGGCTGCTGGGATTGAGCGCTTTCAGGTTGAGGCAGTCCCGTGGTTTGAGGGTTTAAATTAGCGGTGAAAAGACAATCCCCATTAGGAAGGATTAGGGGCCTGCTGGCAGCTGACGGGGCCCAGGCACCAAAACTGGCAGGGGCATCTGTCGCGCTGCACCCACTGCTACATGGGAAAAAGTCAGTCAGTAACCTTCTGAAACACAAAAAAATAAAAAATAAATAAATGTTGGTGTTACACTTTACCTTCCTCTGACCTCCATCATTTTTACTAGAAGTCTTTTATCACAGACTGTTTTCATGTTTAGTTATTTATTTATTTTACTAAGTAGTACAAAAGACCTGAATCTTTCAGAGTGGCTAAGCAGGAACAAAAACACCAAAAAAAAGTGTCCGTGTTTGATTTGAGAGCTCTGGTGAAGGGCAGGATCATCAGTGGGCAAACCGATAACTTGTTTAAGTTTAAAAACCGATAAGTTTAAAATAACTTGTCAAATTTGCCCCTATTTGGGTGTGAGCAAAAACACGCCGTTTTTGTGTGTGTCCCTTTAAATGCAAATGAGCTGCTGCTCCCGGCCCCCTTTCCAGAAGAGGGTGGAGCTTTAATAGCTCACGCTTCAGTCGCTCAACAGCAACAAAGCTGGAGAATCTCACGCAGCCAAAATGAGGATTGTCAGTAACGGTATTCAGCCTTTGTTCAAACCGGAGTCGACACTGATGGAGAGACTCAGGAAGAAGTTACAACTTTTAGAATGAAACTGGACGTTTCTGAATGGTTAGTGGATAAATTTATGTAGTTGCTGTGGAGTTGATTCAACTCATCGACTAGCATGTGCCATCATGTTAATCTTTTGTGCAAATCCAGCGTTGAATTGGTGTAAAATGGCAGCATGACAACACTCTACTACAACAACTCTTCCTCTTCTCTAAAGAAGTGGAAACTGTTGCTCGCGAAAACAAAATGGCAGAGCCGTGGTTGGAAACGTGCGGATTAAGGGGTGGTAATATTATAATAAGATCCCTGTCCTACGTCACTAGGGGATGTAAATCTGAGCGGCTCGTTTTTTCACATGCTTGCAGAGAAATGCTTGCCAACACAAAGTTATTGGGTTGTCCGATGCACCGGGGACCTGATTATAACACTTAAACGTGGAAAAAGTCAGATTTTCATGATATGTCCCCTTTTTTGTTCAACGGAAGAAAGAAATTCATACAAGTTTGGAACAACTTGAGGTGAATAAATGATGACCGAATTTTCATTTTTGGGTGAACTATCCCTTTAAGAGATTGTTGTTTACTTCAGCTGGTTCTCATATCTATATATTTTGTTCTAATGTCACAAGTAATAATTTCAAGTTTTACTGGTTTTTACATGATTCTTTGATTCTTTTGTAGTGTAAGTTTGATGAAGTGTACTAACAACAAACATTGTCACGTGTCCTCCAAACTGACAACCTAATCAGTTTATACGTAAAGAAATGTTAGCGTCCCGGACAGAGATAAACCGCTTAAATAGACTATAATACGATTAGGGATTGTTTTATGAGCATTTTGGTACCTTTTATAAAACAAGAGTAAATGCAAAAACTAGGTTTACAAATGTTGTAATAAGGACTTTTGCATCAATAATATATATATATATATATATATATATATATATATATATATATATATATATATAAGCATGAAAAAAATAGACACACAAGACAGCAGCAACACTGTTCAATTACTGTGGAGTTTGCAGCACTACTGTTGACAGCCCCTTCTGAGTCCTGCCAAAGATACTTGAAGTTTTGAGTACCTTACTTCTTCTCACTGCTGCTTCCTGATGGTTTGGAAGACAATTACTCCAAGTCGCCCCCTGTCGTTTCAAAGAATAGTACACCTCGTCCATTTGAGGTGCGTGCACAGTCATCGGATGCTTAAAAGGGAAACGTATAAACAAGGTTTAACCCTAAACTAATACTCTATTGAGAGTTAGTTGACATGTAGTTGCAAACTCACTTACCATATAGTTAGTAGAATGTCTAGAGTGGACTATCAAAATAAAGTGTAACCCATCCCATGAGGCCATGGGAGAGGAGTTGTGAATGACAGTAAAGCGATTCAGCTCGTGTTGATACAACTCTGGCAACATTTCATTCATACTATAGAGTGTACTTTTTTAACGGTCACAAAGTTAGTTCCTTGTTAAATGTAGTACTCAGTATACAATTTCTGATGCACTATACTAACTTGGTGGCACTTGAATTGCAGAATCCGTACAGTAAGTTGCAGTGGAGATGGATAATGATAGATAGCAGCTCTTTGGTGTAGTTTGATAAATGCTATGCAAAACAAAAATCTGTATGGGATTGGTTAAATAGGTTGAACGGCTGTTTGGAAACAGACCAATTCTGCTTGGCTTCCTTCGGTGTGTCCGGAATGGAAAGTTACACAGCACTGCTTTGTGTACCACCCTTACAAGAAAATTGTGCTATTAGTATACTCCTTTTAAACTAAAAACAAGAAAAATATACTTTCAGTCTACTTTTTATGTACTTCTCAGAAATATACTTAAAATTACAGTTTAGTATACTTGACTTATACTGACAGAAAGGTCTAAGTATATTTGGACTATACATGTACTCAATCTTTTGATCGAGATATACTTAAAAGTATATTTAAGTTTTCCAAGTATAATTGACTTGTAGTTCTTTAATCTTATGATTGAATAGCCTATTGAATACTTCTTTCACATACTCTCTTATAAAACTTGATTTACAAAGAAAATGTTAGATATATACTTCTGAGTATGTGAATTTTTGTGTAGTCCACTGGTAGTGTACATAGGAATTTATTTCAAATCAACTCTTTCCCCGCCATTGATGGAATTTTTTGGCAATCCATGCTTTCACTGTTATTCGGTAGGGGGCGCTATTACGCATCTTCTGAAACAGCACAGAATCTCGATCAAAACACAGGCGAAGAAGCAGAAACAAGTAGAAGTGTGAAGTAAAAAATGTGATCATCAAACATTAAGTGCCATAGAAAACAAAACTGCCTAACGTTACTGAATGAAATGTGGAACCCATAAAGAGGTATATGACTGTGAAGCTTTGGAAGCGTTGATGGACGCAATTTACTGCAAGATTTGATCATCGTTTTTAATCTGATCCAGACAAAGACTGACAAAAATATGATTTTCTTAGCTTTTTGTTCAAAATGCTGCTTTTTTTTTTAACAATGCTTACCCCCACAGACACACACACACACACACACACATATATATATATATATATATATAAAATGTAAATATATATATATATATATATATATATATATATATATATATAAAAAACTGGGCCAATTTAGTCCCGAGTAGTATTGAAATAGTAAGTTTACAAGTACAGTACTACTACATTGATATTAGTATACATACTACATAAAGTATAATTAAAAATATACTTGAACTTTACGTACTTAATAACGTGCTTAATAACAGACTAATCGCATGTGGATATCGCAGCAAATTTTCATGATGACTATTCGTCTCAACTCAAAACAAAACAGCTACGTGGTTCATTCTTTTAAAAAATTAAGTTATTGTTTGCGACTTTAAATTCTGTTATTGGTAAATGAAAAACACAAGCATTGAAACAAATATTAACAGTGTCGCAACACCAAATTATGCAAACACTCTTCTTGTAGTCCAATTTATGTTAGCGAATTAGTTTGATCAGATGTTTTATTTCATCAAACTAGTCAAAAAATAATTCACTAACTGGAAATGTTTTTTTATTTTTTTTATTTAGTTGAATACTACTATTAATATTACTTACTCAAAATTTATGATTACAGTTTTGACACTGTCCCCATATCTGTCATTCTCATTATTTTGAAACCAGAATATTATGAATTATATAATAATAATAATTTATATAACCTGCATAGTTAAAAAAAATTTACATTTAATTTTATTAACTAGTGACTTTCTCAAAAGGCTAGCCGAGCTGAACTGCTTAAAAATTACGAGTAGCTTGTGTTTTGGCAGTCTGCGGTTTCAAAGCAGCTCCCCGACACTGTTAAAGACATATTGTAGATTGATGCTGTACGTTTTCTATACGTTTATTTATATATATCCTCAGCTCCCTGCTGGATCATTTGCTGCTTTAATTACTGTGGATGCTCCGACAATGAACAGCGAGCGCTAATCCACAATCCATAGCCGCTTTATCATGTTGTTTTTGTGGGGCTAAAAAGTTCATTTTTTTCGTTTCATCTCCTATAGGGTTCTGCTTGTCAGGAGCAACAGACAGAGACCCACTGATTGTCATTAGCGTCCCCCCCCCCTCCCACCCGGCTAATTTAAAGAGACAGCGTTCAGGTCTGGAGGTGAGCTGTGACGATGGAGCCGTGCCCCGTCGCGAGATTCACTAGAGAAAACCGCCTGGAGTTTCACCGACCCACCGCTAGCTTTTTGTTCCCGGTGTTGTCCTAGGTTCGGAAGGCAGCAGAGGACAAAAAACAGCCTCAGAAAGTGCAATCCGATTAAAACAATCTCCTTGTCTTTTGATTAATGTTTATTTGCATGATAATAAGCACAAGACTATAAGGCCTCGGCAGCTTTTTTTCCACATCGATGCCATGTTTCATGTCCAGGATTTTCCTAGTTCTCTTTTTTTTTGTCGGTTTCCAGCGGCCTGTCTCTCCATCCAGCTGTGTGGATTGTCTTAAATGTGTTGTCTCTTGCACGGTAACTCGCTAACAGGAACTTTAAGAGGCACCTCCTGCCGTAGCAGAAACCAAGATCAGCACAGGAGGAGACAACAATATCTCCACGGAAACAGACCGATGACAGCCTCAATGTCATGGGGAGATGGCGTGGAGCATTAAAGATCACGCCGTGCATCCAGCTCAGCCATCTACCCAACATGCATCTGTGCGCGAGAGTCCATCTCGAGCACTCTTAATGAAATGAACCAAAACCTCCACTTCATACCGTAGTTCGTTATCACCGCGGTTGCATTATAGTGTTGCGAGTTTGTGTAGCTATCAGAACAAAGCGCTTGTGGCACATCGAGGATGTGTGTGTGTTGTGAGCTGAGAGGCAAGCGACAGGGGATTTCACCGCTTGGTATTTCTGCGAAGCTCCAGAGAGAAACATGCCTCAAGCTATCGTCATGTTACAGACAAATAAAGAAGGGGCAATGTGTGATCTCTGCAAATTTGCTCTCTCTCTCTCACTTTCTCTTTTTTCTTTCGCTCTCTTTCCTCCGCTCCCTCACCACAATGCTTGACTCTCAAGTGGCACAGAAATCAAACAATTAGCAGGAGGGAAATAAAGGTCCTGCTTTGCCCTCTGGCACTTGTAAACATGGCAACCATGTTTGAAAATGTTGCCTTTATTATACAGGTTTTGCTTCTGTCTCTCTTTCACTCTCTCTCTCTATGTTCCTTTTAAGGTTTTTCTTATTAACTCTTTCTCACTTTGTTTTCTTAGTGCTCTAGCTTTAATTGATTTTACTTAAAAAAGAAAAAGAAAAGCCCCGTTAGATGTGTTCTTATAAGTATTCTTACTCTCAGTGTTGTGTTTATGTGATAATGTCCTCTTTTAACTATCCCATTTATATTTTTAGGACCTACGGTTGAAAATTTGATCCAGTTTATATTATGTACTAACACTTAAATAATCATTTGATACAATGCACTTATTGTGCACATACATATTTTTACATTGTACTTAAATTAAAAAAAAAAAAAAACTGTTGTATTAACATCTTTATATATTACATTGTAATAATTACATAGTTACATTGTAATTACACTGTTAAACCTAACTAAACCACCAAACATGTCCCGAACCTACCCGTATCCCACCTTAACAGCAGCAAAAAGTGTTTTGCTATACAACATGAGCACAACATTGTACCTAACAATTATTATTATTATTATTATTATCATTATGTGTCCACATAGTACACTAAAAATGCTGGGTTAAAAACAGCAACTGGGTTGTCAACTATTGTTTAAAAATTACTGTATTACTTGCTTAAAATGAACCCAAAGTATGTTGGAAATGAACATTTATTAAGTTAAATGAATAATAATGAATGCAATACAATACAATAAACATTTATTAAATTTCTCATTAATAAATGTTCACCTTTTGATTATTATTGTTGCCTCTAGCAATTATATGTCTAATTTTTAATTTCCAATCTATTTGGGGTTCATTTTAAGCCAGCCATATAGTAATTTTTAAACAATAGTTGGGTTAAATAAAACTGTGCAGCACATTGGGTAAACATTTAACCCAACTGCTGGGTTAAAACAACCCAATCGCTGGGTTTGTCCAATTTCAACCTAACTTGGGTTGTTTTTAACCCAGAATTTTTTAGAGTGTAGTTAAAGACCTAAACATGTGAAACTGACTTGTTTGTTTGTATATTTTGGGTCAAATATGTACAACTGTTGGTTTAATTTTTTTAATTAAATTTTTAAACCCAATGATTGGGTTTGTCCATATGTTACCCAAACATGGGTTGAAACAACCCAGCATTTTTTTTTTTTTTTTTTTTTTTTTTTATAGTGTAGATTTACACAATATTAAGAGTTTAAAACTGAATAAAGTGAAGTAAATAAAATAAATTTCTAAGAATAACAACTAAATCTCCCAACAAACAATTCTGCGGCTGGGCTTTGGGACAGTGTATTCTGGCTATAAAGTGTTCTGTTAAAGTGTACAGAAGTCTAAGTGAGTTTCTTAACTCTGGGACCCCCTCACAGCGAGGAGTTAGCGTGTACATAAAAGAGCAGGTCAGCTCTGAAACATTGCACTCGGGACTTTGAACGGGCCACAGCTTAGTGCTACACGCCACGAAATGAACTGAGACGAAAAAATATATACACACATATACAGGAGCAGACATCTTTTACTTGAAAATTAAAGTTTTGTATTATAAAATGCTTTTGTTTATTTCTGCATATCGCTATAAGCTCACATTAAGAGACATGTGTGGTGCTTAACCATTTTAAACATTTAAAACAAACTTTTTGCAAATTATATTTTCAAATATATATTATTTTCTTGTTGTGCTATGTCATTGTTGAAATGAAAAACTTATAACCCACTCATTTTTTTTTTATAGTTTTGAAAAAGAGGTTTTGGTTTTTGTTTTGCAAATATTAATTTGCACGAGTTTAAATTATTACTGTATTAACTAATATGTAATAACTATGTAATAACATGTGCATTACTTTTTTTTTTTTAATCCTTTACAGGAGGTGGCAAATAAAGAATAAAAGAGCAAAACTGAAATATTTAATGCACAGTCAAATGACAAACAGCTACAGATTTATTTTTTTTATTTGTAAAAATGGTAAAACAAAATCATAACTTTTTATTTGTCTTTTAGAATTAAATTAGGTCTTGATAGATATATAGATAGATAGATTATTTAGTATTTCTCATGAAAGAAAAAGGAAGGACGTTTCAGGATCACGGTATCTCTATTAATGATCCATACTAAACACACAGATTGCTGAATAAAATTAGATTTGCCATTAAAACACTGATATTATCCGATAAAGGATTTACCACCATGGCCGTGTACAAGTAATCCAATTCTGAACAGAGATAAACTAGGCTTTATATCTCAATTTATGGAATAATAGATGATCAGCCCAATGAATATAAGGGGATTTTCAGAGCAGGTATTAGAGCAGAAAGGTGTCAGACTTATTGAATCATTGATCAGAGACAGCAGCGCTTTGAATCCGGAGTGTATGTGTGTATCCGTCTGCACTCGTCTCGGGGAGGTTTTGAGGGATTGTCTATATTACATTCCGACCGGAGTAATAAACTGCACGCACCTCCGCTGTGTTAGGTTCATTTTGTAATAGCTTTGATCTTTCCAAGTGCCATCGCAGAAAATACAGTTGGTCATAAAATTAGCATTTTCTGATTGCAGTTGGAGCTGCGGGAAATGCCATAAAAATGCAGATCCATCCAATTCAAACAAAACTAAGGCTCTTCCATAAATTTAAAGGAAGAACAATTGCAGAGTTATTTCGTAATGTACGTAAAACAAAGCTAACACACTATAATAACGTCTCCAAAACCTGCAACGCTAAAGAATATTTCAATTTTCACAGATTTTCGTCAGCCGCTACCAACCCGTCCACGGACCTGACCTCTCCGCAGTCCTTCCAGGCTTTGGCTCCGCTGTGAGCGGCCCCTAGTCAGAGCACAATGTGTGAGAGAAAGACCCACTGATAGATGCTCTGTGTTCTACTGCCCTCCAATGGCGGATGCTGTGCGTTTAGCCCCGTCCCGCATGTTCTGCAGCAGGACAGTTAGTTGGTTTGGTCAGCGGCAGGCCTGGGAGAGCTGCCCGTGGCCGGCCCCATCGCCCTTGCAGCTGGTTAGGGAGCTGAACAGCAGACCTTGATGCCAAATACTGGGGTTCCTAATGCACGTCAACTGTAGTCTTCAGCTATTATGTCACTGTCCATCCTAGAAGTGCCATGAATGAGCGTGAAGTGAACGCAAAAACCTGTGTGCAATGGTGGTAACTGTCATAAACCCCTCTATTCATTTAGTTACACATGCAGATACACACACACACACACACGCTGAAGCTAACGCAGACAGTATGCAGAGGCCCAGATGGCTGGTTCACAATGGCGGGGCAGGGCAGCCTTTGATAGGTTTGAGTGATTGATTTCAGGCTTGACTGGCTCTGATAGAGTCACCTCAGGAGGTGCCTGGCAACCACAGCTTCTCTCCACAACTTTCCATTGAGGGCCCGGGGCCGGCAATCACACTGGATGCCCAGCTGACTCAGAGCCGTCCCCCTTTAAACTCGAAATGTGTCCAATCCTGCAACCGCTGGTCACAAACCTCTACTTCGTGTCGCATACTGCGAGAATTCAACAACAGAAAAAGATTCTTTGTCACGGTTAGCACAAAGGATTTCATTCTCTGTAAGACTGGTGATTATTTATTTATTTAAATTAAGCAAATTGGCATTCTAACAAAAAAAAAAAAAAGTATAATGGTATTATTTACTATGTTAACAATATCGAATTATTTGAAGCGTTTTGAAATATCATGTAAATGCCATGGTATATATCATATTACCATTGTAATACTATGTTTTGTACATTTTACCATGGTATATAAATTTGGCAATCATTCAGTACCAAAGTACTGGAGATTTGTTTTGACAATAGTACCATGGTAATGCCATGGTATTTTTGGAATTATCTTGCAGTAGGCCTTTTGTGTACAGCAAAAATTAATAAATAAAAAATGGTACCATATATAATACCATGAATACCACGGTATTATATACATTAAATTAAATTTAATTAAATTTAATAATAAAATAAAATAAAAGCCTACCCAACCCACATAGACATTGGCTAATTTGTGTTGCTGTTTTAAGGAATGAAAACCACTATTATTACTGAAACAAAATACAAAAATATCATAGTATTTTTGGAATTATCTTGCAGCCTTTTGTGTTAAAAAAAAAAAAAAAAATATGGCAATTATTTATTTTTATTTATTTGACATAACCATGGTATTATTTTAATTATATTGGGCTAAGCCTAGTATGTAAATATCATGTTATGTAAATGAGGAAACATTCAGTACTATGGTATTGTTTTATTACTTTGGAGTAAGCCTACATGTAGATACAGTGATATATACTAAAATACCATGGTATTACAGTGTATTTTTTTGACATGTAAGAACCATGATATTTTTTAAATGCATGATATTACCATTCTTTACATGGTACTATGGTGTATAAAATGGTACATAAATATGGTAAATATTCAGTACCATGGTATTTTTAATTACTTTTGAGTAGGCCTTCCATGTAGATACAATGATATAATGATATATATCAAAGTACCATGTATATCTACATATGTTAAACATTTAATACTATGGCATTTTTTAAACTACCTCAGAGAATGCCTACCATGTAGATGCAATGAAATCACAGGATCATGGATGGACTGTGATACTATTAAAATGACATCGGATTAGGTCTGCCATGTAAATTCCATGGTGTATATCAAAGTATCGTGGTATTCTTCGAAGTACCCTGTAAATACCCATGATATTACTATCTCTGTACGGCAACTGTACTGTTTCATAAGGGCCAAATGAAGCTTTGCAAACAATCCAGGTCCACGGTGTTTTAATTAAGGACGGGTAAATGAGTGAAAACATTGATTCGTCGTCTCCTCAGGTTGCTGCGGCTCTGAGGTGGTAATTGAAATGACATGGAGGCGGTTGGCGTCTGCTCTAACACAGGGGTGTCGTATCCAGTGTGGCGCCGTGGCGGGTTTCACCTGCCTGTATCCAGTCATGGCTAACCACGGCGAGGGCAATGCGTGCGGCGGACGCAATTCCCCCCGCAGCTATCTCTCCCACGCTTTCATATCGCTCTCTTTCTGTCTCCGTGACACTCTGACAAGACTGTACAATCAATTAAGCGGCACGAAGCGACTCTCTGATCCTCGTTCATGGCGACGCTCGCGAGTCGTCTTCCGCCACTAACAGGGGTTAAACTCAGCCTTCACCCAGTAGCCCGTCAGCTCAGATCACAAAGGAAGATGCATTGCCGCTTTAATTACATGCGTACGGGTCTTGAAAATCCAATTATGTTTGCACTCCTAATCACATAGCCTAATTGTACAAAGTAAATAAATCAAGGCCGTCCCTTGCCACTGCAATGGGATCACCGTACTAATAGCGCCATATTAATCACCTTGATCACATCAATGGCAGGCAGGTAGAGTTGAGCTCCGTCCCTCATTTGAATAATTAACATCTTAAAACTGTTCCCCTCTCTCTCCATTTCCCTCTACATAATGCTGCTTTTAATTGCCCGTTTATTTATGCGTTGAAGTTGAAGCCATGCATAATTTATCAGATAGTTTTACACACGTTTATGAAATTGTCTCGCCGAATTACAAATGTTAAGTTTATTTAGGATTAAATTTTAATGGCTCCTGCAATAGCGGAGTTTGTTGCTGAAATTGATTTGGATAATTGTGTCCTCCAGCTACCGCATGGCGTCGGAAGTGCGATTTTCCTCGAACTCTGCCGTAGACGCAATACCCAAGGCAATTAACCTCTTCCTAAGAAACTCTCTAATAATGTGCTTTTGCAATCTCGTATTTAAGGTTATTCCAGATCATGGTGGCACCGTGCTTGTTAGTCGTTCACAACCTAAACATGAATCACAGATCTGTCCTGATACGGTCAATAGGGGAAAATGATGCTAATTGCTAATAATTAAATGCAGCTAACCAAATGAACATGTGCAGTTAGCATAGCAAAACAAATCCATTTGAGGAACACAGTGTTAAGGAATAAACAGCTACATCTGATGGGACTGAGCTGCTGGTTTGTGTTAGTTGTACTACAGACCATCACTGAAGTACACTCTAAAAAAATGCTAGGTTAAAAACAACCCAAGCTGGGTTAAATATGGACAAACCCAGCAGGTTGGGTTAAAGGGCACCTATTATACCATCTTTCAAAAGTATCAGCTAAAAATATAGGGGTGAGCAAAAACATGCCGTTTATTACTATATTACTATATGGCTGGCTTAAAACAAACCCAAAATTGGTTGAAAAAAAATGGCTGGGTGAAAACAACCCAATCCCTGGGTTTGTCCATATTTAACCCAGCATTTTTTTTTAGAGTGAAGTGATTTTGGTAACACTTTAGTTTAGGGTTGAATTCTCACTGTTGCTTATTATCATGCATATTATCAGGACATTGGCTGTTTATTAGTACTTATAAAACACATATATTCTGCATGACCTTATTCTTCATCCCTTAATCCTACACTCTAAAAAATGCTGGGTTAAAAACAAGCCAAGCTGGGTTGTTTTAACCCAGCAGTTGGGTTAAATGTTTGCCCAACATTCTGGCAATTTTATTTAACTCAACTAATGTTTAAAAATTACTATATGGCTGGCTTAAAATGAATCCAAAATTAAAAATAAGACACATAATTACTTGAAGCAACAATAATAATCAAAAGGTGAACATTTATTAATAAGCAGATTAATTAATGTTTGTTTAATTATTATTTATTAAACTTATTAATAAATGTTAATGTATTAATTTCCAACCTACATTGGGTTCATTTTAGGTGAGCAATACAGTAATTTATAAGTAATAGTTCAGTTAAAAAAAAAAAAAAAAAACTACCCAGCAGGTTAGGCAAACATTTAACCTGATCGCTCGGTTAAAACAGCCCAATCGCAGGGTTAAAACAACCCAACAAAACAGCCCAATAACTGGGTGAAGACAACCCAACTGCTGGGTCAAAACAGCCCAATCACTGGGTTACAACAACTCAACCGCAGGGTAAAACAGCCCATTCACTGGGTTAAAACAACACAGCCGCTGGGTTAAAAACAGCCTAATTGCTGTCCATTTTCAACCCATCGTTTTTAACCCAGCATTGTACCCAATACTTAAACTTAACAACCTTACTAACTATTAATAAGCAGTAATAAGGAGCTTATTGAGGCAAAAACTTAATAGTGAGAATTTGACCCTAATCTAAAGTGTGACTGTGATTTCTTAGTGAGGTGTTATAGGGATTATAAATGTTTTTAGGATGGAATCATGAATGTCAAGGTGCAGGAAGGGGCAGAGCACCTCCGCCAATTTAAATTAAACTAAACTAAAATAAAATAAAAAAATCCTACCCAACCAACTTAGACATTGGCTAATGGTACAATTTGTGTTGCTGTTTTAAGGAATGAAAACTACAAGTATTAATGAAACAAAATACAATCAAAACTAAAAGTGGTAATTTCCTGAGACACAAAATAGCTCTTTATGAACAATTAAAGCTAAAACTGAAAATGAAAATACAAAACAAAATAAAAAGTGATATTGATCTATGATAACCCTTGTATCAGTCTACAGTTGCAAAGTTCAAAATAAAGTGACTTTGTTGTGGATGCCACACATCCACCCTGTTCCTTCCCATCAACCCTGTTCCTATATGCATACAGCAAATATCAATCGTTGCACTACAGACCCTCACTGAAATAGCGATTTCTCCGTGAGGTATTATGAGGAGTTGTAAATGTGTTTGAGATGGAAACATGCATGTCGAGGTGAAGGAAGGGGCAGAGCAGCTCCGCCCGCCTGGGGAGTTTGGCATGTGCCCTGTGAGTACACCCCATTGATTGAGGGTCAAAGTAAATAACTGGGGCCGAAGGTACCGCCCCCTCCCCGTTCTCTCTCATGGGGCTCATTTCGATACCCCTCCTCTTCTCTTTGGCCACACCCACTGACAGACAGCCTCTCCATTCGATCAGTACTCCTCCTGCTTCAGTGGCTCCTCTACTCCTCCAAAAGCACACAAATATTCTTTTTCTGGTCTCTACAAACTCAACACAGATCTAAGCCATTGTAACATGAAATGGAAGTGATATCCCATTATAAAAAGAATTTTAAAAAATCCCAAAATGGAGGCGATGATGGACAAAGCAGCTATATATCCCACATATGTTGAGAGGGTGGCGAAAATTTTACGGACAATAAAAAATCGACGGGTAACGATGGTCCTCGCTGAGCAGAGCAAAAGAGAAACACGTGATTTGTGATAGCAAAGTCAAACAGCTCAGCAATTTCAAAGAAGTGCCCACATATAGTAACTAGTGTATATGTATATATATATATATATATATATATATATATATGTATATATATATATATATATATATATATATATATATATATATATATATATATATATATATATGCACTGTATATCTAACAAAGTTATTGTTAAGGAAAACTATTATTCTATATTTTTATGTATTAAGGAATATATTTTAAAAATGAGAGTTTGCAAAAGAATGAAAACTAAATTAAAACTAAATTGCATGTTAATTAGAAACAAAAACTGCATAAATTCATTATAAAATATTCAATAAATTGGAATATGACTTTAGTTTTCAAAATAAATAAAATTAAATGTCCAAAGCATATCTAACCCACTTAGACATATGATAATTGTACAATATGTGTTGCTGTTATAAGAAATGAAAACTATAACTAATAGTAAAGTACAAATAAACAAAACTAAATTTACTCATTTTCCTAAGAAATACAAAAATAATAATGAACTAAAATAGATAAAATGAGATAAAATGACTCTGAAAAGTAATGAAAACTAAACTAAAACTAAACTGAAAAATTAGAAACATATATTTCCCAAGATACAAAAACAAAAACTTTTAATGAACAATTAAATCTAAACTAAAAGTAAAAATCAGAAAACAAAACAAAATAAAAAGTGAAATTTACAAAACTATAATAACCCTCTTGTATCTATTTACATATGCCAAGATCTAAAAAAGAGGACTTTACTCTGAAATTATATATGTGTGTGTGATCCCACATCTCCATCCTGTTCCTTCCCATCAACCCTGTTCCTATAATTCATACAGCAAATATCAATTAAACACCAGCGACGGGTTGGGCTCAGGGTGAAAAGCTGTTGTAGAAATGTGCATCCATGTATTTCTCCTCTCCGTGCGCACATACACACACACAGTGAGACACACTAATGGCTACCCAGCGAGCGGTAGGGATAGCGTTCCTCTTCCTCTGCAACCCCCTTGGCCTCCCGCTGGAGGAATTCCCAGCCCTCTCTGCAGGTAGCCAGCCACAGTCGAGCCGGAGAACATGTGTTTTCCTCCCCTGGTTGGGTCAACGTGGGGTTGTTCATTCAGTGCCGGTGATATAGTGGCCGAGACCCGGCGCTGATCACTTATCTGAAGTCTGGCCCGGACTGGGTCGAGCTCGCTCCAGTTAGGCCCCTCCACACATGATGGATTCCACTCAAGTATGAGAGAAGATCCAGCCAACAGACTCCTGATGGGCCAGACGCCTCCTCCCTTTGACTGTGCAACTCAATCAGTGACATATGCCAACTCCAGCTTCTGAACTCCAATACAGTGTTGTTCCACCTTTTTTTCCTTCATCGTCTTCTTTTTCCAAAGGGTTTGAACTTTAACCACAAAGTTATGAATTTTGGCTTTGAAGCAACAGGAGAATGTGGAGAACGTCTGAAGAGGACCGACAGACACTTGATATTCTTGTTTTTATGTTTTCACCCGCGAACAAGGGAAATTGCCTCTTTCCAAACGGCGTTTTAAGAGAAAAACATTTTCACTGTGAAATGTAAAGACTAGCACGATTGAAACAACACTTGAATTGATCTGGTCGCTTTGGCTTATCTTGTGGGTTTTGACTGACGGTTTGAATTCAAATATTTATTCAGAATTTTTTTTTTTTTTTTTGTAGAAATGTAATAACACCTATATATATATATATATATATAGGTCATTCTACACTCTAAAAAATGCTGGGTTAAAAATAACCCAAGTCGGGATGAAAATGGACAAACCCAGCGATTGGGTTGTTTTAACCCAGCGGTTGCATTAAAAGTTTGCCCAAACTGCTGGGTAGTTTTATTTAACCCAACTATTGTTTAAACATTACTGTATTGCTTGCTTAAAATGAACCCCAAATAGTTTGGAAATTGACATTTATTAATATGTTTAATAAATTAACATTTATTTCCCAGCTTTTAACCCAGCGATTGGGTTGTTTTAACTCAGCAAATGGGTTGTTTTAATCCAGCGTTTGTGTTGATTTAACCCAGCGAATTAGTTGTTTTAACCAAACGATTGGGTCATTTTTTTAAATTCAACAAATGGGCTGTTTTAACCCAGCGATTGGGTTGTTTTAACCCAGCAAATGGGTTGTTTTAATCCAGCGTTTGTGTTGGTTTAACCCAGCGAATGATTTATTTTAACCAAACGATTGGGTCATTTTTTTAAACTCAGCAAATGGGTTGTTTTAATCCAGCGTTTGTGTTGGTTTAACCCAGCAAATTAGTTGTTTTAACCAAACAATTGGGTCATTTTTTTAAACTCAGCAAATGGGTTGTTTTAATCCAGCGTTTGTGTTGGTTTAACCCAGCGAATTAGTTGTTTTAACCAAACAATTGGGTCATTTTTTTAAACTCAGCAAATGGGTTGTTTTAACCCAGCGGTTGGGTTAAATGTTTGCTCAAACTGCTGGGTAGTTTTATTTAACTTAACTATTGTTTAAAAATGACTGTATTGTTGCTTAAAATGAACCCAGAGTATGTTGGAAATTAACATTTATTAATATGATTAATAAATGAACTTTTATTAATGTTAAATTAATAATATTTAAACAATAAACATTTATTACATTGCTTATTAATAAATGTTCACCTTTTGATTATTGTTGCCTCTAGTAATTATGTGTCTGATTTTAATTACCAACCTATTTTGGGTTCATTTTAAGCCAGCCATATAGTCATTTTTAATCAATAGAGTTAAATAAAACTAACCAGCATGTTGGACAATCGCTGGGTTTGTCCATTTTTAACCTATGGTAGGGAAACATTTTCAAAAACAAACAAACAAACAACAACAATAAAAAAAAAGAATTTCTGGAAGATAATCTAACATTATTGTGTATCATAATATAGAAATCTAGATAAAATATAATCACTAGCAATAAATGCACTGAAAAAGTTTCAATTTTGCAAAAAAGGCCCCCGAAAATGTGAAATATCTTGATTGATAAAAAAAAATGCTTGATTAAGAGGTTTGTCGTATATATTTTATCATTCAAAAATTTTAGGTCAGTCAATATATATATATATATATATATATATATATATATATATATATATATATATATATATATATATATATATATATATATATATTTTATTATTATTTATTATTATTACAAGGATGCCATAAATGGATAAAAAGTGACAGTAAAGACTTTTGAATTGTTACAAAATTCAATTGTAAATAAATGCTGCTCTTTCGAACTTTCTATTCATTTAAAAAATGCTAAAGAAAAGATCTTTCTTGAGCATCAAATCATCATATTAGAATGATTTCTGAAGGATCATGTGACACTGAAGTCTGGAGTAATGATGCTGAAAACTCAGCTTTGATCACTGGAATAAATTACATTTTAATATATATTATATATATGAGTTGGTTCACTTTGGTGAACATAAGAGACTTCTTCCAACGGTAATGTCGCCTTACTTACAGAACTATTTGTGTTCTGTACGTTTCCTTTGGTAGTGGCAGCAGTAACTCATCAAATGAGGATCAAAAGATGGAGATAACCGGGCATTTATCCAGATGCTCGGTGTAGATGAGCACATTTGACATTTTAAAGAGCCGATTCGGGTGTCTGGATGGTGATGGAAGATCATTGTAATTTGTTCTTGTATCAGAAGAGCTTAATCCTATGATCAGATACAGGAAACAGTCCAAACCTACTTTAATAAGAAATCTGCAAGTAAAGACATATACAGGATTACCAGCCTGAAGAGATGTCTCGCACCGATCAGATAAAGCACATTAGAAGCAACACGGATCACCAACCGCGAGGATCTCGCGTCTTTTATAACTGTGACGGTACAAAGCAACCCCGCGCCGTGCAGCACAGGCGACCGGCTCGGCTTTACACGGCCGCAGCCGATGTCGTTGTGTCCGAGGGGTGATGAAACCCACAGGGACGTGTCCGGACCCCTGCGGAGAGAGAAAGAACAAGTGGAACAGCTAATGCTCTTGCACAATGGTCTTGCTCATACAATGGAGCCGTGTGACATTTCTGTACCTGCAGCACCCTTAAAACCTGAAATGTGGCAAACGCTGTCTCGCACACACGGAGACTCTCTTGTGACGGTGCCTATTTAGAGTTTATCAGGCGCGGCAGTGGGCCTGACGCCGCGCTGAGTAAGATTCCCAGCGGGTGGGCATCCTCTTGGGCCGCCACGGTGCGGGGCACCCGCCGTCGCTGAAAAGCCGAGACAAGAGATTAAGGGGGACGAGTTGCATCTCGCCCCATAAAGAGACACTCTACAGTTTTTCCTTTATTACCACTAAAGGAATAAAAAGGGAGAAGGGGAAGACAAAGTACTAATGGAGTTGCGAAAGCCACCCCTGCTCTCGGATGCACTCAGCCCTGATTGTGGTGTGCCACCGATATGGTGCGACGTCCTGGTCTGGCGAGGCATTTGCTCGTATTCTGGTGCCGTCTGTGAAATGTGAGATAATAGGAAAAGAGGTGTATAAAGGCTAGAGCCCTGCCCGCGAGGATTTAGGATGGCAGCGTGGTATCCAGGGCTACTCAACGAGTGCCGCCCCACACTGTGAAAAGCGTATTTATCAACTTAATAGCAGGTGTCTGATTGAACAAGAGCACTGAGGCGAGTTTGATTAGAGAATGGTGTAATCCCCCACTCTTCTCGTCCTATTCCTTCCTTCTCCTCTCCACCCCCAAACGCCACTTACTGGTGATGTCTTGAATTTTGAAAGATAAGGCCTCAAAGTGATGGGGTAATAGCTGTTAAAGCTACCCTGAAACTGTAGCTTCCTAGAGGCTGGATTACACTAAATACGACTTTTATAATCTAAAGAGATGCTTTTAAAACATTAGGTATCATCACACTTGCAGACAATGGAAATGGTTACAGAGAAAAAAAACAACAAAAAAACAGGGGATCGTACATTAAACGACTGAGGATCACACACTACCAGACGTTCAAGTCATTCCGAACACACAGTCTAAAAAACACTGGGTTTAAAACAATCCAATTTTATGCAAGGCTTCAGGCGTTTCCATCGCTTGAAAATACCTACGCGACACTCGTTTAGGTGACTCACATCGCGGCCCTGTATGTTCCTTTGCATAAAATTAAACGATATACAGAACAGTAACGAATTTTTAGATAAAATAAAACATACACAAACCTGTATTTTACCGAAGACATGCACCAATTTAATGGAGCTGCACTGTTCTCTCCTGAAGAGGGCGCAAAAAGCCTGCCATAAATAACTCAACCCCTGGGTTGTTGCGTCTGACCCAGGATCTGAGTAACACAAAATCTACCCAAACACTGGGTTGTTATGTCTGACCCAGGATCTGGGTAAAACAAAATCTACCCAAACACTGGGTTGTTACGTCTGACCCAGGATCTGGGTAAAACAAAAACTATCCAAACACTGGGTTATTACGTCTGACCCAGGATCTGGGTAACACAAAACCTACCCAAACACTGGGTTATTGTGCTGACCCAGGATCTGTGTAACACAAAAACTGCCCAAACACTGGGTTGTTATATCTGACCCAGGATCTGGGTAAAACAAAAACTACCCAAACCCTGGGTTATTACATCTGACCCAGGATCTGGGTAAAACAAAAACTACCCAAACCCTGGGTTATTACATCTGACCCAGGATCTGGGTAAAACAAAAACTACCCAAACCCTGGGTTATTACATCTGACCCAGGATCTGGGTAAAACAAAAACTACCCAAACCCTGGGTTATTACATCTGACCCAGGATCTGGGTAAAACAAAAACTACCCAAACCCTGGGTTATTACATCTGACCCAGGATCTGGGTAAAACAAAAACTACCCAAACCCTGGGTTATTACATCTGACCCAGGATCTGGGTAAAACAAAAACTACCCAAACCCTGGGTTATTACGTCTGACCCAGGATCTGGGTAAAACAAAAACTACCCAAACCCTGGGTTATTACGTCTGACCCAGGATCTGGGTAAAACAAAAACTACCCAAACCCTGGGTTATTACGTCTGACCCAGGATCTGGGTAAAACAAAAACTACCCAAACCCTGGGTTATTACGTCTGACCCAGGATCTGGGTAAAACAAAAACTACCCAAACCCTGGGTTATTACGTCTGACCCAGGATCTGGGTAAAACAAAAACTACCCAAACCCTGGGTTATTACGTCTGACCCAGGATCTGGGTAAAACAAAAACTACCCAAACCCTGGGTTATTACGTCTGACCCAGGATCTGGGTAAAACAAAAACTACCCAAACCCTGGGTTATTACGTCTGACCCAGGATCTGGGTAAAACAAAAACTACCCAAACCCTGGGTTATTACGTCTGACCCAGGATCTGGGTAAAACAAAAACTACCCAAACACTGGGTTATCACGTCGGACCCAGGATCTGGGTAAAACTAAATCTACCCAAACACTGGGTTATTACATCTGACCCAGGATCTGGGTAACACAAAATCTACCCAAACACTGGGTTATTACGTCTGACCCAGGATCTGGGTAACACAAAAAAAAAAAGGAAAAATAACCCCCAAAAAATGACACAAAAGGCTCAACCCAGGACTTGGGTAGAAAAAATAACCCAAGATTTTTAGTGTGCAACAAACTCACACAGAAATACTCGCCTCATTGGCTAGCAGTTACATGACAAATTAACTATATGGAATCAAAGTCTGAACCTTAAAAATTGGAGTCTGTGCCCATCATACACTGCACACATGTCTGTGAAATCTGTCAACTCCTGCTGTCCAGAATCTGGTTCTGTCAGGGCAAAAATATGGGCAAAAGTTGTGTAGTGTATTTGAGCTTTAAGTGAAAATGACAGCCAAGCTAACCATATGTTCACAACGTATTTTACTTCTGTAATTATATGTATGTTCGAGGGAATGACTTCCAATGAGAAAAAAAAACAAGAAAACAATATATATATATATATATATATATATATATATATATAGGACAATACTTAATTGATTGGATTGTCACTGGATCAAATACAGCCCATATCCCGGAATGAGTCCAGACGGATAGAGGAGAAGAGTGATTTGTCAGTCAAAAAGGGAAGTTGGTGCAAACTACTCGATTTTGATTAAAGATTTCAAACACAATTTTATTAGTTCTCTGGGAAAGAGAACTCTTTCCCCACCATTGACAACATTTTCCGTCATTTATGACACAACGCTTTCCCGCCATTAACTGAATTTTCCGACAATCCATGTTTTCACTGTTATTCGGTAGGGGGCGCTATTACGCATCTTCTGAAAGAGTATCTCCAGATCAAAACACAGGTGAAGAAGAAGCAGAAACAAACGATAGAAGCATTGATTATGCACATGTAAAATAAAACAATCATCAAACAGTCTAGGATTGTTAAAGCTTTGGGGGTGTTGATGGACTCGACCTATTGCTTATTAATAAATGTTCACCTTTTGATTATTATGGTTGCAAACAACCCAATCGCTGGGTTTGTCGATATTCAAACTAACTTGGGTTGTTTTTAACCCAGCAATTTTTAAAGTGTATTATGCAAATGTGTTTCTCTCAAATGTTGCCATTTTGACCTGGTTTTGTCTTCATTGTAAAAAACACGTTTTAAATCCAGTTAAAAACAACTTGCATGAAGGTATCAAAACCTTTCCTCAGTTTTGTCAAATTTGACTTTTCTCAAAGCTGATCTTTGGTACCCATATATATATATATATATATATATATATATATATATATTTTTTTTTTTTTTTGGTACATCATTATTTTTTAATGATGGGTGCAACATTTTTCAGTTCTTTTAATGCAAAGGTAACCTATCTGCAACCATAATGCGACATTGTGAAATGTTTTGAACTGGCTGAGATGTTCTTCACAAACACATTGGGTAATATCTGACCATGTGCTTTCCATCAAAGAAACATGGCTCTAGACAAGAGCTGCACACAAAAAGAATGAATCAACTGAGAAATCAAAAGAAAAGAAGGAAGAAATCATGTGAGGAAACAGCGGAAGTGCTGGACTGATAAATAAGTCAGGTGACTCTATCCTCGCCACTCTGTAAATGAGAGCCAATTAAACCGGTAGCTCTGGACCGGCGCTCCCTACGGCCGCACACACACTGAGAGACCGGCAACCGCAGACGTACACTGAGAAAGAGAGAGACAGAGAGAAAGAGACCCTTGCCGAGTTTCTCGCAGCAGTGCTCCATCGAGTTTCAGACAACAGTGGAGGGGAGACGGCGCAAGGGTCCAAACTCTGACCTTTGTCTTTTGCTTAGCATTAGCTCGACCGCTAAGTTTAGAAGAATATGATTTTACTTCCATTTTTCCTTGTATTGTTAAAGCTGGTTCTAATGAATTGTAGGGCACTTCATCAATAGCCTTTGCAAAACATGTTATTTGTGTTCTGACCTTCAATTACCCAGACCCAACCTTGTGTGAAAGCCCTTCGTTAAACTACAGGCGCAGCACAGAGTTTGGATTAGGCCGACAGGTTCGAGCTTTGTCGCAGCTGGGGTGCAGAGGCACTGACTAATTTAGCCAATTAGACAAGGGCATGATTAAGGTGGCCAGATTGAGAAAGAGCCTCCGTTGGACTATAGCCAGGACTCTGGGGTTAGCACCCCTGCTACAGAGCTTAAAGAACTCAGAGATTCTCTAATGACCAGCAGGCGCAGGATCAGTAATGACCCCTGAGACAGAGAGAGATCATCACAATACATGTGCCTATTGTTCTTTACATATCTGACTGTGATCCGCTCATGGGTCATTCATTCACCACACTGCTCTAGACACATTATGTATCAGTACACTGAGATCAAGTACAAAATTACTTGAAACTGAGGAGAATGTTTTTCATTTCTGTATTCAAATTTGTTGTTTGTCTATTACTGATATACTTTTATATTTTTGTTAATATTTTGAATTAGATTATTGTCTGTTTTCATTTTGTTTTGTTTTTAATATATCTATATAGTACAGTATTTATTAAGTTTTAGTTTTAGTTTAGAGAACATAGAGTATAAGAATTACGGAGTAAATAGCATCCCTTGTTGGCAAATGCTATTTACATTAGCTCCGCCCACCAATGTCTGGTTGGGACACTCAAGTTTTTAAAAAGTCACATAGAATTCAATCTTTAGTGGCGCAGGAGTAGTGAGTGGCTTTTAATGCGATCGACACAGGTTCGAATCCGCCTTTTGCCGAGCTCGCATTTATTGTCAATAAAAATGAAAATAATATTCTAAAAGTGGAAATGACCTGTGATCGAGTGTTTAATAATATTAAAAGTGTTTATTGGATAGGGTTGGGGGAAGGCATCTGTTGCTATTTGCAAAAATTAAAAATTAGTCTTTGTCACATTGATTGGTTGGTTTCCTGTATTTTCTTTTCTTCTCATTTGGTGTCATGGTTTTATACATTGCCCTTTTTTGGTTACTATAGTTACTGATTTGGTTTCTGCTGTTAATGATTATGTTCACCTGTGTCTTGTTTGGTTCTCCATTTTCACCTGTGTATTTAATTATGTCCTCAGTTTGGCTTAATTCGTTGTCTATTCCGTGTTGTGTATTTATCTAGCATTTTGAGTCATTTAAATAAACAAAGATGGATTCTTCTCTTTCCTTGGAATGAAGAAAAAAGCCTCATCAAAAGAATGAAAAACTTAATTAAAAAATAAGGAGTTTGCTATAACTGTTTTATTATTTGTAATAAAAATATTTAAAAAACTGCTTATTAATAATAATAAAAATCAAGGTAATTTAATGTGACACAAAAGAAACATGCAAAAAATAAATAAATAAAAAAAAGAAAGAAACAATTTTGACCCCATAAAATGTCATATGATGCAACTTCCCAAAAATGTAATAATTATGAATTAAACATTTATGATATTTCTGAATAAATAAATAAATAATACATTAATATATATATATATATATATATATATATATAACTGTTTTCACAACAATGATTATGACTATACCTAAGATTATAATTATAAAAGTGAAAGAAAACAAATATTGTATTACTTTTTTAGTTACAACTCTTGACATTGAGTCATTAAATTTAATAAACCTTTTTTGAAACGGTATAAAAGTATTTCACATGAAACCAACATGAATACAAAGAGCACATTTTCCAAGATTTTCCTATTAATAACTAGTTCATTTGTCAGAAACTGGTTACCATATAATTTATACTTTCTATATTTGCCATGCACACTTACTATACCGGCACTGATTATTTATATTATCTTGTGCTGTTTTATAACACAACTCTATGGAATAATTGATTGTGATTGTCAAATATTGTTTCATAATGAACACTATGGACCTTTGTCCCATGCAGGCAACCGATTTCCATGCTAGTTTCATGTCTCTCACATCACTCAAACCACTTTCAAACCAACATTTCATGTCCATCTATTAATGCATTAGATAAGTAGCTGTATATTAACGGAATGATGTACATTCAGCCTTTAAAACCCTTTGCCCGGTTTCTTTTGCTATAATGACTGGCTTACTGTACATTCTTCCTGTGTCTATGGTGTATATGTGGCGGTGACTGTGAATGAAGCAGGACCGAATGGATTTCCTCTCGAGTCTCTACGCTATTGATTATTCCCTACCACCTCTGTGGATAGCACAATTACCTGTTCCTGTCGGAGCGTTCCCGTTCTGTCAGCGAGGCCTCATGAATAATGAAAGCCTGACATTCTGTTACTCTTACCTGCCGCTTGTAACCAGTCAAACTGTAAAAGGTGTTTATCTGCGCGCGCTGCCACTCCAAATGTTAGATATTAAAAATTAATGGGCATGATTAAGATACTTTGAAACCCTGGCAAATGGTATATTTAAATATTAAGTCACATGTAATTAAGAGCAGAGAAATATTCTTCCCTGTAGTTAGGGGCAATTATAACAATTTCCATCAAGGGATTTCCCAGCTTGACTTTTTTGTTCTGAGCTATGGTGATTAACATTATGGCTAATTGAAGTCATTTTCTTAGACCGGGGTAGTTCGCTCCCTCTTTTGTCCTGGAGGGAAACTTAGCACTCAGAGCGCTCCAAGCTGAATTTCAATGGAAGATTTCCATTTTCAGCCTCACAAGTGGCCCCATTTAATTGTCTGTTGGAGTGTTTCCTCCCATTAGTTGGAGAGGTCAATCTTACGTGGGGCGACACGGGCGAGGGCTGTGGCCCGGTGACTCGATGTCACGCCGACCAACCAAACACCCTCTGGAAAGAAAGAAGCACTGATGTGTCTTTTAAAGCCCACTGATTCTTGTTCAGAAGCGCCCGTTAATCATCATCCCACAGGATGATCATAAACTGTCAAAAATGATCATAACTTTAATGGTAAAAGAAAACTGTATAAAGACAAATATTGTTGATTTTAAAATTTTTGATGAAAAAAAAAAAGTATTTTCATGATTTGTTATATCAACATTTTTTTTTCTTTTGTCAAATCAGCTAGATAATGTGGTTCAGATAACATAATATTTTGAGTTTCTGTTGATCGCCTTCATTGTATTAACTCAAATGTTTAATTTCAATTAACTCAAAATTTAAGGCAAACAGGTAACTTACTCTTTTAAGTTAAACCAACAATTATTTTGTAATAATTTACAGTAAAAAAAAACATAAATGTACTTTTTTAGAATTCTCTGTGTTTGAAGCTATACCTTTGATGGTTTTTCTTTGAAATAATTGTTTCTTCTTCATTTTTTCCTCATAATTTATGTAAATTAAGGTTTTAGGTTACATCTTGTGTTGTTTAATTAATGTTCATTGCATTATTTTAGTGTACGTTTCTATGATTAGGGCCAAGCAATAATAAAAAAATAATAATAAAACTATCTAGAGATTAAAGTCATTATAATGCGAGATTAAACTCGTTAAATTTAGAGAATAAAAGTTGAAATACAATGTTAAATTTCGAAAGCAAAGTCATTGTGATTCGAGAAAAAAGTTGAAATAACACTTATATTTCAACTTTCTTCTCGAAATTTAGCACGTTTTTTTCTCGAAACAAAACAACTTTATGAGTTTATTTTCAACATTTAATTTGCGACTTTTTTCTCAAAATTTAACACGTTTTTTTCTAGAAACATGACTTTATTCTCGAAATTTTATTCCCAACATTCCCGATTTTTTTTTTTCTTGAAATTTAATGAGTTTAATCTTGCATTATAATGACTTTAATCTCGAGATGGTTTTATTATTATTATTATTATTATTATTACTACTTGGCCCTAATCCTCTTTCGTACTTTGCAGTCTAGGAGAAAGTTGCTTTTAAAAGTTATGCATTACAATATTTAGTTACTTTTTTATGGAAAGTAATGTGTTACGTTATCTGGTCTAGGCTTGCTTTTTTTTTTTTTTTTAAATAACATTAAAAAAAAGTTATATTTTTGGCAAATGTAAAAGCCCTTTCAGACTAAAAGTGAAATGAATAAGCCTCAGGCTGAAGGAAATGTACAGTAGAGGGCGCAGCTCAAACAAAGTCTTCAGCTGTGCTGCCATTTTTATGCTGCTTTCACGCCATGTCATAATTACCATAAATAAAGCTCTGCATGCTTTCGAATCGCTCTCGTGGTACTTTGATGTCATACAGCGATCAATCTGCACAGTGCTGCTTCAAACTCAGTCAAACTGCAGTGGTCAGGTGGTACAGCAGCCATATGATACAAGTCGTGGCTCTCAGAAAATTATGAGTTGTAATTATAAGTTCTACAAGCATGCAAAGGCTTTTTTAAAGTTCAGAATCATTACGGTAATTACGACATGGCATGAACGCACCTTTACTCTCAACATGTGACAGGAGAGTCAATAAATGGGAAAACAAAGTAACTTGCATTACTTATTTGAAAAAGTAACTCAGATGTTTTGCTGTAAATTTAAAAGTAATGTGTTACTTTACTAGTTACTTGAAAAAAAGTAATCTGATTACATAACTCGCATTACTTGTAATGCGTTACCCCAACACTGGTCATTTGTGTTACCAAGATAATGTTTTTGTAATTATGTGTAAATCTATATATTAGTATTTACCTCAGCTTGAAGAAAATTCTTCTTGTGATGTTCCTTTGATTCTACATGTGGCTTTCCAATTACCGCCTGTGTTTTTAAGATAGATGTTAGTGTATTATAAAGGTACAGAACAGATTTTAGTTGTTCAGTAGGTTGGTATATTAACATTATATCAGGTAATGAAATATATATATATATATATATATATATATATATATATATATATATATATATTTGTTTATGGTAAATATAAGTTCAATCTGTAAAGCCTAAAATGTTGTTATCGTGTTTTTAGTGGTAAAATTCTGGCAACCACCGCTGCTTGATTTTTTTTTTTTACAGCATATGTAAGTATAATAACTTAGCGATATGATTTTATTCCACACAGACGAAAGTAAAAACTGTCATTCCATGTGGCGCTGTATAGCCGCCCGCTGCTGTACTAAGAGGCCTGACTCAGGCTATGAATTTTCCAGATGACCACAGAATTGCAGTGTTAACAGAGAAGTAGCGTATACAAGGGGCTAATGTATAGCTAAGCTAACCGTGAGTGACACTGTCAATCAATCTGATATAGTGTTGACCACTACTGGGATCCAGTTTTTGGCCAGAAAGTCGAACATACTGTGAAACAAGTCCATTAAAGTTATGCATGATGTTTTCACAAGACATGCTGGGTAAAATACTGTGTTCGAGAGGGAGAGTGTGCGTGTTAGCTGTTAGCCATTTACTTAAGTATTAGCCTAAAGCTATTAAGCTATATGATGTTCCAAACCAACGTGATGGCAAAAGTTTACTGTACTTTATCTCACACCAAAACAGGCCAATCTCTGAAATCTATTGTGTGTGTGTGTGTGAGACAGGCCTACAGACCGACGCCAGCACCGCAGAACGATCCCAGCAGTTGTCCTCTCGCAGAATGTTATTACAGAAGGAGGCAAGGTCAGATTGCAAGGATGATACATGGGAGGTGCTTTTGAAATAAGTAAGTCCCTTTTTTTTTGCATGAGCGTTGTGTATTGACCTTGGCATTTCTGACAATAACATCCATCATGCACATGAACCCCTTCCAAACACACAACGCCAGTCCACGCTGAGGCCAAATGAATCGGATTAAGGAATAACACTGGTGGATGGATGCCTGACATCCAGCGATAGCAGAATAAACTGTCAGTTTCTCAGGCTCTCGGGTTTCAAATCAGGCCACTTCGTGAAAATAATCATTTGTATAAAAGTAGAGGCTGGAGTGAAACTTTTAAGTACATAAAATTAAGGCCTGCTTATGAAATGCTATTTTCAAAAGTACATTTTATTAAATATATACAGTATATATGGTTACACACACACATTGATTTACTCTGAGGATATAAATAACTTCCTACAACAAGAGCAATAATAAAGAAATAGGATTAAAAAAAAATAATTGTATTAAAAAATAAAATAGTTTCTCAGGCTTTCGGGTTTCAGTTCAGGACACTTCATGAAAATAACGAGTCGTGAAACTTTTTAATACATAAAATGAAAGCCTGATTACAAAATGTGATTTTAAAAATCAGTTTTCCTTATGAAAACAAAATGACAACAAAATACATTATTATGTAGTAATTATCTAAGAGCAGCAATAAAGAAACAGGACATAAAATCACACACACACACACGCACACACACACATGCGCGCACACACACAATAAAGCAAATGTATAATATAGAATTACAAATCTAGATATAAAAACATTGAGTGTAATACAAAATTTATTTTTAATACATTTTAGAAATTGAAAGTTATGGAAAGGCAGTTCATTCATGGTAATATAGACACTAGTTAAATATCATTACTGAATATATATAAAATTAAAATAGATACACCTATTAAAATCAAGTTCTACCAATTCACATTTGTATTCATTTGGAGCGCAGTCATTTTTGCCCCACGCTGAGTGTGTAAATATGTAAATGGACTCTGGTGATGTTAGAAGGTGTTGACAGCACATTGCAGTGTGTGTACAGTATGTCAGTGTAAACAGCACAGTGATTGCTCGCTGCCGTATATGTGTGTGTGTGTGTGTGTGTGTCTCTCAGGAGAGCCAGGCTGGGACCGACCTCTGTCTGTCTTGCTGTGCTGTTTGGAAAAGTGCTGAAACTCTGAGAATAGAGAAGCGTTGTGCTGGCAAACAGCTCTGTGTCTCTCTGCCTCTTCCTGTCTGTGTGCTGGACTGAACAGCACATGTTTGGCACAGACGACACACGATTAAGCTATATTATTTTCTTTTGATCCACTGCTACAGTCCTGTCAGAGGGAGGACGTTCACTTTACAACTCAAGCAAGCTGTACTTTGAGATATTTTATTTTGTATATATATATATACAAATATGCATATATATATATATATATATAAATAATATTAGACATGATAATTAAAAAAAAAAAAAATATATATATATATATATATTTTTATTACCATGTCTAATATTATTTTTATATTATTCAAACATCAACTATCAGTGTATTATCTAGTGTGTCAAAATGTATATTTATATGTTAAAATGTTGCCTAATATTTTTTATTATTATTATTATGGTTGTTAAATTTAGAGTGGTATTTTAATGTGGTATTTTAACTACATTAATGTACAATTTTTTTGGTCTATGAATACCTATATTAGTAGAATGATGAGAATGACAAGATCTAGAAAAAAATACAAAATATACCAACTACTACTATTAATAATAATAATAATAATAATAATAATACATGATGATCATTTTATGTGGCTCTTGTGAATTTATTTTAGATGTCATTTTAGGTGCTTAAATATAAAAATTAAAATAAAAATATTTTTTATTAAATTTGAATGATGTGTTCACAGCAACATAATATAATAATAATATTAATAGAAGAAGAAGAAAAATCAATAATATATGTATATATAGTATTATATTTCTATTAAATCAAATAAAAGACTTTTACACTCTAAACTTAAACATTTGAGAAACTAACAGTAACCAATTTTAACAAACATTTTATAGTTATAAATTAGATGTGTATATATATATATATATATATATATATATATATATATATATATATACATGCTCATGTGCAGTATTTAATAGTTTCTATCTTCAATATAACCATGATTTTGACTTACAATATCATGACTGCATGATAAACATTATGTGCTTTGACAAACAGTGAATATTTATTTTTCTCAGATACACATACTGGAACACATACATATATCACCGTCTGCCCTACACACAGTTGTGTGTGTCGAGAGCGTCAGTTTGAACGGGATGTTCTCTCACGTCAAAGAAGAGAGACTCTCATTTTGTGAAGCACTAGTAGAGGATCTTCTTCACACTTCCACACTGGCTCTAGCTAAAATGGAGAGTGGATACTCATTTCATCTTGGAGTAAGTGGGTGAGAGCTGAAGCGATGAAACATGATTAGACAGTGCCCCCTAGCTGTAGCGGCCGGAAGCCCAGCCGTCTGGGAGCCAGGCCTTGACCTGCCACTGCAGAATTTTAATAGAAACCAAGCATGAAAGGGAGAATTCTTTAAAGGCTTCATCAAGTGTGACCAACCAGCATCAGCAGTAACCCATGTTATACAGGCCACAGTTATGACCCCCTCAAAGGGCTGCCCCGGAGGAGGCGGGCGACAGGGAGGGCCACACGCCCTCAGAAGTTTCCCTCCTCTCCCTTGAAGAACGGCTGGGCCAGCCCAGCAGGAGGCGCACGGGCCTGCTTTGAAAAATAACACCTTTGTGATCCCCTGTGTTTGGAATGGAGCGTGGTTTGCAGATGGCATAGAAAGAGCCACCGCGGCAATCTCTGGCTGAACAGAAACATGGGAGAGAGACGGAAAGAGTGGCCTTTGAACTAATGCCAAAATATCATCCTCTATCAGGCAGATTTGAGCAAAATAACAACACTGATAGGCTACTTAATGTTTCACTAAATATTTCTACATACAAACATCTGCACTTTGTTGGGATTAAGATTTAGAACTTGAAGGTGCATGGAAACAACATTTAAAAAGAAATGCAACAAACATGGATGGATGGATGGATGGATGGATGGATGGATGGACAGAATTGTAAAACAGCTTTTTTCAGTTAAGCTTCAAATCTGAATAAATTAAAACTAATAATACACCATTTTTAAGCCACATGACATTTCATTTTCTCACCAAGAGCACTTTTCACCCTGAGAAACAGTTAAGTTTGACATGTTTTATAGATAGTGGCATGCATTTATGTATTTGAAAGTGTTTAATAATTGTATTTAGGCATCAATACAGAAATATTAATAATAATTATATTCTAGAAAGGCTGAGAAAATTGACTCTGTCTTTCAGTTTGAGTTTAGGAGTTCCTTATATATATATATATATATATATATATATATATATATATATATATATATATAAGGAACTAAATATTAGATAATATAATGGATATAGATTGTTTTACTTTAGTTATTTAGCAAATGTCATGGATGTCCTCACCCTTACATAAAAATAAAATATATTTGTACCATAAAGAGTTAAGATATTTTGCATGGGAAAACAATGAAAAATACTAAACACAACAGTACATTTAATAATGTTTGTGAATTTTAAAAAAAATCTATAAAAACATATATTCTCTAAAAAAAAGTCTCAATATGCAAGTTTGTTTAACCAGCAAATAAGGATATTGGCATTCTTTATAGACCAATATATTAGCTAGGCTAATTAACTGACTAATATTTGGCTTTTCTGCAATTATCGGCATTGGGCGATAACATGGCCGCATGACTGACTAAAAGAAGTGGTACCATAATCTAACCATGTCAAATATAATAACATTTCTTAATTTCTTCAGTGAATTTTGAGTAAATATTGTGTAAAATAAGCACAATTTTGTGTATGTCATTTGCAGATTGTACCATTTTATGCAAATCAATCACCCTGCTCTGTACACTGTAAAAAAGAATTGCTCGGTTTAACTTAAAAGAAAGAAAAAAGAAAAAAAAAAGTAAGTTACCTGATTGCCTTAAAATTTTGAGTTCATTGAAATTAAAATAATAATAATTTTGAGTTAATACAATGAAGGCAGAAACTTAAAATATTATGTTATCTGAACCACATTCATTAAATGGATTTGACAAAAGAAAAATTGTTGTGATAACAAATCATGAAAATAATCTTTTACAGTGTATCTAAACAAAGATGCTGAATTAGTTTTTACACTGTAGGCCCTCTTTCACTCTTATCGCCGTTTAATGCACAGGCAGAAAGAAACTGTGCATGCTGGCTGTAATTAGCATCAAGCTTTCATAACAGATGACAGCATCAATACAGGGGTGTCAGTAGTGGTGGTTTGTAGAAAACCTAAAGACCAAACTGTGTTTGTGTAGAGGTGAATAAATCACTACAGGCCCAGTCCTGGTGACAGGGCTTCCCCCTTCCAGCCGCCTGAGAGCGATGGGGAGAAGCAGAGTGCTGAACTTCTAACCCCGCTTTCTGAAATCATTTTTAGCTGTGGCTGACAGTCGATAACTGCTTTTTGACAGTGCGCTCCTGACGGCCAGCGTTCCCGTGCCACAGCAGGTCTCCTGTAGTGGCTAAACCCTCTGCAAAAGTGATCTGCTTTTGGCTTGTTTTCCTTTCCATTGGCTTTGGCAGGCTCGGAGGAGTGTGTGTATTTTGATACTCACCTCACTTCATTTGTACCTGTTTTTATGAAAGAATTTGCAGTTTTACTACTTCAGAGCTGTAACATCCAAACCTGATCTGATTACGGAATTTTAGCGTTTATCTTTTTTTGTGATACATATGACAGCAGGCTATTATATTATAGTGCTCAGTGTAAATGAGTACACCCCCTTTGAAAAGTAACATTTTAAACAATATCTCAATGAACACAAAAACAATTTCCAAAATGTTGACAAGACTAACTTTAATATAACATATGTTTAACTTATAACATGAAAGAAAGGTTAATAACATAACTTAGAGGACAAAATTTTCAGTTTTACTCAAATTAGGGTGATGCAAAAATGAGCACACCCCACTGAAAGTCTCTGGAGCAAAGCTAAATTTTAGACTACAAATGTCTAATTTAACAAGAATTCAAGCACAGATGAGTCTAATTATTCATTACACAGGTGTCCAGCAGACAGTTGACTATAAAAGGGTGTTAAAACCCCTTCCCATTTCATGCTGTCAGCAATGGCACCACATGGTAGAGAAATGTCACAAGACCTGAGAAAGAAAATCATTTCTTTACCCCAGAAAGGTGGAGGCTACAAGAAGATCAGCAAAGCTTTACATATCAGTCAGAATACTGTAGCAAAACTGGTACAAAAATTAAAAAAAGATGGAAATGCAACCATCTCACAGAGACGTCCAGGTCGACAGGAGCGTCTTCTGATGAGAAGGGTTGAAGAAAATCAGCATGCAAGTTCACTGCAGTTATCTAAAGAAGTAGAAAGCCAAACTGGGGTGACTATTTCCCGTAACACAATACGGCGTACACTGCAGAGGAATGGCATGCACAGGTGCCGTCCACGAAAGAAGCCTCTCCTAAAGCTCAGGCACAAAAAAGCCCGCCTAGAGTTTGCCAGGGCCCATGCTGACAAAGATGAAGACTACTGGGACTCTATACTCTGGAGTGATGAGACTGAGATAAATGTTTTTGGAACTGATGGCTTCAAAAACTGTATGGTGTCGCAAAGGTGAGGAATACAAAGAAAAATGCATGGTGCCTACAGTGAAACATGATGGTGTCAGTGTCCTTATGTGGGGCTGCATGAGTGCTGCTGGTGTCGGGGAGCTGCATTTCACTGATGGCATCATGAATTCACAGATGTACTGCTCTATACTGAAAGAAAAGATGCTACCATCACTCCGTGCCCTTGGTCGTCATGCACTTTTCCAACATGACAATGATCCTAAACACACATCTAAGGCCACTGTTGGATTTATGTAGAAGAACAGGGTGAAAGTGATTCAGTAGCTCCTGATCTGAACCCAATCGAACACCTATGGGGAATTCTGAAGAGACGAGTTGAGCATCACTCTCCATCCAGCATCCAGTCTATAAAAGAGCTCATTCTTGAAGAATGGAAAAAGATCGATGTTGCAAAATGTCGCCAACTTGTTCATGCCATGCCTAGAAGACTTGGTGCTGTCATTAAAAAAAAATCATGGAGGCCATACAGAGTACTAGATGTAGTAGATTTTGTTGTGGGGTGTACTCATTTTTGCATCACCCTAATTTGAGTAAAACTGAAAAATGTGTAATCGAAGTTATATTATTAACCTTACTTTCATGTTATAAGTTAAACAGATGTTATATTAAACTTAGTCTTGTCAACATTTTGGAAATTGTTTTTGTGTTCATTGAGATATTGGGTAACACTTTAGTATAGGGAACATGTATTCACTATTAACCACGACTTTTCCCTCAATAAACTCCTAATTTACTGCTTATTAATAGCTAGTAAGGTAGTTGTTAGGTTTAGGTATTGGGTAGGATTAAGAATGTAGAATAAGGTCATGCAGAATAAAGCATTAATATGTGCTTATTAAGTACTAATAAACAGCTAATATTCTTGTAATATGCATGCTAATAAGCAACTAGTTAAAAAAACCCTAAAATAAAGTGTTACCAGATATTGTTTACAATGTTACGTTTCAAAGGGGGTGTACTCATTTACGCTGAGCACTTTATCAACATAGGCTCATTGAAAAAATGTGCCTCTACCCACATTTTTGCAAAACTCTAAAAATGTACCAATACTGTACATCCAAATCACTGCGGTTTCCAGCTGAAATGAACACTAGTGACAGTTAAACACCAACAACTTTTATTCCTTTTCACACAAATTATGATTAAAGGGACAGATTAATAAACACTTATTTCCACATGGTTCCTTGCACAATACTATGTTATCACCCCAAAACCAGCTCCATATGTATGACTTTTCTGATGTGGTAAACTTGCTTGGTACCTCACCTGGTACAGCACTTCAATACAAACAACAACCAACATAATGAAACATTGCCAGATTCATGTTCATCTGTTTCATATAATCTTTAAAAAGCTTTAAGCACCACTCACTGGATATTCACTTTAAAAGTGTTGCGAAATATGCAAGAAGCAACATAATATCATTAAGCAGAAATGGCACATTTTTCCAGTGAGCTCGAGTTGTATATTGATTTACTGATTCTAACAGAAAGCATTTAGTCAGCGTATTGTTTATGGTTATCTCAGACACCCCATAATTCAAACCCTGGTTGCTAGGATGTTTTTATGCAATTGCTAAGGTGTTTAGCATTTTGCTTTCTTGTAACTTTCTTTTTCTTGTAACTCAGGCTCATTGGAAAAATGTGTCGGAAGCCATTTTAGCTTGCCTCTACAAATCTCTGAGCTCTTTTATTCGTGTTTCACCCGTGAGCTACAGAGCAAGTCAGGTATGTTAGAAAAGCCACACATATGGAGCTGGTTATGTGACGCAAATGCTAAAATGCATTAGTTTGCAAACCATGTACTATAGTAAAAGTGTTTTAACATAGTATTGAGCAGAGAACTGCATGAAAATAAGTCTTTATCAATCAATAATGACCCTTGTAATCATATTTTATATTTTTTTTGTGAAAAGGAATAAAAGCTGTTACTGTTGTACTCCCTCTGGTGTTCATTTCAGCTGGAAACTGAAAACTGCAGTGATTTGTACACAGGCACATTTTTTAGGGGGGCTTTAGCAACCCAGAATTTGTTATAATATTGATTTTATAATAAATCCAAAAGCAAAACACATGAAAAGAACTATAAAAGGGAAATGAGCTAATGAGTGGACATCTGCAGCCATCTACTGGTTATATTCATGTCATGTTCATGTAAAAAAAAAAAAAAATTTGTTTTCCACCAGGTGACAGAAATTCTCAACGAAAGCATGACACATTATCTGCATGAATAAAAATGAGAAATGTAGATTTTCTTTAAAGGTAATTGTACTGCACAAATGTAGAGTTAAAAATAATAGTGTTTAAAACATTATGTAAAAAAATAATAATTTTACCCACATATAGAGCAGGCGTGGAAGAGAGGGCGGCTAAAAGGATAAAGGTTCTAGATTTTGCCAATCTAGACCACTGCAGTAATATAAAGTCTTAATGAATATTAATGAAAATTAGCTCTTCATTTAAAATTATTAGAAATTAATTAAATATTCAGGGATTGACTTGGTAGGTAGTGTAGAACCTATAGTTTATACCTGCCCTAGCATACAAACAATACATTATTTTTATTTTATTTTTGAGCCCCCCCTAATGTTGAAATCCTAGAATCACCCCTGCTAGTGGAGCCTTCTTTTAGGGTGTGTTCACACTTAGCAGTTATGGTTTGATTAAAACGAACTCTAGTGCGATTGCTCTGTCAGTGCGGTTCTTTTGAATACGCTGCCATATGAACCCTGGAGCACACCAAACAAGTAGACCCCTGAAAAGATGGGTCTCGGTCCGCTTCCAAACACACTCTGGTGCGGTTTGACTGAAATATGAATGCAACACGAACCAAAGACATGTAAACGAACCAAAAACAGGATGCGACCCTAAAAAGGACAGATTTTGATAAGCTCTTCACGAGTTGTCAGCTTCATCATATGCCTTCTTACATAGCAAAGTATACATCATAAAAGCCTTTTCTGTATCTTTAGTTTAAATGTTAAAAATGACAGTGTGAATGCTAAGCAAACCAGGACTAAATGTGTCATTTTCTTACTTTTTTTTTGTTTTTTTGTCCGGACCAAAAGAACCAAAGGGGCTTTTGCACCACATAGTTCTAGAAACTCAGTTCTAGGAACTGGCCACCAGGGTGGTTCCCCAAGAACTAATCTGTAACGTTGATTCAACTCATCCACTAGCATGTGCCGTCATCTTTTGTGCAAATCCAGCGTTGAATTGACCCTCGTTTGTGAAGCAGTCCGGCGTAAAATGACGGCATGACAACAACAACTCTACTACAACAACTCTTCCTCTTCTCTAAAGCAGCCCAACATGGCCTCACCCACTTTGTTGCGTAACTTTGCAGATGTTGTTTATGATCAAACAGCAACATTACACACTAACTAAAGTTAAAAAGTGAAATTATAATCAACCACCCCTTTAATCTTTTGGATTTTTTTAGCTCATTTTATCTTCTGCCAGGTGAAAATTGTAAGTCAGACTGATGCTAAGTTACATAAAGTTCGAAAATGCTACCCCTAGGTATGGACTGTAATAATAGTGATGCTTGCCTTAGTAAACACTACTATTCATCTAGCGGTGACATGATCTTGACCTGCGATACTGATGAGCTCAAATATTTAGCGTAGGCCATGTCTTCTGTCTACAGCTGTGAATACAGTCTTTGTACTTTTAGCGCTCGCGTGTGTGTGTTTGGCGAGCCTGTTGGCCCCTGCTCCATTCAGCAAAACTTCACACCAATCTCAGCCTCTTCTCACTCAAGAGGAGCTCACAGGGCATAAATTAACCCCACAAAAAGCAGAGAGGGGAAAAAAAGACCAGCCAGGAAGTCATTTTCATCTCCTATTAGCACATGTTCTCTCATAACACAATGAGAAAACAGCCACGGTATTAAAGACGAAGGGGACTGCGTGTTTTTTCTCACACTATAACGATATTTTCACGCCCATGCATAGCAATAAAGCATTTGCCTGCTAATTCACCTGGGGACACTATATGTTACGTTAATGAGTGTCACCAGAGTCCTGGTTAATGGGTCTATGACTCTTGCAGCATTTGGGCGGAAGAGGAAAATCTTACAGTGGAGGTGATATAACTTAGAAGAGTCATCGTCAAACCAGCGCTGTCCTACTTCTCGAAGATATTACTCACGCAAATCAAAGAGGGAAACCTCACAGTATAGCTACGCCTACATGTGGCTTAATATTACGATAGCTCAGTCAGAATTAGAAAAATATTAGGTCAATTAAATTCGATTAAAGAGGTACTGATCAATTACACTATTAGCAATATTATATATATATATATATATATATATATATATATATATATATAATATATAGTTTAAAGACAAATTCAATCAAATTATAACCAAAAGTGGCTGAAAATAACAGTGCATTGGCTACACAATGATTAGACATAAGTTTTGATTTTTATATTTTCAGTTTTAGAGTGTTAGTATTTTTTTTTAATAATCCAATTTAACTTTACAATTCAGTTTACAATCAGTTTTAGCCAACAATAACAATACTGATCAATTAAATAATGCTTAAATATTTCATAATATTTATTATTACATTTTAAATTGTTATTATACATAATTTATTATGTAATTATTAAATATTATTTAATATAATCTGTTAAAAAAATTTAAACAGAAGAATAAATTCAACAAAATTCAAGAATAAAAACACACACACACACACACACACATATATATATATATATATATATATATATATATATATATATATATATATATATGTATATATATATATGTATATATATATGTATATATATATGTATATATATATGTATATGTATATATATATATGTATATATATATATATATATATATATATATATACATACTCTCATTCATAAATAAAAATCCTGATTGAATTGATTTTGGATTGACACAAAACTGTGCATGTTTATACATTATTACACAGATAGAGTGTCACCTTTATGGCTTTGAAGATTTCAAGTACAACAAGACTTTCACACTTACATTAGGTGAAGTAATATTTTGACATGCGAAGTGCCCTAATGGAGTCATAATACGCCCAATCATTTAAGCGTTTTACCGAGCATGTGTTGTGACATTCTAATTGTCTTTGAAAAACATTGCAAAGGCGACGCTACAATTTCATTGTACACTGATGTGCACAGGACCATATGGCTGCATACATATTTCCTCATTTCATACATGTTTCTTTTTGACATCAATAATTCCTCGGTATCCAGTAGCGTCTGGACCGCTTCCAAAGCAATTATAAAGTTGCCGTGGAAACAGAGGCCGCCTGCCAAAAAACGAACCATACTGTCTCCGCTCCGCAAAAGAAGACACCAAGACAAAGAAAGAAGGGATACAATAGAAAGATGAGAAATAGAGTGACAGCATTTCTGCGGAGCGCCGTCATGATCATTCCCAAATGTGCATATTGTTGTTTCATGAGACTAGACTTACTCACTCAATAGAATTTTTCTTCCTTAGAGTAGAAAGAGGTGTTGTTAGGGGCTAGAGTAATGTATTGTAACCTTATATGCTAAGCTAATGAACAGGAAGATGAAGGTCCAGTAATGGATACATTTTTACATTCATCTTTTTGAGGCTCATTATGGGGGTTTGTGACAAGCTCGTTAGGACTGGCCGCCAGATTACCCAAGTGAATAAAGTGCAGAACCTTCATATGCTCAGATACACACAATAAACACAGCCACGAACACACAAACACACGCTTACTATGGGAGCAGGGCTGAAACCTCACATGTTTTTAAAGGCGCCCGACGACTCTGTGTGTTTGTTCAGTTGCTGTTTCGGGTTCATATCAGACACGTTGCATAATGTTGTTTGATCTTAACGTGACACAAATGGGAGAGAATCCTACTCCAAATGATGCCAATATACAGCGCATACCTTGACAGCTTAATTAATAATTTATACGTTTATTCATTTATTTATCTATACACCTGTGAATGCAAAATGGAATGTGTTAAAATATTTAGTGGCACTTTGCATGCAAGTGTACATAAGGTTATTGAATATAGTTTAATATGCTCATTGCTAAAGGTGCTCGTACGTTCTCATTAGAGATACATAGAGGGATCAATATTTGCATTCCAGCAGACATCATTTAACTCACTTAAATGAGCTTGAAAGTTTCATTTACACGTTTTTTGCTTGTCTGTGAGAAAGAAGATATCTTATTATTTAATTTATATGTAAATGTGTGTTTTTGTGAATGTTAATGTAGTGTTAAAACAGCTGAAAATAAATTATTTTTGGCGACTTCTCACTGACTGCTCTTTTTGCTGCATGTTTTGAAGTTGTAATTACTGATGCAGTACAAAGTTTGACACATTTTGCTCATTTTCTGACAGATACTCCAGTGTTTTGTTTTGTAGCACCCAAAACATAATTAATTAGATATAGATATCATGGGTTAGAGAAAAATATCACATAACATTAACCAGTAAGGAAATAGTACACCTGTAGAAAACCTGTAGAATGTATTTTCTCCCATGAATCACAAAAGAAGATATTTTGAAGAATGTTTACGCTGCTCTTTTCCATTCAAAGAAAATATACAATGACTAGGAGCGGACTGGATGACGAGATTCGGCTGGTCATGCCACGGGGGAATTCCTGCTGGATGCTGCGCCTCACCCCTTCATCCTTACAGCTCCATCAGGCTCCACCTTGGCCACTGATCAAATACATAAACTTTGCCCTATGGATTGATAGATCCTCTTTTACGATGGGCAGCACTGAAGAGGGTTTCCTTTTCCAGCATCTTCCCCTCTCCAGATCCAGACCCAGCATCCATGCCCACTGCGGATAAGGAGCCAGATCCCACTGCAGATCGAGAGGCCCAGCTGATGCCCGCTATGAACTTCCTGCCTGAGCCGGTGCCTGCAATAGAGATGGAGCTGCTCTACGAAAGCCAGCCATTCCTTCGGCCCAGCCTCTGCCGGCTCCCCTATTGGCTCCGTCATGCAACCTGTATCCTCCTTGGGGCTTCCAGTCACCAGCTCTGCTGTGGCATGAGGATTCCCTGGCTCCGCCTCATCTCTCAGAGCCCTCAGTCGGCTCCACCCTAAGCCCACCTTGGTCAGTCATAGCTCTTCCATCACCACAGACTTCCGGGCCAATGCCCACAATGGAGACCGAGCGGGCGGCCATGTCTATCCTGGAGAAAAAGCCTGAGGTCCCAGCTGACCAGGTGTGTAAGCCAGCCAATACATCTAAGCCAGTGGGTATATTAGTGACGTTGGAAGAAGAGGAGTGGCTGATAGACTGGGAGACGGTGGTAGTTGTCTTCGTCACCACTGGTCCCGTCCAGTAACGGATGTTCTTCGTCACCACTGGTCCAGTACAGCACCAAGCCTTTTTCATTACCCAGCATTAAGTCTGCTATTGATGTTTAGTCTGCCTTTCTTCCCTGCAGTACCGAAGCCAGCCATTCCTTTGGCCCAGCCTCTGCTGGTTCCCTTATTGGCTTCACCATGCAAATTGGATCCTCCTTGGGGCTTCCAGTCACCAGCTCTGCCATGGAAATTCCCTGGCTCTGTCTAGTCTCTCTGAGCCCTCAGCTCCACCTAGGCCTATCGACCAGTCGGCCCCGCCCTTGGCCCACCTTGGTCAGTCATAGCTCTACCATCACTGCAGACTTCCGAGTCTTCAGATGCACCTCACTCCTCCACCCTTACAGCTCCGTTGGGCTTCTTGTTCCCTCTGGCTCTGCCTCTGTCCTCACTTACACCAGTGTCCTTGCAGTCCTCCAGCATCCTGGCTCCACCTTGGCCACTCATCACCATGTCTCCGACTTGGTCACCTAGACTATCTGTTTTGCCTGGTCTCTCAGTCCATCGGACTCTGCCTAGGTTTCCACATTTCCCGGTTTCACCTCTGTCGGTTAGACTCAAGATTCCACCATGGCTCCTCTCCTCTCCATCAGTTCCGCCACAGGTAACCTTCCTCCTGGCTGTCTCCCGTGTTGCTCTGGGCACTAGTCGGCCATCCGCTCCTCCATGGGGCCTTTCGCCATCTGATCCACCCCTGCCTGTTTCCATCTCTTCACCAGCTTGTTGTCGACCTCTAGAGACCCACCCTCCCTCCCTCAGTCGGGGGGTGGGGAGGGGTGTTCACACCTGTTAGTCATTGAGTTCATCATCCTGTGTATTTAAGCCCTTCAGTTTCCTCAGTTCATTGTCTGGTTGTGCTTAGCATGCTGTTTCATTTGTGTTATATTGTATTGTATTTTCATGTGTTTTGCTTTATTTAATAATTTACATTGTCTATCTTCATCTCCAGAATAAATTGTTACAGCACACAAGCCCAAATGATATTTGAGAGGTTTAGGAACAAAAGGTATCACAAGACTTTAGAAGACTTTAACAATGATGTAATGGTTATGGACTATACTGATATTCTTTTCAAGAGATTCACAGTCTTTTGGTAATTTTCTTTAAAGGTGTATTCAGTTTTTCTTTAGCTAGTGTTAGTATCGTTGTTATAATGATTCATAAAGCACAGATCCCAAATAAGTCACTTTCAAACCAAGCAGCTTTCTGTTGGTCAACGTGGCAAGTATGCGTGACTAACTTGAACTCGTTGCAAAAGTTGCATTAAGAAATGTTTCATCTATACACACAATTCACAGTCGTGTGGATTCCTGCTGAAATGACTGGATTTCACCCAATGAAAATTTGCACAAAAAAAAAAAAAATTGTGTTTGAACTTTAATTTCCTTTCTTCACACCAGCAAAGACAGCAGCCAAAGAGTTAAATTAGCACCAAACTACTGTCATCCAGGAAGGGAAGCAGGATTTGTCATTTGGACAGATTCAAACAACTTAATACACTGAATTAAGTTACATTGCCTCCATTTTCCAGCACCAGCAAGGAGGATATTTAGCCTACTTTACTGAGTTGAGAGAGTTTTTAGCTAGACAGGTTTTATCTTGAGTCCACACAGTGCCTGTTCAGTAACAGAATGCTCCCTAGCTGACCTCATAATTTTGAAAAGTTATCATGCCTTACCAAGTATTATGTAGGACAGGCAAACGTTGCATGCTCCAAATGTGAGTCATAGTTAAATGAAGACTATTCCTAAGTATCTCAGGTGGTAATAGTCAAAGCATAGTAAAATATTGTGGACTGCACAAATCACATGAATAGCCTGGGTCATATTTCAGCATATTCCCTTCTGTTTTATCAGAACAGACCTGTGATCCATTTTTGGGAACCACTGGTTTAAACCAACATGAATCTAGGTCTAAACACAAAATTATATTTAATATTTGAGCTGTTTTTTCCCTGCATTATATGTTTGTGCTGACAGTTTTGGTCTTTGTAACAGTTTGGTCAAACTGGTTTTAGGTCAGACACACTTTAGGTGTCTGTATCTGAAATCACCTCCTATTCCCTCATTCACTATTCCCTACATTTCTCCACTAATATAGTCTGCTGAATGAGTGAATGAAAACAAATTCGGTGCATGGGTGTCCTCTAGTCTAGCGGAAAGCCATTCAGTGTACATTGATTATACACTAATTTCTCAGGTGCATTGTGGGATTTAACTGGTTTTGGACACCAACAAATGTCCTGTCAACATCAAAAAGTGCACTATTTAAGAGTATAGGGGCGATTTCAGACACAGCTTGGGACTCGACCCAGGTGATCCGACAACCTGACCACAGTTATTGGACTGTTTCTCCACTGATTGTAGCCACGGCTATGTGTTAGCTCAATACTGCACTCCTGTGGTCACTGCAGAGTTATCTTCCCTATACCATGTAGACAAATGCCAAACCAATGTGTATCAGTTTTACTCTGAACAAAGTGAAATATATATTTTTTGCCAGCTTCATCCAAAGCTAAGGTGACCAGATTTCTCCAGGCACGTTTATTAGTTTAGTGGTCAAATAATAATTGAAATTCACTTGTTATAATCATATGATTTTTTTTTTAGATCCAGGCTTCCATGCTATTATTATAATTAATAATTATTATGATTATGATATATAATTATAATTATTTTTAATACAACAAATTTTAATACAATTCACCAAAAATCACAATATGAAAAAAAAATATATATATATGTATATGTATGTATGTATGTATATATGTATGTATCAATAAGTCATGACATGTTTTACATTACTTTAACTCATCAAAATATGTTAAGCACCTCAATAAAAAAATAAACAAACTAACTAATCACATTATTTTAATTATTTAAATAAATTAATGAAAGTATTATTGATATATTAAAATAATATTCCTATATTTAAAAAAAAAAAAATCTAAATTAAAATGCTAAAAAAAAAAAAAAAAAAAAAAAAAAAAAAGAACTAGTTCTAGTCACAGTTCAATAGCCTACTTCAAATTATACTGTACCAATTGTGATTGCCTGCACTTTATGATTCATGGTTTATTACTGTACTGCACAGAGGACAGACTGTTTGACTGTAGGTCTACTGCAGTTGACCTTTTCAGATTGGGTTACAGTATTTTTGCAGCCTCAGCCTAAATAAGGTCTATGCTTATTACATGACATACTGTAACATGATAGCCCAGACAGATAGCCTACTAGACTCTATTTTAAAAGGTTTTGGTGTCATTTATTTTAAAACAGCAATATATGCTGCTTGCTATTGCAAACTATTTTTTATTTTTTATTTTAACGTATTATTGCAATCATAAAAACACTAGTTTGTAGCGTTATTCTTCTAGTTATTTAGTGATAATAAATAATTAATGAAGAATGATAATGAATAATGAATCGGAAGTCGGCCTTAAGTACCTACTCAATTCCCTAATTATTTCTATTTAAAATAATAGACATTTGAATGCATATAAAAGCCTACATAGTATATATTACACCCATTTGTATGAACACGATCCTATAATGTTGAAAAGCATGCTTCATGAATATTAATTAGGACGTAATGACGTTGAGTACGCCCAAACGTCTTCCTTTGAGCAAATCAGATAGTACTACATGGCGAGTGTTACATTTTACGTAGTTAATATTCATGACCCAAGGGTTTACCATAGTAGGATTTGTTAATTCGCTTCCGGGAAATCTCGACCAAAGCGTAATGACGTAAAAACAGTTCTGTAGCACGTGAACAGCATGCCAGCCAATGGGATGCGATGTTTGCTATGTGGCCGAGATTCTTAAGTCAGCCGTTATACTCCTTATCATAAGAAGACGCAGGTGAGTTGTGATCTTGTAAACAGATTTGTACAGATCCGCTAGCGTCATGCTGTTTATTAAGCATACGTTTGGTTTTTATTTATTATTTGTATGAGGGATAAATCTGGTCAGTCACTACAGGCAGGTCAGCCTTGAACGCTCAGGCTGAATGACATGAACTGTTGTGATTCTTCTGCTTGTGTTACATTCATTTTATGACGAAAACGGATTCTTTATATTTCCTTCTAATTTCCAGGCTGTTCATACACAGATATTTTAAGATTTAAATATTTATATATATATATATATATATAAGTATTACTGTAACAAAAACTGTATTTTCGAATTATTGAATAAATATGCAGGACTATTTAAATTCATGTCCATGTTAAATGTCAATAAACCACCTGTAGTTGGTGTTAAGAGCGTGTTGACCAATATACAAATGTATCTTTTCTCATCTTCACCACAAAGATAAGGCAGCCATGCATCCTATGCATATGTATATGGTTCCCAATCCAGGGATACCAGGCTGTCCACCGGGATTGGAGTACCTGACACAGGTTAGATAATAGCATCAATATGATATTAAAAACTATATATATATATATATATATATATATATATATATATATATATATATATATATATATGTTGAATTTATATGGATATATATCTAAAACACCTGTTTTTCCAACTCTCTCAGGTAGATCAACTTCTTATCAAACAGAAAGTTGAGCTTATTGAAGGTATGTATGTATAACAGTTTATTACAGATGGACCTATATATGCACTAGATAATTGAATAGAAATACTATAATAGTAATAATAAGTCCTTTGTATGAATTTATGCAGCTTTGGCAGGCTTTGAGAGCAACAATAAATATGATATCCGTAACTCCATGGGTCAGAACGTGTTTTACGCGGTGGAGGAGAACGACTGTCTCACCCGTCAGTGCTGCGGCCCGCTGCGATCCTTCACCATCCGTGTCCTCGATAACCTCGGACAGGAAATCATCACCGTCAGCCGTCCTCTGAAATGCATGTCCTGCTTCTTCCCATGTTGTCTGCAAGAGGTGATCAAAAATGGTTATATAGTTACAAATAAAGTTATGAGAATTGCAGCATTTGTTTGTAGATGTCACTTGCTTTGATATAGACCATGTTGAACATACTTTGTTGAGTTCTTCTTTTCACCCTCTTCTCTCTCAGTTGGAGATCCAGGCTCCTCCAGGGAACACAGTGGGATATGTTCTACAACAGTGGCACCCCTTCCTCCCAAAGTTCACCATACAAAATGAGCACAGAGAGCCGGTTCTCAAGCTCCAGGGGCCGTTCTGTGGCTGGAGCTGCCTGCCAGACGTAGACTTTGAGGTACATCAACTCAACCACTTGTGATTAAATGCTCACTAACGTTCACTGAAAATGAAGGATTTCTGCATCACACAGCCCTTAATTCTCTTAAAGCTTTGTTTAGGCTGGCAAACTGAGACTGATGTTTTAGCAAAAACAAAACTAATTATACTTTGCATAAAGAACATAAATCCTATTTTTAGGATCATTTTTTTGATATTATTTTCAATTTAAAATGATTATACATCATTATGATACATCATTTGAATTTTTTGCAATACAGGCATTAGAATTTGTTGGGGGAAATGTAATGTGCTTAATTGTCAGAAAATAATAATAATAATAATAATAACAATATATATATATATATATATATATATATATATATATATATATATATATATATATATATATAAATAATAATTTGTGCTCCATTCTGTTTCTGCCTGCTGGCTCTTCCTATAAATGCCCACTAGGGGGAACTGTTAATCAGTAGATCAGTGATGGCCCTGCACATGGTCCAAAAGGGTTGTACCTAGTCTCCTAATGAATCATGGGTGTGTTTTGGGTGTAACATGCAATAAACCAACCAGAGTGTCATCTTCCATTCCCTTTAAAAGCCATTGGATTCGCTATTTACATGTCAGAATATAGACACTCTCAACCTGACGAGTCAGTTTAAATACACATGTGTATTGCCATGATTGGTCAAATAATTAGCCAATTTAATTTGTCATTACTGCAAATAGGTAATTCTGATACATACAATGACTATCCATTATGACATGTAGGCATTTTTATCTTTTACATTGTAATCTTTTGTGTGTGTGTGTGTGTAACAAGCAGTGTACGCACGTTGTGCTCCCGCCTATAGGCACGTATTACTAACACGCCCTTTAAATAACAAAAATAAATAAATGAAACCTGGTCTAAAGTCAATGGTGCAGTCGCTTTCAGTTCCTCAAAATAGCAACACGGCAACAATGCACCTGAACACTTATCGTTTTCAGACCAGCACGCCCATGGCAATGTGCATTTGCTATTTAAAAAACGTGACGCTGGACGTGAACGTGTATAATAGTCTTATCGAGTGATTCATTGAGTCATTCTTTAAGTAACAAAGCAAGTGGCTGTATTTATGAATGGGTCATTGAATCATTGACTTTCCCGAATTATTCAAAGCCACAGATTCGTTCACAAAACACTTCTTGAGGCAGCATTTTGCCTGTTAGAAATACATGCTTGGGTTTATTGTTATTTTAAGATGGTGTAGAATTAAATGAACATCAAAACTTTGTTTGTGTACCCCCTCTGTCACCCCGCGTACCGCAGGGTAAGTAAATAAGCATGGATTGGATATGTATTGATATTTTACTATCCTATAAATTAAAGGGATAGTTCACCCAAAAACGAAAATGCTGTCAACATTTTCTCACCCTCAAGTTGTTTCTGTATTATTTTCTTTCTTTTGCCGAACATAAAAAGTTATTTTGAAGAATGTGTGTAACCAAACAGTTGTTGTTGTTTTGTTTTGTTTTGTTTTTTCTTAAAATGGAACTGTTTTGTCCATTAACATTCTTCAAAATATCTTTTTTTATGGTTTGGAACAACTTGAGGGTGAGAAAATTGATAGGATTTTCATTTTTGGATGAACTATCCCTTTAAGTACAATTGAAAGTTTTTAAAATGTTATTTACTTATTATGTCAAGATTCTTACCATGGATGAAGTCGGCATCGGAAAGATCAGCAAACAGTGGACAGGACTTCTCCGAGAGGTTTTCACAGATTCGGACAACTTTGGGATCCAGTTCCCCATGGATCTTGATGTGCGAATGAAGGCAGTGATGATCGGAGCCTGCTTTCTCATTGTGAGTAGGAGTCTGCGGAGGATGTGATTTGATAGTGTCGGAGAAATGCCAAGAAATTGTTAGTAATGATATTTATTTTCATTGTTTTCAGGACTTCATGTTTTTTGAGACGAATAACTAACTGCTATGCAGAGGGTGTTGTAGCGTCCAGCCCTGTGGAAACGGGTGAAAAGAGAAGATGTTTACCCTTGCACTTCATACATCTGTGAATGCATGTGAATATAAAGCCAGAAGTGTAGAGGAATAACGGTGCTTTTAGAGACTGTGAAGTAGCTTCAGGTGTGTGATAGAACTGGTTGTACCGATTAAAGTGCATTGTTTTATATTTTTATCTACACATAACAGATTAATATAAATAACTCATGCCATGAATGGCATTTAAAGGAATAGCTCACCCCAAAAGAAATAAATCTGTCGCTATTTACGCATGTCCTGGCTGTTCCTTTTTACACCATGAAATTAAATAGACACAATATCCATTAAACTCTAAAAAATGACAAAAAAAACAAGAAGAAGCCATGTGACAGATTTGTGTGAAAAACAGATTTAAAAAGTGAACTGTTCCTTTAAGAGCTGTCAGTACGACTATGCATATTCAATTTTGCAGTCATACCTGCACTGAATGATCAGTATTCAACTTTACAACACAAAATGATTACAGTATTTTCAACACTTTTTGTTTTATTAATTACTTCCGAGAAATGTAATTTGCATGCAAAAAGATGTTGCAAGCAGCTCAACAGTTGGTCAAAATGGTCCAAAAAACCCTGTCATGAACATGTAGTAATTTGTTATTTATTGTGTGACTTACTTTGCTTATATATTGTTTGTTTGATTGATTTGTAGTGTTGACAATATGCTTATAAATAGGAATATGCTCTTTAAAGTGAAAGTTGTTTTACACTTGAGCTTTTTAGGTTTTTTTTTTTTTTTTTTTTTTTTCTGTAGTACTCAAATTCTCCAGAAGAGGGCAATGCTGATCTTTGCTGTAAGTATATAAACTAAAACTTTAATGTTTTAGGACCTTTAGGTAAGATATTAATTATTAAATGTTAATGTTTGTTATGACTCAGGTTTACATATCTTCATCTTCATAATGCTTTATGAATGCCTGTTATAGTAACAGAGAATGTATTTCTAGTAAGGCACTGTTCTTTGTTTGTTTGTTTATGTTATGTCACAACTAAAATAATTTTATAAACTAGACACATTTGTCTAATCATTGTGTAGCCAATGCACTGCCACTTTTGGTTATAATACTTTTGGTTTATTTAATTAAAAGTACAGCAAAAACAGTAATATTGTGAAATATTATTGCAATTTAAAATTAACTGTTTTCTGTTTGAATATATTTTATAAAGTAATTTATTCCTGTGATCAAAGCTGAATTTTCAGCATCATTACTCCAGTCTTCAGTGTCACATGATCCTTCAGAAATCATTCTAATATGATGATTTGCTGCTCAAGAAACATTTATGATTATTATCAATGTTGAAATCAGTGTACTTTTTTTTTTTTTCTAGGATTCTTTGATAAATAGAAAGTTCAAAAGAACAGCATTTATTAATTTATTAATTTCTTTAATTTCTTTTCAAAAAAATAAAAATTCTTACTGACCCCAAACTTTTGAACGGTAGTGTATAATGGTAAAAAAGCTTTGTATTTCATATAAATGCTGTTCTTTTGAAAGTAATGGAGTAATGATGCTGAAAATTCAGCTTCGCATCACAGAAATAAATTACTTTATAAAATATATTCAAACAGAAAAAAAAAAAAATATATATATATATATATATATATATATTGCTATTTAGCAGAGAGTGTTCATTCAAGCATACCATCAGTGCAGCCCAGGCTTTGATCTGACCTCAGCTTGTTTAGAAATTAACATTTTAAAATGGTATTAGCATAATGTAAACACATGACGCGCTGAACTCTGATCTGAAATGCAATAAAGAGAATTATTTAGCTGAGGATTCATTTCTCCTGGGCTCTGATATTCAGTTCTCATCCTGCAGGATAATGCCAAGTGCATCAAAGCAAACACTGCACATATGCCATTCTTTATATGCCATTGCTTGTTTTTTAATAGAATTATTAAATAATCCTATTTTGTTGGGGGGGAAAAAATCATGTCCACTTTTTCTGGAAACTTTAAAGATACACCTTCAGCTCAACCATGTTTTTCTAAACCTTTTATTTCTTTCGTGGAGCACAATTAGAGAACTTTAATAGAATGTTATCTTTCCATACAATGAAAATAGAAGTCAAGTCACCTTTTATTTATATAGCGCTTTATACAATACAGATTGTTTCAAAGCAGCTTTACAGTGATAAACAGGAAAATAATGATTCAATGATGAAGAATTCAGTTCTGCTGTAAAGCAGCTCTAAAATGACAATAGTAAACAGTCATGGTTCAGTTGAAATCAGTTCAGTGGCTGTGGCCTTTAACACCCCATGCCGGTGACACTGGTTCGAATCTTGCTCGGAGCGGGTCGAGTTGGACCGGTTAGATTTGGTGCCGTGACCCGGATGGGAGTGAGGTTCAGGGGGGTGCATGTAACGGGGGCCAGCTAGTAAGAGCTGTGTGTGTAAACCTTCTCCTCTGACCTCAAGAGGTGCACTACAGGCTGCAGTCTTTAGCATCCTTGTTAGCGTGCCCGCCTTCCATGCCGGAGACGCCGGTTCGAATCCTGCTCGGAGTGGGTTGAGTGGGACCGGTTACATTTGGTGCCGTGACCCAGGTCGGAGTGAGGTTCAGGGGGGTGCATGTAACGGGGGCCAGCTAGTAAGAGCTGTGCGTGTAAACCTCACTCCCCTGACCTCAAGAGGCGCACTAGCGACTGATGCTAGAGATTGCAGTCTTTAGTGTCCTAGTTAGCGCACCCGCCTTCCATGCCGGAGACGCCGGTTCAAATCCTGCTCGGAGCGGGTTGAGTAGGACCAGTTACATTTGGTGCCGTGACCCAGATGGGAATGAGGTTCAGGGAGGTGCGTGTAACAGGGGCCAGCTAGTAAGAGCTGTGTGTGTAAACCTCACTCCCCTGACCTCAAGAGGCGCACTAGCGACTGATGCTAGAGATTGCAGTCTTTAGCGTCCTAGTTAGCGCACATGCCTCCCATGCCTCCTCCCGGTTCGTATCCTGCTCGGAGCAGGGGGACGGTTACATATAAAGCAGCTCTGGATAAAACAGTGATGTCATCATCCAGCTCAGTTCAGCTGTCATCCAATAGGGTATATTAAGAAGAAGATAAAAGTGCTCCATTATCTTGCACTGAACATGTAGCTCAACAGCTGGCTTTCATTTAATGGAAAAGAGCAGCTTAAACATTTTGATATAAATATCTCCTTTTGTGTTTCAGAGTAGAAAGAAGAAATTTATATAAAGGCAGAGGGTAGTTTTTGAATAAACTATTTGTTTATAAACTATAATGTTACCTGTACAGTTTGTTTGTGCTATAATGATATTTTGTAGTCCATTTCACTTCCATGTATATTTAATCGTCCATGGGACACTGTGAGTTTATATTCATTTACAAGCTATGCTTACAGGGAGCAAAAATAGATTTTTGACTTGTTGGAATAATATTGTCTATTTTGGAAAGGCTGTTGGGGGATCGAATGTCAGAGTTGTAACAGTCTTGTTATTAAAAGGAAGAATTTTTAAGTCAATCAGATAGACAAATTTGCTTTCATGGCTCACTCAAAATACCAAGTTTGGACAGAGCCAAATCAATCTGCCAAGCAGGATGCTGACGTGAAGGTTTCCTCTCAGATGTCCCTGTGAACCATGGGTGAAGCTTGGTTTGTGTGCTAAAGAGAAAAATAAAGCCTTATAATTGCTCAGGTAGCATTACAGGCAGTGTTGCGATGCTTTACCACAAACCACTATGAGTAACAAAATATAAGATGACGAATTGAAGCAACTCTATGCCCTTTGAAGAGCCTGCCTTTTTTGTGTAAAGTGGTATTTACTTCTGACTAAAGGAGTTTTCCAAATAATATACTAAAAACTGTGCCAAGACCACTATGTCATCATGTGCAATGACCCAGATTTTATGATTTGAATATTTTTCTTTTTATAATTGAACGTTACAGTATCTAGACAAACCTTGTATGGCAGCTTTGAGAGCCATTTTGTGCTTTTTTGAAAGCAGATTTCTGGACAAGGACTAATGTATACATACCCCTGATGCTGTACTGGACTTTCCTGTGATAGGAGAATGGTATAAATAAAGCATTCATCACTGAACTTGTCAAACCTTAAGAGCAGGGTTGTGTTGAAACAGCTAAATGTTTATTTAAGCTTCGATCGGTGTGAGGAGAACTTCTCTGGCTTGTATCTCCATTTTTGTGTATTGACAGTAAAATAAATCGTTCCCTGTACTCTCATCTAAAACCTGGAGAAACATCTTCTGTTTGTTCTGTAACAACTAACCTTTATATCAAGCCCTAAATCAAAGTAAATTGATAAGAATGTTCTTTAGGCTTCAAAGAAAAGTCTTTCTCTGTCTTTAAAATCTGGTCGAGAGGAATGTTCTTTCAGGACCAAAAGGATGTTGATCCTGGAACATGTCCTTTTAGCTAAATCTTGGTAAGCCACCCAAAACAATATATTTATGTAAACAACCAAAAATGTCACAGTCAGGAGTCATTGTTCTGAATTACAATTCTAAAAATTATATCTTACAACTTCATTAAGTTTTTTTTTTTTTTTTCCTCTCGAAAAGGTTTACTTATTTTAAGTATCTAAGTACTGAAAGTGATTTACTTCAGTGGGATACTTTGACTTTTAATTTAGTAAGTTTTACACAATACCCATACTTTAACATAAGTGTATAATTATTTAAAGTATAAAAATACCTGGTTGCATAAATGTACACACCCTTTTATAATGTGGCATGGTATTCTGTTTGGAAATAACGAATCACAATTCTTGATGAAAAGTAATTATAATCACGCAGTCATCATTTAAGTGATGCTGGTTAACCTTAAAGTAAGCTGTTTCTGTAAGATTTTCTTAGTTTCTTCTTGGTCACACCTTATTACTGAAGCCATGGCCTGCAAAGAGATCTTAAAGGATGTGTCAGGATCTCAAGAATACAAGCTATTGTTTTGCAATGGCCCACTCAGAGCCCAGACCTAAATACAATCAAGAAAACAAAACCAAAGCAAAAATAAATTAATAAAAACATGATCGAATGATTTGAAGAGGTTTGTACACAAGGGAACCCCCCACAATATGATCAGTCTGGAGCATAAGTGTTGTTACGTTGATAGACCTTTATTCATGAAGACTGTAAATGTCTCTGCTATTTTAAGTGTTAACTTTTATCTTTCATTGTATTTCCTTAAAAGTTTCTCTTTGATTGTTTCTTGGATTTTGTTGGTTTTAATATTGCATTCATGAGTTTGAGTGCCCATGTAATCATAGCATACATGGTTAACAGTCTAGGCTTGTTGTCTGCTATGGAGGGGCTACTCAAGCTTCAATTCGTATTTCACCACTAGGTGGCGCTGGTCCAAACCTTCTCAGATTCCTTCATGGCATTGTGCTGATGACTAATACAGAGTTTCGTAAAGATATGTTCATGCATTCGTAAAATACAGCATTTTCCTACAAAATTCAAAATGGCCAATATGGGAAAACTCATTCGACTTAGCATGGTGCCCCGAATCTAATGAGATTTTATGATTTTTGGACAAACCGTTCCGGACCAGTTGGTGGTGCTGCTGTTGAAACACAGCATGTAACCTCGGGTCATGATTGTGATGACATGGACCAAGTTTGGTCTGAATATGATAAAGCATTGAGGAGATAGAGCCTTATGTCTTTTTTCGCAAGCGCTACATAAAATTTGTTTGCACGATTTTCGAAAACGGTTTGACAAGTCAACTTGAATTCCACAACTTTTTTGGAGCATGGTCTGAAGATGATCTGTTTCAATTTTTGTGAAAATCGGAGCAACGGCCTAGGAGGAGTTGGAAAAATTAGGTTTTTCGGAAAATTAAAAATGGTGGGAAAATTTTCAATGACGGAAAAGTTCACATTTTTTATGAATTTCTATGATCCCTACGTTTTTTGTAGGGACTGCTCACACCCCACTAAGGGTTAGGTTAAGGAGTGGGGTTAGGATGTTGGAGCTTCATGCTTACTTTTCTTTAATAACAATTGTAAATTTCGTATGAATCTGGAGCTGAGGTAGTGTGAATCCCCTGCTCTTCTGTAAGAGTGTTCTGATATTTTAGTATCAGCTGGGAGAGTTGTCTATCGTGGAATTCATTTAATGAGAAAAGTGATGGATGTGTTAATTTTCTCGTGAGATTGGCTGGTCAGAGCTTATATATCCATGTGTTCATGGAGAAACTTTGTTGGTTCTAGAACAAATTTTCTGCCAAAACAGTCCCAATCCTAAACCACTACCCTTAAATTCAGTGGAAAATATTTTGATAAGCACTAACCCTTGTCCTATCTCAAATCTGGTTTATAGAACCAACAAGACCTGTTCCAAGACCAACAAGGCTTCCAGCAACATGTCCCACTTGGCGAAATCACAGTAAGCCGCCCAAGACAATGCATTTAAGTGGCCAAGAACATCATATTCTACATTATTAGGTCTGTGATACAGTGAATGATAGTATCATCCTTTCAAAATTAATATAACCTAACACATCACCTCTCTCATTAAATTAATTCCACAATAGGCAACTCTCCAAGCTAATGCTAAAATACCAGAACACTCCTATAGTAGAGTGGGGGTTTCACACTACCTCAGCTCCAGATACAGTGTACACTTTACTTTGATTTATAGGGTTCAACTGAAGTGCACTTGTCAGAAAAGACAGAAGTGTGAGTTTTCTCAATTGAGTACAAGTTGTTTTCAATCACCAGGCTAAATGACGGCTGTATATAAAGGATGTTTAGGAATGTGATGGCATACTTGCAAACAAATAAATTATGTCACTGTTTACATATACAAACTTCAAGGACCCCTAGAAACAACATACTGTATGCAATTTCCTGTATGAGTGTGTGAAGACCACACAGTCAAACAGATGTCCTACAAACATCTGTGCAAACAAAGCTTGGAGATACAGTCATCCAGAGGGATGGGACACTGAGAACTGGCTCAAGATACAGTGCAGCTGAATGAATCCACTGAAAATTGTGATGTTTAGGAGTTAGTGAATGCCGTGTCGAGACTCTCCTCTTGGGTGTTGTCCACATTTGATGGACTCCCCTGAGATTTTCTCAGATATACAGGGAACTGACCATAAATCCTGCTTATAGTGCACATTCCTCGTAAGGCTTGTCCTCTCTTTTTCCTCCTGGAAATGGTGATGGTCAGGGTGTATAAATATATCCGAGCATCTTATTTCAAGCTGGCCTCTCTAATGATCACGTTTGGTATTACTCTAATGAGAGACTGCTCATGAAGCTCACCCTGTATAATTAAACTTAAAATGAAGAAGTCTCCCAAGAGGACAACTAAAGTTACCCAATAGAGCCCTTCCTTGGATCCACCTAAGTCCTCATTGCTTTATAACCATCTCTTCAGTCAAACTTATGATGCCATTGTGACCATGTCTCGTATGGTCCATTTGACTGTCTTTATTCAGTGGAAGGCAAAAGCAGATGTTTAGCAGAATGTTCATGCTGCTCTTTTCAGTAAAATGAAAGCATACTAGTGACTAAAGCACCAAAAAAAAAAAAAAAAGCACCAAAGTACTTAAAAGGTTGTACACTAATATTAAGTCATCTCATGACATATGACAGCTTCGTGTGAGAAACAGACTGGAATGTAAATTATGCAAATTATATTTAAATGATATTCATATTCAATGTGAAAACATATTGACATATTTGCACTATAGTTGTGGCACTATAGTCGGACTTGTAACCTGAAGGTCGAGGTTCGAATCTCAGTACCGGCAGGAAGCAACAAACAAACAGAAATTAAAGTGATGAAAGGGCCCTCGCACCTGGGCTCACCGCCACCTGTTGGCCTTAGGAAAACAGTGAACATGCGTGGCGACATGCATGTAAGCAAGTGAATACAGGAGAATTATGGCCAAGTCATTTCAAAGTGCCCCATTTCCTGCTGCCAACAGGTGGTGCTGTGACCGTAACTGAATATTGCCATGCAGATGTCTTTAGGCCAGGGCTGTTATCAAACGTGAAGTTTGGAGCAGATCGGACATTGTATACCCAAATTACAACAACTTCCTGCTTCATTGGCGAAAATACGACTTTGCCACGGGCACGCCCTTCAGCGAAAATTCTAGATTCGTTAAAGTGCAACATGTGGAAATGGCAAAAATTCAAAATATCTAACTTCCTGTTGGGTTTACAGAATTTGCACGCATGGGCTTTTTTGTAGCTATTGGGCTGTTACATGTGTCTACCAAATTTCATAACTGTACGTGAAACGTAGCACGAAGGGTGCTTAATTGAAATTTTGTAGGTGGTGCTATCGAGACATTTTGCCACACCTAATTCTGAAACCCGTATCAGTATACATTTTCACCACTTCTGACGTGTGTGCAAAGTTTCATAAGTTTTCGAGCATGTTTAAGCCTTAAAAAATGCGATTCATTTAGGAGAAGAAGAATAATTGGCTGAGCAATTACAATAGGGTCCTCACACCATTGGTGCTCGGGCCCTAAAAATGTAAAGAAAGATGTCTGCCCACAGCTCCTGGTCTGTGTTCAATACTCACTGCTGTGTGAATGCACTTGGGTGGGTAAAATGCACTTTTTTTAATACCGAATTGATTTATTATTAAATATTGATTGTAACAATAACAATACAAAATGTACAAATTAATTTTCAGTATTTTCCTACTTATTGTAGTGCTTCAGAAGATGTGGGATATGTGAATGCGTGGTCATATGCACTACTTTTTACATTGTTTTACATTTTCAAGCTTGACAGCATCTGGTCACTATACACTCATTGCTTGGAAAAGAACAGCATGAACATTCTTCAAAGTTTTTTTTTTTTTTTTCTCTGTGTGTTTCACAGAATATACTTCAGTGCAAACTGAATGGAATGTTTTCAGACAATTAAATGCATAATAATATCAATTAAATGAAAATATATTTTAGATTAAATTTATATTAAATATAATTAGTTGAATATTAGAGTACTTTTTGACCCACTTAAGTATATATTTATATGTAATTTTATAATTACTTCTGTTGTCTATAAAATATGGTCAAAGTGAACTGCCAAATGTACTGACAAGCATATACTGTTAGATTGTTTGAGCAGTTGTTTGGCCAATGTATTACATTTCTCTAATACATAAAATAAGTAAGCTTGACCAGAGTTCTTGTGGGGAGAAGAATTTATTGAAGGTAGTAGTGTAGCACAGTTCTTCAGCAGCAATGTTAGCATGTCAGCCTTCAAGAATTTTACCCTAAAGTTCTGTCTGTGGGGCAGAACTTAATACCAGAGACTCAATACACAAGACTGAATACACAAGATCCGTCTGGCCTACACCATTCAGTTCCTATGGGCCATTTGGTTCACACCTATTGCATGTAAATGCATGTGACTAAGGCCACATCCACACGAAGCCAGAGCTTTCCCTATCCGATCTTCTTTATCCACGTCTAAAAAAAAAAAAAAAAAAATTAAACATCTGTAAACGGCGTTGTCTCAAGAAATATCTGCATACACACAAAACCACTGAAACCGACTCAAAACGATGTAGTATACATGCCAGACCAGTATGTGGCGCTGTAATTCTGCCACAGGGATACACTAAAAAAGAGAAGAAGACTTGGAGCATGCATATAAACCTTGCGCGCTGTATACAAGCTTTAGTAAAGCTTAGAAATAAAGCTTTATTTTAGTAAAGCTATAGGCTTCTGCAGCACGAACACAAGCATGTAGTCCGCCATTGTTGTTGTTGCTTGTCTGACGTGGGGTGATGACATCTTGTTTCAGAAAATATACTGATTGGCTGTATGAAAATTAGATTTATCCACTCTGGGGCAATACTAAAATAAAAAATAGCGGTTTCAGGCTCCCAAAAGAATACAAAATCTTTATGTATACAGTTAAACACATCTCCGTGTGGACGGGCTCTAAAGTTAACACTGTATGATAAACTAATGTAGTTTATATTGAAACTGTATCTAAAATATATTTGTGATTACACATTTGTAATGAAGAAGTTCTAATTAAGTACATTTACTAAATGTAATATCGAATAACACTATTATAAAATCATAAAGTGCTTTAGTATGCAAGTCAACACATCAAAATAAGTGTATTTCTTTAAAGCATGACAAAAGATAATTGAAACAAATACTTAATTTGACATTATTTAAAAGTGCACTTTTTAAAGTACTTAAGAAATGAAACGGATATGAACGTCTTCACTTCACTGACATTTTATTTCATTGTTATAATATTATCTGCAAGTACAGTTTTTCACAAGGGTAGTCTTTTAATGCAAATTAACTTCCCTGCATAGACTCCATACCCTATATTGTGTTTTTCTGAAATATCCAACACTGTTATCTGCCTGTCTTCAGTGTTGTAAATGGCGCCATTGCGGACGCATAGATTGCCACCCATATGAATGATGGGTTCTTGATACTGGTTATAGTGCAGGATGAGAAATGTGTTTCCCTGGAGGTCAAGTTCTCTTTATGATTTTGGCTGAAGTGTGGGATTTCCCGTCTTCACTTCACTCAAACCAGCATACAGTTGTGGAAATGAGGTGGTCAGACCGTAAGCGACTGGTCTATCAAGAGGCACTGCATGGTCTTCTGTCGTTGCCAGTTTGTAATTAACGCAAAGTGGCAGGATCAAAGGTATAAATTAGAAACATAAATGCTATTATTGGAAATAATTATAGCAAAGGAATCATTAAGTCCATGAGATCATGGCGTCTCGGATGGGTGACTCATCATCATAATCGACAAACCATTTGCCAGGCCTGCCAGTACCGCAAAAAGACACATATATGTATTTCGGTTTGCTTCACTTGGGGAAAAAACTAGGTGGGCTAAAGCTTTTAGATTGTCTTACTGTGTGATTCAAGACAAAAGGTCGCAACGTCTGTTAAAATGTTTAGTCCTGATTCATTTATTGGTTTTACCACTGCCTGACTTTGTCATCAACATCAAGACTGCCTTTATTGTCTCCAGACACTTAGATTAACTTTCTTGGCCTTTTTTTCTGCCTGGAATAGATACCATACCTTTGCCAGTAGGAATAAAAAAAAAAAATAAGGCGAATCTCATATTTCACCCCAAAAATAGAAGGAAAACAGCTTCTAAATCATACAGAATGATCTATTTTGAAAATCTAAAATAGCAGAAAGTTTAGCGGTAGGTTTAGTGTAGGGGATAGAATACAGTTTAAAACCATTACAAAGAAAAACTTGCATGTTCTTATGCTAGGTTCAGACTGCAGACATCAGATTTTTTTCTCAAATCAGATCTTTTCAGGCAGACTGTCTTCACTATTAATTGCCAGTTATCAAATAAGATTTGTGTGTCCAGACATAACCAACCTATCTGCATGGGTTGCTTTGGTAATGACATAGTATGTGACGAGGCTTTCAAAATGGATGCAGGTAAAATGGAGGGGCATCATCTCACTCTCACAAAAAGTTTTTCCAGTGTCACATTATCGTTGAGTTGCGCTAAGAGTGATGTAAAAGATCATTTGAAAGCAGAGTGTCCACACTGTAAAAGTCTGATTGGAATCACATTTCAAACCACCTCCAAATGAAACAGATTTGGGGGTAGAATCTTTTTTATGTTTTATTTTTTGCTGTCCATACTTTAAAAACCCCATCAAAAAGTGCAAAAAATCTGATTTTTGTTTGCAGTCTTAGTAACACTTTTCAATAAGGTCTCATTTGTTAACATTAGTTGATGCATGTACTAAAGACTCAATATATTTTTAAAGCGTTCATTCATCTTAGTTTACATTAGTGAAATTCTAAGTGTTCACTTTGTGTCCACAGTTCTTTAACAAATGTTAACAAATACAACTTTGGAATTTAATGTATTTGTAAATTTTGAAATTATCATTGATTAAGGTTAATAAATTATGCAGAAGTATTGTTAATTTTTAGTTCATGTTAACTTATATGGAAGGTTCATAGTGTTATCAAATACTTAAAATGCTGTACAACAAATACCATGATGAAAAAATGTTACAAATTCAATTAAATTATTTTGTTTTTACTCGTTATTCTGATGGGAATTGGTCAGAACTTGTCGAAATGTACGTGTTTAAAGAATATTATTCGTTTGGATTGAAATATGAAGTGTGGTTTTGTGAGATTTACCTTTTAACTGCAATAGTAAATTGAGTACATTTTAATTGACAGATTTTAGAGAACATCATAATGTCACTGGCAGTCTTCTGCCTCTGTGAATCGAGATATGCATTCGCTTCAGTTCACACATTTCGCTATAATGATGTAAAAGCAATCTCATACAGTTAACCGCCCACACAAAATATGTACATCCATGCTCACATCTATATTATTTCGTAATGAATAACCAAGACCAGATGTAGTTTAGTCACTGTATAATACAGAAGTGATTTCAGCTGTTCATGCTTTGGTAGCGGCCCCCGCTTCACATCCAAACAAACCCTCTGTCTCACAAAGCTGCGAAATGTCATGGGATGTACATTATCGAGAGTACTTCTGCATTTATTTATCATTCCTGCCATTTTCTTTGAAACATTTTCCATCTGCAGTGACAAAGACTGCGACAACTGTGAACCTTTGATGAACTCGTGTTTTGAGTATTTGTATAGCTCACTGCTACATGCATGAGTGAAACTGAATCCTGTAAAAAGGAATGACTGAGAATACACTGGCCTCATTGACATCAATCAGAGGCTATTAAGAATGTTGGACGTGAACCAGATTAGCTCATTATAACACTATGTGCAACAATACCATATGTCTGAGAGCTTGAGACCACAATAAAATGTATAAAAGGCATGATTAAGACTTAACTCTGCCATATAGTTTTTGTTTGGCACAGGGGATCTTTCTTTTCAATGCACTGCAGTGTCATTGTGGTATAGCAATGGAGCTCAATTTATATGCCTGCAGGGAAAATTATACAATATTTAGTACCACAGTAATCAAGCGGTCAGTGAATGTATGTGGGCAGCCGCAACATATTTGTTTTCCAAGTTGGGGATTTCTTTTGTTTTAATGCTGAGCTATATTTCATTACAACATTATTATATGTTTATGAAGCTATTTCCTTATGGATGTTGTTGCCTGGTTCCCACAATGCAGGCGATTTTTACAATAAGGTCCCATTAGTTAATGCATTAACTAACTTTAAGCAATACATTTGTTACAGTATTTATTCATATTTATTAGCACTTCAGTATGGGGAACACACTACTACAACTTTTGCCTCAATAAACTCTTAATTTACTGCTTATTAATAGTTAGTAAGGTAGGATTAAGGGATGTAGAATATGATCATGCATAATAAGGCATTTTATAAGTACTAATAAACAACCAATATACTAGTAATATGCAAGCTAATAAGCAGCTAGTTAAAAGTGAGAATTGAACCCTACAATTACCGGATTAGTTAACTGTTCATTGTTACAATTTTTGATTTGTAATAATGCATTAGTAAATGTTAAAATTAACATATTGACATAACTATTTATCCTTTATTAGTTTGTTAACTAATATTAACAGATGAAACCTTACTGTTAAGTGTCACCATACCTTTTTATTACTATTGCTGCACACACATATTGTATGTTTGTTATTATATCAGTGCAAATCTCCCATTTATCTTCTGTATATTGTTCTTAACAATTGCTATAATAACTCTAAAATATACTTTAGAAGTAAAATGAGACAATATTTATTGTCTGTTTTTAACCTGTTTCTTTCAGTGGACATCCCCATTCTGCAGGCAGTATCAGTAATTTTATCCACTTCACAAAATGGCGTCAGATGGTAATACTGTACCACACTCTTAAAAATAAACCCCATTCTAAAATGGGGTTTTTGATGCAATGCCATTGAAGAACCATTTTGGGTTCCTCAAAGAACCTTTCAGTGAACAGTTCTTAAAAGAACCAACATTTTAATAATCAGAAGAACCATTAGTAACACTTTATTTTACAGTGTCCTTGTTATACAATACATGTAGTTAATGTAGTAATAACTATAAATCATGCATAATTACATGCATCTAACCCTAAACCTAACCCTATAGTAAGTACATGTCGTTAATTATTATTACTCAACTGTATAATTACACTGTAACATCGACATCTTAAAAAAGAGGGTTACACTTTATTTTAAGGTGTCTTTGTTACACTGCAAGTATACATTTAAGTACTTAGTAATATTAAGTAACTACATGTACTTACTATAGGGTTAAAATTAGGGTTTGGTTTAGGGTTAGTTGCATGTAATTATGCATCATTTATAGTTTTTTTTTATAGTAATTGCATGTAACGTGTAACAATGACACTGTAAGATAAAGTGGTAACACTTTATTTTAGGGTTTTTTAACTAGTTGCTTATTAGCATGCGCATTACAAGAATATTAGCTGTTTATTAGTACTTATTAAGCACATATTAATGCCTTATTCTGCATGACCTTATTCTACATTCTTAATCCTACCCAATACCTAAACCTAACAACTACCTTACTAACTATTAATAAGCAGTAAATTAGGAGTTTATTGAGGGAAAAGTCGTAGTTAATAGTGAATACATGTTCCCTATACTAAAGTGTTACCGATAAAGTGTAACTGAACTGTTTTCCACTGTAAAGAACCTTCTGTGCATTGGAAAAGATGCATGAATGTTAAGGGTTCTTGTACGTTAGCACAAAAAAAAAAAAACAAAAAAAAAACAGCATGTCTACTAATAGTAAAATGGTACTTTTTTTTTTTTTTTTTTTTTTTTATAGTTTGGGACTTTATATATAGGTCTACTTATAGTTTTTATATTCAGCCACTGATATTTTCTATCCACTACCATAACTGTAACCCTCAAACCTTTTATGTTTCCATTAAAGCATCATTTAGTATGTTTCTAAGTCATTTTCCTCATGAGGGCTGTTGACTTCTCCCCATAATGAAGGTGATTTCAGGTTTTATGGTCATTGTGGGGTCGTTCGGTGCTCACAGCGTATTGAAAACCCGACCCAACCCCCTACACACATACATTTTGTTTTTATATGATGCTGAGGACCTCCAGTTTACTTAATGGTAGATTAAGCTAACTATAAATCCTATAGAACAACCCTAACCCAAGCTTTTGGCATTTGAAATGGACATTATTTCGTTTCTTTAACAAGATTTTTAGGTTTTCATTACTATCTTTGCTTTGTTCAAGTTATTTTCATCCATTCAGTGTATTTCTCATATGCACTCTGTAAAAAAAAGTCATTATTTTATTCTAACATCATTTGTTGCATCCATTTAACTTGTCACAATGCTTTCTAATTTATAATTTCTTTACATTTATAAAAATTTTAGCTAGGTTTTCTTCATCTATAACTAATTTCAAAGTAGTCAAAAAGTGAAATGAACTTAATGCACATGCAGGTTCTAACACTGGAGCATTGACATTTTACTTTAAAACTAAAATAATACTAATGAAGCAGCAGATTTTGACTTTTAGTGTGCTACTTTTTTTTTTTTTTTTTTTTACAATTATTATTTTATTTTCTACAGTGAAAGCAGCGTGTGACTCTGGGTGTGAAATAGGGCGGTGCAGGGGGCATTATTTGAGCTCGTGTTTGAGGACTGCAGGAGGAGGGGTGCTCAAACACAGCTGTACTTGTTCAATCACACACGCTCCTGACTGTCACCCTGTCTGGGGAACATCGAGGGCACCATCACAGTCAGCTCGTTCTTCAGGGACTAACGTTTATTGCTACTGATTATACCATTTGAAATGACTTTACTTAGGTGATTTACGAGAAATGTTTTATTACTGACACCGGGACTTCTCGGACACACCGCGCGCTGACCAGCGGAGCCACACAAAACTTCGCAAACTTGCTCGTTCACACCGTCTCTGAGGACTGAATCGACGATGGAGCATCATCGGTGCTTCTGCGCGTTCATTTTGGTGCTAATGTCCTGTGTTCATTATTCCCTGAGCATGGAGAGAAATAAGGATATTCCAACAGGTAAGAGAGCCCGTTATATTGGGACCGCGCGCTCTGCTGCGTCATTGACGCTGAATGCGACGCGACGCGACGCGACTAGAACGCTCGCGTTAAAAGCTGCCTCTAAACAATTAACTAATGTGATGGTAACACTTAGTTATTAATGATAACCTTCTTAAATCATTAGCTAGTCAATAGATAATGCTCCGAATATGGATCACCTGATTATAAATGAAAGCTTATGCCGTTTGAATATGAATGAACATGATCTTTGATGTGTGAAAGTGATTGTAAAACGTTCCTTTCCGTTATTGCTCGTGTAGGGGAGAAAGGGCATAGTCACATGGGGAAGTTGTCACAAGGGGACATTTTAGGACACCCAACATGTGTGTGTGTGATCTTGGTAAACCCATCGTTATGGGGACAAAATGTCCCCACAAAGATGGCAATATCCGAAATCTTTGTCCATGTGGGGACATTTTTTGGTCCCCATGAGCAAAAATAGATTATAAATCGCACTGATAAGCTGTCATATTAATTACAATTTCTGTTGGTCCAAAATAGGTTCTGCGCTTTTTGTGCTTCATTGTTCTACCCAGTAAATTTAACTGAAAATACCATATAGGCTGTTTAATGACAGGTATATATATGACAATATGCCCCATAATAGCTTAAATGTTTGTGTCTATACAGAAAATGACACTGTAAAAAAGAATTGTTGGTTTAACTTAAAAAAAGTAAGTTACCTGGTTGCCCTAAAAAATTTGAGTCAATACAACAAAGGCGATTGGTTTAATCAACAGAAACGCAAAATATACTATGTTATCTGAACCACATTAATTATCTAAGCTGATTTGACAAAATAAAAAATGTTGTGATAACAAATCACGAAAATATATATATATTTTTTTACAGTATTTCAATAACTCACCATGAGAAATATTCACTGGAGAAAAAAAGTCGGAAAACTAGCCTTAGTAAAGGGTTAGGTCGCTTAATACCTCATATATATATATGACAATATGCCCCATAATGCTGGAATTTATAACTTTAATATTTGTGTCTATAGAGAAAATGACTTTCAAAAATAACCATGATAAATATTCACTGGAGAAAATAGTGAAAACTAGCCCCAGTCTCCTCTACAGAACACCTTGTTTCTTGCTGGGACGTGAGCGATGTCAGGTAGACCTTTTTTCACACAGTCATGTTGTGAGGGAATGTGTGTGTGAGAGATGTAACACTATGCTGTTCAAACTACAAGGCTGAGAGTACAATAACTAAACTTATAAAATTGCAAAGCACACAGTTAATGCACACAATAAGGAGTCAAGCGTTTCTTTGAAGCACAAACAAGTTTTTTAATTACTTTCTGGATTCCATTAAGCTGTACGGTAATTTCTTTGCAATAATAAAACATTTACAGCTTAAAAGTGTGTTTAAATAATTAAAACCTCTCTATGTTTTGTGAACAGTTGCCTGTGCATTTTTAGTTACTGTACAGGAATATAAAGTTGCTCTGTTGAGTGTCAACAAGCCTAGTCAGAGGGAAAAATATGTCCTACACAGTTTTCATTAATTTTGGCGTTCATCCTTTCCATGCAACATGACTGCGGCAATCTTTATCCTTGACAGTGCATTTACATTGTATGCGCAAGGCGATAAGCTTAACCCATCTATCTACCCAGCTCTGAGACAAAGTGATCTGTGCTTAAGGGTGCAATTTATTGCTTGAATTAATGTCAAACATTTTATAAACAACCCTGTGTGCTCTGGATCATCTAATTAAGTGCTCTTAATTGGGTCTGTAGACTAAAGTCAATCAGGTTCTAGTGCAGTTAGGTCAAGTTCTGGAAAAATGGAGCAACACATCTTTATTGCAAGCTTTACTTAGATAACATTTCAAATCTTTCTAGAAAGTTCACTAGGTTACAAAAGCAAAACCTCAAAGTGCCATATGTCACATTTGAGTATTGTACGACTGTGATTTCACACAAATGGAGGCCAAAGGTCTGAATATTTCATGTGAATATGTATAGGCTATCCGCTGAGACGGTGACGTTTGTAACATCTGCCGTTTAGTATAACACAACCAAAGTACTGTTTTCAAGGAGTCAATCTTCTGTTTCACATTTGAAGCATTTGTAAGGTGTTGCTGTCAATGAGCCTTGTCACCCGCCAAAAGTGCTGTTTCCATATCCATTGTCATTGCAAAAAATGTGCTTTTTTCCTTTTCCCCATTCTTTTTATTTTCTAGCAAAGGAAATCTACTGCAAGTTCACATATTTACTTCATTTATTTGCTTTTATTACTCCAATTATAACTGTTCCACTAATCTTGAACTACAAAATCCTGCTTGAACCAGCCTAAGATTGTTTGCTGGTCTTAGCTAGTTTAAGATTGTCTCTCAATCTGATTAGCTGAAAAAATCCCTTTAAAATCAGCCAACAGACCAGGCCAAGACCATCAGTCCAGTCTAGGCTGGTCTAAGAGGGGACAGAGACAGCTCTCTTGACTTAACAAATGTGTCTGTACCTGTTTATACTCCTCTATTTGGTTGAATAGTTGATGACATTTCCTATGATCTATTTTTAAATAAAGCTTGCATTATTCATCATCGACAAAACGGCACGCATCATGTGTCTTTAAAGTCAACATGAAACACCATTTGTGACCCATTTTACTTCCATAACCAGAAAGTGTAGGGTGGGACTTGATTTTATCCATCAGAAATTGATTGGATCGTAAAAAGTCACATGGAGCCAGATAGCTGGAGGGGAGGGGCTGAAAAAGAAGAGGGCTTGATGACATCACCCAAAAGGAAAGTTGTTTAAGAAGTGAAGCAAGTTTACAAAAAAAAAAAAAAATCATTTTGATTTGGTGACATCCACAGATAAATCACACAAAATAAGAAATAAAATAAATTTACATTTTGACCATGCTGAATTTAAACTGTACCACGTTTCATATGCTGTCGGTTAAACCACTGACACGTACCGACCTCAAGAAATCCGGCTGTAAATTTGCCGAATTTAAGGTGCAGAGCAAATTAAAATCTAAATTGGTCTCTTAATTGCCCCTGATTTGAGGTTTTTCCCTACCTTTGCACACAGTAATTAAGCTACAGTCATTAACAATTACTGGTATCTAGATGAAACATGCTATCCTAAACACAGGGGAAGATATAGAAAGAAAAATACATGGCTTTATGTAGACAGAAAGGGAGTGAACGGCACAGGAAACCTCTGCCGTTTGCGATATGACATCACCCCAGTCTGAAAACCCATCCATCAGCCCGTGTAGCCCAGAGACTCAAACGTTTAAATTGGAACATTCTGCTCCGTGACTCTAGATGTCATACTCAAATGCCTGTGGGGGAACTAACACCTTCTGTGAGTTTTCAATGTCCACCCACGTTTAGCCTTCACAATGAAATACTGCCCTTTGAGTTGAACTGCAGTGTGAGATTTACGACTTCCGAGTCCCAGTTCAACAGAACATATATGCTAGTCTATAGTGTTGACTGCTGGACCTGGCAGCACAAGCCTGTAATTGGTCTTGTGCAACATGGTGTCAGTCAGCCACACACTTGATTAAAGAAGTCTGGTTTATGTAAGCAGTTTAGATGGATGTTGACTGTGTTTGTCAAATCGTTAAATGATTGTCAGAGCCAAAAGACACATAAGAAGAAATACAGTTGTATCATCAAATCCAAACTTTGTGGCACAACCTTTAGTCTTTTACTTATTCTTTGATCAGGTTACACTATAAAGATTTTACACTCTCAGAAAAAATATTCAAAAATGTTACCTTTAGGAGTACAACAGCTTGGGCAGTATGTTTAAAACAGAAAAGTTTTTTCTTTGCGTTTTTCGCATACAAACGACAACATTGTCAAAATGATCCCTGTTCACAAGGATCCGCGGAAACATTTAAAAATGCTGTATTATTCATGCCAGGCCAGTAGTTGGCAATGTCACTTTGTAAAGAAAAACTTCACGCATGTAATACGCATGCACATGACGTTACCGTTTTCACAAATTCACGTTTTTTGTACTTTACACAGAGACGATAATGGTATAATTTCCAAAAACGTGCACTTTGAAACCCGTTTTCAAGAGTTTGCATTTTCAGGCCCCCAAAATGTCGTGTAATTGAATGACCAAAACAGTTTTTTGTTTTTAGTTGAAAACAGTGTTGTGTTTCTCAACCCTGCTCCTGAAGGACCCTCAACGCTGCATTTCTTCATCTCCCGAATCAAACACAACTGATTCAACTCATTAGAAGAAACTCCAGGACATGAAATTGGTGTGTAAGAAAGAGGACACTTTCAAAATGCGCAGTGTTGGGGGACCTCCAGGACCAGGGTTGAGAAACAATGCTCTAAGGTAATAAAATGCACCTTTTAGGGGTAAATAAGGTACAAAGTTATCCTTTGAAAGGTACTGCCCTGGGGACAAGCTGTTGTACCCATAAAGGTGCAATTTCTGGACATTTTCTCTGACAGTTTCAGGACTGATGTGGAGCCAGTTCATCTGGCCAAGAACAATTTTTTTCTGATGTGAAAATGCACAGAATGTTCTTTGGTGGTGTTTATTATATTCTGGTCACTAGATCAGCTCGTTCCCTCATTCAGTGGAATTTAATGGCCTGTGGAATTTTACACTCACTTTATCCGTTAAATCAGAATGAATTGCATGTGCATCTCCTTAACAAGCCATGCAATTTGAGGTATCATTCATGTTCATACCATGTAGTGCGAAATACAGTTTGAGCAAATCGCTAATGGTATGTGTTCACTGGCGTGGAGCGAGTGGAACAGTGTGGGTATTTTCAGTTAATTCTTGTGAGAGCCAAGAAAAATGCTCATGTTTTGAATGTAGAATGTGTTGGGAGTGGTTAAGTCCAAAAGTTGAGAAAAGCTCAACTTTATGCAAATGAGGCGCTAGACTAGTCGCTGTGAGGTGCAAGTAGTGACGTCTGTCGTGGTTTACATATTACTATATTTAATTTGTTTTTCAGATGCAGTTTGGATGCTTTCATTGTGACTAGACTGGTTGGGTTAACAAAAGTGTATTAAATTGTTTAAAAGGGACCTAGTATGCCCCGATTTACAAGATATAAGTCTCTGGCGTCACCCCAGAATGTGTCTGTGAAGTTTCAGCTCAAAATACCCCACAGATCATGTATTATAGCTTGTCAAATTTGCCTCTATTTGGATGTGAGCAAAAACACACCGTTTTTGTGTGTGTCCCTTTAAATACAAATGAGCTGCTGCTCCCGGCCCCCTTTCCAGAAGAGGGCGGAGCTTTAACAGCTCATGCTTTGGTCGCTCAACAACAACAAAGCAGGAGAATCTCACGCAGCCAAAATGAGGATTGTCAGTAACGGTGTTCAGCCTTACATTGTTCAAACCAGAGTCGACACTGATGGAGAGACTCAGGAAGAAGTTACAACTTTTAGAATGAAACTGGACGTTTCTGAATGGTTAGTGGATAAATGTATGTAGTTGCTGTGGAGTTGATTCAACTCATCGACTAGCATGTGCCGTCATCTTAATCTTTTGTGCAAATCCAGCGTTGAATTGACTCTCGTTTGTGAAGCAGTCCGGTGTAAAATGACGGCATGGCAACAACACTACAACAACAACTCTTCCTCTTCTCTAAAGCAGCCCAACATGGCCTCACCCCCTTTGTTGCGTCTTCTCGGGGGCGGGGTTTATGTAAATTTTGGGGTTTATGATGTCACTAACCTGGGAAGAAGCTCATTGTAGTCCCTGCCAGCCGTTTATTGTAGTCTTTAAAAAGCGATTTCTATAAAAGAAAATATCACTCTCTGTATTGAACTTTGGCGTCGTAACTTTGCAGATGTTGTTTATGCTCAAACAGCAACATTACACACTAACTGAAGTTAAGAAAGTGAAATCATAACCAAGGACCCCTTTAAAGCCATATCAGTTCTGATATGTGGTTTTCTGAGCGCACACATCCGAAGCACGCACACAGAAAGCTGGCTGTCAGATGGCGCGTTCTGTGACTATTATATGTTTCTGAGATGCACCGTATTGTGCTTTAACTATCAAATACACACAAGGTTATGTCAAAAACATACAAAGTTCACATGAACAGTTGGTTATGTCTGTGAACGTAAACAGCAGGGAAATAAACCACATGTATATATTAGATCTATCTGTGAAAGCAGCGTTATATACAGTACCTACTGCTGTAAATGATGTCAATGCTGTAATATGAATCAAACAACAAAAGAAAAACAGAAAATCACTCACTGCTCTTGAATAAATAACTTAAGTAGCTTTAATAAGAATACATTTCTTACTTGAATGCTGCTGTGAAATGCTCTGTTGGTGGACTGTGTACAGCTCACTGAGGGGAGGAGCTACGCTAATCCGTTGCCAGTCGTGGGCGGGGCCTGTTCCAATGTAACATCACATTGGAGTACATTCCTGAACAGCTCATTTTGAGACAATGTTTCAGATTTATGGGGAAATGAACAGAGTGGATGGATTTTTTTTACCACAATAGGGTGGTTGTGCACTGCAGACACATAAATATGTTCAAAAAACGATATAAAAGTGAATTTTGCATAATAGGTCCTAGATTGAATTTTGAACAGCACTGAACAGACATGCACAGCAAAGCCCAAAGTATACTTCAGTTCTGACAGTAGCGTATGTGTACAGTGGAATTCTAAGAATGAGCAATAGTGATGCTTGCCAACGTATTTCATATCCTTATTCAACTCCTATAACTGTGTGGCCTTCAATCCCAAAGTTATCCCAAAGGGTTTCCAGAATCAAACAGAAGCTGTTCCTCTGTGTGGCTTGTTTAATTGGTCTGGCCAGTACAGAACTCCAACTCCAAGGCAACGCTCAACTCAGTTCAGCACAGGAAGTGACCACAGTAATTGCAAGCATTAGGTCACGGCAGGCACAGTTTTGATGATGCTAACCAAATATCCTCCTCCTTTTTCTCTGTTCTTCATATTTGTGATTGTTTTTCCAGCCAAGGAAAAATAAATAAGAATTACTGGTAAGTTAAAGCTCCAACTAAACTATTGTGGGAAGCCCATTTTTAACCAGATGCTGCTGATGTCATGCAATGTTCCATTCTAGAGGCATTTACAGCTGCTTTAGAGCAGTGCATTCGAAGCACAATCCCCTCTGCCAGTGTACTATAAGATTCTCAGGTTATAGACACGGTGGCATGTTTAAACAATCAAGGACATTTCCAGACCCCAAGAGAGAAAGTTTTTCTATTTTAGTTGTGGACAGCTGAAATAATGTCTGTCTACAATCACCCCACCACCCGTTTCCCGCTTGTTTGTTTTGCGTCCAGCCTTCAAATTTGGTTTCTGGCCCTTAAGTGATAGCACATTTGGCAGTCAGCTGGCTAGAGACACAGAGATTTAGAACGTGTTAAGGAATATCTGTGGTTACATTAAAATTCTTCCGATCTGACATTGGCTGTTTTTTTCCTCGCAGCATAATGAGGCGTAAATCTGACCTCTAGTGTGTATATGTATATTCTAGTGATTTTGGTTGGGATTGCACTAACATGCTCATGTTAAGCGGGCAGAACAGAGTGTCCCTACATTAGTTTGGAAGTGCTGGTCTGTTGGAGAAACACAGTGACACACTTACGATGTGAATGAATGGGTGCTGTGGTAAAGTCTGGCTGTTGAGGGATCAGACCGCCTAATGAGGTCAGTTATATGACTCACTAGTGTTTCCCAGAATTGCCTGAATTGAGATCACCTCTGTTAGCCTCCGTCTTATTTGCTGTCATTGCTCAGTGTTCTTATTAAAACTGGCTTCCTGTTTAGAAATAGATTTTTTAGTTGATGTTGGTATTTCTATGAATTGTATAGAAGAAATAAATAATAATAATAATTACTTTTTCACTTTCATTCTTTATTAAATTCATAAACAAAATTATTTCCTCATGTTGCTTTTACAGACCTACATAGTAGGTTTAATAATACTGCATTGTTAACTCCTAAAAATAATAGCTGCTAATCTGTAGTTTTTGTTAATATTTTGAATTAGATTTTTTTTTTTTTTGCCATTTTCTGTTTTCTCTTTGATTTTCAATAAAGTCTTAAGATTAAAATTATAATTTTAGAAAAAAAATAGTACCTTGGTCTGATTTTCACACATCATTTTTCTGTTCAGACTAGGGCTGCACAATTAATCGGATTTCTTATCGCGATTACGATTATGGATGCCATGATTTCCAAGGCGTGATTACATCAAAAAATATCCAGTTACATTATACTTGAGAGGGTTTTTTTATATACGGTCTACTTTCTTTGTATAACAGTTCTATCTAATAATGTATTAGACAGGACTGTTAAACAGGTCGTAAACTAATGAAGACTGAGAATGCGAGCAGGGGTGCCAGGTTTTCACAAAAAAAAAAATTAAAACCCCACCCAACTAGCCCAATCGTGTTTTAATGGGAGGTCCCATGGTAAAAATTGTGTTCCGGGGGGTAAAATCCACGTTTTTGCTAGGGCTTCCTAAGTAAAAGTCGCATTTCAGGGGCTAAATATCATGTTATTTGGGGTTGCTTCAACCCACGGACATGAAAAACAACCCGCGGCAACAGTATAAAAGTAGCCCAATTCTGCGGGAAACCCGCAAACTTGGCAACACTGAATGCGAGCACTGCAGTGCCGTCAAAATAAAAGTCACAACAACAGGCGCAGTTTATGTCACTTCAGAGTTCCTACTGGCGGTGAGAATGCTACCAGGAAAATGGCCCTAGGGGAACATTAGTTCTCGGGGAACCACCCTGGTTGCTAGTTCCTATAACTAATTTACTTTTTATTATTTAAAGAAAAAACAAACCAACGTATAATTGACATTTGAGGCTTAATGCTAAAGTGTTTCCAGCTTGTTTTTTTTTTTTTTTTTTTACATTAAAATATGCCATGCAGTTGCTTCAAACAATGGTATAAACCTATTCAAAACATCATTCAGTGTAATTGTGATAATCGTAATTAATAACCAATTTAAAGTGAATAATCGACAATTATAATTTTTGTCATACTCATGCAGCCCTAGTTTAGACCAATGGCCCAAAAGTGCAAATACTATTGGTTGGACAGTTTTCTTCACAGTGTGATAGAAAAAAGATTAGATTTTGATTAGTATTTGATTGATGGCATGCGAATGTTTGTGTCTCATTGAATATAAGCAATCAGACCACGGAACCATTTTATCATTTACTTTTACAAAAACCCATTTATAGAGCAACCATTGTAAGGATAATCCCCCTGGAGCATCTGACGTTAAGCATTTCCCTCAAGGACACAAAAATGCAAGATTGTGATCTCAGAAATTCTCTAGTCCTACATTGTCTTAGTTGGGAAAGAATTGACAGCTGTTGTTTTAGGATTCCAAATCCTCAACTCTTATTGCACCATCTTGAGAAGAATAATTTTGACTTTGTAGTACAATAAATGAATTAAGTATTCATTTATAAAATATTAACTTTTAATTTTAATCAAGGCAATATAGAAACCTATTCGACCAAAACGGTTTTGATGTGCAGTAATTCAGTGCAAAAAACAAACAAACAAACAAACAAACAAACAAAAAAAACTGTCTTCTGCCTTTGCTGCTGCAATAGCATTGCACTATTTCCACCTGTGAAAGATGCATTTTGGTAACACTTTAGTTCAGGGTCCAGTTTTCTCTTTTAACTAGTTGCTTATTAGCATGCATATTACTAGGATATTGGCTGTTTATTAGTACTTATAAAGCACATATCAATGCCTTATTCTACATGACCTTATTCTACATTCTTAATCCTACCCAATACCTAAACCTAACAACTACCTTACTAACTATTAATAAGCAGTAAATTAGGAGTTTATTGAGGGAAAAGTCGTAGTTAATAGTGAATACATGTTCCCTATACTAAAGTGTTACCTAGTTAATAGTTAGTTAATAGTGAGAATTGGACCCTAATCTAAAGTGTGACGCATTTTATATCATTCATGGCATCAGTAAATCATCAAATAATGATGAAATTATGGAGAAGAGCATTAAGAGCATTAATGCAGATGAGCAAGAACTTTTTATGTTTTAAAGAGCCCATTCAAGTGCATAGATGGTAGTGGTGGAGCAATCAGAACCAGCTGACCAGATGGGCAGTAACACCATACAAGTACAACTCATAGTTCATTCCCCCAGTATGATTTACCCAACTGATGTATGTCGAGCCACCAGAGAGCAGACCGAAAAAAGTGTGAAAGGACATGTTACTGTAGACTGAGAGCTTTCTTAAACATACTCAGTCTCCAGAGCGTCAAGCAGTACTTAGAAGATAAGCTGAGAGGGCCACAAAGAAAACATGTGTTTTCTAGTTTCCCAGTCATTTAGTTGAGAAATACTTACTTTAAGGGGCAGTCTTTTTGCTTTATCTTGGACTCTGACTCTCCCACAGAGACTTAATTGCTCTGTGTGGTAGATGTTGTGAGTGTATTACTGTGCCCATCCAGTGTATTGTGAAAGTTTATACAGACTGTGTGTGCAGGAACACTTTTAAAGCACCACTCTGAGAAAAGAAACAGCTTGCTTGTCTGAAGCAGCATTCCTCTGGACCTCAGCAGTTCACACTGATCTGTCAAACACTGTCTCCTTTAGTGAGCCCAGACTATGTACTACATTCAAAATAGCCATCTTTTAAAAGCCCACACCGCTTTTTCCGCATTTTTATTATTATTTTTTTTTTCTTTTTGCTCTAAAAACAGTGTTCCTACATCAGGGAGCGGAAAATGAAATTCTTTGGAGTGTTGGACAGTGACCTCTCTGTCTGCACTGAATGTCTGCCTGTACTATATTAAGCATTAGGCCTATCTGTGGACTCCATTAACACACATTATTGTCCTACAGCAGTGGTCCCAAACTGCCGGCCCGCGGGCCATTTACGGCCCCATCTCCTCCTCCACCCGGCCCGCAACTGATCTCAAAAATAAAACATAATCCGGCCCGCTAAAGTATTATTATTATTATTCTCCTCTAGTTGTCTCATACCATATTCCACATGCAAAGAAAAAGTCGCCGTTCTAAGGGGCCATTCACATATCGCGTCACATAAGAGGCCGCACCGCTTTTTCCTTCTTTCCAAAGCACTTTCGCTTCCCTGGTGTCTGTCGTTGCAATGCAACCACGAACTGCGCTCTACGTGATGATGTGGAAGTTTCAGCAAAATAAAAATTGATTTCTAGTCCTTGCATTAGCTCTACTACAAGATATATTTATGGAGATGAGAAATAAAAACCTGCCCTGTACAGCTATGATCAGCTGAGCTTTCGATGTTGTTAAGGAAAGGCCGAAGCTCATCTGTTGGTTCTTGTCACATGACCTGCGGTGCGCTTGCGGCATTCTGAAAAGTTGAGATGTTTTCATCTCGCCGCGGCATAGGCGTGCCTGGAAAAATGTGCATTTGATCTGATATAACTACAGTACAAGGTTATGAGGTGCAGTATGTGAACGCTTGGCTAAAGAGATTTAATCTAGATGCAAACTGGGAGAGTGAGTCTTAACCCCGTACATTATCAGGAAGGCTATTCCAGAGTCAAATGTGAAAACGCTCTCCCTCCTTTAGTGGACTTTGATCCTATCCTAGATACAACCAGAAGCCCAGAGTTTTGTGATCTTATAGAGCGTGATGGATTGTAGGGCGATGGAAGATCGGTTAAATACACAGGACCTAAACCATGGCCTTATAGGTCAGTAGCAATAATTGATACGGAACTTAATAAATAGTGTAGAGATGATAAAATGGGTGATGGGATCAACCACCCAGAGCACCTTTGCAACCGCAAAATCTTCCTGTGAAATCTTGTATTTGAGCTGAGTGGAATGTTTAAGTCACCTGCTTATCTTCGGATCACTGCAGACGGTGCCATTCGACCATCACAGCAGGAGTTGTGCGTCATCACATACTTGTTTGTGTTTACTGTATATTTATAGCTATAGCAACTGATTGTCTCTATGTTTGGTGAGCTGGACTTGTGATCCAGGCCTTAATCTCTCTAGCATAGCACAAAGGAAGACAGTGGCAAGTGTACACATTGTCGGCTACTCTTTTTTGCTGTTGTCTTAAGGGATCGGGGAAAAGTTAGGTCACGTGTGGGTCAAAGCAATTGGTGTTTATTTGTTGGCCTTAGGGGAAGACTACTGAGAGAGAATGTAACAATCCACCCCCATTCGCCCACCCTCTTCCATTATGCAAATGTTTCAAGACATGCTGGGAAATAGCCTCCAAATCTTTTCCGATGTGACTTTCAGATCTGTATAGCCAGAATGGAGTAGAGTCAGATGGATATTGTGTTGTGATTAATTATACACAGAAATGGATTATTGTGAACCTTTATTTTAAGTACAAGGAGAAAACATTGAAAGATGCATGCCGGCTGCAGAAACAAGAGTCTCAGTGGTGTAATAAATTCTAGATTGGCAAAGCATGATGTATATGGGAATGAAAAACATTGGCATATTCTGAAAATAATTACATTTAGATGTCGATTCCAAACAAGATACATACCTCAGTATATCTTGTTTAAACAAGCCATCATTGATTTATCCAGGATTTACAAATCCCACAGGAAGATGTTATTTTTTAGTGGTTGCAGACCTGCAAAGATTTCACAGAGTTCTTAGTGAAGATAATTCTCCTAAAATCCCATAAGAGAAATCAAAATAGAGACGAATTTCTGGGATACAGTAAGAATATGTATGGAGTTATACAATTAAATGTGGCCATTATAGCTGAGGTTATTTGATCTTGTGAGAATTTAATAAGAAATGTTTGAGTTCATATTGAGATTTTGATAGAAGACTTGGCATCTTGGCAAATCTGGGCACATCTTTCCTGAAACTGAGGAGATGCCGAAAACCCATAAAACTTCAAATGTTAGTCACCATTTGGTCACTATTTGTATTTAATCTTGTTGCTGTCTAGGAGAAACAGCTGAGATAAAGAGATTGTTTCCTGCCCATGGGAGTGTACAATGATTAAAGACCCTTCAGATTGTCTTTAACATGACCCATATTTAAGGCTGACGTAACCACTGAACAAAAACTAGAGGAAGCCTGGCAGACATCATATATTTCATCAAGAACAGTAACAGTCCAGTTTCATTGTATGGATTTCCTCAGCTGTTACTTTAAACCCAGCCTGCTTTTTAGAAAGGGGCTTTCTCAGACTCAATAAGACTTGGACGTTTGTAAGATGCCGTGACCAGCATGACTATTGGCCTTCCGTTGGATATGACATTACCATCTAAGCATCCAGATTAAACATTTACTGCATGTTACAGAACAGCATATGACTTATGTACGTGAGAGGAACCAGGCCTTTCAGTCTGGAACTTAGAAGTAAATCAAAAGGATCATAGTTCAGTTAAAAAAACAAAAAAAAACAATGAAGCCTGCTTTGTGACGGTCTCCAGGGCTTCCAGCCTTTTCTTGAGAAGTCCCCACTGACTGTATTGTGTTCTTTGGAATATCTTGGCTCTTGACTTATACTTTATATGCTTCCATGGAAGCTGTGCACTTTTTCTAACTTTTGAGTTCCGACTGTGGAGGAAATTCAGTGGAATTTTCTCTTATTGGCTTTAATATGGTGAACTCTGCTGAACGTATTACACTCTAATCTACAGTTGAAACGTATAGTCTAATAGCTAAGCTGTTAGCATTTCCATTCATTTCAATGGCAGTTACTCGGATGGTACACAACCCGCTGGAAGTATGTGACCTGGAGGCTGCCATCTTTTTGTCATTGACACTCAGTTTTGGAGACAATCACTTGATCCATAATGTCATGTGACTGATCGTATTACAAACATATGTATATTACATGCTGAAAAGAGCCCTTGAATGCACATCAAAAGCAACACTGACTAGGGAAAAACTCTCTAAGATTCTTTGGTGTAAGATGAAGAAAAAACCTTAGGACAAAATACAGCACATTCATCCTGCAAGTGTTGTTGTTCCAACATCAATAGATGGGTCAGTTTAAACATCTGACCCTAACATTTTCAGAAGGGCTCAGAAATAGATCATTTTCAGTAAGCTATATTCTTAAAGTGTGAAAATCAGTATGAACCAAAAGTTGAATTTACTTCAGTAATCTGACTTCAGAGTGAAACTGAATATTAAATGAGAATTTTTTTTTTTTTTTTTCTCAGAATTTTAAATGTTCAGAAATCTTTTTTTTTTTTTTTTCAACTACTTTCGGCTCAGAACATATGGGGTACTAACACTTTATCCTGAAATGGTACAGTTGAGCCATTTCATGAGGTGAGAAATCCTGTTGCTCCTGCCATAACTCCTATTGCTGAATGTGTAGTACTGTGTTCCTTTCCAAAATGAATGAAGCAAAGACACTGACCGGTTGTGACTTTTCATTCAATTCGATTTTCACAAGAAATACTTAGAAACCCACCAAAGTTGTTCTTACAGCAGAGAAAGTATTTTAAGGTGCAGGGGTTTTTTTTTGGTGGTCAAATAGTTTCTTCTAATCCAGTAAAGTCTGCAAAAAAAATTGTCATAATTTAAAAATAAAAAAGGCATTTTTCCTACTCTGATTTGAACGCTCTGTTTTAAGGGGCGTGTCTGCTGTGAGACTTCAGTGTCTGTGATTGGCTGACATCTTTGCATATGGAAATAGCTGAGTACTACATGTGGAATTCTCTCGAAAACTTTGGTTTACTAATCATAAAAAAAAGTGTTGATTATAGCATTATATTTAGATCGTGGCATGAAAGGTTGCAGTGATGAGCGTGTAGCTGATCACAGACATTTGAGCGCATGAATGCAGTGATCTCGTCATTGTAACTTGATTTCTGCACACTAATGAATGCTTTCATCATAACTAACAGTGCAACAGTACAACAGTACAATGTAAATAAGAGATTTGTTGAATCTAATAGTTTTGGCGAGAGTCCAGAACACGTGCGCTGTTTGATTGACAGCTCCAGCGATTTCAAAGGGAGCGTTCTTTGACCACCTTCTTTATATAATTTAATCACAGTTTAAATAAGAGATTATTTTCATCCTACTAAGAGAAACAATGTGAAGTTGACTGTTTAGTCACTGGTTTGATTTACTGACAATACACAATTTTGAGACAAAAACATCTGACTGTAGGCCTACATGAATCATTACTTATCAGGATCCAATATAAAAGGCACAGCATAGTTTTTTTAAATTTATTTCAGGCTCTCTGCAAATCCATTTTGCGTTCTTCAAAGGCATATTTATCGCTTAGTTGCTCGATCCAATGTTAGTGTCACATCTGCTATTTACCTACTACTATTTGTTGTGCTCGAATCAGTGGGCGGGGCTACTGAACTTTAGGGTTTGTGATGTCACCAACCCTGGGAAGAAGCTTGTTGTTCGTTGTTGTAGTCTTTAAAAAGCGATTTCTGTAAAAGAGAATATCTCCCTTTGCATTGAACTTTGAGCGTCGTAACTTTGCGGATGTTGTTTATGCTCAAACAGCAACATTACACACTAACTAAAGTTTAAAAAGTGAAATCATAATTAAGGACCCCTTTAAGCCAATCACCTGAACCACAAATACCATGTGACAAAACGCACTTCTGCACATGACTTTTAAATGCAAATCAAAGCACTGAATCAGTTTTCTGAAGGCCAGACCATCATGTGCAAGAACAATTGAGGTTTTATTCTACACATGCTTTCCATTTGTTTGCAATCAGTACAGCTGTAAAACCTACACTGTTTTACAGTGTTACAGCTGACATACACACATCCTGTTTCTTACTCTTAAGTTTGCTTAAGATTTCTCTGGGGCTGTTTTCCAAACCAAGAAATGACGGACGATTGAAGTTACCCAGAGCCCTTCACACCCCAGTCTGGAATTTATTTTCCCACACTGCTCTACTAGAGGGTCTGTACCTGCTCACTGGCACATCCAGCGGAAATGTAGCGGGTGCTTAAGAAACTTAAGCCCCTCTTCTGCTAACTAACCATCAGCACCACTGTTACCACCATCATATGTAACACTAATACTCATTATGGAATATGTCCAGCCTAAACCATTTCAAATCATGGTGATTTTAACTTTACTCTGCATTTATCCTCACTACAGGAGGGGATGAACTTTGGGAATCAGTCTTGCGAGTGTTGACATAGGTTTGAGGTTTGGTTGTAGTTTGGTTTGGAGTAATAAGATACCCTTTACTTCATACTGTAGGCAAAAAGCAACATATATAGATTTTGGTAAAGAGTCTTTTTAGTGAATGACAGGGCTTTGAAAAAATTTAACTTCGAAAATTCTAAATATCTTTAGGTTTTTGAGGAATACAGCCCAGGAATTGTAGTATTTCTACGCTAGACATTTTTTTAATTTTTTTTTTTTTCTCGATTATCTTCTGTCACCAGAAAAACTGCTTGTATTTACTGTTGCAACGGAGGAGACGGAAGGCTTCCACCGCTTCATGCAATCAGCAAACTACTTCAACTTCAATGTGAAGGTATGGTTTATTTCTCACTTTAAACAATCACACAATGCCAATGCGAGACCGCTGCTTCTCATCTGATGGGTGCTTCGTTTCTTTGAAATCATTGTTAACATGCGGGTGGATGGCGGTGTGATGGTAGTATGTTGACTGAGCTTCTGTTTGAACCGAAACAGGTGCTGGGGATGGGAGAGGAGTGGAAGGGAGGTGATGTGGGCTGGTCCATTGGTGGAGGCCAAAAGGTTCGACTGCTGAAGGAAGCCATGGAGTCACTGGCTGACCAAGAGGACTTAGTGGTCTTGTTTGTGGACAGGTAGGTGTGCTTATCATTTGAATGCCTATTAGAGAAAAAAAAATAAATAAATTATATTTACCTGTCCATGAAGCTGATTTCCTTTAATACTTAGATAAGTTTGTAGATGTTTTAAGAACTCTTCAGATGGTCTGGCTATCAGGCTGGGACCACATATATCAGTTTAAACAAGCTAAGACTACATTGTAAAAAGTGGTAATGTGCAAATGTTTCCTTTTATACCTGATCTAAATGTAGTTTTGTTAGTGTAAACTAATGTATTTAGGTTCATTTAGTGATGTTCAATAATATTTTTGATATGTGTTTTTATATTGTAATAAAGGGAGTCTGGGCAAGTCATATTGGCAACAGCAGAGCTTTTATTTAATATCTTGTTACTCTGTACACAGCACAGGCAGAACTTTGAGGTTTTCCTGACATGGAAGAACTCTCTTAAAGGAACATTGCTGACATTTACTCTTAAATTAGCCATGACATATCAACTTATAACAGACAAAAATAGAATAAACTAGATGTTACAGTAATACTTTATTTCGATTGTCCACTTTAGACATTCTACTAACTATAAGAAACGTTGCAACTAGAGTGTTAGTAGACTGATGATCCCCCAATAGATATTCTACTCAATAAAGGTATCTTTGCAAGTATGTCAACTTATTCTACTAACCCTAACCTTAACCTAACAGTCTACTAATACTCTAATGACTGCTAGTTGACATGTAGTTGCAAAGTTACTTAGTTAGTAGAATGTCTAAAGTGAACTATCGAGATAAAGTCTAACTGATGTTACAACATGAAGCAGAAGAAAAAACGAATGTTAGATGCTCAGCCAAGATGTACGGCTAGTGTACAATTCTTTTCTCACCACACTAAAACTTATCTCTGCCATGGAATAAAACAATTTAAAACATAATTGTGACTTTTTATCCAGTTCTGGCTTTTCTCACAATTCTGAGTTTATATCTCGCAATTCTGACTTCTTTTCTCAGAATTGTGAGATATAAAATCGCAACTGCATGTTATAAAGTCAGATTTGCTAGAAATAAACTCACAATTCTGAGAAAAAAAGTCATAATTGTGAGATATTTAGCTTTTTTCTTGCAGATAATTTGAATGTTGCGATCCTATCTGACTTATGATAACAACCTGAGTCGTAACAAAGCACTGTTTGCCAGAGGAGAACTGGCCCCCCGACTAAGCCTGGTTTCTCCTAAGGTTTTTTTCTCCATTTTAACACCTGCTTGCCACCTGTTTGCCACCTGATGTCACCTGTTGGAGTTTGGGTTCCTTGCTGCTGTCGCCTTTGGCTTGCTTAGTTGGGGACACTTGACAATTGACATTAGATATTCAACAGTGCTTTGATCTACCTGCATTGACATTATTCTTTAAGAGCTGCTGTGCAGCCAAAATAATGTACCAGTTATCAATGTAAAGCTGCTTTGACACAATCTACATTGTAAAAAGCGTTATATAAATAAAGGTGACTTGACTTGACAATTGCGAGTTTACATCTCACAATTCTGACAATTTTTCAGTTCTGACTTTTCTCACAATTGCGAGTTTATACCTCACAATTCTGACTTCTTTTCTCAGAATTGTGATATAAACTCACAGTTGCGTGTTATAAAGTCAGATACATAATTGTGAGATATTTAACTTTTTCTTGCAATTGCGAGTTAACATATCATCACAATTCTGACTTTATAACACGCAATTGCGAGTTTATGACGCATTTTTTAGAAAAAATGTTTTTCAAATTGTAAGTTGTCAACTCACAATTGCAAAAAAAAGTCAGAATTGTGAGATAAAAAGTTGCACTTACCTTTTTTATGTTTAATTCAGTGGTGGAAACAAGCTTCCATACGTTTAAGACACGTTCAGCCTTGGGTAAACAAACAAAACAAAACAAAAAATCTCTCACTTTAAATTTTGAAAGTGGGTTAGCACAGCTTTAGACTCTTAAGTTATGAAGCCTGTAATAACCCTAAACTGCATTGCATGGCAACTACTAAAGCCGGGTAAAATATGAACAATCTGAAACATGAAGAAAGACAACCCAGGATTAAGTATTAAGGATTAATACATGTGTGAAAAGCCCATAAATGGTATCAGATTTACTAGCCAGTAAAAATACTGGTCCACATACCAGAGGCAGAAAATTATCCAATATTCATTTCTCTATGCTGTGAATAGACTCCAATTTGCTATAAAATACTTACTTTGCCTCAGTACTTAATTACTTAGAGATTACCTGTAATTTAAAGTAAATGATGCCCAGCTAAATATCTAGTCCAGATAAAGACAAAATAACTGGCTAAAAATGTATAGCTTTCCATCAACAATAACACGTGTGCCATACGTGTAAATGCAAAATCTATTTCCATCCACTTCAGTAAGAGAAATCTTACAGTACTATTGCCAGTTCACTGGGAAACAGCAAGACTCTGTGTGTCAGGCATTTCTTCAACAATTTTAAAACCAAGGCTCTGGTAGCTTTTTGCTCAGTTTATGCAAATCAACCATAATAAATTGCCTGTTATTTAACTTCATCATTCAAAGGGGAAATTACAGCATGTCAATTTATAATGAAAGTTTTTTTGCTGTGCAGGTCTGGGTGTGTTCTACAGAATTGTGAGTGATTATTATGATCACAAAGTAGAAAAAGATTAGTGTTTGAAGTTAACTTCACGCTTACCTGCCACGTGCAGTGCCGTTTTATCAAGGGGTCATTTATTTAAATCGCCTCAAATCGAATCGAGTCCTTATTGCTGAACTCTCTGAACTCTGAAGCAGATATTTATACACACCCATATATGGAATTACACATATTTCTAGGTCTCCTAAACAGCTCAGAGTTCAGAGAAGTTTAGAATAACAACATTCAGGGCCGTACGTCAGTGAATAGCTTGCCTTATGTACAAGCTAAACATTAGGAAAGTAGCTAGCAAATCAGAGTTCAGGGTTCCTCTGTAATATCTTTTGCAGTAATATTTCCCCTAGTGGTTTAGTTGAGACCATATCTGTGTCACATATTCCAGAGATTAATTTTAAGTCATGATAGAAAAAGGGAAATAATTTGTGTGCACAGGTGTTCCCCAGACGAGAGGAAACCGTGGTGCCTCCCTCACAGTTTACTTCCTCTGATGACATTTATAGTTACTAACGTTACCAGGCATATTAATAGTGTCTGAAATAGAAGACCAAAATGCTCTCCACTCCCTTCCAGCAGTTCAGTGAAAACAGACACAGCTGATTAAATAAACTGGATGCAAGTATCATTCATGCAACTGCTTGATGCCTTAAATGTGAAAATTGCTGATCCATTGGGAAGCGCGTTGAACGGGATAACAATTTACTTCTCCTTTTCCCTCTTCAGTTATGACCTCATCTTTGCTGGTGGACCTGAGGAGATTCTCAGAAAGTTCCAGAAGACCAATCATAAGCTGGTGTTTGCTGCTGAGGGAATCATCTGGCCAGATTCTCGACTGGCAGAGAAGTATCCTTCTGTCCGCAGTGGGAAACGCTTTCTTAACTCTGGAGGTGTGTAAAAAAAAGGAATGGGAAATTATGTGAAAATATGAAAGTCGCTTCGCTATAAAGATTTAGCAGACAGATGAGCCCAAAGACGTTGTATTATTGAGATTTCAACAGTTCAGTTGGATTTCTACAGCTCTTATATTGTATCAAAACAGTAGGAGTACATTTGCACGTGATCTTACACTGATTGTGTTAAATAACCCAACAAAAGTCAATTGAGAGTGATGTAAATGCCTTAATCAATATTCTATAAGGTCGTAAATACCACACATAAAAGCTAGAAACATTTGTATTAACTTGAATAAAGCTGCATTTACATTTTTTTTTTTTAATTCATAAATGAGCTTCTCACCAGTTCTGATGTCAAAACATAGCCAAAAGTTTGTTTGTTACCCAAATTTAAGCACCTTTATTGCCAATCTGGTAACGTATTCATTGTGTGCACATCTTACAATTTGATGTCAAAACTGGACTGATTTTCTTGTGCTATAGATCAATATATTTTGCCTTCAGTAGACACAGTTTGCATTTTGCAAATGTAAGGACTAAAACAAATCATTCAAGTATATGAACAGACATTTTTAGCTTTCATGCATCATTGCGTTCCAACATGTTTCAAACACATTGTTACCACAAGACCAGTGTGAAATGGGTTATTTCAGTTGGAACAAGTTTAAGTTGGAACAGTTTTGCCGAGCAAGTTAGTTAAACGGTTGACATATATATATATAACAGGCACCCTGAATCTGATTTAAAGGGATAGTTCACCCAAAACTGAAAATTATCCCATGATTTACTCACCCTCAAGTCATCCTAGGTGTATCACCTTCTTTCAGACGAACACAATCAGAGATATATTTAAAAATATCCTTGCTCTTCCAAGCTTTATAATGATTGTGAAGAGGCCACATTCTGAAGCCAAAAAAAAAAAAAAAAAAAAGCATCCATTGGTCATAAAAGTAATCTATACGGCTCCAAGGGGGTTAACAAAGGCCTTCTGAAGTGAAGCAATGGGTTGTTGTAAGAAAAATATCAGTATTTATCAGTATAAACTCAAATAACTAGCTTCCGGCAGATAGCCATACGCATAGATTTGCGGCGGAAGAGTGACCTCTGACCCGGCACATGACGTATTGATGAACGCGGAAGCTCAAAGGATAGAGCAAAACAAAACACCGGTCACAAATTAGAAGTCTAAAACAAGAAATCTTTAAGAAAAATGTCAGAAGATTTCGATATAAGATAAGAGGAGCTTCAGTTTGTTTAGTTTCAGCCTTTCTTGCATACGGTCATCTGCCGGAAGCTAGTTATTTTAATTTATAAAGTTTTAAATATGGATATTTATCTTACAAAAACCCATCGCTTTGCTTCAGAAGGCCTGGAGCCGTATGGATTGCTTTTATGATGGATGGATCAATTTTTGGGGGGCTTGAAAATGTGCTGTCATTATAAAGCTTGGAAGAGCAAGGATATTTTTAATTTTGAAGATGGCTTGAGGGGGAGTAAACCATGGGATAATTTTAATTCTTGGGTGAACTACCCCTTTAAGAGCACATGCACATTAAGAATGTGCACAATTGATTTGTACAATTGTTTAGTCTGTAAATGTGCTATTGGTTCTTCACAGCTTGTAATACCGCATGGTTTACATTCTTCAACATTCCATGTTATTTATATTTGCATGTTTTGCTTGTGCATTCTTTAAACAAATCACTGGAAGACTTTATGCACATGAGGTCATTTAGCAGTATCATCATAGTGCAGTTTGCCCCGGATGCCTTTGTGTGGGTTTGTTTGGTCTGGTAGGATTTAGAACAATGCGAGGAGGGTGATTATAGAGAGCGAAGGACAAACAGTGGAATTTCATTATCGGTACAATATGATAGAGAAAGTGTTTTCTGTGTAAACTGCCAGAAGCGGCTACTCACCCTGTGGAATTTCCTGAGGGCCACCAGACATAGTGCACTATTCATACAGGGGTGTTCATGAATGGTGCATTCATTTGAGTGTGTGTACGTGTGTGTCCATCCATCTTCCTCGGTCTCTCCGTTGAAGAATGGTAACGTCAGCCCCTCTGTACTCTAAACCCTGTGGTCATTGCTTGTCTAAACTTTGTAGTCCTGATTCTGTCTATTTTAATCTGGTCAATTACTGCTTTGACTGCAGTGGTCACTTCGTCTTGTGTAGTGTCCTGTCAGGGCGTTGAGGCTGTGTCATTAACAGGACAAGTTTGTTTGTGTTGGATTTCCTGTTCGATTGCGTGTACATCCAAAATTGAAGGTTGGTTTTATCCCTTCGGCTGCTCCGTAGATTGCGGTGACTGCTGTTTTGTTTCGGTTGGACCAGAAATGTCATGTTGAGCAGTGTTTTCGTGGAAATAAGAAAGACTGCATGGCATAGCTCGCCTCTTTCTGATCATCCCTCATGTCAAGATTCTTGAAGGTAGAGTTGATTCGATCTGTGGGAAAAACAACATTCTGGATTCTAGATTAAAACCACATATCATAATGCATTACATCTGGCTTTAACTATTGCTTTCAAACCTGGGCATTATGTCAAGGGTTTTACTTTATTGCACTGTAATAAAACAAGATTCATGTCACCACATCTGAGGTGACCACCTTGAGGCTAAGAATATCTGCTAATTTAGCGAATGAACTGACATGTAAATCATATGTGCTTGAAAACTTGCCTTGTTTAGCTTCTTCTGGATTTCATTGGATCGATGATTCATTGAAAGATCTCAAGGTCTGGATTTCCAGTAAAATCATTTGAGATGTGTCGGTGCCTACTGAACAGATTTGTACAAATTCCCACTAAAGCCTCTGGAAACATCAATTTGATGTGTTTTAAATGGTTTTCAGATCAGCCTATGAATGTAGGCTATAGAAAAAGGTTGTTGGGAATTAAGAATGTCTAGGGCGGTAACTTAAAATAGTTCCTAATTCCTGCAGATTGATGGTATCTAAAACTGCACAGAGGCCAATGCAAGCCCTACAATTTTCAACTGCAGTTAGAGCTTCAAGAAAATGATGACATATCCGCACACAGATTACTATAGAAACGTAGAGAGCCATATTGAACACAGTCCTCCATCTTGAGTGGATGTAGAAAGTCTATGCCATCTGAGGTTAGACGTGGCCACACAACACTTGTTGCTTGTTGGTCAGATGCTTCTGCCAGACTTCCCACTGTTTTGAGGGTTTGAGGAACCACACCAGAATTGGGAGTGATATTTAAGATTCTCAGAGAAGACATAATTGAAATTGGAACAGTGTCCAGACATCCCATAATGTCAGCTCTCTTTACACATATCTTTTACATCCTATTACTTTCTTTTACAACACAGACAGTCCGTAAAAAAACAACATGATGTCTTTCACAGGCTTTATTGGCTATGCTCCATACATACAGAAGATTGTGAACCAGTGGGACCTTCATGATAATGATGATGATCAGCTATTCTACACTAAGATCTACGTGGATCCACTTCAGAGGGTCAGTGAAGAAGCAAGCCTTAACTCTCTGGTGCTCTTTTAAGTTTGATGTTTTTTTTTTCGGTTTTTTTTTTTTTTTTTTTTTCCATCTGAATGCGAAACGTGGTAAAGGTTTTGTGAACACAAAAGAAAAGAAAAGAAAAAATCATGGACATGATTCAAGAAGGTTAAATGGTCCTGAAGTCACATTGGAAACATTGGAAATGATTGGTAAACGAATCAAGTGGAAACATTTGGTACCGCGCCCAAACAAAGTCTTACTGAAAGCTAATTTTTTTGAGAAATAAAGATCAAATTTGGAACACAACTTGATTTTCTTTCTAAAACTTGTTTTTGAAAATATATATTACATATAAAAATTTAATTTTTTTTTTTTTTTTCCAAATATATGCAAAATTGTATCATTTTTCTTAAGTTCACTTTTTAAAACTTTTTTCACTTCAGCGATAATCTGCCAAGTGTCGTCTTTAAAAAGAGACCAAACTTAAGTCTGTGCTCTAAAGCATTCAGGATTTAGGACAGTTTAACTTGGAAATTTCATTTTCAGGTCTATGCTCAAAAAGCGAATAAACTGATTATAAATATAATTTAGTGCCACATAATCCTCTAAAAATAAAAAATATTAAATAAAAAAAAAATATCATTGAACTAAAATATAGTACATTTAATTGAAAAAAGGTCATTTTTGACCACCGCACGAAGAGCACCAGAGGGTTAAGGCACTCTGTGAGAGCACAAATGTGCTTGTAACTTGACCACATGCACTTGTAAAACGCCTGCAAATGTATCATACCAATCAAAAGAAAACAAACTGGTTAAAAATATGAAACTATAAACAGTTTACACAAGGACATAGGTCACACGGTCACGTTTACACAAACTCAAGTTTGTCCTCTTCTTTATTTTAGGAAAGGCTTAATATGACCTTGGACCACAAATGCGAGATTTTCCAGAATCTGAATGGAGCAGTGGGTGAGTCAATCCAAGATGCTGTGTAAAACTTGCTATTAAACAATTTTTTCATATATTGCATCATACATAGCTGATGAATAAAGGGTTGTCAAAGTTGTGATTCAAATTTTGCATCAAAACAGTTTTGGTGTAGGTATTAGTTCTTGGTAATCTCTTTAAGTACCTAAGGCAAGCATCACTACTACTGCTGCTCTGCTCTTATAGGGATTTGATCAAAATCAAGTGCAACTCATCTCACACCTTTTGTTCTACAGACAACTCAAATTATGTGGCCTACTGAGGTGTACTATATCTAGTCTCAAAGCCCAGACTTGCTGATCAGTAAAACACTCAAAAGAGTTCCATTGACATAACGAATGTTAAAATGTAAAAATCAATTTTTTGAATTTAGATGAAGTTCTCCTGAAGTTTGGGACGGAGCGAGTGCGAGTGAGGAACACTGTCTACAACAGTCTGCCTGCGGTTATCCACGGAAATGTGAACACCAAGGTAAATGTTCAGAAGACTTCCAATGCCTGGTCTACTTCCTACACTGTTTGCATTATTCATTGACATGCAGAGAAAAAAGAGACAAAGGTTCACTGGGGTTTTCAATTGTCACTAGAAGTGTTGTTCAAACTGTGGCAAAACAAATTGTCTTATTAATTGTCATGAATATTATAGGTAAACGAAGTGGCAGAACTCATATATTCGCATGTCTAAATTTGTCTAACCGTTCCAGTCGCAACTTCTGCAGTTGGTTATTTAAACGGAGACATCTTTCATCTACCCTTCATTCCTGTTCCTCAAAACTGATAATATTTTCCAGTAGAACACTACATGTGTTATTTCTAGTCACTAACTGTAATTGTACAGTTAGTGACTAAATACTAGACAGTCCTTTGGCCGAAATATTGCAATCATTGTCCAACTCTCTCCGCCTAGCTGTAGGGTTTGACATTTTACCAGGATGACTGGGTGATAATGTAATCTCAAACCCGTAGAGATTTTCCTTCTGCTCTTCAGATTAAACAAACACAGCACTGCGTGGAGTCATCTTCTCCTAATACTCAACCATCTGTGCTGTTTCTAATGAATAATCATTCATCCAGAGCTCACCCTTAAGCCGAGCTCACACTAGAGGAGTTTTGGTAACACTTTACAGTAAGGTTCATTAGTTAAACATTAGTTAATATATTAACTAACATGAACTAACCATGAGCATTTTTACATTTGTTACTGTATTTACTAATCTTTGTTAACGTTAGTTAATGATAATACAGTCGTTCATTGTTCAGAAGAGCACCTCACGTCATTTCATTGGGAAGCGGATGTAAACATATTCGTCACCGACATAAAGAGGTATGTTTACGTTTGCTAGCAGCTTTCTACACTCACTCGGTATGTTCAAAACCATAGAGATTTCTCCTCAGCTTTTCTCTTTGGCCGTACGGTTGTGTCATGTTTTTGAAAATGCGTTATTGCAACACTTCCGTTCCGCCATCTCCACTGTCCAACGGACCCATACAGCAACTGGTTTCGTGGTCACAATTTCAAAAGCGCTCTCATTCACTTTTCTCATTGGCTGTTGTTAAAGAACTGATGTAATCTTCCCGATTTAAAATCCTAAATATCAAACATGTTCGATATGATCGGGGTGGCCCCGATTTGTGTGAGAGCAGATCGGGAGGTGCAAGATTCGATCTGTGAACGCCTCACATTACCAGATAATCTGCGCCGAACATCGGAGGCGATCGAGGTCCTCTATGATTCATTCAAGCTGCCCCGTGTCCATCCCTGACGATCTTGCTTATCTCCAGTGTCTTTAGCATGCCCTGGGGAATACAGATGTTCTCGTAAATACTCAAACAAGGTCCAATAAAAGTAACAAGGCTTGAGGATACACAGTAGAAGCTTACGACCAGAATGTGAAGCCAGCAGCTTGGTTTATAGCCTCTCTTCTTTTGGATTTTCTGCCAGTAATGTTTAAACAATTGACCTAGCACTAGAGGTCATGACCTGGATCTCCAAGGGGTTTTCTGTTTTAGCAGTCAGTGATAAATGTTAAATTATCTAAAACTAATCTAACATGGCTGAACATGGGACGAATAAGAGACTGCATCTGGAGACCATCTGTAATGTGGCTGAGGCTGGATTGAATTTAAGATCCCCTCCTTACTATTACATTCTAACTTCCTGTAATCGAAAGCAGCATGACAGGAGTGTGCGCAGCTAGGCTGCCAAAATCTGTATCCAGCAGCCAGTGAAAAAATTAACAAGGAATAATACTTGAGTTCCATAAAAGAAAAACTCAGAGCTTTGGCACATGGACAGTTTTAAATAAGGGTGCAATATCACTTAACAAATCCACAACCATGTATTAAGGCAAGTTGTTTTGGATCGAAGCATGCAGACATTGTATCTTGACAGATTCCCTTAGTTCTAATATTCATGACAGTAGTCTTCTGTTTCTGGCTGACACACATACAGCAGTGATAAATACAGCGGTGGACAGCACAATAGCTCAGTGGGTAGCGCTGTCGCCTCAGGAAGAAGGTCCCCGGTTTGAGTCCCAGCTGAGTGTAGAGTTTGCATGTTCTCATTAGCCACTTTTCCAGTGCGAGCCAGGCCTTTCAATGGGCCAGGCTGGGCTAATAGCCTCGGACCTGTAGCACAGAGCCCAAAACCACTCTGCATTGCCACCATCGGGCCAGAAGCTCCGCAACACTTCACTAAAACCTATTCATAACACGACTCTCTGGAACAACATCACACAAACCCATCATTTCGCCAATAAATGGAAGTTTTACCAGAAAACTAATCAGAAAAAAAAAAAAAAAACTAGCGATATCGCAAAATCAACACGATAAAAGCGAGCACCACTTGATAAAAGCGGCCGTTTGTTTGCATTTTTGCTGTTTACTTAATGATTTAAAAACCCAAGCATTAATGTTTTGCCTCATTTTTACAATAATAAGTGATACATTGATCATAATGAATTAATTTGTGTCAAGATTGCACAGTCACAGAAATAAAGTGGTATGTACTGTTATTTAAAAAAAAAAAAAAAAAAAAAAAGAGGACACATACTTATTTAGTTGCGTCTGCGTCTGTATTTGTAGTCACAGGACAGTATGTTTACATCACATTTAGAAAGAATGATCATTTCTACAAATTTTCCACCAAAAATACGACCTGAGGAGCCGTATCACTCTCTCCAGTGACAGTCCCAACAGCTACAGAGATACAAAGGAAGCTCCCGAAAAACCAGAGTTGCTTTATTTTATGACATATGCGGAGCTGAATATGGATATCAGACAGTCCGGTATAAAAATACAAGACATAAGTTACTGACAGATAAAATAAATACACGAGTGTGATAGCCTATATGATTTGTCTGATTTCCTCAAGTGGTTGTATTTACCATGTTCACTATGGTAATGGTTAGCGTACATAGCCTTTTGCATTTGCTTTATACAGTGATCAGAATCCACATCGGATCACAAACAGAAGTTGTTTCAAACACTCCCTGCTGTCTAAAAGTGAGTTTTGAACTAAAATGTTTTTAAGTCTTTAATGCTGATGTTAGCTAGTAACCTATATGAAATCATCCATGGCATTGCTGTCCAGACTCAGATAAACACCACCTTTGTTCGTAACCACTCCCTCAAGCCCAAGCTGGCCCGCTTTGGACCAAGGTATTCGGCGGGCCTAAAAACCCTGGCCGTTGCTCCCAAGAAAGCCCCGACGTGGCCCGGAAGTGACAGTGGAAACGCGACTAGCTCTAGCACGACCGCTTTTGGCCCGACAGTGGAAGCACGACTATTGTATCCTCCGGGTGCTCCAGTTTCCCCCACAATCCAAAAACATGCATTATAGGTGAATTGGAGACGCTAAATTGTCCGTAGTGTGTGTTTGAGTCTCGAGCTATGTAATGAGGAGGTTGGGGGAAAAGACCTGGCAACCTACTCCGGTAAAATCATTGCCAAGAAAATTCACGGTCTGTCTCTCGCGTATAGCAAGCAAGGGCCATACAATCATAAGAATCGGATATTACTGGAATAGTTAAAGAGAGATACATAAATGTAAATAATATTTGATCTGGGGTCCCATGGGCTTTACAGAGGGTCCCTTTATCGCACCAATCAAAAATAAATATTTACGGTTTATCTTTCAGCAGAATTTGAGGCAACCTGTTTATGGTAACAAGTAAATTTCATTATCCCGATCTAAGATAAAAAGAAACGTTTCCCATAAGCCAACACACGAGAACATTATTTCCCTTCAGCACAGTTCATCTGCTTGATCTTCCACACCGTTTAAATACAAAAATGATGACCAGATGTAAGTTTTCCCTCCCTGTGATGCTGTCCTTTAAATTTCCAGCTGAGACAGACTCATTCTTTAATGTGTGTTGCGTTATACATCTAAAGTAACAGTCCAGCGATAATTATAGTTCTAGTTACAGTAGTTCATGACAATTTGACAGCAGGATTCATTTTTGGGTTGTTGTCCTGACCAAAATTGGATTTAACTGCTAGAGGCTGGGCTGGAATATGGGTGGACATTTCCTATCCTGGAGTTTAAATCATCTGGACCATGTAGAATAAATATTTTAGAATATACATATTTAAACGTATTATAAAATAAATAACTAAACAAAAATGTTTTTTTTTTTTGTTTGTTTGTTTTTTTCACAGATATACTTGAATTACTTGGCCAACTACATCCCCAATGTGTGGAACTATGAGCGAGGCTGTACCATCTGTGACCAAGACATGATGGATTTGTCTCAGCTTAAAGTGAGTCATCCAATGAAAGCCACAGTGGCTGTTTTTGTTCCTTTTTCTCTCAGCACCAGAAAGTTATATCCTAAAACTGCCATTTAAAACAATGAAACATTTCCAACGCTATTAATACATCTTTGTATATGTTAAGTGAATAACTAGTTCCTTTTCAGTTTTCCCTTTGAGATAAGCCAAGAGAAGTGATGCATGGGAGTTATGTGTTGTTTCCAGCAATAACATGTGTTTTATGCCACCCTATGTCCCTTTAAACATTCCTAAAAAGATTATACATGCCCATGAGGAGCCACTTGAGGAAGAGGAAGTTGTGCACTGCTGTGGTGCAGGAAATGGCTTTTGGTTTTAGAACGGTTTCACTTACTGGGGTGTTGCTGTCAACCAGACCTCTCTTTAGCGGGCGGCTCAATGTGGGGTTTTATCCACAGGGCAACTTATAGCGGTCATCCTGAAAATTTGTTTTTGGGTTCAGCTTAGGTTGGCGATAAGGACTTTGAGTTCTATACATTAAGAGTGAGTTACTGAGGTAGAAACAATTAATTTCTGCTTGTTATCAGAATTTCCTAACAGACTGCTAAGGTTGTCTGAGTGGTTTCTAGAACATTATTAAAGTCACAATGAAATGGAATCAGCAACAGATTTTTTCTTCTGTATTGTGATGTACTGTACATCCGAGTGTAACAGCTTGTAGTAACATATTACAGTAAGATTCCATTTGTTAACATTAGTCAACTACATAGAAATAGCATGTATTGATCTTAGTTAATGTTACATTATTAAAATCAAAGGTTGTATCTGTTTATGTTATTTAATGGACCTGAGATAACATCAGCTAACAATTAACAGTTGTATTTTTATTAACTAATATTAAAAAAAAAAAAAAAACTGTAACAAATGTATTGCTCATTGTTAGCTTATGCATTACCCTGATTATCGAGAGGCTAAAAAAAAAAAAAGTTTGGTGGGGACTTGGTTCCATCAACTTTTTAATTTTTAAATATGGACATTGCATTTCAAACTGAATGCAAGCTTGAATTCAATTGGTAAGACGGGTTTACACAGACTAAATGAGTCTTGCATATGTCACCAGAGACAAGTCTGTTGTGTGATAAATGCCAGTTATGACATTAAGTTTTATTCTTGTTCCATGCATTCTTTTTATCAACACTTGAATTTGGGTAAGGTTCATAAAAAGCAACATTTGAGCAAAAAGCTGACAAAATCATGTATTTCTCAAAGACTACATCTGGACTAGATTCAGAACGATAATCAAAACGTAGATGGAGTAGATCGAGTTCTTGAACACCCCCAAAGCTTGCACAGTCCTAACCACTTCCTAGGTCGACATTTCACTCAGTAACATTAGGCCGTTTTGATTTATATGCTGTTTATTGTTGATGATGGTAGCATTATTTTTCATATGCATCTGCTTAAGCCCAAAATATACTACTCTTTTTTTTTTTTTTTACGCATACGCTTTGGTCGAATACACAGCCTTGCAAAGTATACATCATTTGACTCGTACGTGTACACAGGTGTTCGACACATGCACAGTTTTGAGCCACGAGTTACAACCGTGTAAATATCCTTTTATTCTTTCATGCTTGATGTAAATGAGGGTACTTTCTAACCTCTTCACACAATCTCTCGTCTATTTAGGCCTCCATTGTCACTGTAGTTTGCATGCGTTCCGGTCTGTTCTGTTTATGCAGTTACAGTGCACATACAGTATGCACATACTCTTCTGATGATTAAATTTGCGTCACGCGCACTGACCCTACGCTTAAAAAGTGAAGTATACTTAGGGCTTTAGATATGAGATCGCTCATTTCTGCTTCTTCTTTCCCTGTGTTTTGATCTGGAGATACTGTACTTATTCAGAAGATGTGTTTAGGTTGGTAGCTTTGCGGCATTGCTAGGTGGTTTTTAGGCTGATCTGGGTGAGTGCTTATTGGCCCAAGTCAAAAGATCCCAAATCTTTAGTTATGCCTTGGACCGTCACAAATTTTTAGACTGTTTTATCCTACTCCAGGCAGAGATTGTAAATATAATCTCTTAGAAAATTAGCACACTTTTTTACCTCAACGATCTGCATGATATGAGATATGTAATCAATGCGGTATTGTGAGTCACGGCTGAAGGGCATTGCTAAGCACAATGTGAAACTGGCTATTAAACACGGCTATTGACCAATAAGCATCAAGGAATAGATCAATTGTTTTTTCTTAGTCTGTTGGGGGGGGAGTATGTAAAGATATAAGATATACTTGTTATTGACAGATGACTGGTCAAGTAAAACAAAAAGCCTATTTTTTAATATTTGATTTATTGCTAAAAAGCATCAGAAAGGCTGATGAGATGAGGCCCAGCATAAAGTCTGTTTGTTGAGGGAGTGGCTGGGTCGAACCACTCTCATCTGCTCAGTGGTTTTGGACTGGTTGTTAAAGAAGGGATGAGGGTTCAAAATCTCACACTGCTTATGCAGTGGTTGAAAGGGCCCTGTTAAAGGAAACTGTCCCGGTCTAGACTTCGTAGAATCCCCTGTGTCTCCTCTTTAGTCCCTGCTTTTCTGTCGGTAACAATTTAAAGACCTCTGGCTCGATTCTAGGACACTCCCTTCAGGAACCCAGAGCCAAGGTCGGAACTGGGAAATTACATGCTGCCACTCAGCTCCCGTTTCATCTAGTGAGCTGTGTAGACTGGTCAAGAACCACAAAAGTAGTGGTGACCGATCCATGTAACCTTAAGCTCAATGTCATGGGAAAGAAGCTTCTACTTTCTCTCAGACCTCCAGCAGTGCTTCTTGCTATGTGAGAAATAGGGCTGGATGGTATGATGGGACTGTATATTATTTTCCTATACCATTTATACCATAATCAGTGTGTAGGGCAGCTTTATTATTTACGTGTGAGAGAGAAACATAAAGAAATGTGAAAATAGAGTGAAAACAAGTCAGGATAATGAAGGTCTTATTTAGGGGTGTTATAGAATTCAACGGATATACACAGGTGTGGTATATTAGCTATTTTACTACAATTTGACTGTAGTTTATCCATTCAGAAATAATAGTTTTATATTAGTTGTTTTACTTTTTTGAGTCTTTTGGTTTTTAATTTAAGTGTTGGATACTGTGACGCTGTTTTTGCACTGATACTAGACTTCTTTTTTTTTTTTTTATCTATGAAATAGAGACAAAGTAATCAAACTAGATTGTATATTTAGTATATTTTATTGTTCAAGTATTTAATCGATTATTAATAGCCCTGTGATGGATTTCCAGCTTTTGGCCCAAGGACAAGCGGTTTGGAGAATGGATAGAGAGAAACATGGTTATTTAAATATAAACATGTTGAATTTCAGGAAAAAATATTTATGTTGCAATACGCAATCACTGTGCAAGAAAATGACTCCAGCTGTGATATTTTTTGGTTACACTGCACACCCTTAGTGAACACATTGTGAATAACTCAACTGCATGAAGTATTCATGTTTGACCAGACTTTTATCTTTATCTAAACAGGAATATCCACAAGTGACTGTTGGTGTATTCATCGAGCAGCCGACTCCATTCCTGCCAGAGTTCCTCGAACGGATCCTGAGTCTAGATTATCCCAAAGATAAACTGAACGTCTTTATTCATAACAGTGTGAGTGTCTGGCTGACAAAGCAATAAGAGCCATTTGACCTTTTGGATTTTTAGAGACCATTCTTGTTCTATGTCTTGTTCTTCAGGAGGTTTACCATGAGAAGCACATACAGAAGTTTTGGGAAGAGAACAAGGATGTATTCCGCAGTTTTAAGGTTGTTGGCCCAGAGGAGAACTTAACTCAAGGAGAAGCGAGGAACATGGGAATGTAAGCGTTCCTTTAATTTAAGAGTGACTCTCGAAAATATGCAAATAATGAACTAAATTACAATGCAAATCTGAGCAATTCAAGCTCTAACTCCTGATCAAAGATACACACAGACCTTTGCCACATGTCAGCACATTTTCAGCTCCTTACAAATAAAAAACACAGGAACAACTTCCGACTCACCACAGAGCAGTGAATCTGCCTCTGCTATAGTAATGTACCAACCAAACACAGAAGACGCTCCTGTAAACCCTTCTATTTGCTCTCTGTTTAGTACTCTCCCAAACACTGCTGTCTCCAAGATTCCCAGCCCGGCTCTAAAACCGTTTCAATCTGCTTATGCATGCATGTCAATAACATCCATTTGAGTGGATGTATGAGGTCATATACCATCAAAATTGTTTTAGGACTACTCAATGGGATGTGCAAATACGTATGTTGATTATCTTAACTAGTCCTGATGCTGTTTTCACTGCATGTCTGTGTTTGGCATTAGTGGCTGCTGTCATGGTGATATCACTCAAGTTGTTTGTCTTAATTAGTAGGTCTGAAAAATGCTGGTTTGCATAAGACGTCAGAGCAGACATTAGAAACTGTTTCAGACACCTGCTATTGTGCTTCAGAGCTGAACATAGAAGAATATATAAATAAATATTTAAATTGAACAGAATGATACTCAGAGGAACATTACTAAAAGACACTTGGATTGTCCCTTATGTTTCATTAAGTATTAACTTTGTCTTAGATGTTCTTCTAAAACACCTTGTACTGTGGGACATAAGGGCTCATACAAGGTTGGTTTTGGGTGAATGCGTTGAGAAATGTTCGTGTTTATATTCAGATCTCTGACTTTTGGTTGCAGACTCTGGTAACTTGGCAATTTCAGAGGAAAAAAAAAAAACCTTCACTAAACTAAAAGCCAGAAGACTTCATTGAAATTTTCCATTTCCTATGAATTCAATCTTTCTTAATGAAACATAAAGTAAACATGTGAAAACCCTAATGGTTTTTGTGAAGTGAACCTGTGTGATCACAATCTAAAAGCAGATGCGAATATGCCTTGTTATATTATATGAAATATGTAAAAAACTACAGGCTGATTTTGCACTCCTGACAGAAATTATGTCAAATTTTTAATCACAAATAGTGCTAAAAGTCCTAAAACTTTCTAATGATACACAGTTTCAAGATGAACTCTTTCCCCGCTATTAATAAAATGTTCCGTCATTTATGAGACAACGCTTCCCTGCCATTGACGGAATTTTCACTGTTATCTGGTAGGGGACGCTATCACACATCTTCTGAAACAGTACAGAATCTCCAGATCAAAACACAGGTGAAAAAGTCTTTGATTTTTCTCAGCCTTTTGTTCAAAAAGGCCTTTCCAGAAGAGGGCGGAGCTTTAACAGCTTGTTCTTCGGTTGCTCAACAACAACAAAGCAGGAGAATCTCACGCAGCCAAAATGAGGATTGTCAGTAACGGTGTTCAGCCTTACATTGTTCAAACCGGAGTCGACACTGATGGAGCGATTCAGGAAGAAGTTACAACTTTTAGAATGAAACTGGACGTTTCTGAGTGGTTAGTGGATAAATTTATGTAGTTGCTGTGGAGTTGATTCCACTCATCGACTAGCATGTGCCGTCATGTTAATCTTTTGTGCAAATCCAGCGTTGAATTGGCCCTCGTTTGTGAAGCATGGCAACAACACTCTACTACAACAACTCTTCTCTAAAGCAGCCCAACATGGCTTGCGTGTTCCCGGGGTTGCGTGTTCACTAACCCAGGAAGAAGCTCATTATAGTCCCTACCAGCCGTTTGTTGTAGTCCTTAAAAAGCTATTTCAATTTCTGTAAAAGAAAATATCTCCCTTTGCATTGAACTTTGAGAGTCGTAACTTTTCAGATGTTGAACAGAACAGCAACATTACACACTAACTAAAGTTAAAAAAGTGAAATCATAATCAAGGACCCCTTTAAATAAGAATGGTGATCTTAGAAGAGGTTGAGAGAATCAACATTGCACAGAATTTTGCCAATATTAATAATGACACCCTCTTGTTTTCTTACAGGGATGTGTGCCGGAAGGATATTTCTTGTGATTATTACTTCAGCATCGATGCAGATGTGATGCTCACCAACCGTCAGACCCTGAAACTCCTCATCGAGCAAAACAGGTAGCTTCGCTTTGATGCTAAGCATTTCAATACTCTGGAATCTTCCACAGTAACCTTTTTGTCTAAGGGAACGAACTTGAATCCCTCAAGTGCTAAAACCACAGGAACATTACAGCCGACTGAATGCAAATCCCTCACGATTTAAAAATAAGCACGGGTGGCTTCCTGTTTTCCCATGGCGCATAGAAACAGTCTGCTCTATATCGCATGAACTCTTAAAATGCCACTTGACTAAAAAACAAGCCTGAACTCAGTGACATTTAACGTGACAACCGTAAGCGCTCTTTCGCATGACTATGGAGGAAGCCCTTTTCAGGTATTTTAAGAAGTCTTGGGAACTCTCTCTGCTGGCCTCCGGCTTGTGGAGTGAAATCGTAACTGGTAACCTTAGAAATGTGGAATTTTACTTGCTTGCTTTCACATTGTTGACCAATGCTATAATTTCCACTAATGTGTTTTGAATGACATGTTTACCTCAGTAAAGTGATATTCTGTATGCTTTTAGAGTTTAAGGTCACACTAGATGTAAAGCCTTGACTGTGTTACTTTAGGTTCACACTTATGGTTATAGAAACGATACCATATAAAACGGCTTCCATGTTCCTGAATAAAAGGATGCACTCTTCAACCTTGCACAAGAAAATGTTCTCACATGAATCACATTAACCACTTACTTGTGCTATAAATGTTAAAGCAATATGCTATAGTGTCATCTTGCAAAAATCTACACCTGTTTTGTGGTCATCGAACATTGACTATCTTTCAGCATTAGATTTTTCTGTAATTTTATTGCCTTTTTAGTATATTTATGAGCTGATGCTGATTTGTGGTATAATTTATAATTTATTATACTTTCCTTTATCCTTTTTCCACCTCAGAAAAATAATTGGCCCTCTTGTCACCCGTCACGGAAAACTGTGGTCCAACTTTTGGGGATCCCTGAGCCTGGATGGTTATTATGCAAGATCTGAAGACTACATTGACATTGTGCAAGGAAAGCGTGTGTGAGTGACTTAAGAGAATGTGTTTCAGAAATTATTAAGATCTGCAATTTCAGTGTATATAATCTTCTAAGAAAATGCATAATTGTCCTTCTCCAAATCAAAATGAGAACTCGGTTAAAATGCTGATTTTGTGTTCAAGAAACATTTCTTATTATTGTCAATGTTATATTTGTGCTGCTTAATATTTTTCTGGAATATGTACAGTAGTGCATATATATATATATATATATATATATATTGTTTTTTTGTGTGTAAATAGTGGTGTGTGGAACATTCCCTTCATGGCCCACATCTACCTCATTAAGGGCCAGACTCTGAGGAATGAACTCAAAGAGAGGAATATTTTTGTGTTGGAGAGGCTGGACCCTGACATGGCCATGTGCAGGAATGCCAGAGACTTGGTATGACCGCTGGAACACAAAGCTGTACTATTATAATAAAAATTTAATCTAGATCAGCAACAATTATATCATTTATATCATTCTAATGATAGTCTATGGCTTTAAGTATTTAGGTATGCAATGTCAATATAATATAATTTGTTTCTGTGCAATTAGTATAAAAAATTCACGCTAACTACAATTTTTGTATATATTTAATATTGTATTTAATATTTATATGTAACGTTTAAGTTAAGCTCTATCAACAGCATATATGGCAGGCTGTTTATTAATAATAAAGAACATTTAAAGTAATGCACTTACAATGGAAGACACCATGAAAACTTAAAATACATACCACTTTGAAAGCAGTCAAAACTTTGTGTGTTATCATGAGTGATAGAATTGCTTAATCCACTTTTGCTAGTTTAATAACATAAAAAAATGGTTGCCGCCTTGTCCAAAAGGGTTGTACCTAGTCTCTTAATGAGTCATGGGTGTGTTTTGGGTGTAACGTGCAATAAACCAATCAGAGTCTCATCTCCCATTCCCTTTAAAAGCCAGATGCGCTTGTACCATGGATTCGCTATTTAGATGTCAGAATATAGACACCATCAAGCTGACGAGTCAGTTTAAATACATGTGTGTATTGCCACGGTTGGTCAAATAATTAGCTAATTTCATTCGTCATTACTGCAAATTAGTAATTCTGATACATGCAATGACTATCCATTATGACATGTAGGTATTTTTATCTTTATGTACACAATAAAAATCCTTTTATTTCCAATATTTAGCATGTTTGTGTGCTGCTGCGCATCCCTGTGTGTGTAACAAGCAGAGTTTACACTCGTTGTGTAATATTACTAACGCGCCCTTTAAATAACAACAAAATATATATATATATTGCGGCATTGACTTTAGAGCAGGTTTTTTAGACCAGCTATCTGGTCGAACAGATGTGCGTGAGTGTATTTGCTATTTAAACAATGTGGGCGCTGAATGTGAAAATGATAACCGCGTCGGGCTGAAACTAGCAAAAAAACACTCGTGCCTGGCATCGCATTGCGTTGGATAAATGATAGTGCCCATAGAGTCAGTTATCATGGAAACATGATACACAAATAAATACTGTACTTAAAGTACTGCTTACAACTCCACCAACATGAAATATGTTAGTAATACATAACTAGTCGATCCAGTGCTAAATCCAGTTATCCAATTAATCCCTCTAGGATATAATTCCCCATGAACTTCCATTGTACATTCATTACTGCTAATGTAATCTTTGTTTTTTTACAACTGAGGCATCAGTCCTCATTGTCTGTGGTAACTGACTGCATGTCACAGATTCTGTCTATAGAACTTAAGGGGGGGGGGATGTAGTAAAGTGGATGATAAAGCAGTTAACCTCTAAAATAGCGTTGTTCTGTATTAGTTTGCATATGACATTTTAGCCTGATTTCTCATTGCTTTTAAACATCTGCTGCACTTCTGTGACCAAGATGTAACTGGCAAGTATTCAAAGAATATCAATGTGCTGATGTGAAGGCATGATCTTTCTGTCTGTTTATGGCAGCCTCTGTGATGCATCCAAAGTGTTCATCATCCTTTTCCTCTCTCCCTTTTTCATATGCAACATGTGATACTGAACCAATGGGAATGCCTGGCTGTGTGTTTTTGCCTCTCCTTAAACATCCTACACCACTAATAACTAACTCTGCTGTTTTTCTAACTAAAATACTTCCTGTCTACTACTAACTGCTTAGGACACCGTAAGGCAGCGCATAGCTCTGTTCTGAGCAGAAAATCAGCCAACTAAAACACGGGCACCTCAACTGTCCCGGAAGGGCAGTCTTCCCTAATATGCAAATTTCTTAATTTCTCTGTGTTACTCACACTTTTTATGTCTCATTATATAATTTACATGGTGCTTTTCCTTCGTTTTAGACAGTACACAGAGAAAGAGAATCTCCTTCTCCGGAATCATTCCATATGCTCAGACCCCGACAGGTTCCTCTTGTTTTGATTCTATCTCATATCATTTTAAGATTCAAATGTTTTAAAGCAACGCGTCACTTTTACAAATGGTTAGAAAGTGATATTCCAACCATACTAAATTACTAAATATAGTAATAAATGCATATTTTTGGAAGGAAAATATCCACTAACATTTAATATTTGCTTGCTTGAGGTACATATATGTAATCTCAACATCACAAGCATTGTTGTCGGATTACAGAACATGTAATCTCATAGAAAAGGGTCAACCAAATTTGAGATAATGCATGTGGAAAAACCATAAATCCCCATTTTATGCTCAGTGTGGTTGTTTCATGGTTTTTCTATGTCATAAATTTAGGTGCATGTCCCAGTAGGCATTCGAACATTTGATTTAAACACCACAATTTTAGAATGCATCTTGCACTGACAGATGTGTTCAGCTAACCAGCGGAACCCTTTGGGAAAGTGATGCTATTGTTTTGATAAGCTACCTCTGCTTTTTGATGGTGTTACCTGGACAAAGCACCAGCTATTATATATGCATATACACAGAACCATAACATTCTACACCCCTCCTGAGTTAAGTGGTGGAAAAACCAATGAAGGATCTAATGGATATCCTGCATTATTGTTTTCCCTGCAGTGAAGGGACATCTATATCCAAGAACAGCCCTCCCCCAAGCACACCAATACCAATAACATGAAACTTACCCTCATAAGCTCCATGACTTATCTCAGCCTAGGTACTTATGTAGCACTTATTACATTTGTATGTTTGCATTGGATTCAACAAACGTGCTAATATTTTTGAGATTTGTGCAAGACATGATTTGGAAAAGCCTAGACCGAGAGTAAGTCTGGATCTTCACACATTTAGATGCAAGAATCCTTGTCCCTGCTTGTAGTTATAGAAAACAGGAATGTTGATTCCTGGAGTTGCACTTTTCCCAGCACTTCCCTGTGTTCCCGTTCCATTCCCTCTCACAGCTGTTCCCAACATCTGTCTGATCAATGTTATTGATCAGACATTATTTATCACAGATTATGCTGTTTATTTGGGATTTCTTTTTACCATTGCCTTTACCATTTGTGTTTTGTTTATTGCTCTTTTTTTTTTTTTTTGATGATGATTTTTGTTCATTGTTCAGTTTATTGTCCATATTTTCCTTTGAAATGTGAATGTTCACTTTTTTCCGTTATAAATATCATTTTTAGTATTTAACTACCTTTTCTTTGTCCGCCACAGGGAGTTTTCATGTATGTTACAAATCGTCATGAGTTTGGAAGGCTTATTTCGACTGCCAACTATAACACATCCCATTATAACAATGACCTTTGGCAAATATTTGAAAACCCTCTGGTGAGTGACAACACAATTTTGTGATCGAATGTTTTCTGTATACAAAGTGTATGTTACAAAAACCCAGAAGCTCTCATTTAGTGGTTCACTTGTCATCTTTAATGAAGTGGAGTGCTGACAGGGTAAACATAAGTCTGTGTTGACCTCCATCTAGGTTTTAGTCTGTCTGCCGAATGAATGCAGAGAAGCTTAACATTGTTTGCAATGCAGGTCAATGAATGGACTAAAGTACTAATTATCTTTCTTTTACACAGGACTGGAGAGAGAAATACATCCATCCTAACTACACTCGAATTTTTACTGACAACCTGTTGGAGCAGGTATAAACAAACATTTATTAATTTAGTACATGTTGTTCGGGTAGAGTGGGAAAGATCATTCCACCATGGATGTACAGTGAATCTTAATATTCCGAAAAGGGACTTTATTGACTCGCTTATCGACCAGACTTGTGGGAGAAGGATAGATTTGCAAAAGACGATGTAATTAGGAGGGCACAAATGCAGAACCAGTGGTTGTTCTATAGGCAAGCATCAGTACCTTGAACTTTGAGAGCAGCAACTGGCAATCACTGAAGCAAGGCAAGTAGTGATATAGTGCAGACTCTTTTGAAGACCAAATGAACCACATTTGCAGTTTAAGTGTCCATGCAAGAAGGCAGCTAGCTGAGCATTGCAATACTTCAGTCTAGAGATGACTGGAGTGGTGCACATTGCTCAGAAAGGAACTAGATAGGACCAGATCTTCTTGAAGTAGTACACTGCAAATCTGCATGTCTGGACAGCCAGACAATGGTCTGTGAAGCTGAACTGGTCATCAAACACTACCTCCAAATTCTTGCCTGACCTGTATGTTCTCTGTGATGGGTTAGCTGAACGACAATGCTGCAGACAAAAAGCTGTGTTTGTTAGGTTGAGCCAAGATTTGGGCAGCCAAAGGCAAGAATGAGAATTAGAACTGTGTTTTTGGCATAGAAGTGGTAGGAAAATCCATGGCCAAGTCCAAACAGAGTTGTGTATATTGAGAAAATAAGGCAAAGCGCCGAACCCCAAGTCATCACTTCTGTGGTTACTTGATGCAACTTGTCCAACTACATGGGAGATAGGATTCAAAAGCAGTTTCCAAGATGCCCAGTGTTAAAGGGGTCCTTGATTATGATTTAGTGTTCAATGTTGCTGTTTGAGCATAAACAACATCTGCAAAGTTATGATGCTCTTTTACAGAAATCGCTTTTTAAGGCCTACAACAAATGGCTGGTAGAGACTACAACAAGCTTCAACAAACCATAAATCCCCATTTTATGCTCAGTGTGGTTGTTTCATGGTTTTTCTATGTCATAAATTTGTGCATGTCCCAATAGGCATTCAAACATTTGATTTAAACACCACCATTTTAGAATGGTGACAGATGTGTTCAGCTAACCAACGGAACCCTTTGGGAAAGTGATGCTATTGTTTTGATAAGCTACCTCTGCTTTTTGATGGTGTTACCTGGACAAAGCACCAGATATTATGCACATATTATGCTGTTTATTTGGGATTTCTTTTTACCATTGCCTCTACCATTTGTGTTTTGTTTATTGCTCATTTTACATGTCCATATCTTGGGTTGGTGACATCACAAACCCCAAAATTTACATAAACCCCACCCCCAATAACACACAACAAAGGTGGTGAGGGCTGCTTTAGAGAAAAGGAAGAGTTGTTGTAGTAGAGCATTGTTGCCATTCTATAATTTTATGCCAGACTGCTTCACAAACGAGGGTCAATTTGCACAAAAGATTAAGATGACGGCACATGCTAGTCGATGAGTTGAATCAACTCCACAGCACCTACATAAATTTATCCACTAACCATTCAGAAACGTCCAGTTTCATTCTAAAAGTTGTAACTTCTTCCTGAGTCTCTCCATCAGTGTCGACTCCGGTTTGAACAATGTAAGGCTGAACACCGTTACTGACAATCCTCATTTTGGCTGCGTGAGATTCTCCAGCTTTGTTGTCTTTGAGCAACTGAAGCACGAGCTATTAAAGGTCCGCCCTCTTCTGGAAAGGGGGCCAGGAGCAGCAGCTCATTTGCATTTAAAAGGACGCCCACAAAAATAGCATGTAATAAATGATCTGTGGGGTATTTTGAGCTGAAACTTCACAAACACATTCTGGGAACACCTGAGACTTATATTACTCTTATATTATTCTTGTGAAAGGGGCATTATAGGTCCCCTTTAAGTCATCTAAAGTCAAATAATTTGTGTGAGGAACAGCCCTGAATTTAATGAAAATCAAATCTTAATTTGGACATGTACATACTCAAACTTGCCATGAGATGTGGAAACTAATGGTGTGTGCTAGCATTAAAGTCAAACCTGGCACAACACATCTTGATGCACCTAGATTGAAAATTTGCATGTGCTAATGACAGTTGAAATATTTTCAATGAATACCCAACTTTGTTTTGTGAGGTTTGTCTTGGCATATTTGATGCAGTTTTTGTAGGTGTTGAGTAGTGTTTTGAGAAGCATTGTGAGTAAACGTTTAAAATGTGATCTTTTCATCATGCAAAGTGAGTCTCACTATTTTTTTAGAGCTTGAAAAATGTAGGTCCCTTTGACTTCTGTAATATGGACAAAAAAAAAAACATCTTAGTTTATGTTTCGTACAAGAAAGAAAACTTAGTTCGCAGAGACATGAGGGTGAGTATATAATGACAGAACTTTCATTTTGGGGAGAACTAATCCTTTAAATTCATGATAACTCTAGTAACTACTCAAGTCATTGTAAACTTTTGAGGTTTTTGTAAAGTATTGGATAGTAATAACTCAAGAGTTACTACATAATTCTAAAGGAACTACTACTTATTTGGATCAGTATTCTAAAGTGAAGATCATGATAACCCACTAGTAATTACTTAAGTGTTACCAAATACATCAGAAGAAATTACTGTACAAAAACCTCAAAAGTTTACAATGACTTGAGTAGTTACTAGAGAGTTATCATGTTTCTCACTTTAGAATACTGATCCAAATAATTAGTAATTCCTTCTTAAGTATTTGGTATACTTCAGTCATTACTAGTGGGTTACCATGACCTTCACTTTAGAATTAATTATACATTATGCATTATTCATGTTAATTATGAACCCGTATATAGTAGTTCTTAGTAGTTCTCTGGGAGGAATGAAAAAACAGTAGTTACTGATGAGCTAATAGTGAACTACCACCTTCAACTGAGCGCTATTACTTACTAATTCATTAATCAGAGTTTCTTGTTAGTTAATAGTAGTTACTAGAGTGTTAATAATGCATTACTCATTTGTTCCTGTGTAGTTATTCATTAATGAAGGATCAGTATTCTAAAGTGTTACCTGAGAAATACAGACCTTTATTCACAATATTGGTTACACTTTATTTCAAGGTTTCCTTATTACAATGTAATTATATATTGAAAGTGACACGTCCTCTGCATTTAACCCATCCAAGTTAGTGCACACACATTAGGAGCAGAGTAGTGAGTAGTGAACACACTCGCACTCGCTCTCGCTCTCCAAATAGGGGCAAATTTGACAAGCCATAATAAATGATCTGTGGGGCATTTTGAGCTGAAACTTCAGACACATTCTAGGGACACCAGAGACTTATATTACATCTTGTAAAAAAAGTGGCATAATAGCTCCCCTTTAAGAATGTTGATGAGAGGATCTGGTGATTTACAGTGTCAAAATATGCAAAATCGATCGGTTTGAGTCCCAGCCTTTCTGTGTGGAGTTTGCATTTTCTTCCCATGTTGGTTTGTAATTTAGATTGTAACGTTTATGTTTCTGCAGCCATGCCCAGATGTTTTCTGGTTCCCTGTGTTCTCGGAGAAAGCCTGCAATGAGCTGGTGGAGGAGATGGAAAACTATGGTTCATGGTCTGGTGGAAGACACGAGGTCAGATAAACCTGCCGGCTTTAAAACAGTCTGCACACTTTGTACAGGGATCACCCAAGAATGAAAATTACTTCAAAATGTGTAAATGCAAAAGGAAATAATTATTACTCTTAACAGACTATATATATATATATATATATATATATATATATATATATATATATATATATATATATATATATATATATATATATATATATATATATATATATATATATATATATATATATATATATATATATATATATATATATATATATATATATATATATATATATATATATATAGTAATGCTACATTTAATCCTTATTTTTTGGGATTATTTTTTTTTTCCAGTGTAAATTAACTTTTAATAGACTTCATACAGCAGTGCAATTGTGCGGTTTTTATCATTGACTGTTTGCCCAGTCATTGTGTTTTCTCTTTGCAGGACAGACGTATCACTGGAGGCTATGAGAGTGTCCCAACAGATGACATTCATATGAAACAGATCGATTTCGATAAGGAATGGCTGCACTTTATCAGGGAATTCATCTCCCCTGTCACTCTCAAGGTTTTCTCTGGCTATTACACCAAGGTGAGCTAGTCTGTCATAATCAGCTGTTAAATCAGAATGTCTCTTCTACCTCTACCTCATCTTTTTGTGAGGCAATGTGTCTTCTTATGTTTATTAGGGAGAAACCAGGGTCAGAAATCAACTTTTCAATTAAGGTGCAATGTTTGCCCCATGGGGCTTTGTAAAAAAACCCCAAAAAAACAACCTTTTAACGATTTTTATGATTTACCTTATTAAATGTATCTGTGTTGTCTTTTATTTCTTCAGTTACTTCAATCTGAATACTATATTGGCTGGCGGCAAGTTACTGTGTGAAGTTACAAATTACAAGTTACCGGTGACTCATGTAAACACCTCTGATTGGCCAATGCATTCAAATGCTCAACAGAAACATGTTATAATGCTCAATGCTGCAAAAGATAAATAAAAAACAAAATAAAATCAGATCAGATCTATATTAGATGCTGCAATCAATTTCTCATTAATTTTTACATTTTACTTTAATCGCGACAGTCTTAATAAATTTACCTTAATAATGCAGGGATATTTTTTGCATTTTTGTTCATTTTGGTGGCATTTTTGCCCCAGGCCCCCATTAATTTCTGACACTGGGTGAAATCTTGAAGGTTTAACCTGTGAAGCTTACACAAAAATGAAAAAAAAAAAAAAAAAAAAAAAAAAAAAGACATGATTATCTTTTTAACCTCAAGTCAAAATAGCTTGAGATTTAAGGCAACCATTAAGAACAAAAGACCATCAACAGTTAAAGTAATGCATGTTTTACTTTTAAATTTCAGAAAATACAGAAAGAGCTTTATGGCTAATTTATTTAGAAACCAAACACAGATGGCATGTTTAAAATTTCAACAAGTCATTTGCTTTTGTGTGGATGGTAAAAATTTGATCATCATTGAAGCTCAACATGGAAAAAAAAAAAAAAACACTTGCAGAGGACTTAAAGCCAGCTGCTTCCTTGCACCAATAAAACTCCATCAAATGTGGAGAAATCTGTTTTATTTGTTGAATTATTGCAAATTTGCATTTTAAGAAAAGAAACCGCCTTTTCAAACACTCTGTATTTTTAAATTCCACACTAGATTTTCTGCCATTTCACTTACATTCGAAACTAACGGTTTTGAACTCATAACTGCTTCTTGCAGCATTTTCTTTTCTTTGTGGCGTGGAATATGAGTCAGATATTTTCTTGATAGGCTTCTTGAAATTCATCCGTTAAGTACAGTTGATTTAACTCTATACTTTTAACTCATTTGAGCAATTTAAACCTTTTTTTTTTGTCAGCCACAAGGATCTTTTTTAGTACATTACACATCTACATGATTTCTGAAGGCTTATTAAAGCAGCCAACTAAAACACAGTTTTCTAGATGAGCTTTGTTAGGTCTTTGGTTGACGTGAATCATGGAATGAGTCAAGTCATCTTTTTCTCTTTGTAAGTTTCAGCTTTCCCTCCCTCGCTGTTCTGTTAGGAAGGCTCTGTCCACTGTTGAGTGTTATTAGGTCTCCAGATGATTTGACTCATGGAATGTGAACTCCGGTTGGCACCATGAGTCTGAGTTCTTTGTAGGTCATCCATTAAAGTGGCAGTTTACCCAAAAATGAAACTTCTGGAATTATTTACTCAACCTCATGTCTTTATAAAGTAGAATTCAGAATTAGAATTTTAGCAGAATCCTCTTGAAGCTCTTTTCCTTAGAACAACAGTTCAAAATGACAAAGTCGTACCATATATGTAAGTAGTCCATACTATTCCAATTTCCTATTTTTTTATTAATCTATTTATTTTTTTACTCCCCAGAAGAAAAAATTAAGGGTCTGTTTACACGACACTGTTGTTCTGTAAACTAAAGGCCAAACGCATAAAAAGTTTTTCGTTCTCAGTTGAAAACAGTGTTTTGGGGGCCTAAAAATGCAAATATTGCATGTTTCAAAGTGCAAGTTTTTGAAAATGATAACGTTATCGTCTCCATGTAAGCTACAAAAATGCAAATTTGTGAAAATGTTGACGTCATGCGTATTATGTGTTCAGTCTTTACAACGTGATATCGCCAACTACTGGCCCAGCAGCATAATACAGTGTTTTTAATATTTTCTGCAGATCTGTGTGAACGGGGATCGTTTTGACAACGTTGTCATCTGTACGCGAAAAACATTTTTCCGTTTTTAGTACACGGTTGTCATTTAAACATACCCTTAAACTGTAAGCAAATCTGTCAGATACTTTTGAGAGTTGGGTTTTGATTGTGTATCCTTTCTTTTTCTTCCAGGGCTATGCGATTATGAACTTTGTGGTGAAGTACACTCCAAATAGACAAGCCTATCTGAGACCACATCACGACTCCTCAACATTCACCATTAATATTGCTCTCAACAACAAGGGCTTAGATTTTCAGGCAAGCTTGTTATATACTGTCCTTACTTTTCCTAAAATAGATTTGAAATACCTAAAATGACATGTAGTTAAACTTATGACTCATTTCCTTCTATTACAGGGTGGAGGCTGCAGATTTCACAGATATAATTGCTCCATAGAGTCTCCTAGAAAAGGCTGGAGCTTCATGCATCCAGGTAGACTCACCCACCTTCACGAAGGACTACCTACGACCAACGGCACGCGCTACATTGCAGTGTCCTTCATAGATCCTTAGACTCCCTGGTAGTTCTAGCAGTTCTACACTAGAAATTTGCAGGCCTTGATATGTTTGTGTAGTGTCAGCTGTTTGTCTGTTTGTTTTTACTGATTTATTCATGGTTTATGTGTTGTGTGACTGTTTGGGATTGCTGTCTTTTGAAACATTTACTACTGTCGAGAGAGAAAATGCTGTTCAACAGAAGTTTAATAAAGTCGATGCACACATACACACACTCACTCCAGCAGACATATAAACCTCGTTCATTACTCAAAATTATATGAGAGATTTGATCATAATTTTTCTAATATAACTTTAGCAAAGAAATCAGGTGAGATCAGTAACTCTTGCTTTAAACAGCTTTGGTTCAGGGTGTTTTGCATTAGCACTCAAAATGGCTGCCTCCTGAAAACTTTCTATATGCTAAAATTGCAATTTAAATATGATTTGCATTTAAGTCATTAGAATAAATTTGCACAAGCCTGTCACCCTTTAAAATCTTTCTGGCAAACTTAAGTGCTATTCTAAATCAACAGCACATTACAGGAAATGTCTAAAAACTAAACTGTACCATCAACATTCAGAGTTTCAACTTTATGAGCAATATTAATTAGCTTCCACTGGGATTTTCAAACTGACACGCCCTCAACTCAAAGTCTGGGTTAAAAATAAATAATAAGTGAACAATACTCAGAAATGCAATCATTCCAACATGATTTCAAGGCAGCAATAATTATACTGTCAGCTTCCTACCATCAGTATAATAATACAAAAAAATTGTTTATTTCAGTTTCATTGATAGTTGGTAAAAAAAAAAAAAGGAAAAAAAAAAGGAAGGTGAGCTCCAAGTACTGTAAAAACAATCTAGATGTATTTTACTACGGTCAAATAATCTAGATTGTAGAGCTGTTAGTGGCAATGAAATAACATGACCATGTTTTTTAAAGACATGAAGGTAATGTTACATGACTTACATGACAAGGTAACATGACTATGAAACTATGAATATGCGGTCAACAAAATAAATATAATTTTGTATGTTTGCACAACAAGAAACGACAGGATTTTAAATTAATTCTGGTTAAGTGTTTTTTTTTTGTTTTTTTGTTTTTTTTCTTCCTCAAAGTTTTGCTGAAGGTGTTTTTTACTGTAAAAAAACAAGGTAAAATATGCCTTATTTTCTGAACTGAGAATATCTCAGAGATGTCAGATGTTTTACTTGCTCCTTATAAATGTGTCAGCCAGGTCAATCTCTTAACTTATTTTGAAGTTGTTGAAATGATAAAAGATGTTTTTTTTAAAGAGAAAAAGCTTTTTATATTTGACAATAAATGCTTTGTGTTGAAATCTGTTAATAATAATAAAAAAAAAATGTTAATAAAAAAAGATTTTTGCACTAAAAATATTATCAAGATTGGGAACATTCTGAACATTTAGACACTGCAGCTGTAAAAGTATGAACGTTTACTTTTTACACCATTAAGCAAATATGTTATGACACACCTATGTTATGGAACATGCACATTCCACATGTCTTACTAATATAATACAGTATGCGTGTGTAACTTTTCAAACCATGCATGTCTCCATACAATCATTCATCACAGCTGAGAAAAAGTGTTGACTTTTGAGTCTTCATGCAAGAAACTGCAGATTGATGTAATCGCTGTTACAGTACACAGTCAGTGACACATACTTAACCTTGTCTTTAAGATTGATGAGATGATGGAATTTTTTTGCACAATAATTTAAGGATTGTGTGGGGGAGTTGAAACTAGTTCCTCCATCCATGCAGCTGGATAATTTTAACTGGAATCCGAGATTACCGTATTATGATCTTTAAATTATGATTGCCAAGTCTGAATAGTATAAGTGAGCAGGGCTGCTGCGGTGAAGGAATTTCCCGTGCATGATTTAGATTGGCTCAATATTGCAGTCGCAAAACCGCAATTGTTTTAAATTATTATTATTTTGCTATATAAATAAGGGCTGTAGACATGAAGACGAAAGAGATTAAAAAACATGGATGCAGGTCAGTGGAGCGAAAAAAAAAAAAGAAAAAGAAAAAAAAAAAAAAAAAAAAAAAGCGCAAGGTCTAGAGATGCGTTTGTTAAATGTTGAACTTATTTTAACTTGAGTGCCGTGTTTTATAATGCTGTGTAATGCGTGAGGCATTCCAAATGATGTGAGACGTGAGCACAATGGTTACAGACGTCCGTCTAGCACGAGTTTACATTGATAAACAATGGAAAAGTAGCTCAGTGGAATGGAACACGCGTTCTGTGTGAACGGCCCCTAATAAGTAACTAAACAAACTAATGAAACTAAACAGAGCGGGGAAACAGGAACTAAAGAAAACAGAACAGATTGTCAAAATAAGGGTCCACAAAACAGAACAATAAGCTTGTTCAAAGCTCAAATCTGAGTGATATTTCACCAGTATCAGCACTGTGTCTCTGCACGTTCTAGACAGGCTGTCAGTCCGTGTAGTTACATTGTTTTGCCACTAGGCAACGGCAAGGGATTGTCTTTGAGTGAGTCATTAAACCGTTCATTCAACAGAAAAAAAAAGGTATTGAAATTTTACAAGGCACGACCGACCAGCAACAGAGACCATGGCACTGATTCAATGCATTTACCAGCGCTGACGCCTTACGCAAAGGAAAAAACGTGAACTTTGCGGTTGCGGAAGTTACTTGCTCTCCTCTTCGGTCAGTATCGCGGTATTACATTATTGCAGTTGTCGCGACAGCCCTATAAATGAGTGGCTTGTTGATTATATTAAGTGACAGTTTTATTACTTTGTGCCAAAGATAGCATACACTTCGATTCCCGGCTCGAGGTCCTTTGCCGATCCCGTTCTCTTCTCTCCTTCCTGTGCTTTCCTGTCTTTCCTCTATACTGTCCCATCCAATAAAAGGCATAAAAATGCCAAATATATAAAAAAAAACAAATTCATATTGCAGCCAATAGCCTCGTGGGCAGCACTCTGACAGTATAGCGGATCTCCAGCGACCGAGGTCGATTCCTGGCTCGAGGTCCTTTGCCAATGCTGTTCCCCTCTCTCCTCCCTGTGCTTTCCTGTTTATCCTCTATACTGTCCCATCCAATAAAGGAAAAAACAAAATATATAAATAAAAAAAAAAAAAACAAGCCAAAGTCACGTTGGAGCAGATAGCCTAGTGGGCAGCACTCCGACTTATAGCCCAACTGCGTCTCCAGCGACCGAGTCTGATTCCTGGCTCAAGGTCCTTTGCAGATCCCATTCCCTTCTCTCCACCCTGTGCTTTCCTGTTTTTCCTCTGTACTGTCCCATCCAATAAAGGCATAAAAATGGCAAAAAATATAACAAAAAAACCAAGCCAAAGTCACACGTAGAGTGATGCCTGTTGTATCAGCGGTTTCTGTCTCATGTGACTCCAACTGTCAATGAAAGCAAATACGTTTGGGATTTTTTGTAACTGTAAATCACGTTAGTGTGAAAGCACCTTCAGTGTAGACCACATAGTGAAAGTTTGAAAGTTGCCATGGCAATGGAAAGTAGCGGATATGCCCTCTAATATTGAGGTGTGAGATCTTTTTCCTTTCATCTGTTAGTTGGGGCTTGCTGGGAAGAGATCCCTGACTTGTTCAATGTTTCCGTCTGTGTCTGCGGGTTTGAGAAGCTGCTGAGAAATGCAGCGAAAGAGGGAGGCATGTAGGTCAGAGACAAGCGCAGCAGCAAGCTACAGAAAGACCCCTTTGTGGCCGCTCTCCCCCTGCTCATGGCTCTGAAAGATGACATTGATGCTGGGCAGCGGCACAGGAAACCTGCAAGGCTAATAAACGTACAGGTTTGCTGAGGATAACTTATCAAACAGAGCTGAGAGGGACAGCTGTAGTCAAGACGATCGGTGTGAAATGTAAAAGTGGACAGGAAGTGTGAAGTTAGATCAGGCCACTTGGCTTGATTTATTACTTTTTCCTGATACTCTGTACATTCAACAAGATGGTGAAGCTTTAAAATTGTTTTGTGTAGTTTTTGCAACACTAGCGGCACCAAATGGAATCCCAAAAATACTGATACAGTAGCTTCAAAAAAGGGTTTCCTAAACACTCTTCCATTGTTCGGACAAATAGGTAGGTCCACTTTTCATGAAATCAGACTATGAATGGCTTACCTGAAGATGTTTAATTTGTAAAGACAGCTGTTTGAAACCGCTATTAACATTCAAGCTGCATTCAAAATGTCCATTTATGGTCAAAGACAGGAAATCATGGTTTGTGAATGAAATACCAGAGAGTCGTTGTTGAATGTGTAATGCCTGGTTCAGACTACACTATATCAGCCTGAATTTGGCACAGTCTGTTTTTTGATGTAGGGTGATGTAGTGATTCGAAAACGACTCAGACTTCCGCTTTCCAACATGATTACGTAATACATGGCGCAGTGCAAGATGAGCATATGTGGTTAAAAAGTATATGCTTTTTAATTTTTTTTGTAGAAAATGACCGATCGTTTCTCTAGATAAGACCCTTATTCCTCATCTGGGATCGTGTAGAGCTTTTTGAAGCTGCACTGAAACTGACATTTGGACCTTCAACCCATTGAACCCCAGTGAAGTCCACTATATGGAGAAAAATCCTGGAATGTTTTCCTCAAAAACATTCTCTCTTCAGTCAAAAAGAAATGAAAGACAAACATCTTGGTAGACATGGGGGTGAGTAAATTATCAGGAAAATTTAATTCTGAAGTGAACTAATCCTTTAAGAGTTAAAAATTATCGCATAATCTGACACAGTGACTATCATAACAGACAAAAATATTGTGTAGTCTGAACCCGGCATAAGTCAACTGACGTGTCCCTCTAACTGCAGTGCCCACTGACAGATAATGATTACACAAGTGCAGGCCTGACCACATAAGAAACTTGGCCACCCATCTGTTTATGTCTAAGAAGAAATCTAGACACACAAATACCCTTTCTATTTTTCCAATTACACTTTCACACATTTATTATGGGGCAGAGTGGAGGTAAATCTAGGTCTCAAGAGTTATCATCGACTGAAACCATCCTGTTTTCTGAGGCATCAAGGTGGAGTGTCTTGTTTAGCAGCTGGCAGAATAAAAACTGGTGCTCACAAACCAGTGCCAACCATTCAACACAGCAAACTACAGGCTGGAGTTTAGGTATTGAAAATATTCTGCAGTTAATGGCACAGCCATTCATACCACTATTTAGAAGAAGAAAAAAAAAAAAAAATCTTCATAGCCTACTGAGATGACTAGCATGTTTTTATGAAAACTTGTTTCCGCCACTAAATAAAAAGTCGCAATTACCTTTTTTAATTTTTTTATCTCACAATTCTGACTTCAGAATTGCGAGATTTAAAGTCAGGTTATATAGTCAGAAATGCGTGTCACAAAAAGTCACAATTGTGAGCTATGACAATTCTGTATTTTTTTTTTTTTTCCAGAATTGAGATATAAACTCAATTGCGAGGTATAAAGTCAGAATTACATGATATAAACTCATAATTTAGTCTTATAAAAGTCAGAAATGTGTGTAATTCTGACTTTTTTTCCCTCACAATTGTGAGTTTATATTTCAAAGTTATAAAGTCAGAATTACGTGTTATAAACTCACAATTGAAAGTTATCATCACACAATTCCAAATTCTGACATTTCATGCATTTCTGATTTTATAACTTGCAATTGTGAGTTAATATTTCACAATTCTGAGAAAAAAAAAGTCAGAATTGCACACATTTCTGACTTTCGCAGTTAGTCACAATTACCTTTTTTTTATTTTTTATTTAATGTTGGAAACAAGTTCCATATATTTTGGATACTAGTCTAAAGCATATGCTCTGTTCTGGTGTTCCGACCAGGATTTTTTAACTATATTCACCAGCTAGGCATTGGACCTGCTTGACCTGGAATTTGTGCTGGTCAGTGCTGGTCTTGTTAAGAGTTGTCCTTAAAGACAGAAACAATATCTCTTGTAATACTATAGCAGAAATCCAACCTTTTTTTTTTTTTTTCATATGCTATATTCAGAAATCAAACATTCTCTGACTATGATTGGGTTTGTTTAGTCTTGGTTCATTCGGTAATAAAGTGGATGAGAACATTCAGATCTTTCTGGTTTGGAAAGGAAAATCGGAGAAACTGTCTGAAACTGAGACATGACATCAGGCATGTGAGAGGAGCAATGTAGACATTTCAGATGTTTGTAAGAAATGCTCACCCTCTAAAGTGAGCTAAATTCACTCAACTCCCCTTCTAATGTAATGTGGGACTGGTAAGAATGATTAGAAGGCCTTCGGTTTATCTTCAGTGAGAGGCGTGACTCTGGTGACTCAGACCCTATTTTGACACATGGAAAAGTACTAATGGAGAAAAATGATGAGAAACAAAGTCAAGAGAAGACATGGTGCCGTCCTATTAAAATAAACGTGCATGTTTATATGCCTGTGTGTTATGGATGGGAGGTATTCAGTAAGTACTTTGTGTAAGGTAAACTTCAAGACAAAAACAGTATTTTAGGTTCTAGCCATGCTAAGCACCTAGTTTTATGCCGGTCTTAAAGTATTGTGTATAAGTTTGGAAGTTGGGTGAAATAAAGCAATCATTTAGGTAACTTAATTCCTTTCTTTTAAAAAAAAATAACACATTAGGTGACTAATTCAGGCTTCTCATGCTGCCTCAGAGAATGATTTAGCATTAGCTGCAGTGTTACTGCTATTCTTCAACAGTACACAGAATGTGTACAAACTAATTGTACTTTCAACATTCACAATTAAAACTTACTAATTAAAAATAGCAGTTTGCTTATGGCATTATTCTTAAATTGACATACCCCCAATTAAAAATGTCTGGACTCGTGAGGTTCCCCACTGGTAAACACAACTTTCTCCTTTTTTTTTTTTTTTTCTTAAAGAAACTCGCATACTTGTACTGTCTCAGAAAATCCAGGACAGCTGACTCACCGTCTATTGCCTACATGGGCAGGAGCCTACATAAACAGCATCTTAATACAAACAGAAACTTCATATGATCACACGTGGCTAAGCTAACAAGTTGATAGGCTACTCCAAAAAATATGTAACACTTAAATACTGGTTAGATTTGTTATATTTAACTTTTCCTACCAATACTTTATAGTGCTCAATAAAAATACGTAATTAACAAATTTTCTGAATCTTGACTGAAAATGTTGGCATTTGCTGAGAACATTGCAACATGTCATAGGATTGACTTATCCATTATGGATACATGCAATGTAGCCTTAAATTTTGGCAATAATGAGTTGTCTTAAAAGGACAAAGGTAATAATTCCACTACCTACAAGCGGTGTGACGAGACATGAGATGAGACACAAGATTGAGTTCACAAGAACAAGACAAGACTTTTACACAGTATTTTTAAGAAATCCTCAGAAATACATGACCAAAAAAAATAGTCTGCAGGGTGCATTTGAAATGTTTTAACTAATCATATTGTAGTGAATGTCATTTCAGTTCTACCTTCTGAGTATGAATTATCATATGCAGTAAAATACAACAATACTCAAGCACTGTAAAAGGTTTTGCCACAATCTCTCCTGTATGATTTCATACCAGTCTCTTCAGACTTTACTGTTCATGATTTATGAGCTTCTACAACTTTTGATCTCCTAACTGAACTCCTTTCCACAAACTGATTATAGAAAATAAAAATGAATAACAGTTTTCTCTTAGTCTTAAGTGCAAACTATAAGTGCAACCATAATGAAAGTACTCTCTCAAATTGAGACCAAATTTTCTTCAAGCATGATAAAGAGCTAAGAGATGGATACAACTACACAGCCTAGCCTAAGATAGCTTTCATATTGGGAGATATTTGCATGCATCAGGGGCCGTTTTCAAAATGCGGGGTATTAAAATCACGTTTGAATGAGCACTCGCGTTTTACTTTCGCTTTCAATTTTGGGATCGCGATTTATCAGGCGCTTAGGCTCAACGTGCAACGAATCCTCCGCCATGGTCTCGTCAGTCATCCCGTCACTCATTCTTGTCATGTGATCAGTGAACTCTGATTCCTGCTGCACTACGTACGACTCTGCAGCTCATTTTGGATGAGCTGGATGGAATTGAAGCGACCAAACTGAATTTAATGATATTTATTTCTATAAAAAGCAAAATGTGAAGTGAAGGCATAATGTAATTTCACCCTCACACTCAGTCATGGCAATTTCGCGAGAATCTCGTCACATTTTAATCTTGCGAGATCTTGTGGCATGAAATTGTCACACCCCTACTACCTAGAATTTGAGACAGCTTTGTTTGAAAGTGAATCTATATTGCTTAAAAAAAAAAAAAAAAAAAAAAGATACTCATACTCATCTAGGTATGCTGCTCATTTTTAAAACATAACTTCAGAATTTCAAGCCTAATATCATTTTGTCAACTGAATAGTCCTATCATAAATGCATATGAACAAAATGTTTTTTCTACATTTTCTCCTTCTGCTGAGCTATTTTACTTATGTGGCATTATCATATTTCTCAGAGGCCCAGGGTGTGACATCACACTGACTTCCAGATGGTTTAAAGGACATTCAGCTTCTGGGCAACACGACAAACACCCCATAAACGTCCTCTCGTTCTTTTTTATTTAGTGGGCAGCTGCCACTGGGGCCCCGTAGGTCCGTTTCAGACCACTCAGGCTGAAGCGCTAAACACAGACACCACAGTGTGCAGAATGTGTTAAAAATGCCTACTGCCCTCATAGTTAAGACCAGTCATTTGACGCTAACACCCAGCCATTACTACTTTTTCAGGTGAGTGGTAGATCCTTTCTCTTAAATAGTAATTAGGGTTGATTGTATGCTTGTGAATGCATCAGCTTGTTTACTTTCCAGCAATGACATCCTTTACTGGATTGTTTTAAATGCAGGGCAAAGCCCATTTAGCCAAATTACACAGCAACACTCTGGAAAAACAATCTTAAACTCGAACACTCCCAGACATTTATCCTTCAACTTATGGAAAGACACAAAAGGAGATCTTTCCCCACAAAACAGTTTCATGAGCGAGGGTGCGTGGCACTGTCTCCAAGGCTTTCTTTATTTTTTATTTTTTAAATACGTACCCTCTCTCCATTGGATTTATGAGTCTACTTGAGGGTAACAGGGTCGCTGGCAAGACCTCCTCTTAGAGAGCTAAGGGTTTATGATGTTGACACTGAGGTGTTATGGAAAGTGGAAGAGATTGCATGTGTGTTTGTGTGTGCAATCATAAAAGTATGATGCCTACAGGTCTAATCTGTCAGCATCTGTGCCAACCATGGCCAGACACTGAGTACATAGAAAATCAGTCAAGTTTGTGTCAAACAGTCTGTTCTGACATAGACACATACTTCATGTGGTTCTACGGGATGAATGAACCCAATGAATAATATTAGCGTTTCTCTTTCAGAACTGCCAGACGATGAGGAAGAGGAAGACTTCAGGGTGGATGTAATGTGTTTTTCAAGCTTGAGCAGCGAACCGAAACACTCCTCTATCAAATCTGACGTTGAGTCAATAGGGCCTTAACACCACAAAGTGAACCTCAGCACTTCTTTCTGCCCGAATTGGCCAATGTATATCAACCGGACCACATGTGCGCAAGCACAAATGACCAGACCAAATAAAAATCTAGTCCTCAGTAATTCAACAAACAGTGCTGTGGGAAAACCTTTAGGAGAACCAAAACAGATTTTTCAGTCAAGACAGCTGTGTTCAAACAGATGTGTGAAGGTTCTTTGAAGTATGTGAAAGATGTCTCAAGGGAAATATGTTCATTTTATGACTGTCTGATAAATCATTATAGATCGCGCAAAGCAGTGGGAAAATTCTGTATGTGTTGGGCGCATCCTTGTCATGTTTGTTTGCAGTGCTGTCATCTTGTATTTGTGCCGATTTTGCGTCACGGATGTCTGCTTAGTGTTTATTACTGATTATTTCTGCCCACCCAGAAGCAGTCTCTCTTGAGACATCCAAAATGAGTACTCTTCACATGTACACATCAAATATACGACACACATAGCCACAAAATATACATCCCAGACAATTACACGTCCTGCACCTTCATCTCTGTCTCTATATGACAACACTTCTTCCCAAAATACTAAATTCCCAAACCTTACACAAACTGGCCCTCCTTTGTTGTATAAAAACAAGGCACACACTATAAGACTGAAAGTCGTCATCTTGTGCATGTTTAAAGACAGTTTTGTTGAAGTGCACCTCACACAACTAATCATGAACTAGGTGAATCAATTATGCAAGTGTTTCCCAACCCTATTCCTAAAGGCACACCAGCGTTTTGAACTCATCCTAATCAAACACACGTTATTAAACTCACTAGCTTGTTAGTAGAGACTCTAGGACCTGAAATACATGGGTTAGATAAGGTAGATATCCAAAATGTGTACTGTTGGTGTGCCTCTAGGAACAGGGTTGGGAACACTGCTTCTATTATTGATTGCCATCAGGATGTATAAAGTTTTTTTTATGAAAAGCATTGCCTACCCTAGCTTTAACATTGGGGAAAGTAGGCTAGCTAGCCACAATTTCAACATATAATCATTGAATTGAGTTTTTTTTTTTTTTTTTTACTATGGGAAAAAAGACATCAGGAGCAACAAAGCTTTATTTTGAAACATTGGGAAAGACATTTAAGCTTTAAAGTTATTAGGACTATAGCCATCTACAATGACTCCTTTTTTTAATGACTCCAAATTCCTCTTAATTTGAATATACATGTAGAGCCTACTTTTTCCTTTCTTGTTTTCCTTTTTCCATTATTTGTATATTCTTATTGTTTAGTAGTATGACTAATATTTTATGTCCGTTGTATATGCTATGTGGTATTAAATTAAAAAGGACACAATTATGTCTTTTGTTTATTCTGGCACCTTCTGTTCTGCTAATGCTCTGAAATCCATGTTTTTATAATAGTAAATGTCACAGACATTTCAGATTACTATTGGTGTGCCTCAAGGCTCAGTTTTGGGTCCTCTTCTGTTTATTATTTATCTATTGCATTTAGGACATTTTCCGTAAATTCTGTATAAACTTTCATCGTCATACTGATGACACACAGCTCTATAGGTCTTCAAAGCCTAATTCAACATTGTACCTCTTTTGCTCCGTTTATCTGAAATTAAATCATGGTTTACATGTAATTTACTTAAGGTTAATAGTGAGAAGACTGAAATTTTATTCTGCAAAACTGTGAAAGTTTTACACTGACTATCAACTGTTATCTCTCCTTCCCTTCAGTTTAAGAGTCTGGGTGTCATCCTTGACAGCACTTCTCTTTTGAGGCACATGTAAATAACATTACACAGTCAGAATATCATCATTTGTGAAATAATCATTTTCAGCCATCTCTTTCTGCTAATAGTACTGCTGTCCTTGTGCATGCATTAGTCACATCTTGTATTGACTATTGTAATTATCTTCTCAGTGTTTCACAGAACTTCTGTACAAACTTCAAACAGTCCAGCTTCAGCAGCCCGGATCATTATACGAACACCATTGACTGAGCATATTTCTCCAGATTTAAGGCACCTCCAGTAGCTTCCAGCTAAATATCAGATTCAATTTAAGATTTTACTTTTCACTTATAAGGCTCTTCATAATCTAGCACCTTCATATTTGCATGACCTTTACCTACCCAATCTCTCAGGTCTTCTTCTGTGACTCTAGTTGTACCTGTATGTTTGACTATCATGGGATTCAAACAGTCTACTAATACTCTAATTAGAGTTAGTTGACATGTAGTTGCAAAGCTACTTATAGTTAATAGAATGTCTAAAGTAGATCATCGAAATAAAGTGTTACCCTCCATGGTGGTGGTGCTAGCATTCCACTATGCTGGCGGAAGTAAGCACAGACCACTTCGAGTCAGAACAGAAGTTACCTGACATCATGTGAAAAGGATCTAGTAGGGGATCACGGTCCTCCCCATTTGTAGATATGATCTGAAATTCATTCAATGATTAGGGAGATTTGGAAAGCCATGATAGCATCTTTTTTTGGCTCCTGCTCCTTCCTTACCTTTCTCACACATTTGTTTGCTGTCTTGCAATTTCATTGGTTGTTGTTCGTTGTGTCTCAGTATTAGGGACAGTGCACACACCTGACTAGTCAGCCAAATTACAAAACAGTCTGAAATCTGTTGTAGCATTTGCGACTAGTCACAGCATGTCTCACAACTGCTTATACTATAGACTAGAAGAGCGTCTGGGATGGGCACGTGCTGAGAATTGGCTACAACCCGGGGGTTTCTGTGCAGACTAAAAACATGAATGGGCAACAAGCTTCAGTCTTATAATGTTTGCTTGGCTTAAGATAAATCTCTCACATGAATCTGCCCTCTTCAAATTTAGTAAATGAGATGGCTGCTGAATTCTCTGGCAGGAAGAAATAGTGATTACTTCAAAAGTACAGAAAGTGCAGGAACTGTTGGAGTAATTGTTGGAATTAATCAAACATTCAACATCGGTAATTAAAAAGCACCATATGTACTCATTTGATAGAGTATGTCATCAAATGGATAGATATAGCTAAGAAAACCTCATGGAAGTGCATTTACATTACAACCTCCAGGCATATCACATTTTGTACAAACCTAGCATTGAGTGAAACCTAAATATGGGATGCTAATCACGGGTCTCGATGATTAGAAAGGATGATGAATTCTCACTATGTTAGAGAGAGTACACCCCACAGACAGACAGAGTTCTTTGCTGCTGTGGTTTATGTCAAAGCTGGCTAATCCATGATGGTGAATAACCCAGTCAATTAGAGCCAATCATAATCCCAGTTCCGCGAATGCTGTGCATCTCCAGCTGAATATAGTAACTGTATACTTCCTTTGGCCCAGTGCCGGTTTCATTTGCATTTAGCACTATCGCAAGTCCCCAGCTGCATGCAGAAGCAAAGTCAAGGAATGAGGAGTACATTTGGGGCTACATGAACCCATCACCCTTCCTGTGAAAACACTAGTACTGCTTTACCCAAAGACCACAAAGACCTGGAGAACAAATCTAGCTGCGCTTTAACCCAGTGACTTTGACACCAGAATTCAATATGTTGGTCCTAGATGTCTTTTTTTCCCCCTGGTTTCTCTTTCAAGACTAGCTTGCGTGCCTCTAGAAACCGTTGCCACTGTGGATGCTGGACAGAAGACTGAGGTTCTGTCTTGTGGCAAGTCTAATTTACTTTTGGGCTCTGTGTCTTTCCCATTCCTCTCTCTCTCTCTTTCTCTTTGTATAAATTTACAATCCTGGTGATGGATGCATAGCATGAACCGTATTGCGTTATGCCCAATTTAACAACAAAGGCTTTTACCACAATAACCATGCCATCCTGTATTCTTACTCTTTGTCCCCTCCAACTCTGTCAGTCCAGTTGGAAGTGTCTTATTTTAGCCCCATCATTACAGTAAGAACAGATTCACTGGGCGGGTCCTCTACTCTTTTAGGATTTCAAAAAGCACAATAGCTAATGGCAACCAGCAAAGTCTTCCAGGAAAGCAGCCACATGAGGAAAATGAGCTGAAGAAACGCAGTCAGACTAAACCAATAGGTTGCCACTTCAGGATAGACAAAGAGAATGAAGACGAATCAGCTGAATCCGTTTGGCAGCTATGAAGCACCATCTCTTTCTGAAGTCGCTTCTGAAACCCTCCTTTTCCCTGAAAACCAATAAAAATCCAATAACTTCAAACTTCACAGAAATATTCTTAACCACAAGATTTGCTGTTACTTACCCAGGGTTTTAAACAGCTCACTCGCCTTCACTTATTCCTTTCCCAATTCTCTTGCTCCTGCCAAACACCATGCTATTGGGACTAATGGTAGCCCACATCTGATGGTGGGCTGTTTTTCCTAGTGGACATGTAAGCAGTGGACTCTGACTTTTCCGGGGCACATTCTTGGCAACTCTCTAATTTCTTTTGCCCTATCAGACCAGCCCTGCTCACATTCCATGATGTCATTACCTTGTGCAACTGGAATTTCCTACACAAAACATAGCACTAACCACACTAAGTGATGTTTAATGGATCAAACCGTTCTCTCTCTCTCTCTCCCAGCTCTGCAAGTATTACTCAAAAGCATTTCTTTCCATATTTACCGCATCAAGTTGGATGGTTGGTTCCTGGAAATTGCTGGACGTTATATGAGAAATGAGTGTCATTACTGCAAGGTAATGAAGCGAACCTTCTAAATGGCAGACAGGTAGAATTTAGTAGAGGTACAGGTTGATGTTAAAGAAGCACATCCTTCCCATTCATACCAGTGCTATTTTAAAATCAACCAAAGATGACTTGAGCAGATCAGGCCAAGTGTTCGGGAGGAGCACGTTCAGATAATTAACATAATTAACACGAAAGGGGCGCATTCTGTTAATCAACTCATTTAACAATAAGAGGTATATATGCACAGCAGACTTATGCTGATAAACTGTCAATGAACAGATCTCTCCACCACCCCATCTCCTCACTTCTAGTCCTAACTATTCTTATCACAACCGGGGGAGTACTCTGGGTTCGGGCCAAAATTCTGAGCTCGGAGCCTTCCCCCTTGACAGCGCGCCAAATATGCATAACCTTTACTTCACCTAATTATATATAAGTGTGAACTTGTGAAACTACACTACATCGGTGAACACACTTGCAGACATGATGTAAAGGAAAGATTCATAGAGCATACAAGGACTGAAAGGATGAATCAACTAAGGATGCAGAGATTACTAATATCATTATGAATCAGATGAATGGAATTCATCAGACAGTTCATATCACAGAATTTCCATTAACTAGGTTGTAGTGCAAAATAAAATTTGGCTTTACAAATTAGCTACAATCAGTAGAAGAACACCGTCATATCAGAGCTGAATGAAGGTGTTTTGGCATCCTGAAACCCAGGAATTGATGAAATAATGAAGAAAAAAAAACAGACTATGTAAGGTGGCTTGTAACCATTTTGAGTGTTGGCGAAGACATTGCTAATGTGTGGTTTCTAGGTCATTATAGGATGTTGTGGGTTGTCGATAAGTGCTAAGTAATTGCTAAGTAAGAAGTCCATGATGTTCTTGGCCCTAGATATACAGTCAGTACCATTTAGTTCTTAGAAAATTACCAACTCTTCTCAATAAACACCAGGATTTAATGTGTCATTCATGTCTGCTGCACGAATTACGCAGTCAAGGATTAATGCTTCGAGTTAGCAGCAAACCCCTAACACCAAGTATGCAATAGTAATAATGACATTTGCTTAGCAAACACCGCTAATGAAAATGGACTTTCGTTGGGAATTTGGTTAGCAATTTCTGCACACACAACTCTAAAAGTTTTAATTTTCTTTGCTGAAGCTTTCCATGCTTTAAAACTGCACAACAAAATAAAAAAGGCATTGCTTATTACAAGTGTCTGCTTTTTTTTTTAAAACAAGCTTTGGTTTTCTCAGGGTAAACTGTGAATGAGCAAGTAGAATTTACACATCTTTCTCTAGCCAAAACAACACTGCTCAGCTTGGTACGTCTGAATGCATGAAATAGACCTGGGTGTGAGAAACGGACTACACATTACCCTTCCAGTCAGCCAGCAGGCCTGAATCCACCCACTGCCAGCCTGTGGGGATCCAGTGTATCTGCACGGAGAACAGCGAACTGTGGGCTATTCACAAAGCCTGAATGAAAGCTGAGAGATTATGTGAGTAATGTAATGTATTTCATGACGTCTTCAGTTTCACACGGCAGTGCTGACTAAGTGGAACTGATTCTGTAAAGGAATGGCTGCAAAGCCCATTAGAATTAATGAGCTTAACATCATAGTTCCAATCTCAGACTGAGCGTAACATTTTTTTTGACATTTCTGAACATTTTGAGCACATTTGTTGAAAAGTAAATCACTTTGTTTCTAACAATGACCAAAGCTCCTATTGCACAAAGACTGGAAGGAAACAGTCATAATTTAATAGGACAATATCCATTTTTTCTCTTTCTATTTTTTCTCTTTTGTTACCATGTCAGTAAAAGAACTTGTAAAAAGGGGCACAATAGGTCCTCTTTAACCTAACAAGATGTAATACAAGTCTCTGGTGTCCCCAGAATGGATCTGTGAAATTTCAGCTCAAAATACCCCACAGATCATTTATTATGGCTTGTCAAATTTGCCCCTATTTGGGTGTAAGCAAAAACACACCATTTTTGTGTGTCCCTTTAAGTGGAAATGAGCTGCTGCTCCCGGCCCCCTTTCCAGAAGAGGGCGGAGCTTTAACAGCTCGCGCTTCGGTAGCTCAACAGCAACAAAGCTGGAGAATCTCACGCAGCCAAAATGAGGATTGTCAGTAACGGTGTTCAGCCTTACATTGTTCAAACCGGAGTCAATACTGATGGAGAGACTCAGGAAGAAGTTACAACTTTTAGAATGAAACTGGACGTTTCTGAATGGTTAGTGGATAAATTTATGTAGTTGCTGTTGAGCTGATTCAACTCATCCACTAGCATGTGCCATCATGTTAATCTTTTGTGCAAATCCAGCGTTGAATTGACCCTCGTTTGTGAAGCAGTCCGGCGTAAAATGGTGGCATGACAACAACACTACTAAAACAACTCTTCCTCTTCTCTAAAGCAGCCCAACATGGCCTCACCCCCTTTGTTGTGTGTTTTTGGGGGTGGAGTTTATATAAATTTTAGGGTTAGTGATATTACTAACCCCGGAGGAAGCTCGTTGTAGTCCCTACCAGCCATTTGTTGTAGTCCTTAAACAGAGAATTCTTTCAAATAAAATATTTCCCTTTGCATTGAACTTTGAGCATTGTAACTTTGCAGATGTTGTTTTTGCTCAAACAGCAACATTACACACTAACTAAAGTTAAATCATAATCAAGGACCCCTTTAACACATTGTTAACATCTGCAGAAACATACACAGCAAAAAAAAAAACTGGTTATAATACAGTGTCTTGTCTGATATTATATATGGTTCTTTAGAACGCCCTTCTTTACCTCATATGACCTCTTCAGTGAAACAATGCATTTTTTTGAAAAAGAGTTCTGAATAACTCAAATACCACGAAGAAAACAATGTACATCAACCACTTTAATTCTCAACATTTACATTGGTGTTCTGAAGTTTGTATGCATAGCACTAATGCACTTTAGGAAGTCCAGATCAATGGTTGTGGAAGTCAATTATCATGACTGGATATAATTCAAGCACAAATCATCACCAGGAGATGCTACTGTTTGACTGTGTCAGGTGGAATATTATACGGTATTAAGAAAAGTACATGAAATCAGTCCCCATGCTAGGAGGTTTGTGTCACCTATGAGAGAGTTTAATACAATCTGTGCTCTTAATTTTTATCTATTTATTTATTGCATCTCATTTAACAGCCTAGTGAAAACCATGTCAATTATACCAAGTATGCAATTGCACAAACATATTGAGCATGTATGGTCAATGGTGGTTTTCTGGTGTTAGCTGGTATAAGCTGCTCTCAAAGCCTGACCAGCTGACAAGCAGCCAAACCTTCTCTAAAACCAGCAGATCAACTGACCAGACTGGGAGACCAGCTACAAATGTGGACAAGTTGTCCATACAGTGCAACACACAAATACGTTTGTATAGGCTATGATAAAACTGACCCACCCTGACTTTATCCCTCAGACTTAAGCAAGCCTCCACAAGGTGTCACTGTATATACAGGGTAAACCTAACCAGACACACACAATCCATATCCCCATCCACATTCTGCCCCCTTGAGGATAAGTGACAGAAATAAGACCAGTAAATCAGAATTAGAACTATAAACAAACTATGGTTAAAAATGCTAAACTGTCAAATGTTGTTTTTTTTGTTGTTTTTTTCTCCAAAACAAATGATTTTTTTTGCACCACAAGGAGGAACCAAAGAGCTTCGAAGGAAAACTTTGCTACCTTGTCCCCTACTTCACATAAACATTATTAGTCATGTTTGATAACACATCTGTAAATTCTTGGGGTCAGGAGTTTGAACAAACTGTATGGGCTACTTGACTTAGCAGCCAAATGCATTGCACCGATTGTGCTAAAATTTACTCTAAACACCTGATACAGAACTAGCCACAACAACCTTTGTAACAAAAATGGATAAAAACATGCATACTTTTTTTGTTGTCGTTAAATAATACACCATGGTTATTCCATGGAGTAAATAAATTATTCAAATTTGATCATAATTTAATGAATTTTATTTATATCCTTTTTAAGAAATCCCATGTTTAATTATTTTATTAGCCTGAAGGAAGAATATATTTGGCACAAGAACATGGGCTCATTTGCTAATTGTTTTCCAATACATTTGAGGTATTTAAGCTATTTTTCTTGATGACTTCCAGTAATTCTGAGCGCTGGCTCATTTGTTTTTCTCTGGCATATAATACATTTACAGAGAAGAATAAACAAAAGAATCTTTGTACAGTTAACAATGACGTTTACCAATGTGACCACACACAAAATTCAGGCCCTGCGTTCAAATATGCTTACTATATACAGTATGTAAAAAGAAAAGTAGGCAAAAAGTACCCAAATTACTTACTACCTCTGGGGAGATTCTGATATGCAGGAAAGTGTACACTTTACTGTCCCATAAGGCCAAGGGAGAGGATTTGATGAAGCAACACAACTGATGCTGTAGGTCACATGATTTTCATTTGTACTACAAACTTTCATAAAAAAAAAATTTAATGGCTGCAAAATAAGGTTTAAACCAAATGAAGTCTCTATATAGCCCTCGAGGTCCACTGTCCCACAGAGTTCAGCTCCTATCCTGATCAAACCCGCCTGTCTAAAACGTTCTGATCCTAGCTGAAGACCCTGATCATCTTGTTCGGGTTATGTTTCATTAGGATGGACTCTGTTAGACTCCATGGGTAAAAGGTCAAGATCAGCAATATGGAGATAAATAGATGACAAAATCATCTGAAGAAGGTGCGACTCCACTGAACTGAGCAAATTTAGATGAATTCCTGTCTTCAGGTTCACTGAATTTATAGTTTATTTTTTTCACATGATATCACAGTATAGGCGGAAGTACCTGCGGTTACTGCAGTGTTTGTGTTCAGATTGAATGCCAAAAACACAACAAACACCTAAAATGGGAAAGAACTGTTGAGAGGGACTGTACAAATAGATTCAACAAGAAACAGGAGCTATCTTTTTACAGACTGACAAAAAGCTACTGGGTCTCTGGGGTCCGGGGAGTGACAGAGGTTCGTTAAAAAAAAAAAGAATAAATAAATAAAATGTAAAATAAAAATATTAATAATAAGATACAGATAAATAAATAAATTCAATATATGAATAAATTAATTAATGAATAAAGTGTAATAGAAAATGTTAGCTAGTTATTAATTTCTTTAAATATTAAAGCAGATAAAAAAATTATATTATATAATTAATTAGATACATACGTATAATATATTTAACAATACATTACTACACTGGGTTAAAAACAACCCATAAATTTGCTTAAACAATGAAAAAAAAAAAAAAAGCAACCGTTATCGGAATTGGCCAAAACTAAATCAGCCATGAAAAACCATAATCGTGGCATCCCTAATACTAATAATAAAATAAATAAAAATTTAATGAAGTCTTTTCACTGTAAAAAGGCAATTTTCGCAGAGCAGTGTATTTTTCTAGTTTGTCTGGTTAATATTAATGTAGGCTAATTGTCAGCACACTAAGATTTAAAAAAGGTAATTCGGCCTGCATATAATTTTTTTCCCATGCTGCCCTCAACCTAAAATGAGTATGACACCCCTGCTCTCTGGCATTGCTGGTGAAGTAGATTTACTTATTGTAGAGTTAACTAAAGTTATCATGAGCATTGCAATCGTTGTCATACTGGGAAGAGTTTAAAACGAGCGGTTCATTCATAAAGATCTAACCTTCACGCTGTGGAAATACAAACTGGAAGACCGAAATCAACATGGTGCTGAAACGGGGCAGAGCTACAGAAGCTCTATTATACTCCAAAAGAGCTGTAATAAGCCCCACAGTGGAAAACTAAACCATATTCGTACCGGCTGGGCCAGATCGGCACCAAATGCAACAACACCGGTTTGGCCTGACGGTGGAAAAGCAGCTGTTGTCCAGTAGCAAAAGATCAGTGCTGGCACATTCGATTATTGGGAGATGTGTGTATCCTTGTGTTTGAAAAATCACCTCACTTTGTTTTTGACCAGCAGCACAAGATTGATGACCATGGATGACTTCTGCCACGAGGCTTGTCCTGATCTAATGGAAAGTCAAGGATTTCTTTTCAAGGTTAACTCTATGTAGGCAAGATGTCCAGGGCCGAAGGTGTCCGTCCAGACAGCTGAAAATGTGGAAGATGATCAGGAAATCATCAGAGAACTCACTAATCTCTTCACATTACAGCCTAGAGAGACAACACAACGATGCACACAGCACCAAATGCCTCTGGTCCCGCTTTTTGTGTCAGATAAATGTGACAGCTTGGGGTTTTCACTATAATAACCTCTCTAAGGACGCTGATATCGGTGTCACTTTCTAAAACCGCCCACAAAATGTCAGAAGAGGCGACTGCTATACGAGTAAGAAGAGATACCATTAAAGCAATAAGCCAAGCAAGGCCATTTTAGAGTAATCTTTACCATGATCAAGGAACGTTATGTATACAACAAAGCAGAAACTGATCGAACCCTGGCAAAATCAATGTAGAACACAACCTCAGAAGGCTTAGGCTGTTTGTTTAATAACATTACAACAACAGTAATATGTTGAGGACAGTATAAACAAAAATAATTATGCTAAGTAATGTAGTTAATTAACCATTTCAAATGTCTCAAGTTTCAATGCACCTCTCAACACAGAAGTCATGCGCCACTTTGACCTCCACATGAAAAGCATTGCAGATAGTGTTGTCACAGAAGGGTGATTTTACAAGGTTGCTAGGTAGCAAGAAAGTGGGAATTGCAGACAGTAAACATAGACAACAGTGAAAGAAAAAGAAAGAGGAAGCATGTAGCGGAGCTTAGAACAAAAACAAGACCTGGCAATTGCTTTGATGCATCACAAAAAAATAAATAAATAAAATAAAATAAAATGTTTTTGGATGCTCTTCTTGAATTTAAACTGCATATAGAACTAGTTGTGGAATTTTTTTTTTTTTATATATACTTGCTATTCCTGTACCTCCTGTTAACACTGCTTTTGCTGCGTTCACGCCATGTCATAATTATCAAAATTCCGAGATGACAACCTGTGACATTCTACTCTGAGCTGTTTATGTCCTTGGATTTGGAATGTCTACACTATCAACAACAAAATGTATCTTGTAATTGCAAATTCTATGAGGATGTGAATGCTTTGCAAGTCAGAATCCTGTAATTATGATAATTCCGACATGGCATGAATGCACCTATAGTTCAATTCTGTGTTCCAAACACGGAAATATTAAGGGTCCATTGTAGACAAAACTGATCCTCTATTGAGAAATATTCAATCCAATTGGCTGGATTTACACAACTTCCAATAGTATGCCACACAGGTGTTTTTAATCAGTCCATCTGGAAATAAAATTCTGTTAAAAAGGTACCAGAAGTGCTTTAATTTGAGGATGATCAAATCACTGGATTTGGCACTGGATTAGTAACATCAAATCTTTGAAAGACTTTTTCCTGCCACAGCAGGTTATTATTCTTTGCTAGAGTTCATATATCACAGATAACCCCTAAACGAAACATATGAATAAAACAAACTGCAAAATAAATGTCAGGCAGACGGCCTGAGTCCAGAATAGCAGTGTGGACTCTCAAACCACAAGCCCCAGAGAATTTCCTGTCCTTTTTTTAAAAAAAAAAAAAATAATTTTAACTCTCATTAATGCAACAATGAATGACCCAGAGTTAATATTCACCTTACTATTGATCCTATACAGACATCTATTCACATAACAGCATTTTAAATTTCTCAAACTTTCAAAACATAGCTGCAAGCAACAAATATCAGGGTATTAAAGTCCGGAATATTGTCAAATGAATACGTTTTGAAAAAAAAAAAAAGGGAAGATGAAGGCATTTCATGCTGATTACTACCTGACAAGTAAAGGACTAGCACAATTAAATTGTGGTTTTAGTTAAAGGGATAGTTCACCCAAAAATGAAAATTATCCCATTATTTACTCACCCGCAAGCCATCTTAGGTGTATGACTTTCTTCTTTCAGACAAACACAACCAGAGATATATTTAAAAGTATCCTTAGTCCTCCAAGGTTTATAATGGTTGTGAATGGGGACCCAAATAAATACATTTTTTTAAAAAAAGCATTGTCCGCCTGTCACAGGTTAAGTGGCTGAAGAGATGCACACAATGAAGAAGGATTCAAATCCAACAATATTTACTCCTAAAAGCATGACAGGAATGTACAGGCAAACAATAGCACAATCTAACCTTGAAAACAACATCAATACAGAATAAGACCAGACTCAAACTGAAGGCTTATAAACACAGGCAACTAATGAGCAAACGAGATGATTAACGAGATGATAGACAAGGCACAGGTGATAGGAATTAACTGGTGAAACACATGAGAAAAACTAGGTCAAACTGGGGGCTTTGAAAATAATAAAAGGTCTTTAAAAGGTGGGGGGGGAAAGAAAAAAATCTAAGTTGAAATATTATCGAATCCCAGAAATGACCCATAGTGTCTAATAACTATTTACAAAAAAAAAAAAAAAAAAAAGTTTCTCATTGGTAAAATATCATTTTAAAACATATTTGAATGTGAACTATTAAACTATCCATTTTATAAGACGTATTTAACACCTCTTCTTAATATGTACATTTGACTGCACTGATATTAAGTGTCCAGTATAAAGGATTGCAAGTCATAAAATCATTGTTCCAGCAATCCTTATACTGTAAATGGTTTCAGTTAATGTCTCGGTAGCCTTAAACAAGTCTTGAGTTCTTACAAAAGTTTGGTAACGCTTTAGATTACAGCCCGGAAAGTACTGCGTAATTACAACAAATTTACAGCGTAACTTTCAATAATTATAGTGTACCTATAAAGTAAGTACATGTAAGTATAGATGAATATGTAAAGTCTTGGGAATAAAGGGGTAACAACCAGGAAAATAACAAATTATTTATACTGTAAGTATTTTAGAACTAAGGGGGACTTATACTATTATGATAGACGTTTGGGAGCAATTTAGCGAGAAAGTGCACCGATTAAGTTGTTTCAAGGCAAGTAGAAAGAACTATTGCAATCTTTTTTAATACATGGGGAAATATACTTTTGTTTCATGTAGTTACAGGGTAAGTATGACACTGCGGGCTGTAAATTAAAGTGGTGCTTGTTACCCTCTTGTTTCATGTAGTTACAGGGTAAGTATGACACTGCGGGCTGTAAATTAAAGTGGTGCTTGTTACCCTCTTGTTTCATGTAGTTACAGGGTAAGTATGACACTGCGGGCTGTAAATTAAAGTGGTGCTTGTTACCCTCTTGTTTCATGTAGTTACAGGGTAAGTAATAAAAAAAATGCAAACAATCTGATATCACTGACTTTATTTGAAAAACAACTTAATTAAAAACAGGTCTACAACACTTATTAAAATCAACTTTTCATTTCAAATTCTAAAGTCCTGACAGAAAGTAACACGTTTTGTCCCTTTTTGTTGTTGTCTTGCTTGGCTTCCTCCTCCTCTTGTTTCTCAACTGACGAATCTTAAGAAGGAATCCTATTAAAAGAAGATACAATACACCCAGAAATTTTTTATGGTTTAGGCTATTCATCTTTTCGCTTCCGACCAGCTGTCACCAGCGCCTGCATGAGAGTCGACTTTGCGTTCGATGAAGCTTATTGTAATTAGCAACGTGAAGCTTTCATGGCGTTCTCGCGAGAGATTCATGTGAAACTCGCGCGAGAACTGCCGACTCTGTTATTCTGTCTTGTTTGTTTCTCATTCTCATTCTCTGTTATTCTGTGTATTTTGTTGTGAGCATTAATTAAAAAATAAATAAATTAAAAAAACTGACGGCATCCGACATCCGCGTGACTTTTCGCGCGAGTTTCTCGGCAAGCTTCAAGTTACGTCAAGCATGAACTCTCAACCCTCTCATGCACGCGCAGGTGACAGTTGGTCGAAAGATTAAAATATTTGGTATTTTTCTTACAAATACGTATCGTTTCACTTCAGAAGACACTGATTCATCCATTGGGGTCGTATGGATTACTGTAGTTATTGCTGTATGTGCTGTTTGATGCTTTGACTTTTAGGAACACATTATAAAGCGTTCCCAGAAATTATTTATTATTTCTAAAAACCTTTGTTTGTGTTCAGCTTAAGAAGGAAAGTCGTATACATCTCAGATGCATCTAAGATGAGTAAACGGTGAACACATTTCCGGGAGTACTGTATTTTCTTTTAATACATAATAGCAAATGACATGGGATTCCCTCTTAAGATTCATCAGTGGAAAGAAAGAAAAAGAAGAAGAGGAACAAGTGGAGGAGGAAGCCAAGCAAGAGAAACGAATAAGAAGTGTTGTAACTTTAAATCTGTTTTGAAATAAGTTGTTTTTCAAATAAAGGTTTCCAAGTGATATCAGATTGTTTGTGGGGTTTTTTTTATTTTTTTTTATTACTTACCCTGTAACTACATGAAACAAAAGTATATTTCCCCATGTATATTAAAAAAGATTGCAATAGTTCTTTCTACTTGCCTTGAACTTTCTCGCTAAATTACTCCCAAACGTAAGATTGTTGTCTATCATAATAGTATATATATATATATATATATACAGTTGCAAGACAATGTATGTGAACCACTTGCAGAATCTGTGAAAATATGAATAATTTTAACAAAATAAGAGATAATACAAAATGCATGTTATTTTTTATTTAGTACTGTCCTGAGTAAGATATTTTACATAAAAGATGTTTACATATAATTCACAAGACAAAAAAATAGCTGAATTTATTAAAATAACCCAGTTCATAAGTATGTGAACCATTGATTCGTAATACTCTGTGTGGTTACCTGGTGATCTACGACTGTTTGTTTGTTGTGTGATGGTTGTTCATCAGTCTCTTGTATGTCTGAGCAGTTAAACTGAGCTCTGTTCTTCAGAAAAATCCTCCAGGTCCTGCGTGTGAAAATCATTCAGTCACTGCTGGAAAGGGTTCAAATATGCAAAAAATGCTGGAAAACTGAAGAAATCCTCCAGGTCCTGCAGATTCTTTAGTTTTCCAGCATCTTTTGCATATTTGAACCCTTTCCAGCAGTGACTGAATGATTCTGAGATCCATCTTTTCACACTGAGGACGACTGAGGGACTCAAACACAACTATTAGAAAAAGGTTCAAACATTCACTGATGCTCCAGAAGGAAAGATGATGCATTAAGAGTTGGGGGGTGAAAACTTTTGAACAGGATGAAGATGTCCAAAGTTTTCTTATTTTGTTTAAATATACATTTTTTTCATTTAGTACTGCCCTTCGGAAGCAACAGAAGATACTTTCATGTTTCCCGGAAAACAAATTAAATACAATTTACCTTGATCTTCAAATTCAAAATGTTTTCACCCCCCGACTCTTAATGCATCGTGTTTCCTTCTGGAGCATCAGTGAATGTTTGAAGCTTTTCTAATAGTTGTTTGAGTCCCTCAGTTGTCCTCAGTGTGAAAAGATGGATCTCAGAATCATACAGTCACTGCTGGAAAGGGTTCAAATATGCAAAAGATGCTTGAAACTGAAGAATCTGCAGGACCTGGAGGATTTTTCTGAAGAACAGAGCTCAGTTTAACTGTTCAGGACAAACAAGAGACTCATGAACAACCATCACACAACAAAAAATCAGTCGTAGATCCTCAGGTAACCACACACATTATTAAAAATCAATGGTTCACATACTTATGAATGGAGTTGTTTTAATAAATTCAGCTACTTTTTTTTTTTGTCTTGTGGATTATATGTAAACATCTTCTATGTAAAATATCTTACTCAGGACAGTACTAAATAAAAAATAACATGCATTTTGTATTATCTCCTTTATTTTGTTAAAATTATTCACATTTACACAGATTCTGCAAGACTTTACATATTGTTCATCTATACTTACACGTACTTACTTTATAGGTACACTATAATTATTGAAAGATACGCTGTAAATTCGTTGTAATTACGCAGCTGTAATCTAAAGCGTTACCAAAAGGTTTTGAAGTGGTCAAAATAATTGAGCACAAATAGTCTTGTACTGATTCATAGGAGGTTGAGATGAACATGAAAACAAAACTAAGAAGCTGCACACTAAAGTAAATAACATTTTCTTGATCCGGCAAGCTGTTATCTGATTGGCTGACTTTATGCAGCTTCTGGGAGTCTGAGCGCACAGGTCCACCCAAACATTTTGTTTACCAAGGTTGATACCATAAGCATTTCTGAGGACAATATAATCACTGTTTTTGCCCAATTTTGCCAGATTAGAAAGTTATAAAAAGTTTGCAATAGTTTTATTTGTAGCAAGTAAACCTGATTGTCATGAATATAATTGCATATTCAGCGTAGTTCTCTAATCTCTGTATCTATGTGTCAATAATCACAAGAACCTCTGCTGTAGTCATTTAAAGAAGGACCTGCAAGCAGAAAAGGAAAAAGGAAGAGGGGAATAAAAAGTAGTGTAAGAGAGAATGTGGACCTGAAATACTGACGTCCCACTTCCCTGGCCTTCCCTCTCATAAACGCTGTTGTCAGCCAGCGACACAGTGACAATTAATCTATGCGGGGCGAAAATCACAAACGTACAAACACTAAAGCTGTCAAGATGACAAGACAAGGCAGTTCAATATACCACGTTTTCATTGCCATCAAGTACACAAATAGCAGTGATAAACTTGTTCAGGCTGAACAGTAACAGATTTGCACTGTGGGATTTTGTTCATATGTCTGTAATTGAGATTTTCAATTTGGTAAGATGAACTGTAACACACATTTGTTTGTATTCAGAATGGAGAACTAGTGCCCAGAGACAGTAAATTAAAAAGTAGACTAGTAAAAGCATAGATTGGTATGAAGCTTTCGATACAGGTTAAAAAAGAAATAAGGTACCACTTTATTTTGATAGTCCAATTTAGACTGACTGACTATAAGTAACTTTGCAATGCTGCGTGATTAATCATATTTTAATCGCGATAACAACATCTGCTTCTCTCAATTAATAAAAAAAAAAAAATAATAATAATTGTTGTGATATTGGCCATACTGGATATTTGTCCTTGAAAACGTTTTGACAATTTGACTTTTCTTTTATCTCGCATTGGTTATGAGCCTCCACGATCTTTCCTGCTTGGGGTTGCCAGATCTCAACAGCGTAAATCCCCCAAACAGAGCTTTTCTCTTAAAGGGGCCCTATTATGCAAAATTCACTTTTATAAGGTTTTTGAACATCAATGTGTGTCTGCAGTGTGTGAGAATGGACAGTGATCACATAATTCAGTGGAAAATAGAATTATATACTAGAAATTATATTTATATTAAGAACATGTGAGAATAAATCTGTTCTCAGATACCAATAATAATTTCCTCCTGTATACTCTTTTTCTGTGTTTGTTTACATTAGTTTTCGAAACAGCGCCACCACTCTCGCCCTTCTCTGCAACAGCAGCTGCTCCAGGCACATGATCTAAGGCCCAGCTCTAATTGGACGGGCCGTTTCAAGCCAAGAGCATCATCGTGCCGAACATTCGTTCTCAGTTTCGTGTTCATTGTGAAAGGGCCTTAAGACTGAACACCGCTACTGACAGTTTCTGATATTTTCAGTGCGTGAGATTGCCCTGTTTTGTTGTTGCAGGTCTGCTGGAGCATGAGCTCTTGAAGCTCCGCCCTCTTCTTGAAAAGGGGCCGGGAGCACCAGCTCATTTGCATTTGAAGAAACACACACAAAAACAGTGCGTTTTTGCTCACCCCGCAAAAGTGGCAACTTTAACATGCTATGAAAATAATCTGTGGGGTATTTTGAGATAAAACTTTACATACACTCTCTGGGGACATTAGAGACTTATTTTAGATCTTGTAAAAAGGGGCATAATAGTTAATGTTATAGCTTTGTGATGTCCATTGTGAAATTCTGCTCGAATTAAAGTGTCCTTCATGAGGCTGTGTCTGCGATTTTCTGCTACTAAATCTGTGAGCAAGCGAGTCTCCTCTGTGACAAACTGTAATAAATCCAAACATGAATATCGACCATATTGTTTGCAGTCATGGTTGGTGAATAAATGCACTGCAATAGAAAGTAAAAATGTAACATTTGGAAATATCGGAATTAAGATTTTGAGACACTGTTTTTGTACGGATTTTTCTTTGATGAAAGTATCATAGTTGGTTAAATAAAGTCCATGCGCCACCTACAGGCCTATTAGGTGAAGTAAAATGTGAAATGGCCTTAATTACTTTACCCTTTTTATATAATAAAAAAGTAAATATTGTGTGTTTGTGCGTGTTTTTCTCTGGAATATCTGGATATTAATCGTGATTAATTATCGTGATTATAATTTTTGGGTAAAATAATCGTGATTATCAGTTTTACCATTATTGTGCAGTCCTTCTTTGCAAGTACATGTCAATTTATACTACTAAACCTAACCTAACAGTCTACTAATACTCTAATGAGAGTGGAGTATCAAAATAAAGTGTAACCAAAAAGAAATAATAATAATAAAATATTACATCACATATTTTGTGATTAATTTCCAATGAGATGGCTGGAGAACGTGTCCCAAACAATGTTAATTCATTTATAATTCATTTATAATGAGAATTGTCCATGACTCCTTTGTTTGATTCCCAGTTAACTGATCAATTGTATACCTTAAATACATTGTATGTCACATTACGTTTTACCAACCAAATGCATGAATATAAACATAAACTGTTTCATATAATGGCAAGCAATTGTGGTCAAGGAAGGCATACAAACTTCACCACAAATGAAATTCGATAGTGTTTGTTTCCTGGAAACCCCAGCACTCTAGCAGTGCAGATGTAATTATTCAACAGATATTTATTACCGTGGTGTTTGTTTGAAAGTGTCGGCTTGTTTTTCCAGTGCCCTGTCTATTTCACCTTCTCTCAGTTCTTTTCATAAAATCTACAGTAGCGGCAGAGCACAGCGAAGACTTCTAATAAGCCTGAAATCCTCTTGTCTCACTCCAGGAGTAGAGACGGCGCATGGGAGAGAGAGAGGGGAAAATGCATACCAAATCAGAAATCATTATTTTTGCCCTTCAGAAGTGCAAAACAAAGGGCAACAGGTTAGTTGGCGGAAAGTAGATAGAATTTTACTGCCGTCATTGAGTGTAGGTGTGACAGAGACAAAGAAGCTGTTTTGTTCAAGCTGTCTTATAAACCTGCACACACCAAACAGAAGATATACTAAAGAAACAGCTTATCTTGTATATACTGTATCACTTTATGAATAGTAAAAAGGTAATCTCAAAGTTAACATGCTTTTCTTTATTTATTTTATTTGTGCAAAGCAATTTTGACGATGACCTTGTATTTTAACAGTGCATTTTATGCAGTTGTTGTCATACAGCTGTCGTATAACATGCAGTCTCATTTTGTTCGAGGAAAACACTTATCTGTGAACCACGTGGCCATTAATGATTATTTTGTTTTATCAGTGGCTATTAGAAAGTTTTACATTTTCCCCAGCGTGTTTGCATGACCCTTTAACCTCACTGTGGCCAGCGGCAGGAGGATATAGAGCTGCAGAAGCAACAGTTCGACTGAGATGGAGGCAAATGTTGGAGGTCACCAAGTTGTTGTCCAGCCCTTCCATCCCTAGAAACAGGTTGTGACAGATGTGCCCACACCCATGCGTGCTTTTCAGGTGAACCCAGCATCTGCTTATCAGGACAAGGTTAATTAATGTGCTAGCAATTGATTTCAGGGATTTTCAGCTTTTTTGGGATTTGTTTCCCTAATGTTTTGTGTTACAAAATTTGATTGACTGAACAGTTAAGCTGTAAACTTGACGTGCGTCCCAGTCCCACATGTAATAGGTGAACTATAAGTAATACATAAGTAAACAATAACACTGAAAGACAAGAAATGTTAATTATAAATATACATCTGGGCCTCTGTTCATGAAAAAGAGCAAAGAGTTGCTCCTAGTGACACAATTCTTAGAAAGTTTCCTCTTAAAAGTAACTAAAAAAGCAGTGGAGAAAATGTACGAAACATGAAGAGGGAGAAGAAATGTGTTGCACACAATGCGTGACAGTGAGTTAATAAGACACTACACATTAGATCATGCAGGGATCGTGTTTGTGACCGATGTTATTAGAGACATGCTCCAACATCTCCGACACAGCGCAGAAATGCCATAGTGCCAGAAATGGAAGTAATCACTACATTAACATATAAGGCAACTGGAAAAATTATGATTTGGATCTGTTACAACCTTCTATAAGCAAAGTGATCACACAATTACAGCAATTTCAGAACCTCTTTTTTTGTCTCATCAAACACTGTATGTTAAGTACAACATTAACAGCATGGTAAATAAAACAAAGAATATACTACTGTATATATATATATATATATACACACACTACCAGTCAAAAATTTGGAAACATTATTATTTTTAATGTTTTTGAACGCAGTCTCTTATGCTCATTAAGGCTACATTTATTTCATAATAAATACAGAAAAAACAATAATATTGTGAAATATTATTACAATTTAAAATGATGGCTTTCTATTTTAATATACTTTAAAATATAATTTATTTCTGTAATGCAAAGCTGAATTTTCAGCATCATTACTCCAGTCTTCAGTGCCTTCAGAAATCATTCTAATATGATGATTTATTATCAATGTTGGAAAAAGTTGTGCTGCTTAATATGATTTTATAACCTGCAATACTTTTTCAGGATTCTTTGATGAATAAAAAGTTCAAATTTAAATCTTTTGTAACAATACACACTACTGTTTTTTTTTTAAAGAAATTAACACTTTTATTCAGCACGGATGTGTTAAATTGATAAAAAGTGATACTAAAGATTTATATTGTTAGAAAAGATTTATATTTTGAATAAATGCTTTTATTCATCAATGAATCCTGAAAAAAAAGTATCACAGGTTCCAAAAAAATATTAAGCAACACAGCTGTTTTCAACATTGATAATAACTGAGTATCAAATCATCATATCAGAATGATTTCTGAAGGATCATGTGACGCTGAAGACTGGAGTAATGGTGCTGAAAATTCAGCTTTGCATCATAAAAATAAATTACATTTTAAAGTATATTAAAATAGAAAACCATAATTTTAAATTGTAATAATATTTCACAATATTATTGTTTTTCTGTATTTATTATGAAATAAATGCAGCCTTAATGAGCATAAGAGACTGCGTTTAAAAACATTAAAAATAGTAATGTTTCCAAACTTTTGACTGGTAGTGTATATATAATATGTGTGAGAGAGAGAGAGAGTAAAAATGAAGGCTTAATAGACCCTGCTTAAAAGCGCTCTTTTGTTTCCTTCTTGGACAGCCAACCAATCATAGTCTTCAAAAGACTGTGTCATACCTAGCAACAGGGTCAGCCCCGCCTTCTCACTAACATAAAAGTTTTTTGTCTTTTCCTCGCTCAGAGCTGCTCTCAGATTGGTCTTGAATCGCTCTTAAACTAAGACTCCTATGTAGAAATTAACCAAAATTAGGAGCTTTCTGGAGGAGGATTCTTAGAAGCTTTAAGAAAACGGTCTACTGAGTCCTGAAACACTAAAATAATTTAGCATTTAGCAGTAACTGACATGAATGCCAGTGGACAGGGCCTGTGGTGCAAAGATGTATAACTGTTCGTCGATGTTTGCTCTGAAGGCAGTCTAATGCAAATTTGCCCATGTTATGTCACAGATCCTGCAATATCCAAATTAGCTGTTTTGGGAGCTTGATGAAATGCTTTGTTTATAAGGAGGAGGACGTTTTAAACTATGAAACTTGTGGGATGTTTTAATGGTATCTACAAATACCTCTTATATGTCAAAAGATCAAGGCAGATTTGATTTATCATGGCATGACTATGAAAGCTTGAAAGGTATAATTGTGACTTTTTATCTTGCAATTCTGACTTCTTTTCTCAGAATTGTGAGATATGAACACATTTGTGAGTTATAAAGTCAGAGTCACATGTTATAATGTCAGAATTGCGAGATTTAAACTCACAATTCTGAGTTTTTAGTTTATATCTCGAAATTCTGACTTTATAACACAATTGCAAGTTATGAAGTCAGAATTGTGAAAAGAATCGAGAAAATTTAACTCTAAATTGTGAGTTTATATCCCGCAATTCTTACATTATAACTCGCAATTGCGAGTTTGTATCTCATTTATGTGAGATAAAAAGTCGCAATTACCTTTTTTATTTAGTGGTGGAAATAAGCTTCCATACATGACCCCTTTAAATAACTGGGAAAAAGACAAAAAACAAAACTGTGCTTAACACAAGCTCGATATATTCTCACGTTTAATTCTATTACATAAAATACATCAATATGTGACTTTTTTAAGGTTTTAAATGCTAAATAGGACTACAGAGATGGTCAGGGGCAATAAACGTCATCACGACAAACAGGTGAACATATGCATTTGGCAGACACACCTTTATCCAAAGTGATTTACATTCAATCTACACATTTACATTTGATCAGTTTTTGCTTTCCCTGGAAATCAAACCCATGACCTTGGCATTGAAAGAGTTGTTGAAAGCTTAATGATGGTGACGCTGAAGTCATGCAACCATAGTGTAGCTTTAGCTTTTTAATTTGATTGTATTTAGGCTTCAAAAATGATCTTTATGAACAAAACGTGCACGTATTATAAACTTTTGTTGATCACAGTGTTTATTTTCTGGAATTCTCCAAAAGCCAATGGGAATATTCTAATTGCTTTTTGTTGATATGTAATAATATTAAACAAATATTCTGAAATATTTGTAGGACCTCCAAAGAGAAAGTAAAGAAAAATATATATATATATATTAAATTGCAACTTTTTTTTTTTTTTTTTTAATTAGACCTTATTTATGGGAATGGCTTTTGCTTTCATTATAGAAAAGCAACATAACTAATTTTAATATATCTTTGTTAATAAAGTGTTTAATTTTACTCAGCATTTTCAAAACACTATATCAATTACACCCTTAAACACACACACACACACACAAAGCCTAAAGCTAGAAGGCAATAATTTATCATTACCAGCCTTCACTATGATGGAATACATTCTTGACTGTGGCAAAGAGGGAATTATTTTCCCTTAAACTCTGACAATTTCTGTAACTCTTTCCTTGCTGTGTCAAAAGTCTCCTCAGGATCAAAATGAGAATCTTACTCTTCCTCGCGGCACTAACAGGAGTGACGGCCGTGAAGGCTGAAGTCTTCTCAGGACTCTCTTTGCTAACCCTCTGCGCTACTGGAAATGGAAAATAAAAATTGCTCAAGCAACACAAGCCCACCTCTATAAATTAGAGTGTGAAAAACATAATTTATCATCTGCCTGTGGATAGCCCTTTTCAGCTGACTCTATAAAATAACAGTGCACATAAACAGCCAGCATAAAAGGGCTACGGCCGCACCCGAGAGAGAGTGTGCATTACACCATGAATCAGTTTATTAACGTCTGCCAGTGGCACAATGCCGGTGGAGGTGAATTTATTCATTCGTAAAGATCTGTTTACGACGTTTATCTACACTCTGGTGCCAGACCACTAAAATGTAACAAACAACCCAAAGATAAAGACATGGCATGAGGGGTTTATAAAGAAATGACATTAGGGGGAGACATTAGCTCTGTTCCAGAACATAGTGAGCTGCCTCACTGTCAGACGCCTAGGCAGAAACCTTCATTCTAACAAGTGTGAACCGCCATAAATGAGACGGTTGAAATGCTCATGTGCATCACACAAGTACATTCCTCACCTGAATCATAATAAGAATTTTATATGGAATAAAAATGTGTGTGGAAAAGTGTGTATATAGTTTTTTAGCATTGAATTAAATTGAAAAAAGGGAGACATTTTCTTTTACAGAAATTGCTTTTTAAGGACTACAACAAACAGCTGGTAGGGACTACAATGAGCTTCTTCCCAGGTTGTGACATCACAAACCCCAAAATTTACATAAACCCCGCCCCCGAGAACACGCAGCAAAGGGAGTGAGGCCATGTTGGGCTGCTTTAGAGAAGAGGAAGAGTTGTTGTAGTAGAGTGTTGTTGTCATGCCGTCATTTTACGCCGGACTGCTTCACAAACGAGGGTCAATTCAACACAAAAGATTAACATGACGGCACATGCTAGTGGATGAGTTGAATCAACTCCACAGCAACTGACCGCTACAGAACTCTGGTCAGGGAGTCATCAGATAGAGTTTAGTTGTTTATTGCACAAGAGTGACTATATACACATAGAAGTGTACTTGAGGTAGTTTTCTGAAATAAATAAAATATCAGAAAAATACTAATTTTCTAAATGTAATCAACAACTTAGCAGATTACAAACTCAGTGATAAACAACCTTACATAATGAACTGATATATAAATATGACCAAGAAATATATCAGCGTGAGTCAGCAATATTAAACTGCGTAGTGTAATAAAGATTACAAAACCCACAAAATATGAATTATATAGGGAAATGAGACTGTATTATTAATACAGGTAGTAATAATGGTGACCACAGAATGATATCTTACTGAGAAATGTTACACTTTAAGTGAATAAGTTTAGTAAACATTAATGACGCTAGCGGGACAAATCCGCTCGTTAAACGATCAAATTACACTCAGAAAGATCGAGAAGCATAAAGGACATAATGAAAACTGTAAGCTAATGCTACTGCATTAAAAACAATATACATTGAATTAAAACTTACTTGTCATTAACTTTCTCTTGCACATAGACGCTGCACTTTAGTGAGAGCATGTGATCTGACTTCTCTGCTGGAGTGATAGTGAATAGGCAGTTACGCTAAGCTCGTACACGCAGGAAACACTGTGCTACGTTACTTACGTAAGTCATAACTTAAAACGTCACACACATAGCGAACTTTAAACTTAAAAGGAGAGAATTCACAACAACATAAATTTATCCACTAACCATTGAGAAACATCTAAAAGTCACATTTGAACAATGTAAGGCTGAACACTGTTACTGACAATCCTCATTTTGGCTGCGTGAGATTCTCCAGCTTTGTTGTCTTTGAGCGACTGAAGCACGAGCTGTTAAAGCTCCGCCCTCTTCTGGAAAGGGGGCCGGGAGCAGCAGCTCATTTGCATTTAAAGGGACACACACAAAAACAGCGTGTTTTTGCTCACACCCAAATAGGGGCAAATTTGACAAGCTATAATAAATGACCTGTGGGGTATTTTGAGCTGAAACTTCACAGACACGTTCTAGGGACACCAGAGACTTATATTACATCTTGTAAAAGGGACATAATAGGTCACCTTTAATGTTACCCAATCATAGCAGTGGACATTTACTATCAAAGAGAGAGTCAAAAAGAGAATAGAAAATAGCCTATTACTTCTAAATTAGGATATTTTTTGATGTAAATATATTGCTAACATTATAAGTGGACTGCATAGAACATGCAGTGCAACATGACACCTTTAAACTAAATTACAAGAATAATATAGGCCTACTTTAAAATACTATACTTAAGTGCAAACTGAATGTAATGTTTTTAGTCACTTAAATTAATGTTATTTGCAATTAAATGAACATGTGAGCCCAGTCTCATTAGAAAAACGTACCTGTGGGAACATTTTTGCAAAACTAAATTACGTAGAGCCATGTACGTTTTGTGACAGTTTCAATGTGAAATGTCCACTGAGTGGCGCTAAAAGCGTGTTCAGTTTTTTTCAGAAACAGTTTAATGTGAATATGGTACGTTTTTATTACGTTGGTTTTATACGTATCACCGCAGTTCTGATTTGATGTCTGGTGAGTGGCGCTAATGCTCCATTACGTTTTAAAATAACGTACCACCAACACTACACCTAAACCTACCCGACAGTGTTAACAAAAGCAAATGTGACATACAAAGCATTGGTAATCATGCCATTTTAGCTTGTTTTTGATCTCTTTTACCGTGACTCGTTCCCAGGATTCGTACACAAGGCTTCTTTCGTCCCAAGTACAACTCCAATTGCAAGTACAAGCAAGCTTGTTACATTGGAAAAGTGAAACATATGGAGCTGGTTAAGTGATACAAAGTCCAAAATGTGTTTATTTACAAATCGTGCACTTTGGTAAAAGCGTTTTGAGATCATAACATAATATTGTGCAAGGAGACGTAAAAACAAGTCTTTATTAATCCATAATCTGACCCTGTAATCGTGACGGTGTATGAAAACGATTAAAAGCGCTTGCTGTTTTACTGCCTCTAGTGTTCATTTCTGTTGGAAACTGCAGTGATATGTACGTATTGTTACTTGCAAAAATGTTCACACAGGTATGTCTTTCCATGAGACTTGGTTGGAAAATGTATTATTGTATATTGAATGCTTTTAGTAGAAGTGTATTTTTGACCCACTGGAAATTACTTTTGATGTTTCATGACCAAAAAATAAATAAATGCATGATTAAATTGTTAATTCAGAACACCTTTTTTTTTTTTTTCTTTCTTTCTTTCTCTACTCACAGATCCAATTTGGCATTACGAATAGCCATAGAAACAATTTCTTTGTCTGAGAATGTAAACAGAGTAGAAGGAGAGTTTTCTCACAATTATGGTAATGCTAACCAACGTAAAGGCAGCGTTACCTTCAAGAGTTTTGTATGCAAATCGAACTATTCTAGCTCTTGTTTAAATTTATCCCACCATTGACATCTGTTGTCTTCTGAGGCTTTGCAACAATAAAACAGATTTCAGTGCCTGAGCTCCTGCACTGAGCAGCTGAGCTCAAACCTTGATCTCCCTCTGAGTATGTGACACACGGGGCTTTGCTCATATTTTATGCTTTCTAAATAAACTCAACAGATGTCTCCCTTCAAGGTAGGTGCTTGATAACTAACTCTGTCGGTTTCTCTTTAATGTCGTCGTTCATCGTAGAGAAATGAAAGGGGCTGGCTGGCTGTTTGAAATATCAAAGGAAAAATACTGGCTAACTAATCATTCCATCAGTTTGATTTGATCAGATTTGATCAGTGGAGCTCTGAGATAAACAAACTCCACTGAGAAAAATAATTCTGCTTTGTTTGATGCTCTGCATAGAAGTGAACAAGGGTTTTAAAGTGAAATTTGACATGCATTATGTATCACATTCATGCTTACAAAACTGCAATAGGTTTTTGTTCATGCAAACAGTGATTTGTTGGTGTCATAAAGTCATAAAGTTAGTATTCACACTTTCTCCTACTTTAATATGCAGGGACAACTATAATTAAGTAATTCGTTGGATCAGCGTGAAACATTCAAATCACCCAAACAAAGATGTAACTCGTTAATTACTTAATAGTATGATTTGTTGCAGTAAACTAACTAGCTAGTCACAACTGTTTCCTGAAATTATAAGAACATTGTCACATATCCGTCATTTGAACCACATTGGTCAGAACTGTCATTAGTTTGGTAAAGGTGGTAAATAGCTAAGTTTCCATCCACCTAATTTTATGCACCTTTTGGGATATTGCATTAAAAAAAACAACAACAACAACAAAAAAAAAAACACTGGATGGAAAATGCATGAATTCTGTAAAAACTTATACGCTTAATTAAGGCAGATAAATTTGATAAGAAGTTTTGCTGGAGGTGCTAGGTTAAAACCATGCTTCCCTCTTCCAAACAAACTGACTTCTTCTACACTCCTACCAGTTTAAATACCTGGTGAGTATGATAAAAAAAATAGAAGGGTAACACTATTACAACATGCATAAACTATAATGGAAACACGTTTAATGAATAAAGGTGCATTCATGTCTAATTGTTGAGATTTCAACTTGTAAAAAGCATCCACGTCCTCGTAGAGCTCGTAATTACAGATTGTAAGATGGGAGTTTTCCGACAACTCCTACTTGTACCACCTGACCTCCTGATTCATTTAGGTGTTGATAGTGTTATAACGCATAATTCTTTGTCCAAGGACTTGCACAGCTCTGACTAGAACGTCACGTGTTGTCATTTCAAGACTACGGTTATTACAACACGGTGTGAACGCAGCATAAATCCCTTGATGCAAACTCACGTGACTTTGCCTCAACAATGGATGTGATTGGATAACTGGACTAACCAGAAGACTAATTTCATTTCACAGCCTCTCAAAGTCTGACTCTCTAACCATTAGGCCAATGAAATATGTACAGTACAATACTTACATTTTTTAATGGGATCGTGTAGACAGCAACACATTATCAATCACTCAGAACACATGCTGCCTTAAAGTGCTCCCCAGAAACTCGAAAGTACCAAAATATGATTTTACTACATAGAGCAAACCGTGAATTATTAATTTTACGGACTTGCTTTCTGTTTTGCGCTTTTGTTCAGTTTGCCTAAAAACACTCTCCATAGGAAAAAAAAAGAAAAAAAGAAACCGCTTTACTGACTGCAGCAATTATTGTGGGTTTTATTTCTTGGTGTTTTTTTTTTATTATTTTTTTTTAGTTTTAGCCTAAGTGTAGCTAATTTAGCTTTTGTTTATGGTGAAATTAAGTTGTTAAAAAAGACAAAAAAATTACACTGCTCAAAAAAATTAAAGGAACACTTTTTAATCAGAGAACAGCATCAAGTCAGTTTAACTCCTGGGATATTGATCTGGTCAGTTCAGTAGCAGAGGGGTTGTTAATCAGTTTCAGCTGCTTTGGTGTTAATGAAATTAACAAAAGGTGCACTAGATAAGACAACCCCCAAAACAGGAATGGTTTTACAGGTGGAGGCCACTGTCGTTTTTTTTCCCTACTCATCCTTTCTGACTGTTTTTCACTAGTTTGCATGTGGCTAGGGTCAGTGTCACTAATGGTAGCATGAGGCGATACCTGGACCCTACAGAGGTTGCACAGGCAGTCCAACTTCTCGAGGATGGCACATCAATACGTGCCACTGCCAGAAGGTTTGCTGTGTCTCCCAGCACTGCCTCAAGAGCATGGAGGAGATTCCAGGAGACAGGCAGTTACTCTTGGAGAGTTGGACAGGGCCGTAGAAGGTCCTTAACCCATCAGCAGGACCGGTGTCTGCTCCTTTGTGCAAGGAGGAACAGGATGAATACTGCCAAAGCCTTACAAAAGGACCTCCTGCTGGACACTAGTGTGAATGTCTCTGAGCAAACAATCAGACTTCATGAGGGTGGCCAGAGGGCCCGACGTCCTCTAGTGGGCCCTGCGCTCACTGCCCGGCACCGTGCAGCTCGATTGGTATTTGCCATTTAACAGCAGACAGACATGTGGTGAGAGTATGCAGGCAGTTCCTGGAGGATGAAGGAATTGATACCATTGAATGGCCCCCACGCTCGCCTGAGCTAAATCCAACAGAACACCTCTGGGACATTATGTTTCGGTCCATCCGACGCCGCCAGGTTGCACCTCAGACTGTCCAGGAGCTCAGTGATGGTCCAGATCTGGGAGAAATTACCCCAGGACACCATCCGTCATCTCATCAGGAGCTTTCCCTGACGTTGTCAGGCATGCATACAAGCACATGGGGGCCATTCAAACTACTGAGTACCATTTTGAGTTGCTGCAATGAAATTTCATCAAAATGGACCAGCCTGCTGCATCATTTTTTCACTTTGATTTTTAGGGTGTCTGTGAATTCAGTCCTCTGTAGGTTGATAATATTCATTTCCATCAAATGATGTGGCATCCTTTCGTTCCTAACACATTACCTAGTCTATATCAGTATAGATATCCAGCATGATATTTTTTTTTCCCCACTGAGATCTGATGTGTTTTCAAAGTGTTCCTTTAATTTTTTTTTTTTTGAGCTGTGTGTATTGAACTATATTAAGTGACATTTAGGCTTTTTGGCTTTAAATAAATAAAAACATTAATAATAAGTTTGGCTGTAACAATTCAGGTTTTTTTTTTTTTTTTGAACAGAACACAACAGAAGTCCTACAATAGAGTGGTGCAGGTATGACATCACTTTGTAGGCCAAAACGCAGAAACGAGTTAGTATTTTAGCACTTCTGGTTCCATTGCCCCAAAGTCAATAGCTTTTTTTGAATGGGATTTTGGTTAAATGGCTGAAATAAGGTCTGTGGTGAACACAAGCTCGAGGTATTTTCACGTTATTCTACGACATAAAATACATCAGTTTTACCCCACTCTTGATTTTTTTTAAGCTGTTACGTATTTTGAAAAAGGCAGTTGCTAACAAGTGGCTAAATCGGGAAAATTAAACGTGCCAAACAGGTAAACTCATTTAAGCCTCAATGTGCTCGTATAAACTATTCTAAATCAAACTTTCTGGGAAAATATTTTAAAATAAAAACTGAAAGAGTTGACGGAAGCTTAGTGATGGTGACATTGAAGTCAAGCGACTGTGTTGTTTGTTTATAGCCTTGTTTACTGCTGGCGACTCCATTTAGGCTTCAAATTTCATCAAAGTTATGTTCATCTGTGAAAATTATCTTTATGGACAAAATGTGTAAGTATCATAAACATTTGTTGATCACAGATAATCCAAAAGCCTATGGAAAAATCCTATTGGGTTTTGTCAAGGGATCCAGTGTGATGCTAACTGCTGGTACAAAATGACGTCATACCTGCACCACTCTGTGTATTTCCAGAATAGTATCTAAATAGCCTTCATCTGGCATTTTAGCCAGACCTTCTTTACTTTGCTTAATTATTCCATGAAATTATCACGTGAATACGGAAGGACGAATGGGAGCTTGAGAGTGAACTCCATTGAATATTAGCACTGAATATAAATCATTGTACAGTGGGCTATTTAGTGACTCAGATTTGTTTTGTTTTTTTCAGTGAACATAGATTTTTAATTATTTATTTATACTTTTATGTAATGGCCCTATAATTCATTTCTACCCCCAAAAAATGTATGAGAAATTTTCCACTGTGTACCTTTTTAAGGATTTATTATTATTATTATCATTATTTTATTAGCATTATTATTAATTTTTTTTTTTTTTTTTTTTTGCTTTTGGTAAAAATAGGTGAATGAAAAATGATTAGTTCCCACTTAAATCCAGTTCAAATGTTTCTGATTGAACAGGAAGTCAGTCTTGAAGGGTCAGAGCACAGCAGGAGTCTCATAATTGTGGGTTGGAAAAAAAATGTCATCTGTCTCTTCAGAATCTTGCTGTACCTGCCAACCGAGTCCCGCTTGAGCCTCATCAACAGAACAGCTCCAGGCACATCGAAATGACTGCAGATTTATTAAAGGCTAATTCAACTGTACACTGAAAAAACGTGGTGCTCTCATGGTAGCGTTCCAGCAATCAAATCTTGGCTCTTGCAGAGAATCTGTCAGAATATTTTAAACAGACATTTCTCTGAATCGGTGCTTTCAAGGTCTTGGTGATTTATTTATGACACTCTTACTATTTTATTTTTAATCGATTTTTGACTGTCCATCATTTGATTAACCATTTCTCCAGCCTTCTTCACACCCCACGTTTATTTTCCAAGACACATTTATTTGCGGCAGGAGAATAAATAGTAGGCTATCTTTTTTTTTTTTTTTTTTTTTTGTAGTGTTGCTAGCGCCATACTTTAATTGTTACAAGAACAAGAACTCTGTTTCAAACCTACTTACGTACCTGCTTTGCTGACTATATAGGCAGCTACCTTCTAAGGTAGCCAAAATGAAACCTCATAAGTGAGTGATTTGGAACAGTATTGTGTTGTTGCTAAGCTAACAACACGCTACTCTTAAGTAGTATGTTTCACTCGTTTGAACAATATACTTTTCATACATGCATTTTTGTCCATAATCAATGGATTAGGGAATACGTTGTGAAGCGATATATGCAATGTTGGTCAATTTGGTCAAAGCGAGGTATCACAAAAGATAGGATTCTTCCCCCCAAACAAGTTAAGCGCAACAACTTTTATTCCTTTTTACACAAAAATATGATTACATGGGCAGATTATTAAATAACAATAAAGACTTATTTTCACTCTACTCCTTGCGCAATACTATTTTATGACCTCAAACACTCAAATCATGGGGTAATTTTCATTTTTGGGTGAACTATCCCTTTAATTTGTTTAGAAAAAGAAAAAAAAATCACGGACGACCGTCTTTAAACTTCTGTCAGATATTTCCACAAAACAGTTTATGCAAGGAGTTATGCTTGAGGTACAACCTAATTAGAAAATCCTAAATTATCCATGTAATAAAGCAGAAAAGAGTTTTCTCAGTGCAGCAGGAGTGACAGTCCATCTGGTTCTCCTCAGAAGGCCGAAGCTGGCTCAGCTGATGAGATCCATGCTGTGTCAGGTGCTCGGCCTGGCTGATTGCTTCTTGAGTGTACTCTGCAGTGGGTGATTATGAAAATGCCTCACAGTAAGTCTGTCATGTGGCACACAAGTGTTTATCTGAGCCTCTGATTGCAGTGTAAGGACACGGTTTGGTTGTCAAGCCTAATTCCGATAGGGTCTTTGATTGCCCGTGTGGTAAAGGGTGATCTGCTAGTTAGAGAACCGTGCAACAATTTTAAAAGATCCCATTGCAACATTACTTCACAACACCTCGCATAGTGGCCATCATTCAGTCGACCATGCGTAAAAAGCATAAGGGCAGCAATCCATAATGATTACTAAGAATCAAACGCCAGTACTAGGAACACCTTAACAGTAGCAGAGCAGTGGACGTTATCATACGCAGCCCTGTTGATGTCAGATTTAGCATTAGCCTTGACATTAGCCCAAACTGCTTCTGATAAAACAAAGTGGAATCAATAATGTGGTCGCACGATGTTGATGATAGCCTTATAAATTATTGCCAGATCCATGTGTCAATACTGCCTGGCTCAGGAAGCTTGGATAACAATAGTCTATATGTGACATTTCTGAACAAACTCCTGAACAAGTTAATTTTTCATGAGGGCTCTCTCAGAAAATGCCAGTTGGGTATTTGTTGAAGCCAAGACGCTAGTTGAGGTGCTTCAAATAAATCAATACATCCAGTTGAAAGAGACTAGACTGCGACTCGTGTATGTGGGTCTGTTAGCCTCGCAGGATCTTAAATTATGAAGATGTGCTTGCAACAGAAAACAACAGCTGAATTGGATCCAACAGGGCCAAGGCCAAGTTTTTCTCTTCTGTCTGGAAAAAAAAAAGAGATTTAGAGGCACTGTGTGACAGCTAAAGACGAGCTTAAGCCAGCATCAATTTTCTGTGTGTGCTGGTCACTAACAAAACTTGACTGGTCAAGCAGCATGGTGGTTTATAGCTCAATAAAGATTTGCTGGTTAAGATGAGGTGACACTAGTATCATAGGAATCAGCATACAAATAACTTGATGACCATAAGTTTTGAAGGTCAAAACTTTCTCTAGTATCTTCAGAAATCTGCATTCCAACACAAAAATAGTGTGAAAATACTGCCAAACAAGGACATCTCATGTAAAAAGATATATGATGACACACAACGTGGCTCATTACAAGGATGTCTGTGGTCTATAAGCACAGTTGGTGTACTTAAAGATGCTCTTGCTGTGTGTAATGTTGGTGCAGTGATACTTGACTATCTCCATCAGTAGAAGAAATGAAAAAGCGTACATAATAAATCTTCAAACATGTCAGAAGCAATTGTTTCAAAGCTCACCACAGCCTGTCAATTAAGCCTGTTTTTCATGCACCTGACAGTATCCTTATAAGCCAGAACCAAACAAATAAAATCCAGGCAAATGGGAAAAAAAACATTTATTGTGTCTTGTTCCCTTTGCTGCAACAGATGGGCTCAATCATTGCTTTTTTGGTAATCCTTTCCCACTCACTTTCTTCTTTCTACGTTAATCTCAGTGCAGTGTTTCCTCCAGGCCATGGCTGTGATATTGCTGTTTACCGGGGGTCTGCTTGATTAGTAATAACGGTTAGCCTTTTGGGAGGTTTGGCAAAACATTAATCAATGGGGCGGCGGGCACTGGGAGTCAGATTAGAGTGGGAAAAAAAGGAGAGGAGATGATTATAACTCAAGGCTACAAAAGCATGTTGCCTTGTGCACATATAAGTAATAAAAATGTATTTAAAAAATTTAATTAGTAATAATAAAAATTGGCCATGATCACTTGGAATCTGCCAAGGAGCTGATTATTTACAGTATTTTTTCGTTATGAATGTGTTTTACGCACCATTTTATAGGCCTGTATGTATGTTTGGGCTGTTGATGTAAACAAAAAATTACTCAAACTAAACAAAAATAACAATACAATAAACTATAACTGTAAAAAACTGCCAGCTTAAGGTAACTACAAGTATTATGCGGTTAAATGTGAAAATAATTACAATTTCATACACTAGAGTCGTGTGGGGTAGGGGGTAAATTAAGTGAGATCTGCTTTGATGTCACAATCATGTTGCATTGTGGTCTATGGATGAAATGTACATATTGATTAGACTTGCTCCTTTGGTCAAGTGTCTGTCCAAATCAACTTCCCTCGCCCACTTGACAAAGTTTAACGCACTTCAAAATGGCGGTGGGGAATTCCCAGAGCAATATCATTGGCTGTTGTTCATTCGTACTTGTTTCACATCAGGCCGACCTGTCTCCAGGTCTGGGACAAGTGTGACATTTATCTCCTACCTACTGTATATCTCCCTATCAACTGAGGTAAACTACCATTACTGTAAAAAAAACATTTTAACTGTAAAATACTACTATAGTGCAAATCTGTTCATTGGTAAGCAGAAATTGCAACCTGATCTCACAGCAATTTGTCATATTTTACAAGGTAGCTAATTCGTACAACCTCACAATTTTTCAAAAAACATCACCAGAAAAGACTGCTGGATTATCCAGTTTTATATTGTAAAATTTACAGGTTGTTCTGTTTTTTAATCTTTATTTATTTATTTAATTTAACTTTTTTTCCCCTCAGTACTGTGAGATATAAACTCAGAATTGTGAGATAAAAAGTCACAATTACCTTTTTTTAAAAAAAAAAAAAAAAAAATTCTGAGTTAATCTCACAATTCTGACTTTTAATATCTCGCTATTCAGACTTTTTTTTTTTTTTTTGTCACAAGTAGCTTTTTTAATTGAGTTTACATCTCACAATTCCGACTTTTTTAAGTTTATAACTTCCAATTATGACTTTTCTCCCATAAAGTCCAAATTATGAGAGTTATAAAGTCTGAAATGTGAGATATAAACTCGCAATTTTCCGAATTATGAGATAAAAAGTTGCAATTACCTTTTTTATTCTGTGGGAGAAACAAGCTTCCATAGCAATATAAATATGCTATGGAAGACCGAAAGAAAACAATTTATGTGACTTATGCCAGAAAAAAAAAAAAAAAAATCATATTAGAAGACAAAGTTTCATCAGGGTCTCAGTTCTGGGTTTATTGTCATCCAGCGACTCCCTGCAGCCTTGGCCAATTGACTAACACAATACAGTATTTAAGTGTGAAAACTGTGTAAACATTCGTCATCCTCCTCCACAGCACTGCATGCACTGCAGCAAACAAATGAAACACTGACACAAAAACACAATCTCTTTCCTCCCATAATGCATTGCAGAGAGCTTGCACTAGCTATTCACTAGAGGCCTGATTAGGGCGATGCAGATGTATGTATGTGAAACATGTTTATTTGCCCAATTAGCACCCAAATAAGTGACAGATGAAATCTTTCAAATATCCCCCATAATGGAGAGAAAAGGAAGGGAGGGAGTGTGTGAAAGCCCTCCTCCACTTCTTCCTGAAGCTCATAATGATGAAGTCTGTATGTGTTCTGTGCCTCATTAATGTGTGTCAGCCTTGACAGAAGGAAGGACATGCTGGAAACAGTGAGGCTGCTTCACATGCGCTGCATGAACACGTTTTGACTGCCTATGCTAAAAAAACTATACACAACAACCTTGAACTGGCTGTATACAACATGTGCTCACAATAAAAGAGCCTGTGAATAGAAGCACACAAATCACAGCTGACTGCAGTAAACCTGTGAGTCCAATAGAAGCTCTTCAGGAGTTACAAGACAACAGTAATGAACATCGGACGGCATCATGTGATATCATATGCTTACCGCAGTTTCATCCAGGGGAATTATAGTTTTGAATTTCCTTTTAATTCTATTATATTTGTCTTTTTAAAGTTTTTTTTTTTTTTTTTTTACACAGTTTACACTATTATTGCTCATTTTATTTATTTTTTCATATTTTCTAGTTTTAGGGTTTTTTAAATTATTTTTTAGTTTTAGTACTGTGGAATTTTAGTGTAAACGTTTATAACAAACTGTGTATTAAAAACAAAAATGAAAATTATTTTTTATTATAATGAATAAATTCATTGTTATTTCAATTTAGGTTCCCTTGTGCTTAACTGTATTGAATATGCACTTGTAGTGTATTTCAAATTTTAAAAGTATATATTTATTATTATCTGCAAGTAAATAAATATAAGACCACTTATACTTTTAATGAGAGCACTAGTAGATAGTTTCTTAAGTAAACTTTTAAAAAGTACACTTTTTAATAATGTCAAATTAAAAGTTTTACTTTAAACCACATTATTTTAATAATCTTTTGTTATTCTTTAAAGGGTTAGTTCACCCAAAAATGAAAATTCAGTCATTAATTACTCACCCTCATGTCGTTCCAAACCTGTAATACAATTCATACAAATTAAAATATTTTTGATAAAATCCGCAAATGGCTCAGTGAGGCCTCCATTTACAGCAACTTTCAATGCCCAGAAAGCTACTAAAGACATTTAAAACAGTTCATGTGACTACAGTGCTTCAACCTTAATGTTATGAAGCGACGAGAATCATTTTTGTGCGCCAAAAAAACAAAATAACGACTTTATTCAACAATTTCTTGTGATGGCCGATTTCAAAACACTGCTTCATGAAGCTTCGAAGCTTTACAAATCTTTTGTTTCGAATCAGTGGTTCAGAGCGTGAATCAAACTGCCGAAGTCACGTGATTTCAGTAAACGAGGCTATACGTCGTAAGTGTTTCGAAATGTCAGTGGTTCACCACTGGGGGGCGTGACTTTGACAGTTTGATTGACTGATTCGAAACAAAAGATTAAAAAAAAGCTACTTTTTGGCGCACAAAGAGTATTCTCATCGCTTCATAACATTAAGGTTGAACCACTGTAGTCACATGAACTGTTTTAAATATGTCTTTAGTAGCTTTCTGGGCATTGAAAGTGTTAATTATCTTGCTGTCAGTGGAGGCCTCACTGAGCCATCGGATTTTATCAAAAATATCTTCATTTGTGTTCTGAAGATGGACGAAGGTGTTACGGTGTAGAACGACATCAGGGTGAGTAATTAATGACTGAATTTTTATTTCTGGGTGAACTAACCCTTTAAACAAGTACACTTACTTTGATGTGTTGACTAGCATGCTAAAGGACATGTAATGTTTGATTATAATTTAAACTTATATACATACATACATACATACATTATATATATATATACACACTTAAATTGCAACTTCATTACAAATATATTTACAGTACCTGTCAAAAGTTTGGAAACAGTTCAATTTTGTAATGTTTTTGAAAGATGCTCGCCAAGGCTGCTTTTTTAAATGTGAAAAGTACAGTAAACCGTAATATTGTGAAAAATTATTATAAATTGAATGGTCAGTTTTTCCACAAATGTAAAAACTCTGTGAGTTTAGACAAGCAAAGTTTCCAAGTACAGCTCATAATGACAACCCAAGCTGGGTTAAATATGGACAAACCCAGCAGGTTGGGTTAAAGGGCACCTATTATACCCTCTTTCACAAGATGTAATATAAGTCTCTGGTCTGGTCAAGTGAAGTTTCAGCTTAAAATAAGGGGGTGAGCAAAAACATGCCGTTTACTATATTACTATATGGCTGGCTTAAAACAAACCCAAAATTGGTTGAAAAAAATGGCTGGGTGAAAACAACCCAATCCCTGGGTTTGTCCATATTTAACCCAGTGTAGGATATTGACAAATGTCAAAAATGTTAAAGCCACAATATGTAATTTTTCGCCACTAGAGGTCGCCTATTCAAAACTAAGGCGTAGCTCGATGACGCCGAGATTGAGTGCCGAACTTTTCGCTGCTTCCACTTCTTCCGGTCAAGCATATGTGGGGTAACGCAGAGCTGTTTATCATATTAGATATATTTGTGTGTTGAAAATGACGTTATAACGTTACTCTGTGCGTTCGCTCGGCAGCTGCTATGAGACGCTTGTTGCACACTGCAGTAAGCTAGGTCGATATTAGAATATCATATCAATAAATGCTGGATGCTTGTGTTGATAAATGGAATGCAATTCATTTTAAAACATTGATGATGGAGAAATTGTATTATTGTTACTAAAAATAAGCCTGCATCTGATTATGCTATGTTAGCCTCTTGACAAAATAACGCTGTCTCTGAGGGATGGTGAAAACATGCCGTCACGGAAAATCAAGAAAACTAGATTCAAACAATAAGACTTACTGTGTTGAGGTATATAACAATGATTAGTTTTCGGTCTATAAATGGATCCAAACAGTTGTTCCCTCGTCTAATAACATGCATAACATATTAAAGAGTCTTTGGTGTTTCCATGGTTTCTACAAAATAAAACTCGGAAATCGAGGGTCACGTGGGTATGATGTCACTGACAGGCGACGCACGGACACGGTCCATATCCTGGTTAAAATTGCTTATTTCTTTGGATTTAAACATTCTCTGAAACATTTTGTATAATATAAGTCAACAAAACATATAACATTGTTCTAGTGGTTTCTAAAATCTTACATATTGTGCCTTTAATACTTAAATACTCCCCCAAAGCAACACATATATGTTGCTGGCCCTGCCGTGGCCATATCTTCTGCAGACCACACAGAACTCTGTGTTTATTTGAGCTTTTGACCCAGGCTGAAGAACAGATGTAACCCCCCCCCCGGCTGCTGACACGCGTCACATTCAGAGGGCTGTAGTTTGTTTGACAGTCACAACATGTTTCACCAATGCCCTATGGTACATTTCACAGTCAAAATACAAGATCCCAGAAGCCAGTCATCTCAAACAGGCTGATGAATGGACCAAAGTTGGTTTCATGCATGCACATACACACGATCAGGCATAACATTATGACCACTGACAGGTGAAGTGAATAACACTGATTATCTCTACTCCAAATTCTCCAGATCTCAATCCAGTCGAGCATCTGTGGGATGTGCTGAACAAACAAGCCCAATCCATGAAGGCTCCACCTCACAACTTATAGGACTTAAAGGATCTGCTGCTAACATCTTGGTGCAGATACCACAGCACACCTTCAGGGGTCTAGAGGAGTCCATGCCTCGACGGGTCAGGACTGTTTTGGCAGCAAAAGAGGGACCAACACAATTCTAGGAAGATGGTCATAATGTTATGCCTGATCGGTGTATACCTGTATATCTAATCCAAGTAAATCCAAATGCAATCCATGTTCTGACAGCCACTGATATACCTTTACATCAATCAATCAATCAACTACCGTTCAAAAGTTTGGTGTCGATTTGGGGTGTTTATTTTTTTATTACCAATTCTGAAAACAGTTGTGCTGCTTATGTATGGATCAAAGTTCAAAAGAACATTTATTAATTGAATTTAATTGAAACAGGAATATTTCCAAGGGCGTAGATTTGGTTTCAACATTGGGGGGGGTTGAACGTTGGTATACTGCCTGTTATTATTTTTTTAATTAAATAATAATAATAATAATCTGTTTTATGTGTAGCGTTATTGAATAATTCATTTATTCTCTATCTATCTATCCTTCATAACTTTATGAAATGTATGTATAATCATCAAATTCTAACATAACTGAGTGATTCTAAAAAGAAAGAAATTGTTAAAAATTGAAACTTTAATGAGTGAGCCACTTAAATCGTTCATTCAGCCAATTCGTTCCAAAGTCAGATTAATTTAGGAAAGAAAACAAAACCGATCTGAATACTTTTGTCATTGATAATTACAGACACTATTGAAAAATGAACTAACAAAACAGCCGGCTATTTTGGTAACTGGTTACAGTTAGTTATGGCTAAATTGCAATGCTATTACACAATATTCTCATACCTCCTTCTCAGAACATGCTTTATTATTTTTAACGTCCCTCTTTTGACCAACAGTTTAATATAGTCGGCTGGGCAGTGCTTCTCTTCATTTTTGGTGCTACCCGTGCTCTCCCATTCAAACAGTACAGCACCACTCGAGTTGGTTGGGCGTTACCAATCGGTTCAATGGAGGGGGAGTTTTTTTTTTGTCTAATTTATGACAAACTCATATTTGATTAGGAACAAAATTATTGTTTCAAAATAAATTCATTCTACATGTTTTTCATTTGATCTACTGTGATTTTCATGTTGAAATATTGGGGTTGAAACATTACCTCCCCCCCATCCCCCCCACAAACTAACATTTTTAAACACTTTACTATCAACTTTTTAGGGAGTTCTTGATGAAAAATAGTAATATCTTTCAAAACAAAACAAAAAAAGGCTTCCTGACCCCAAACTTGAAAATGAAAATCACTGAAAATCCACTGAAAATCATCAAAACATACACGTCATAAACATACATACAAATTAATTAATTGTAATCTTTCGTCTAATTGTAATAATCTGCCTCTGACTCTGAAAAGACATCACAAATCTGTCTTTTTCAGCCCCTGGAAATATGCCAGATTAAAGAAGTGAATGGCTTTTCATGTTGACTCTAAATACTTTTTGGTGCCACATAAATATATATATATTGAGAGATATAAATATACAGGCAGAGAGAGTGAGAAATTGTGTGTGTGTGTGAACCCAAACTTTACAAAACCTTAATAAATGTATTTCTCTAACCTCTACTGAAGGTGACATTAATCATTTTCTTTAGTTAGAACTTCCATTCCACCTTGAGAGCACCTCACCCGTTTTTATCAATATTAATGGTTCCCTCTCCTTACTTAGCCAAAGCTATTTCACACTTGGTTAGCTAGGCCATGAGAAGTGTCTCAGGGGCGGTATATTTAGTGGGCTTCCTAAATATTTTTTCGAGATCCCTAATCACGGCAGCAAACCTGCCATTTGTGCTAACACGCTACAAAATTTCACACAAGTCATTTATTTTCCCCGAATGGAGCAAATGCTCAGTTCATGCATGCTGCTAAGACCTTTAAGAAGTGCTTTGAGAATTCTAATTGGAATGTGTTCAATAATGCACACGCTTCTGCGTCTGAGAGAGCTGTCGTCCGGTATTTCTCTGTCTGAAGATGAACAGCGCTGCTGATGTCAGAGGGAAGAATGGTGTCTGTGGTTTTTACAGCCAAGTACCCACATATACCCACACACTTGTTTATCAAGTGCTAAATGGTTTCACAAGGTCACTTGGCTAATTGGCTGACCTGTGCATTTGAAACTGGAATCACCATAAAGAAACCGTTTGCAAATGCTAAGGAAACATACTATTTGTGATTATTTTGATTAATTAATTCAAATTTTGAATTGATAGGCATCAAAGCATCTCATCATTTGAAACGAGAAACGTCCCATAAGGTCTCTGTTGGGACAATGTGTTTTCACCTCCCGCGCAGACGACCCTTAACTGTCCTCCTCCTCGGGTTCCTGCATGCTGCCAGCAGCTACACCTTCACAATTCAATTCCCATCTCTAAATGAAGCGTTCAGACTCACTGCCTGGGTTCTGACCTTGAATAGCTGAATATAACCAGGAAGGGCATGTTTCTCTTCCCAGTACCAGCGCACCTCAGATGAACCTGTTAAGCATATATTCTTACAAGACCTTTTGAAATGACTGGCAGCCGTCAGACACTGGGCTCATGCAAAATGAAGCTGCGTTAGTGATCGTTTGGTGCTAATGATTCAGTTCATGAAGTTTCATAGCAGCTATCTGCCACATTGCACAAAGAATGTGAATGAAAACTCAATATTAAAAAAATAAGGATGCAGGATATATCAGCCACCGTATCGGTATCGGCCAATATATGTTCATTTTTAATGTTATTTTTATCGGCCGATATATTAAAGCCAATAAATAATAGATTATTTCCTTCAGCTGAGACACTTTAGATGTGTTCACCATGATGGTTAAGTAAATTCAGTTATATCTGTCATAATATTATAATGAGAACATTATTATTGTGTGCTTGAGACATGGCTTTTAATGGTGCGAGTTTTTATAATCAGGCTCTCAAAAATTATATAAAATTTTGATTTATCGGCCAATCTGTTGGTTATTCGGCTTTCAAATATAAATAATTATCTGTTATCGGTGTCAGGCAAAACTTTCATATCGGTGCATCCCTATTAAAAATGCTTTTAAAAGTTTCTTTGCAGCACATTTAACTATACATACGAAACCATTTTCGCTGTATACGGTGATTGAGTTGGCATATATTCTCTAAATTTCATGCAGTTGCCATTTTTAAATCAAAAATTAAATGTTTAAGGCAAATCTCCAAGGTTAGCAAAAATAGTTCAAAACTGGTTCACAGGGAAGGAGACCAGAGGTCATATGAATGGCTGTCAATGGAGGAGAGGCTTCACTACGCTGAATAAACTGCTTTTGTGGAGGGAAATAAAGCTTATAATTCATTGAATCAACAGCCTATCAGCTAATCTTCAAAACGTTTGCCCTTAAACATCAGTTTTGGATTTATCCTTTTTCTTTTAGTTTACGCCAAAAAAAGAAATAAGCTGTTTTATAGGAGAAGTCATTATTTTGCGTTTTGGTTGTTCATTTGCACAACAGCATTTTGGGAGCCTAAAAATGCTGAAAACGGGTTTCAAAGTGCAAGTTTTCAAAAACGACACATTATCGTCTCCATGTAAACTACAAAAACGCGAATTTGTGTTCAGTCTATAGGCACGTAGTGTTTCTTCACAAAGTGACATCGACAACCACTGGCCTGACAGCAGAATGCAATCATTTTCACAGATCAGTGTGAACCGGGATCATTTTGATAACGTTGACAAAGTTGTCATCTGTACATGAAAAAAGCAAAGGGAAAACTTTTCTAGTACATTTTTTAGTACATCATTGCTGTGTAAATGTAACCTTAAACAGGTAGGATTCAGTTCACGACAAGTTTTTCCATGCAATCCCCCCCCCCCCCCCCCCCCCCCCCCCCACACACACACACATTTGAACATTATAACACAAGTGCGAGGTTCTATCGCACAGTTCTGATTTTATAACTCACAATTCTGACTTTATATCTCGCAATTCTGACTTAATGTCTCCCAGTTCTGACTTAATATCACACAATTCTGACTTTATGATTCGCAATTCTGACTTTATAACTCACAATTGTGACTTTGATTCACAATTCTGACTTTATAACTCGCAATTCTGACTTTATGATTCGCAATTCTGACTTTATAACTCACAATTGTGACTTTGATTCACAATTCTGACTTTATAACTCACAATTCTGACTTTATAACTCCCAATTCTGACTTTATAACTCACAATTCTGACTTTATATCTCCCAATTCTGATTTAATGTCTCCCAGTTCTGACTTAATATCACACAATTCTGACTTTATGATTCGCAATTCTGACTTTATAACTCACAATTCTGACTTTATATCTCGCAATTCTGACTTTGATTCACAATTCTGACTTTATATCTCACAATTGTGACTTTGATTCACAATTCTGACTTTATATCTCACAATTCTGACTTTATAACTCACAATTCTGACTTTATAACTCACAATTCTGACTTTATAACTCCCAATTCTGACTTTATATCTCCCAATTCTGACTTTATATCTCCCAATTCTGACTTTATATCTCCCAATTCTGACTTAATGTCTCCCAGTTCTGACTTAATATCACACAATTCTGACTTTATGATTCGCAATTCTGACTTTATAACTCACAATTCTGACTTTATATCTCACAATTCTGACTTTGATTCACAATTCTGACTTTATATCTCCCAATTCTGACTTTATAACTCACAATTCTGACTTTATATCTCACAATTCTGACTTTATATCTCCCAATTCTGACTTTGATTCACAATTCTGACTTTATATCTCACAATTCTGACTTTATAACTCACAATTCTGACTTTATATCTCACAATTCTGACTTTGATTCACAATTCTGACTTTATATATCTCAATTCTGACTTTATAACTCACAATTCTGACTTTATATCTCCCAATTCTGACTTTATAACTCACAATTCTGACTTTGATTTACAATTCTGACTTAATATCACACAATTCTGATGTTATATCTCACAATTCTGACTTTATATCTCTCAATTCTGACTTAATATCACACAATTCTGACTTTATATCTCCCAATTCTGACTTTATAACTCACAATTCTGACTTTATAACTCACAATTCTGACTTTATAACTCACAATTCTGACTTTATATCTCACAATTCTGACTTTGATTCACAATTCTGACTTAATATCACACAATTCTGATGTTATATCTCACAATTCTGACTTTATAACTCACAATTCTGACTTTATATCTCTCAATTCTGACTTAATATCACACAATTCTGATGTTATATCTCACAATTCTGACTTTATAATTCGCAATTCTGACGTTATACCTCACAATTGTGACTTTATATCACAATTGTGAGAAAGAAAGTCAGAATTGTGAGATAAAAAGTTGTAGTTACCTTTTTTTATTTCATGTGATTTTATCTCAAAGTGATTGTTCTTTTGAGGCACACATGATCAAATTTGGCCGTTATGCTTTCTCTAATGGTAGAGCAACAGACCCTGCTGTCTCCCAATAATAATACCATCTCTGGTGTTGATTCACTGTCATTCACAAAGCCTCTCCTATCATGGGATAGTAAAGTGTCCATCAGCTGCAAATCTTTTCACCAACTGCTTTATAAATACTATGAGTTCTGACATACTACTCTTTTCACAGACTGTTTTACACCTACTATATCCACCTTATTTTTTTGTAACATAAGAGCAAATTGTAAACTGAATGCATCTGTCTTCCGGTGCCAACCGCTTCCAGTTATTTTAGCTACAAAACAGTGTGTTATGCTGCTTGATATTGCAAACTGGCATTTCTTTCCATATAAAAATACTAGTTTGTAGTGGAAATATTTTTACCATTTACTGCAATTTGTTATTTTTCTAGTTATTTACCAATAGTGGCTAATTAATCGAACGAGTCTCACACACAGAAAATAGCTTATAGTTTGTCTGTCTATAAGTGAACGGTCCTTTTGAGATGTTATGCTTCATTATTCTAATAGATTTGTTTATCATTGACTTCCATTGAACGGACAAAAAAAAAAAGAAAAGAAAAAAAAAGACATTTATCAAAATATTTTTTTTGTGTGTTTCACAGAAGAAATAAGTCATAAAGGTTTGGAACAATCTGAGGATGAATGAATGATGACAATTCATTTTTGTGCGAACTGTCCCTTTAAGAAATTTCTCATATGACATCATGCTGTAAACCCCTATTGGTTTAATTGTTACCTCTATTTTCAAGTGTGTAGGATGATATTTGTGAGGAATCAGTGATGGAGGACGTTTATACAGCTTTACAGTCCAATGAACAGTACAGAATAGCAGACACCAACATCATGAAACCAGCAGAGATGCAAGAGTCCATGATAAAACCAGATAAAGACCATTATCCCAGTGCCTGTTTCATTTTTTATTTTTTTCATTTTGCCATCAGCTTCCCATTTATGTTTAAGATATATGCTTCTGTTGTCCAGCAGAGCATGAAATCGAGTTTGCTAGAATAAACATTCAGTCCCAAAAAAAATTCAGTCTGACTGCAGTATTTGATGTAGAGTGTATGCGATGCATAATATGATTAGATACTAACCTAAAGAGAAAGAGGATATTACATAACCGTACATGACAACAAACAGCATTATTTAGAGAGTAACTCAGTTCTGAAATGATTGTTTACCTGTTTTGGCATATTTAATAAGAAAAGTTTAAAAGTCATGCTATGGACAGTGTTGGGAAATGTTTATGCAATGCTATAATATAGATTAACTCGCTATGAAATTAATTACTAAGTTAAATTTTTGTTTTATGTAAATAATGTGTTTTCTTAACAAAGGTTTTACAATGAAGGTTTTACATCGTCTTTTTCGATGGTGCTGTGTCCTTCTGCTTGGAGTCAGACAGTCAGGCCACTGGAGCGTAAACTGTAAGGATTTGCCCTTAAACCAGCAGTGTTGCTAGACAGTCATCATGTCTTTAGACGGCTCATGCAGTAGCAAAGCTCTTTCCAGTCACTGCACAATAGGATGATGGCATCTGCGATCTCCGTTTAAAAGGTTGTTATATGTAAATACATCAAAGCTACAAAAGACTAGAGAAGACTTGGTTTGCTATTTCTCTAAAGCAAGGGTTTTCAAAGTCAAAGACCTTCCTTTTGACACAAAGTACAAAATGGCGCCTCGCCACCCCCCAATTTTTATTAATTTTCAATAGTAAAAATAAACACGGTTTGTTTGTGCATCAATAGGGGCTTTTGCACCGAATAGTTCTAGGAACTCAGTTATAGGATCTAGCTACCAGGATAGTGTTCCTGGTTGCATGTGCACCAGGAATAGGAACTCTGAAGCAGCCGACAGCGGCGTCTTTAAGCGCAGCATTTACAAATGCTAAAAACCAGCTGTGTTTGTTGTGGGTTTTGTGATAACAGTGTAAATGTAAATGCCTAATCTATACGACTGAAACAGCAAAAAGTGGGGCTATAAGAATTTCAGTATTACATATCGAGTCAGAGAAAATAAAACAACCCTGCAGACAAAAGGTAAATGCCGTTATCACTGTTTTCCATGTTCGTGAAGTAAATATGTTTACATGGCTTTTTAAAAATGAAGAGTTTGACATGCGTTTGACCAATCAACATACACTTATGTCACTGATAGTTCCTATAGTGCTAGTTTAGATCTGAAGTAGAAGCTAATTTAGTTCCCCCTAAAGGAGTTCTTAGTTCCTGCTGTATGAGCACGGAAAAATCTGGGTACTTCAGCCAATAGTTCTAGGAACTAAGGTTCCTCCGGTGCGAAACCCTAATAATAACGGACTCTCGTCTCGTTTGCCTAATGTACCACTCCTGTGTGTCACTGTAATCGTCTTTACCTTGAATACAATCATCATCCATCAAAACTTTACTAGCGTGACACTGGTTTGCTTTATCCAACCGAGAGATGTAGTTTGCGTATCATATGTTAATGCAACGGTTGGGTGTTTTGAGCCGCTGTTTAGTCTGTATTTCACAGCATGATAAGAAACGGCTTGGGCTGCTCTGAAAAGAAAACCACAGAATAGGAGAGAGATTGTGATTTGAAGCCAAATACATTATTCTCTCCACCATCTCTGATGAAATCGTCCAGGTTTTCTCTGCATTAGGGCTGTTTTGGACTGACTGTTTGAATGCTGTTTGAATGCATCCGCTGGATCCTTGGACTGAAAAATATTCCAGGGGTTTACGGTTAAAATGATCTGTTTGAAAACAGAGGAGAGGAAACAAAATGATGTCTCTTGTCAAAAAAAAACCCCTGCTTCTTTTGCTTTTTAAAGGGGACCTATAATGTCCCTTTTTGTAATATGAGTCTCATGTGTCTCCAGAATGCGTCTGTGAAGTTTCAGCTCAAAATACCCCACAGATCATGTATGAGACCATGTTTTAAATCCCATTTTTGAGTGGAAGAAAAACATGTATGTATCTTTAAATGCAAATGAGCTGCTGCTCCCCACCCCCTTTCCAGAAGAGGGCAGAGCCTTTGCAGCTTGTGCCTCAGATACTCTGCCAAAACTAAAACATCTCTTTGGTTTTGATTATCATCTCTATCATGGTCACGCTCATGTAAGTTTATTATCTGCATACGTTTTAAAGCTATATCAATCTAAACTTCTGATACATGTATATGGTTTTCTGAGCCTGCGCACAGAAAGCTGGATGTCAGACGGCGTGTCCCATGAGTTTTAAACTAAGCTCTCTTTCACGTCTTATTGCACTTAAACTGTCAAATACACAAAGGGTTATGTCAAAGTTCACATAAACAGTCGGTTATGTCTGTGAACATAAACATGCTCTGGCGCCCCCCCGGGGAGTCGTGCCCCACACTTTGAAAACCCATGCTGTAAAGAAATCTAATTTAAAGGAATAAAACAATTCTATCATTTACTCATCTTCATGTCATTCCGTGCACAAAAAGAAAATTTTTTAAGAATTTTTCAGTTCTGATTGGTGCTGCTTGTAGTGCAGAACTAGTGCACTTCACCTTTTAAATTAATGATATTATGCCAACCCTAGTTATTTACTGATTCATCATAGCTCCATGTGAGACTGACTGACGCTCAGAGGGGTTTTGCCAGAAAACATCTTTGACACATAGTTGTTTAAAGTTTAACAAACAGCGGTCCTGCAGCTGGCACCCGGCCCTCGAGTGCTACAGAAGCAAACATAAATATTCAACTTCCTGCAGATGCTGAATTTTTATTAAAGGTCAGCGTGACTTTGAGTCATTTTACAGGCTGAAATAATATTAGTGTTTTCTTCTACCTTTGAGTGCTCTAGCAACATGTTTCTTTAGTTTTTCCTGGTTATGAATCAAGTGAATCAGCATTACTTTATCAGAAAAGCCATACATATGGAGCTGGTTATGTGATGCAAACACCAAATGTATTAGTTTACAAAACATTCAAGTCATGAACCGCATGAAAATAAACGTTTATTAATCGATAATCTGCTCCGTAATCTGTAATTTGTGTGAAGAAGAAATAAAAGTTATTTTAAATTAAATATATGTACAATATTTTTTTCCCCCAAACAGACTTTTTCATGCTAATGTATGTTAAAGTGTTTATTTTACTAATAAGTTTGATTTTGGCTAGTTTTTTTTTGTTTTTATGCTATACAAATTTTATACTATAACAATGGGCCGTTTATAACGTCTGCAATGGATTGTTTTTTTTTTTTCCATTTTGGTATAGACACTAAACACGAGACACTAAAAAAGGTAAGTATTAAAATATTATAGCTGCAGTGAGGGATAATATAGATTTTAACATTTATGCCACAGATTTTTGATAAAAAGATATTACTGTTTTAATGAGTTTCTATGTCTGGAGGTAAAATGGCAACAGTGAAATTGTATTGCTTTATCACCAGGGTATTTTCTCCAGGGAGGCAGTAGCTTCACACAATAAAAATGATAAAAATAGGCAAAAAACAAACAAAAAGCATAATATTTTACAAATTTAATTAATTATTTATCTGCACATATATTTAGGGGTTCAGGTGTGGAGCACTGAAACCCTATTATAATTGTTCAAATTTCCAAAGATCAGCATTCTCTTCTAAAAGTGATTGGGCAGACCAAACCGTAAGGTGTAGAGACTTGAAACTTTGAGGGCTGGTAGTACTCATACCGTCTACAACGTCACCAAGGCTTGCCCAAATCGGCCTGACGGGGGCGCTACAGCGGTCAAAAGTACGAAACGGCTCATAAATCTTGAACCTTTTGGTGTAGACTCAAGTGTCTTATATTGTTGAAATCCTTGGCTTAAGACGGCCGAACCAAACCAGTGCAGTGAGATTCTCTGGAGCCTGATTGTCAATAATTAAAAAAAAAAAAAAGTTGGAATTTCGATTCATTCTATGGGTCGCCAAAATGTTTGAAGTGGGTAGACCCATTTTTACTAAAATGGCTATAACTCATGAACGGAATGAGATATTTTCACCAAACTCAGCACACCTATGTAAGAGCTCATTCTGTGGTCGTGTGAACAAGGATGCAGTGACTGGCCACTTGGTGGTGCTATAACAGGGAAAAAAACATGAAAATGGCTATAACTACTTCACCAGTAGACCGATTTACTTGAAAATTGGCATGCAGTGTCTTTGTCTGAGGTGCCATGACTGTCTATGAGGACACTGACGTATCTTGAAAAACATGTCTGCCATCGGCCAATGAATTTTGAGCAGCTATCAGACAAGGTTAACGCTGGCCAATCAGAACGAAACTCGCTGGGCCTGTTTGACTCACGGCCCTAGAGGCCTGTGAGAAATTCTAAAGAAACCAGTCAGCAGGGGGCGCCTTCACATTTTTCACATGCGTTAACGATTGTGTATCGCACGATTTTTTGCACACGCCCGTGACATTCGTGCCACATGGTAGAACTCCTCATTCTGAGCAACTTTGCCTCTAGGACCGCCTCTGTCCATCAAATTGTTCATTAAATATTGGAGATTTAAAAAAAAACAACTAGTCCTAGGTTTTTGGCTCTACCTCAATAACTGTTAAAAAGCTTCAAAAACTAGATATTTTCTGTTTTAAATTGCCTGTATTTGCTGCAAATGGTCTTTTCCATCTACCATCAAGATGTTTGCTTGCTAATTAAAAAATTATACCTTTTTACGCATATGCCTAAGGGCCTTAAAGCGCTTGAACCCCGATAATTGCTGCTAGCAGCTATATTTATATGTGTTGTTTTCTTGTTGGTAGTGTAAGGCAAATTGTATTCCATATGTCATTAACCCAGAAATTGTAAAAATGAAAGGTGAATTTACAATGGACTAAAAAGAAGGGGAACTTTGCCTCCTCATTTCATAATTCCACAACTGGCCAATGTTTACAATATACTCCAAACCATATTACCCACATGCCTTATCCCCGCACACACATGCACAGAGACAGCCGTGTTACTATGTTCCTCTAGTGTCGTGGACGAGGGTGAGACTTACTGGAAGCTACATCTTTTTCTCCTGAGAGGAAACATCAATTTCTTGCTCTTTTATTTCCCGTAGAAAGGCTAACACTCACCCCAGAGGTTCCAATATCAAATCGTTTTTACTTCGCCACTCTTCATTAGGAAGAGTCAACAAACCCTTATCAGCATTCCGGATTCTCTACCATTTCAGCATAGATAATTGATTATGTTTGGGAGCCATGTGGTATTGGATGCACATCTTGCTAACGGAAAGAGATACAGCGCTAAATTAAGTTTACCTTCCGCCGGCTCGACCAGACAGAGATGCAGTGACCCCTGTTGCTGAGAAAATAATCAGAATGACAGTGGTGAATGAACAAGGGACCCATTTTTCACGCGGTGGCAGCGCAGCGGCTGTTTTGTCTGTGTGGGTTTGCCTGCATGCATTCAGTCACTGGTACGTATCAAACACATACACTCGAGCCGGGCTGTGTTACCCTTGAGCAGACCGCATTACATGTTGCTTGCTTTATTTCACTGAAATTATGAAATTGAATGTTCAAATTCCCACCGTTTGCCGACAGAATCATGCAGTGAAGCGTGTATTTTCTATTGTAGGAGGTCTGGCTAGCTGTGATAAAGGCCCTGAAAGCATGTCGCACAACTGTGTGAGCAACATTCCAAATTAGCAGCTGCATTACGTTCAGCTTGACTTGGCTCATCTATCACACCTTAAGATTTATCTTCATTATGTGAGATGAAGTCTCTACTCCACATCTGCTCTGTGATTTTCCACAACTCTTGCTTCTTGAACAGTGTCAGTGTTATTAAACTCATTATTCTGATTAAGGGTGTTTTTCCCCCAGCTTAGCATTTCTGGTCCTGTGGACTTTTCGGAAATAAACTCCTTTAATATAAACTTTTCAAACTCTCACTAGTTTATATCATTTGTCCAAATCTATTAGTCTACTCCTAACATTGTATGCATGCAACAAATAGTGTATGTTTAATAGCTTTTCATGATTAGAAATTACACTTTTTGGGATATAAAATGATTAAGTGTTGTAAATTCAGAATGAAATATTTTCAGACATTTACAAAACCACTCTCTGTGACAAAAAGGTGCCCAGAAACACCGACATCAAAACCGCAAGCACATGATTTGCCAGTGAAATCATTTATGTCTCAAAGATTTGCTTGTCACTTTGACCCAGCAGGTTTAGTCGCAGTGACACATTTGGAAAAACATGCTAGATCCCCCAATTTATTCCCCACAATGCTGTGGTTATTTGTGTCTTTAATGGTGTGACCCTTTGACACATAATGTTTCATATGTTTTTATCATGCTGGCCTTGTTCCTCCAACTGTGCTTGTGTCTCTAGACAATGACAGGCTTATTTTCTAGTTGTAATGTGGCTTTTATCTTGTTCACCTCACTGTTCAACAGAGGCTGATGTGGAGAAACTCTTTGTTACTTTGTTAGAGAGCAAACATTGTGTTTTGTATAGAGGTCATAGGGTTAGATCCAGTGGTTTTGACAACCTGAATAAGCCATAGCCAGTTTGTGGTGATTCTTTTCATTTTTCTAGGTGAAAATGGACTGTTGCAAAAACATACTTTAGACCAGGGCTCTGAACCAGTTCAAGGAACTATAACAAAACATTTTTAATCATTTAATCTTTTTTATAATGTTATATTATTGTTCTTTTTACGCTTTTAATTTGGCAGTCAACCAACCTTGAATTAAAATAGTACAGCCTATGCTTGATGTTGATGCATCCAACGTAAGTGTCAAGTCAGTAAGTCACAAGACAATGTGCTGGCATTAGCTGTTGGATCCCTTTCACTGTAATCAAGCAGAGATGGTCTCCAAAATGCATACAGGACTTCATTTATGATTGAGGCAGGTGGAGGTTTCGCCAACAGTTTGAGGATCCATTGGAGTTATGAGCTCTTAGTATAAAGTTCAGTTCTAGCTCTGGTATAAAGTATAGGCTAAATAAATAAAAATAACGTTATTAACTGGAATTTTTTTCAAATCAAACCGTTATCGGAACTATAATGTTACAGAAGGAACGCAGAACAGAAACGTTAAAGTGGACCTATAATGCCCCTTTTACAAGATGTAATATAACTCTTTGGTGTCCCCAGAATGTGTCTGTGAAGTTTCAGCTCAAAATACCCCACAGATCATTTATTATAGCTTGTCAAATTTGCCCCTATTTGGGTGTGAGCAAAAACAACGCCGTTTTTGTGTGTGTCCCTTTAAATGCAAATGAGCTGCTGCTCCCGGCCCCCTTTCCAGAAGAGGGCGGAGCTTTAACAGCTCGTGCTACGAGCCTCATTTATCAACAGTGCGTAGAAAAGGTTCTATATTTTGTCCTACGAATGAAATTTAGAATGTGCCTAAGTACAAGAAAATCCGTATTTATCCAACGTGCGCATACAGTACTTATGCACATGAGTAAGCAATCATTGTTGATAAATCCCACATGTGCGTAAGTACCATGCTCGTTCACGTTCATTAGCATTCGAAAACGCCTCCAATGAACCATATATGGTGGCAACACTTCCCTTTAAAAATCATGTGATTGTGTTTTTTCCTTACCGCAATAATGCCCAAGTCTTCCAAAAATACAAGATAAGCCATTGCACCGAGACAAACATTTTTCACAGCTGTCTTTTATAGGGTTTGACACCAATTACGCATCGTGTTTAAAACTAGACAAATGTTAAATTTAGTATTTTATGATTAAAGGAAACACAGGACATACAGTATGTGGATTGCTTAATGCATACTGTGACGCTCTTAAATGCTTTTTATGTGTAGTGTCGCTATTCTACCACTAGAGCATGCTCAGTGGTGTGCTTATATTTACACACATTTCTACGTATAAGTACAAGTCGGCGAATCCCACACTTTGCGTGAAACTGTTCTTACGCACTCACTACGCACAAATCTGTCCATACGCATCATTGATAAATGAGGGCCCAGGTCTCATTAGAAAAACGTACCTGTGGGAACGTTTTCGCGAGTCACAAAATACGTACGTACATATCACTGCAGTTTCAATCAATGGTGTAGTCGGGGCCATACGCACGTACACCCTGTATACTTACTTTTTGCCCTGGTCTGTTTGCGTATTACAACTTCTAAGGATCAGTATTTGCGTATACCCTCTTGTATTTTTTGCTTCGAAAGTATATAATCTATTGTCATGTTAGCTTCCCCTTTAACTGTGTGTCCAATGCTGTTGTGTAAACTCGCGATTCTTTGTTGTAATTAGTGCATTAGCACTTCTATCATTTTACCTTTTCCCACCCACATGGACAAAAAAAATGCGTGTTCGCGCTGCAGTGAGAACTCCAATCAAAGGCGCTTGGTGTTTTGAGCGGTGCATTGAGCGCACTTTTCTCACTGCAGCGGACACGGCGTGAGAAATATGGTAGTGGGCGAAAAAGACTAGCCTATTGATTAATTATATACATCATGCGTTCGGAGCTTTTATAAGCGCAAAGTTCCTGTATGAACTGAAAAGACCAATTATCAGCGCAGTATGATGGAAGCCCGGTTTATTTAATGCATCAGTGACGCGCGAATCACCCTATAGCTATAGACCTTATGTAGCTCCGCCCCTTTTCAGCGCTGCGCTCGTTGTCTTTTGACTTCCGGTTTGTATTTCCACAGCGATCTTACGTATTTATGAATGAATTGCTCGTTTTAAAATCTTCCCGGTCTACTGACATTTGTTAAGACATCTTCTTTAAACATAACAATGCTCGTGATAACTTTCATTAACTCTACAACAGGTAAATCCACTTCACCAGCTAATTATTCTTCAACAGCGATGCCATAGAAATATACAGGGCTACCGCAAAAACGGAAGTTCAAAGACAATATTCTAAAGATGGCGGCGCGCTTGTTTCTCTGGTAAATAAGGTCTATAGACTTACTCTGAATCTTATCACGCTCCAAAAATGTGATAAGATTTCCACGAGCCATTCCTATCGTGACACTGATGATAAAATGCGATCCATTTGAATTCTACTGAGAGTTAAACACTTTGAAAATGCTAGAAAGTCAAACATGATCTAGACTGATGAACAATATGAACAAAAGACTGATGAAAAGACGAAAAAAACATAATCTTGCGCCAACATTTATTAGAAAGCTTTTTAAACTATTCATGACACACCCTTACTAGAATTTATCACGTTTTATTGTATTAATTGTGGTAAATTTCTATCATTTATAATCTATTAAGGGAATATTTTTTTCACTACAGATTTATATTACTGTTTCTATATGTGTAGGTTGCTATTTTTCATAAATGCTATGATAAAAAAGAAAAATGTTTGACTTTTTATGGCACATTTAAGTAGTAAATTCTGTCAAACTGATAGGTTTACAGGTGCTTAAATAATATAAAACATCATATAAACCATGATGCAATTTCTGATGTTTAGTATCTCGGTTTGATATTTTTAATCATCATTAAAATTATGAAAATAAGCAACAGTCTTACGCAGACACAGGGTAGGTTTCGTTTCGTTTGAAAAAATGACAGAAAGAACTGAGAGGTTTTACAAGGGAGTGCTGAGGGAAATTATATGAAATGATATGAATTAAAGTATAAATGAATTATATGAATGTATCTCTGAAAGGAACTGACTGACTTGAGAAAAGTTTTAAAGGCATTTTCTTTTCATCTTCCCTCCATGTAAGCCGTGGTGTTTATAAGCAGCTTTGTTTACTGAGGTTACCAGGAAAACAGCTCTATTTCTGCTGTTCCAAAAGCGCCACCTACTGACAGAGAGTGGATTAAAATTTTCATTCAGTCTAGCTGCGGTTTTTCTTTGTGAAACTCAAACTCCCAATTTTTACCTAATGTTCACACCAAAACTACACCCTTGAATAATTGGCTTTTATATTGCCGCTAATGCCGAAGCAAATCTTTAAAAAATATGTTATCTGGAAATTTATTTCATATTAAGTTTTTATTTATTTTTTTAACCACCAACTTGAATAAAATGAAACATTAATGTCAGATGTATTACTTTTCACAGTGAAAATAATTCCAAAGCAACATGTCTAAATGATAGTCACTGTAATGCAGTCAAAAATAATCTGAAAAATGTCAACCAATTTTAGAATGCACTGCATTCATTTGTTTTTAATGAAACAAATGTTACTAGTGAACAACAACATAAAACATATTTATTGTCGACTGGGTAATAGTACACCACTTCTTTTTTTAGGACTACACCACTGGTTTCAATGTGAAATGTCCACTGAGTGGTGTTGAAAGCATGTGTTTTTTTTTTGTTTGTTTTTTTGCTGGAACAGATAAACGTGAATATGGTAAGTTTTTATTACGTTGGTTTTTATACGAATCACCGCAGTTCTGATTTGAAATTTTATTCGATGAGTGGCGCTAAAAGCGCAGTGCTCCATTATTTTTTTTTAAATAACGTAACACCAACACTACACCTTAACCTAGTGTTTACAAAAGCAAATGTGACATAAAAAGCATCCGCAATCGTGCTGTTTTAGCTTGTTTCGATCTCTCATCTTTGAGCTCTTTTACCGTGTTCGTTTTTCCCTGGATTCGTACCCAACACTTCCTCGCCTTAAGTCTTAACTCCGTATCAGCTGAGCTACAGAGCAAGCTTGTTATATCTGAAAAGCAAAATATATGGAGCTGGTTAACCAATGCAAAGTCCAAAATATAATTGTTTACAAATCGTGCACTTTGGTAAAAAGCGTTTTGAAGTCATAACATAATATTGTGCAAGGAGACGTAACAAAAACAAGTCTTTATTAATCCTTAATCTGACCCTGTAATCGTAACTGTGTATGAAAACGATTAAAAGCACTTGCTGTTTTACTGCCTCTAGTGTTCATTTCTGTTGGAAACTGCAGTGATATGTACGTATTGGTACGTATTTTTGCGACTCGCAAAAATGTTCCCACTGGTACGTCTTTCCATGAGACTAGGTTGCACGCTTCGGTTGCTCAACAACAACAAAGCTGGAGAATCTCACGCAGCCAAAATGAGGATCGTCGATAACGGTGTTCAGCCTTACATTGTTCAAACCGGAGTCGACACTGATGGAGAGACTCAGGAAGAAGTTACAACTTTTAGAATGAAACTGGACGTTTCTGAACGGTTAGTGGATAAAATTATGTTGATTCAACCAGCATGTGCCGTCATGTTAATCTTTTGTGCAAATCCAGCGTTGAATTGACCCTCGTTTGTAAAGCAGTCCGGCGTAAAATCACGGCATATCAACAACACTCTACTACAGCAACTCTTCTTTTTCTCTAAAGCAGCCCAACATGGCCTCACCCCCTTTGTTGTGTGTTCTTGGGGGCGGGGTTTATGTAAATTTTGGGGTTTGTGATGTCACTATTCGAGAAGAAACTCGTTGTAGTCCCTACCAGATTGAAACGGTTTCAATGAAAGATTCAGTCTCTCTAAACCCCTCTTTTCCAAAAGTCTACTCTGCTCTGATTGGTCTGATGTGATTGGTCTACAGCTTACATAATTCTGTTCCTTTGCTGTTTATTATTGTGAAGCTGATTTGAAACAATTCTGATTGTATAAATATCTATAAAAATAAACGTGACTTGACTTAACCCTCTACCGCTCGCATTATGGTAGACCTATAGAAAAAAAATATTTGACTCTTTTTCTTTTCTTAGAATGGCTTAACTTGAAGTGCTGTAAAATAAATAAATAAATAAAATAAAAAATGGAAAAAAATATTATTTTAAGGTACTTTATGATATGTTGCCATACGGCAACAACGTACAATAGTGGAAATAACTTAGAATAAGTGTAAGTGTATATAGTCAATATTTTTCCTCAGAAATGTTATTTGTATTGAATCAACTGGTGCTATTATAAGCTTTAACAGTAATTATAAACGACACCTTATACATACTTTCTAACATGTTGTGCTTTTATTTATTCCATTCTTTTTTCTTTTTTTTTTTTTGCTGAATAATGCTTTATATTCTTTGAATTTCATTATATTTTTCATGAATATTATTCAAATTGCAAATGTATATAGTTAAAAACAAATATAATACTGTTCATCATGTATCATAAAACATTGCCATAAAACCAAAAACATTGCAGTTCATGAAAATTCAACATTATGCAATCTTATGAGAGGAAAATTATGAACATGAACCCCCCATAATCCTTGAAACTTGGTGAGGCACAGGTACACATCACATTTGGTGCACTTCACCCTAATAATACACTTACAGCCTTTTTGAGACACCATGGTAGGCCAGTGGTAGGTCTGGTCCAGTAGTACTGGCTGCGGTAGCAGATGTTGATTTTATCCATAATACAAATGCCATGGCAGTCCTTAACATACGACTAATCAACATTATATCACTAGCATTAATGTTGTTATTGTTACAGCTTAACAGACCACAGCTGCCTTTGCTAGCTAGCTAAGCTATTACAATAATGTCATTCCATTATTGCACAGTGTTGCCATTTGGCAACACAGATATTTTATTGATTTACCAAAAACCAATTTCATAAAAAAAAATTGAGTGGTGAATATGTCATCATAACTTACCAGAGATGATGTTACCAATTTTTTTGTGAATGTGACATGAACTAGTCCTTGTTTGTTACTGACGTTTTAGTTTGCTTTCAGCAAGTACCGAGAAGAGACAGGTCTGTCAGAAATCGCGCCACTGAAAAAAAATCGCATGTTATGTGACTTAACCAAAGCACATCATTTGCTAAACTGAGGTCTTCTCTTACCAACAACAACAACAACAAAAAACGAGAATGTTCTCTTCAAGAGACAGTGGCAAGGAAATGAACACAAAGAGTATGTTGCCATATGGCAACACCATGCGGTAGAGGGTTAAGATCGATTCTGATCTCGAGTACTACATCACTTTCACAAACCTCGCAAATGCAGCAGCCAGTTCTTCCATGGAAGTGGCTTATAAACGTGACTTTTACTTTGCCATTTGGATTAGAGCTTACTGTTTTTTGTATGAAGTATGCATCAGACACTCTGAAGGCATGATGCCTGAGGCCAGCACTCACCAAATATAGACTCAGTAACCACAATTGAGAAAGACAGCAAAAAACCCTTGAAAATCTAAATTACTCTGGGACAGGATCACACTCTTGGACATGGCGACAAGAGTGAAGGTCTCTCTCTCTCTCTCGCGCTCGCTCTTTTTTCTTGCACCGAGGAGATAGTGTTGTCATTGGGTGAGGATTGGCATAATGAGATGAGGAGACTTTTCATGTAAATTCTTGCCAATAGACACAGCTAAATGAAGTCCCAAAAATAAACAGTCACAACTGTTCAAATAAATTTTGTCAGATCCTGTATTTGTTTTCCTCTCTTTCTGCATGAAACCAATTAAACAAATGACCACTAACATGAAAGGGAATACTGTAGTACCAAAAGTACCACATTAATCCTCAGGGAGGAGCACAGAAGATCAGAAAAATCATCCAATTTCAAGGGCAGAGAGGCAGATCAAAAACAAGTAGAGCAGCAAACGTCCCTGTGTAGAGTTGGCCTTGAGCGAAGAGTGGGGCAGTGGAGCACTGCTGGAATGACAGCTTCTTTCACCCCGAGAGATGGGATGCTTTTCCCCACACCTGAGGCTTGGTCCACAGCCAAGCTCATTCACAGGGACCAGATGGAGCGCCTAGATAAATTAATAGTTGGGGGAAGGGAGGGTTTGTCAGAGACCATGTTAAAATGTGCTACTGTATCCCTGGATGAAGTGGACCTAGTATGATTATAAGCCAAAATGAATGTTTTCAAGCAAATATTATTGGAGATCCTACTTAAAATGTATGCACTATATCGTCGCTGTCGGGTGGAAATCTCCATATTTCGTCATTTTAATTTTTTTTTTTTCATAAATCATTAATATTGGTCAGCCTTTACATCTGTCTGTGGGTTTTGCAAATATTTAACCAATGAAAAGTATTAAAAAGAGCTGTGACTAACTCCATTGGATTCTCAAATTGCCAGTCGAACCTCATAACTCTGGCCACCTCTATTGTGAATGAAGTGCCGCACGAAGTTTGGAGCATCTCTGCTTGTTTGCCATGCAATGGTAAATGAAGAACTGGTTCTCTGAATAAGTACAGTGTTTTCTTTACTCAAGACTACATATATAAAGGCTAATGTTGTATGTAACTGAGGATCGGAGAAGAGTGTCTTAGTCTAGCATTTGTTGCCGAGTCATAGCCAATGCATATCCTGTGTATAGCACTCATTTATAACATGTGATGTTAGCCAAATGACAGAAAAAGCGATGCACTTATTGCTTTAGATGCGGCCGTTCTAATGACGAAATATGTCTGAAATTCTCTGAAATTTGCTGGTTGCACACCGATCTGTTATTGTGGGTTAAACGACTTTACATTTTCACGCCCCTATACATGACACTGAACAAAACAAACTGTGATTGGTTGCTTTACATGTCAGTCAGATGTCCTTTTGGGTGGTTCTTGGCCAATGAAAGCTGCGATAGAGTCCAGGCCTTCATCAGTCTTACCATTAATCAACATCAGAGAACCATAAACATGCAAATTTCTCCTTAAATGATTTACTTTTACAAAACAGCTTGACTGTAGTTTAACTTTAAATTATGATCGACAAGCTACAGTTTCAAAGTACTTTCCTCAATAAGACTACTTTGATAGAATGTGATTTTTAATGAAGTATTATTTTTAAGTTTTTATTTTTTTGGGCCAAGGCAAGCTTATTTATCTGAGCCTTCTGTGTAAAGACTAAGATAACAGGATCTTCCAAAGGATATCTGAGAATCTTGAAATACTTCAAGTGGACAGGACCTCCCTCCTCGACTGTGTTTGGGCTTAATCCCCAAAAACTCTGATCAAATGAAGCCTTTCAAACTGTCTGACATTTGCCATCTCTTTGGTGGTCTGTTTGTGTGTGTTTATATAAAATTAAGTTTGTGTAAACTGCAGGGGAGATACACATCACTTAGCTTTATGCGTTTCCCTCAGTCCATTGGATTAGATTCTCTTTGATGTCCCAAAATCCCTTTATACAGTATTTCAAATACAGCTTTCTCTATAGCGTGTCTGTTATTTTATGCATGTGTTATCCACATCAGTGTGCTCTCCACACGCTAATGAAGCACACCTACTCCCATTAACTTCCCAGGAAAATGAAAACACATTGCTCCTCGTGCCAGACGATATGACAGTGTGTATACATGCAGAGATAAGTGTCTGGTCCGGTACTGTAGGTGTTCCATTTAAAAATACCCATAAAACACAAGGCGAGCTAATGGGCAGAAGGGGCATAATGCACCCTGATGATATTAACCCTAGACAGAGAGAGAAAATTATGACTTTACAACACGCCTGCAGGTAATTATCATTTCATCAGATGGAAGATTTTCATTCATCTCCATAATTAAAAAAAAAAAAAAAAATCTCCAAATGATGCAGAATTATTAATTAGCGATAACTTTGCATAATGATGGTGGCAATGTTTTGGGTGGGCATCTGCTGATATTTCTAATCAGACAATTAAATGGGAAAATTGCCAGATAATGACAAATAACAAACAGAGTGTAATGAAAGATAATCAACGGAAGGAGGTTCTGCTGCTGTGGCCTTCGCTTCAGCGGGTTGTCGTTGATTATGCATTCATGTAGTATGTTGTAATATGCAAGTAAATGTATTATCAGTTTTCAGTGTATCGGGAGCAACAGCTTTAAAACAAATTTAGTTATATTAAGATAAAGTTTATAATTTGTGTACCAGTAGTGCCTGCAAATTACAAAAATGATTGTTTTAAAACAGAATTCCAGAACACTCCCTCTGCCTGCCTGAAAACACTACACTACTTGGCACTACTTGTGGCTTAGGCTGCTATATATATATAATATATATATATATATATATATATATATATATATATATATCCATTCGTGAAATTTCCTCACTACTAAAGCGGGGTCAGCGCATACTAAGGAGCAAAGTCGCCAACTTTCTGCGGAGTCAATAGCTACAGACCTCCAAACTTCGTGTGGCCTTCAGATTAGCTGCCCATTAGCTTGCCTAGAGAGCTTCAGTGAATGGGTTTCCATGGCCGAGCAGCTGCATCTAAGCGTTACATCACCAAGTGCAATGCAAAGCATTGGATGCAGTGGTGTAAAGCACGCCGACACTGGACTCTAGAGCAGTAGAGACGTGTTCTCTGGAGTGACGAATCACGCTTCTCTGTCTGGCAGTCCAATGGACGAGTCTGGATTTGGTTGTTGCCAGAAGAACGGTACTTGCCTGACTGTATTGTGCCAAGTGTAAAGTTTGGTGGACGGGGGATTATGGTGTGGGGTTGTTTTTCAGGGGTTGGGCTTGGCCCCTTAGTTCCAGTGAAAGGAACTCTTAATGCTTCAGCATACCAAGACATTTTGGACAATTTCATGCTCTCAACTTTGTGGGAACAGTTTGGGGATGGCCCCTTTCAACATGACTGCGCACCAGTGCACAAAGCAAGGTCCATAAAGACATGGATGAGCGAGTTTGGTGTGGAGGAACTTGACTGGCCTGCACAGAGTCCTGACCTCACCCCGACAGAACACCTTTGGGATGAATTGCGACTGCGAGCCAGGCCTTCTCACCAACATCACTGCCTGACCTCACAAATGCGCTTCTAGAAGAATGGTCAAAAATTCCCATAAACACACTCCTAAACCTCGTGGAAAGCCTTCCCAGAAGAGCTGAGGCTGTTATAGCTGCAAAGGGTGGGCCAACTCCATATTAAACCCTACGGATTAAGAATGGGATGTCATTAAAGTTCATGTGCACGTAAAGGCAGGCGTCCCAAAACTTTTGTCAATATAGTGTATATACAAACAAGGGAAAACAAGCTTAACAAGATAACGAGTTAACAAGGCACACCTGGGAAAGACAATCAAAGGGAAAAAATACAAAGGACTACAACATGGCACTCAAGACAGGAAGTAATGCAAAAGTCCAGGGACAAACATGGAGAACATATGACACATTATCATGGTGAACAATTAATCCATGCTAAATTAATCCACAAATTTGTTTGTCTTTGTTATCTTTAGTCAAAATCATTTGCTTCTCTGAAAATATAAACTCGCTGTGAAGAATATAAACTGTGAAGAAAAAACATCAGAATTGTGAGATAAAAAGTTACTTTATTTTTTTATTCAGTGATGGAAACCATATAATACACTCTCACAAAACAAACAAACAAACAAACAAAAAACTAAAAATTGCACCCCATTATGCCTACAATGGCTTGTCACTTGGGGAATATCTTAAAAAGACAACTTATAGCTTAGCTACCCGTAAAAGAGACGCATTTTAGGACTTACAGTAGTAATATGTACCCTTAAGTTACTAATATGAGCTTTTACGGTTAAATAAGGAATAAATATATCCCTTTAATGGTACTGGCCCAGTAACACTCTGTTGTACCCCTAAATATTAAGTTTTTGGCATATTAAGTATGAAATTACTTACAACACGTTTTGGGTGAAATAGTCCACCATCTCTAACAATAGCCCATTTTTTCCGCCATCTTGGATTGATTTATTTTCAATGCACTTAACGCATTCTGATTACCTTCTCTGGTAGTTACATGCAGTGCTACATTTGAATTTAGTCATGCAATGGAAGCAGCATAATTGCGGTCTACCTTTTGGAACAGCCTTTGTATCAAAGGCACACTTATGATGCCTTAAATGCATATCTATATTGCCGGCTCGCTGGGTTTTGGTCTGGTTTGGTTTTAATATATATGTGTCTTTTCCTCTTTTTACAGTTCCTCACTGCTACAGTCAGTTTTTAGACTCACATAACAAATGGCTGATCTAGCAGGGTGGATGCAGGCCTGCCTTTTTTAAACTTCTCTTTCTGCTCAAATATGCAGCGTTAACATAGAAACTCGTTAACAAACACATACTCTTGTTCTTTTTTTATAAGTAATATTGGTGATATTGTGTTGCATGTCAGAGGAGGTGAAAGGATTGTGTTATTGAGTTTTATGCACTTTCCCCCTTGTTTCCCTTTAGGCAGCATGTTTGTAACTCAAAACAGAGCTTTTACCACAACATTTGGAATGGAAGATACTTGCTCCAGTTGATGGCAAAATATCTGATAACTTTAATCCAATAATCCAAACATTCTTGATGTTCATCACCAGGTGCACCATCTGATTCTCATTTCCAGTGCCTCCCAATCCTTCTAAACCAAGAACTTGCAATTAGATTAAAATATTAAGAATGTAAAAAGTCAAGTTAGATTTTACTGTGAGACAGTCCCTCCAGGACTTGGCTTATTTTCCCACGTCTAGAAAACATTTTAATATTGTATGTCCCCAGCTAGCTAGCATCACAAGGATTGATGAAGCAAATAATGTCATGAGGCTCAAGGAAGTTAACTTTGAGATTGAAGTGAGACGCAGTCTCTCATGGAGACAAATATACCTGCAGCATCTTTAGCAGTGCTGTTTCTGTCACCGAGAAGCATGCCGTCCTTATCTGTTTGCTAATTGCTTATGTTTGACATGGATTTATTCTGCTTCCCTTATTTGATGGGATTAGCTCACTACCCTCCAGTGCGTTTACAAATTCTCCACCGTTCTCTCACATTTCTCTACATTACTTTATTATTTACCACCAATGAGTCTGCTAGTTACTAAGTCAATATCTAGCATTACATTTACCCACTTTTTTAAATAAGGATGGGCATTATGGATGGACATTAAACAGCAGACTAGGTGACTAATTTCCCAAGCCAGTATCAGCCAGTACACACTTCAGTTAAATTCAGTTGTCTGTTCACCTTTCAGTGCTTATTCCTTTTCTGTACTTTACAGGAGTGACAAATGCATTCTACAAATGTAAGGGCTAGAAACAAAATTTTCCTCTGATTCCTTGGCTCACAAGGACCTGAGGCTCCATGCTGTGTTTCGGCACAGCACCACCTACTGGTCCGGAGATACTAAAAATGGCTATTTTTGCTTATAACTTCTGAACGGTTTGTCCAAAAATCATAAAACTGATCTTGTTAGAGTTGAGTCGTCATGCCAGGTCGAAATTATCAAATTTTCCCATATTGGCCATTTTGGGAATTTTGTAGTAAAATGCTGTATTTTATATTAACTCTATATGGGTCATCGGCACGATGTCCTGAAGGAATCTGAGAAGTTTTGGACCATCGCCACCTAGTTGTAAAAAACTTATTTAGATGCTTTGGATGTGGTTGGCTTATTTTTACGTGATTCATATCCTTGGATTCCTGAATCCTTGCAGAGTCCAACAATACCCAACATGGGTAATTTTCACTTTATGGTTAGTGCAACATTTTGATTTAGCCTTTAAATAACTTTGGCGAATATTCTTAGAAACCACCGTAGGAAAATTGAAAACATAGGTCTTTGACTATACGTTAATTGCCAGTTTTGATTGTAAGTGGCAAAAATTGCAATCAAAGTCAGGTGTGGGTAATTTTTTGTGTGTTCATACATATAAATGTCTATAACTCCTAAGCAAAATGAGATATTTTCAACAAATTTGACACGCTTATGGATGGGGGCACACACACACACACAAAAAAAAGTGGTGCGCCTGCATTTGGTGGTGTTATAATTGAACAAAACATGAAATTGGCTCTAACTACAGTACTGTTGGTCTGATTGACTTCAAAATTGACATGCAGTGTCTTTATCTCAGTTGCTATCATAGTCCATTATGATATTGTTGGTCTGCTGCTAGCTTCCTTGTTTGCTTCTCTTGTGCTTGGCCCCTTAATTGCTGCTTGCAGCTATATTTATTATTCTATTCTATTTATTTATTACTTCTTTTCTAAAAACAAAACAAACAAACAAAAAAAAAATAGGGGAGTGAAAAGTCACTTTTTGAAAAGTCAAAAAACAATGTGAATGCAAAGAGAACAGTTATTTTATACATGGACAAAACGGAGTAGCTGTAGCAGAACATAGGCAAACATGACTTCATTGGTAGACAAAAACGCTTTGGATGATAACTGCTGTTTCACTGTGATAGTAGGCCTTTTTGTTCTTTAATCCTTGATATCTTGGCAGCAGGAATATGAGATGTTAAATGTTTATCATATCACAGTACAAATTGCAGCTGCAAGATTTGTCAAAAAATAATCACAATATTATTGTTTGTTCCAAGTCGTGCAGCCCATTCTCAACCCGGGCACCAAATCACAGAGCATTACAAGAGAGTAGACATGCGTGTTAGAAAATGTCAAGCCACTAACCAACCAGAACATGATGTATATTACAGCCTTATTCTCCCAGAATACACAAAGTCTGCTTTGGAGAGCAAACTGAATCTGAGAGAAATGTCGTAGAGAATCTGCCCTGCTGACCAGAGACTAAAGTGAACAAGAAATTGTACCCCTGCTGTCTCTGGGCATTTCAATGCAGGGTATTCATCTAATACAATGTGGCAAGGTCTGGATAAACTGTGGTCCACTTTACATGGCCACCAGCCAGCTATCTCTAGACCTATGGAGCTGATTTCAAATACAATAGTGTTTTTTTTTTTTGTTTTTTTTTTCTACCAAAGCCCCCTGTGGAGCTACAGAATAATGTTGTAATATATAACGTAGAGTCCCGGGGCAAACACAAACCGACAGGACCCTAATTTGTTGTTCTAGTCTTGTTGAGGCTTTCAACCTTGATCTGTCTCAGAGTTTTACCAGTAACAAAAGCTCTTTGTTTACAGAAAGGGCCCAGAGACACACTTCACTGGCATCAAGATTGCTTTCCAGACTTCACGTTTGGTGCCTCTAGCATTGCCTAAAACTCACCTGTTCCTGTTTGGTGAGGAAGCAATGAGCCTCAGTTAAAAGTATTGTCTCGCTAGTCACCACAGGCCAAGATTTTGGTCTTCCCAGACGTTTGAGAAGCTTTTTTGTTCATGGCTGGATGGCAAAAGTCCTCAATGGGGATGCCGTGAAAAGGGATGATTGACTTCTTGGCATTAATTACCATCCAACATACATTTAGCTTCTCTATCCAAAACATTAGGTCTATAAAATGCAAGGAAACCATCCAAGGCAGTAAAGCCAAGCTGTGAGTGTCATTCTATACTGACCAGACCGCAATGCCAGGGAATCTAAAGTGGGGTGTGGAATAAATAGTGTCATTGTGATGCTCAAGGCGAAATGATTCAGTCTGAATACTAATATGTTGAATGTATTCTTGTTTACAGAGAGCTCAGTGAAGGACTTCAAAACTAATCAAATTAAACAGATAAGAAATTGTTATCCCCTGAATGAAAGGTACGTAACATTTCTGTCTAAGCTCAGATTCGGATCACATTTGAGCACCAAATCCCATTTTAAGCCACTCAGTGAACTGAGATGAGTTTAATTTAGTTTGAACTCAACATCTCTGGCGACATACCTTGCATGCTGATTAGGGTGTCCACCATGACACCGCTGCCACAGGAAGATTTAGCTTAACACTGAAACACGTTGTTATCGTGAACACTGCCAAATGACTCAGCAGTAAAACATAAGGTTTTAGCTCAGCTGAGGTTGTAGAAGCACCCGGGTGGTCGGTCTACTGCATTCGGAGACATCTGTGCATGAGAGGTGTATCGCATTATGCGCCACTACATGCGTGAGTGCCATCGGAGGGCATGACCTGCATACAAGAGTGGCATTAGCATGAATCCTCCTCTCTTTTCGCGGTCTCTGCTGGGGCTGTTAATTCAGTTTGATTAATTGTAGAAAAAATAATGCAATGCAAATTCAGTACTTCAATCTTTCTGCAACGTCAGGCATTTTAATGTGCTAGGGGTTGATTTTGTTTTAAATAACACATTTTTTAAAGTTTATTTTTGTTATATCAAGGTCACATTTTGTTACTTAAATAACTGTTAAACTATTTTTTTTTTAGTCTTAAACTACAAACATCCATGATGATCTAAAAAGAGTGAAATATGCATTAAAAAAAAAATGCATGAATGATGTATAAATAACATTTTGACAACATTGTTCAAGACCAGATAACTTTAGGGGTGGGCGATGTACCAGTAAATCTCATGTCAACCCATAGAGATTGTGAATTATTGTCTCTCTCGCAGTTGAGCTCGCGTGGCGTTGCCGTACTGCATCGGTTTCAAAAGTGACAGCAGCTGTAGTCTGTGTCATTAATGTTAATAAAACAACAAAAGCGAGCAAATTTCCTGCTGCTCTAGACTGAATCACTTTTGTAACCTTAAAGGGTTTAGTTCACCCAAAAATGAAAATTCGGTCATATAGACAGCAATATAATCAACACTTTCAAGGTCCAGAAAGGTACTAAAGACATGGTTAAAACAGTCGACGTGACTGCAGTGGTTCAACCTTAACTTTATGAAGCGACGAGAATACTTTTTGTGCGCAAAAACAAAACAAAATATTCAACAGTATCTTCTCTTTTGTGTCATTCTCATAAGTTGTTTACATCCAGTGCTTCCAGGTTCTACGTCAGAACGGCGACTCATTATTGGCCGGCTTCTGCGTCATCATCACACACATGCGTCATGCTGATCACGTGATCAGCTTTGGCCAATACAGAGCTGGCATTTGGACGTAAACACAGAAGACTTCACTGTGCTTACTGCGCCAACTGCGCAAGGAGAATATTGTGAAATAAAATTACTGGTAACACAATTCTCACTTTTAACTAGTTGCTTATTACTTTGCATATTACTAGGATATTGGCTGTTTATTAGTACTTATAAAGCACATATTAATGTCTTATTCTGCATGACTATATTCTACATCGCTTAATCATACCCAATACCTAAACTTAAATGCTACAACAACTAACTTACTAACTATTAATAAGCAGTAAATTAGGAGTTTATTTAGGCAAAAGTCATAGTTATTAGTAAATATTTGTTCCCCATATTAAAGTGTTACCAAATTACTGATATCGCGATATACGATTTTGGTCATATCGCCCACCCCTACTTTGAACGGACATTCTGTTAACGTTATTGAAATAATGTTTGTTCACAAATTAACATTAGCTAAGTTCTGAGAATTTTCCCTGTTATGTTATGTATAGTGGATGTTTGGTAAACTGATGCATTTTGATGTTTGCTTTACATTACCAGCACCATATGGCTTTTCCAACATACTAAACTTGCTCGGTATGCTCACCTGGTACAGCATTGTGATGTAGAGCACTCAGGTATGAGTCACATAAAAGATCTCAAAGACTTGTAGAAGCTGCTTTTTATCTCACATTTGTTACACTTTTGTTACCACTATCGGTTAGGTTTAGGGTACGGTTTAGTGTAGGTGCTTCTAGGTTATTTCAAAATGTGAGCATTAACCTTTTAGCACCACTCAAAATTATTTTAAATTGTAATAATATTTCACAATAATGCTGTTTTTACTGCTATTACATTTTATCAAATAAATGCAGCCTTGGTGAGCATAAGAAACTTCTTTCAAAATAATTAAAAAAATATTACAGACCCCAAATGGGTATGTGTGCATGTGTGACTGTGTGTATATCAGTGGAGAAATGTAATAAAGTAGTGAGAGTTTGAAAATACTTTATTTTCTAAAAGTCCACAGGGCCAAAACTGCAAGTAGTTGAAGAACCATCTGACAATAGAAGCAATTCAAAGCTTGAAGTACAGCCTTCGGTCTTAAAAACGCTCCATTCTTTTTCATTTTAACTCTAAAATCAAACTTTATAATTGATTAACAAACCTTTAAGCACTTCAGTACTAAAATACAGAACATGAGGATGAGCTGCAATAATAACTTATGACAAAACATGTCCTGTCTTCACTTTTTTTGCAAGGGGTCTTCTAAGAATGCTACTACCCTGGTTATTTTTTTAATTAATTTTATTTTATGGATCATCTCTTAAAAAAAAAAAAAAAAAAAAAAGTGTCCATGGGACAGAAACCAGAGAACAAGAGCACTACCGACAATGTGAGATGTGGCACCTTGAGAGCGTATTGCACCTTGTCACAGCAACCATATATTTATTAGTGTCCAGAAGATTGAACTTGCTTCGGTGCAGCTTCTGTGTGTGTTTATGCAAAGGAAGACAATGCAAAGCGGGGTCATTTGTGAAAACCTATTATCATATCAGTGGTGTGTAGTGGACTGTCACTGGATTTCCATTTTATTCCTTTTAGCCCCATATTTTTAAATAAATACATCTCTTGGGGCAGTTTAGTTGAGTCAGTGGAGGTTCTGCCTTCCCTTTCTACTGCAAACGCTACAATAATAAGCTATAATAGCCTTGCAACGGATCATATAAAGTTTGGCCAAAAGTGAGCTTGAAAGTGACATCACATAGTTATAACTGTCATCTGAAACATGAGCCTTCTTGAAATGCATTTCCAGTATTTATGAGCTAGAATCAGCCATCCATACACAACACGCCCACTGCAATACTTCCTCCCACCTTAATGCACTTGTACTTCAAATGCATTATTGATCGGTCTGTTACGCTCCATTCGTCTTTCCACTCGTCTCTATGTACATACATCGGTATCAACCGCACAGCTATTGTACAATTTGTTGCGATGGTCACCATTCAAGCGCCTTTATTTAAAAACGGTGAGTCAGCACTTAAGGTGTAATTAAGGAATGCATTAAACAGCAAAAAGCACCTTTGTGGTAAATGAGGTTGTGTAACTATGGTGCTATAAAGACTATTTGAGAGGAAAGGACTGCTTTCATATGAGCCAAGTCATTTTTAAAATAATACATTAGCCAAAAATGTGTTAATTAGAACCTGACTTTGGCTTTAAATGGAGTATAAAATAAGATGTTTCGAAGAATCTCAGTGCTGCTCTTTTACACTCAATGAAAATAATATTGTGGTAATACTTTATTTTAGTGTCTTTGTTACACATTACATGTACTTACTATAGTAATAACAGTAAATTATTCATAATTAAACGCAACTAATCCTAAACCAAACCACAATCCTAAAGTTATACATGCTATTAATTACTCAGTACTTAAAGCAGCCTAATGGTTAGTGAGTCCGACTGGTAACCCAAAGGTTGCTGGTTCCATTCCAGCACCGGCAGGAAATGACTGAGGTGCTCTTGAGCAAGACACCGAACCCCCAATCGCTCCCCGGGCGCCACAGCATAAAAGGCTGCCCACAGCTCTGGGTGTGTATCACGGTTTGCAGTGAGTGTGTGTGTGTGTGTGTGTGTTCACTACTCACTACTCTGCTCCTAATGTGTGTGCACTAACTTGGATGGGTTAAATGCAGAGGACAAATTCCAAGTATGGGTTACCATACTTGGCCTTCACGTGTTACTTTCAAAATATATATATACATTGTAACAAGGAAACCTTGAAACAGTGTAACCAATATTGTGAATAAAGGCCTGTCAAGCTCAAAAAAAAAAAAAAAAAGCCATAAAACCATAAAAGTTCATGATTCATTTGACTTTTCTGAAGTCATACAGTAACTTTGTGAAAATAGGTAACACTTTAGAATACTGATCCTTCATTAATGAATAACTACACAGGAACAAATGAGTAATGCATTATTAACACATTAGTAACTACTATTAAGAAACTCTGATTAATGAATTAGTAAGTAATAGCGCTCAGTTGAAGGTGGTAGTTCACTATTAGCTAATCAGTAACTACTGTTTTTTCATTCCTCCCAGAGAACTACTAAGAACTACTATATACAGGTTCATAATTAACATGAATAATGCATAATGTATAATTAATTCTAAAGTGAAGGTCATGGTAACCCACTAGTAATGACTGAAGTATTACCAAATACTTAAGAAGGAATTACTAATTATTTGGATCAGTATTCTAAAGTGAGAAACATGATAACTCTCTAGTAACTACTCAAGTCATTGTAAACTTTTGAGGTTTTTGTACAGTTTTGTACAGTAATTATTTGACTTTAGATGACTTAAAGGGGACCTATAATGCCCCTTTCACAAGATGTAATATAAGTCTCTGGTGTTCCCAGAATGTGTCTGTGAAGTTTCAGCTCAAAATACCCCACAGATCATTTATTACACACTATTTTTGTGGGCGTCCCTTTAAATGTAAATGAGCTGCTGCTCCTGGCCCCCTTTCCAGAAGAGGGCAGAGCTTTAACAGCTCACGCTTCGGTTGCTCAACAACAACAAAGCTGGAGAATCTCACGCAGCCAAAATGAGGATTGTCAGTAACGGTGTTCAGCCTTACATTGTTCAAACCGGAGTCGACACTGATGGAGAGACTCAGGAAGAAGTTACAACTTTTAGAATGAAACTGGACGTTTCGGTTAGTGGATAAATTTATGTAGTTGCTGTGGAGTTGATTCAACTCATCGACTAGCATGTGCTAGTCGATTTTTTTAAGTGAAGTTAAAAAAGTGAAATCATAATCAACCACCCCTTTAAAAGACAGCACACAAGTCATATTTATTTTGGAACTTTACAGCACTTAGTCACTGTATGCTGTTATTGTTTATAAAAAAGAACAGCTTGGGGATTCTTCCAAACATTTTGTGCTCCATGGAAGGAAGAAAAAAGAAAAAAACATACTAGACTGGTTTAGAGCAACATGTTGAGATGAGCAAATGCCAGAAGATTTTATTTTTGGGTGATATAACTATTCCTGGGTGAAGGTTTTACTCTTTCCACATTTCCCTGATGTCATTAGTGTGTACTTCAAATCATTGGCCTGTCAACAGCTTGAGAATATTTCAGCACACTAAAATAAGACAAGCACAGTCACATCTCAAAATAATTGAAGACACGTCATCTGAAAGTGGGCGGAAGGGCAGTCAAATCTTCACGTGGCAGTCAGGCCCAGCGTTTCCATTTGTACACAGCTATAGCGCATGATGAAGTGTAATTGGGCCCATCATCGAATCCCTATCACTGCTTACAAATGAGTCTAGATCATGCTATGCAAATACCCCTGGGAAATAAGGCCTGTATACACAGACTAAATGACTGGTGGAAGTTAAATGTCGGCTGAATTCAAACTGACTGAATTGTCTGGTGCATTAGTAAATGGCGAGCTGGCTCCATCTGCATGATGCAGGAAATGGGGTGCCATTCAGTAAAAATGAAAAAGGAGTGAGGCATTTTACGGCAATATCAGGATTTGATCAAAGCATTCCCCTTTGATTTGAGCCAACAAGAGCTCAGATACATGAGCATCAGTCTAGGTGCAATTTATCACAATGTGGTTTTAGACAGTTATTTGGTACTGAAAAAAAAAAAAAAAATAGCACAAAACATGACCTACAGTACCCTCTACAAATATTGGCACCCTTAGTAAATATGAGCAAAGGCGGCTGTGAAAATAAATCTGCATTATTTATTCTTTTGCTCTTTCATTCAAAAAATAACAAAATTCTAACCTTTCATCGAAGTAAAACAATTGAAAGTCGGGGAAACTCACATTATGAAATAAATCCAATATTTATTCCAATTTTCCAATCTCCAATCCAATTTTCTCCAATACATGTTGGCCACAATTATTGGCACCCCTAGAAATTCTTATGAATAAAACATCTCTGAAGTATTGTAAGGTTCCACCCACTAGCCCAACGACGGCATCTAGTGGTCTGGTCGAAGGTATTTTGCGTGTACGTCCTCTGGCACTTCTGTAAAATTCAGCTTAATTTAATACAACTTTGGTTTCTAATTCAGTTCTGACTTCGTAAATAATTTTATCTGACTCCAATTATAACTGAATCGTAGTTTCACATTCTTTCCGATGTAACAGCTGATCATGAGATTAGTTGTGCTTTAATTTAGGTCTTTGATCATTCTGGATACCTCATAAGGTCAATTACTCGTTCATTACGGCCCGAACCACAATATAGGGAATTCCGCAGCGGCCGTCTGCGTTCTCACGACATAAATTCGCTAGTTTATGATTCTTAGTCAGAGGGTGCAGAGTTTACTAATGCATTTGAGTCGAACCACCACATGCTTGTTCATACAAAAATACAGTTTTCTTAGTCACAATACTGCAACTTGCTAATTCAACAATAAACAAACTCAAAAAGTCCCATGATGTGCTTACATGCTCCTTTCATGGGGCTCTCTAGTTTGACCTGTCCTGACGCAGATTTACGGAAGGGAAGGACTCTAATAATCTACTAGTCATAATGATTTTAGAGGAATCCAAGATAAATCAAGATTAACATTTATTGTTTTTGCCAGGCAGGATAAATCATGAATTAAAAGAATTACAAATTAAAAGAATACATCACACAACTGATCAGCATAAAATGCAAAGTACATTTCACAACAAAATATTAAGTCAGCATACCTGGCAAATAGAGAGATACACACAGCAATTGTGCGGGAAGTTCTGAATGCAGATGCTTCCTGGAGTGGTTTGCCAAATCCCTTTAAATACCCCCAGTTATAGCAAAAGGGCTATAAACATTTAGCACCCAAATATTTATGCAGCTTTTACTGGACCTTTTCTCGTGCCCCAACGGGTCACACGCCTGGTTTTGGGGATCCGAGCAAATGGTTAATTTTTTATTGGGACACCTCCCACCCCAGGAGAACAGGTTTTGTTTTCTTTATTCTTGTCTGTTCTATTGTTGTGGGAGTGAAACCTTCTTACCAATCGCACCAGAAGTATTTTCACTGATGTCACTTAAAACAACTAAGATAGCAGATTTGTGAGACTTGCATGGCCTGAAGGGAAGGAGAAGTTGTGAGGAGTCAGGAACTGACCTGACCTGAACCCTAAAGAAACATGGAGCTGGGAATCTGAAGGATCTGGAGAGATTCTGTATGAAGGAATGGTCTCTGATATCTTGTCAGGTGTTCTCCAAACTCATCAGGCATTTTAGAAGAAGACTTAGAGCTGGTATCTTGGGAAAAGGACGTTGCAATAATTGAGTGCTAATACTTGTGGCCAACGTGAACTAGAGAAAAACATTTATTTCATAATGAGCTTTTTCACTCATTTTTACTTCAATGAAAGTTTAGAATTTTGTGATTTTTTTTTTTTTTTTTTTTTTTTTTTTAATGAAAGATCAAAAGGATAAACAATGCAGATTTATTTTCCTAGCAGCCTTTGCTCATATTTACTAAGGCTGCCAATAATTGTGCAGGGCACTATATGTGGTAGCAATTTTGATGTTGACCAGGATGTTGATGCATAAACACAAGAATAACAGGAAGTCCATGAACTGTGGGAACTGCGGTTTCATGTGTACAAGGGTGGAAACTACCCCACATGCATCCTGAATGCTAATCGCATTATCAGACCCTCATAGTGATGGATCTGCCAGACCAAGCAGATAATGTAATAAAAAATAAAATAGAATAATGAGTGATGGCTTTTTAAATTTGACCCCTTAAGATGAGCCCCTAGACATGCTCTATTGATCCCACTGCCTTGCATGTTTCGCCGAGTACTGTGACGCCTCTGCCCTCCAAGAGAGTCCCGCATGATAAAGTAATAGTGGTAGGTTGACTCTTATGAGATATGAAGCCTTCTGAGGAGGACTTGTAGAAAATTATTTTTAGAAATTTCCTTCCCTGTTTTGAAATAGAGGAAGTGCTTTAATTATAGCCTACAGGAGCTCGAGGAGGATTTCCTAACCATATTGCCAGGACATTCACTAGGACAGAGTGCAGCGTTAGCGGACACCTCAGCCAGCCGGTCGACTATTGCAAATGTACTGTGAATATTATAGCAAAAGCCTAGGCTTTACTTCATCGACAATAATGTTTTAGGTATCATGAACCAACAATTACCAGTACTTGTCAACATTTATTAATCTAGGTTTATGCTAATTTTAAAAATACTAAAGCTGGAGAATCTCACGCAGCCAAAATGAGGATTGTCAGTAACGGTGTTCAACCTTACATTGTTCAAACCGGAGTCGACACTGATGGAGAGACTCAGGAAGAAGTTACAACTTTTAGACGTTTCTGAATGGTTAGTGGATAAATTTATGTAGTTGCTGTGGAGTTGATTTAACTCATTGACTAGCATGTGTCATCATGTTAATCTTTTGTGCAAATCCAGCGTTGAATTGACCCTCGTTTGTGAAGCAGTCCAGCGTAAAATGACGGCATGACAACAACACTCTACTACAACAACTCTAACTCTTCTCTAAAGCAGCCCAACATGGCCTCACCCCCTTTGTTGTGTGTTCTCGGGGGCGGGGTTTATGTAAATTTTGTGATGTCATGATGTCACAAAAGCCATTTGTGTAAAAGAAAAAAAACTTGCATTGAACTTTGAGCATAAACAACATCTGCAAAGTTACAACGCTCAAACAGCAACATTACACACTAACTAAAGTTAAAAAAGTGAAATCATAATCAAGGATCTTTAATCTTTAACCTTTTAGTAAAGTGTCACCAGGCATAAACTATAGGAATCACTGATGATTTTGACAAACACTGAGATTGTGATATGATGAACATTTAATATCGCTGCTGCTTAGATATTGTCAGGGAACACCAGACTCTGAGACAGATGTGGTTAAACCCAAACAGGGTATTAATTGACAGTGATGAATTAACAGAAAGCAGGTGAGTAATGGCACCGTCAGAATAATAATGAGCAGATGAATATGTACTAACTGTGTTTCTTTTCCTTTACCAGGGTGACAGTGGAGCAATGATGACTGAAGCGTGATAGTAGACACCTCTTCACAGATTATGCTAAGTAGACATGTATGTATAATATTCCAAAGAGTAGTTTACAGGTGATCGCTGGAGAATCACTAGGAGATCCAACAGGTAAGTTTGTTATCTGTAGTTGAGACCAGACAAAAAAAAAATAATGGTAACACTTTATTTTACAGTGCCGTAGTTACATGTTACAAGTAACCAAAACTCTATAGTAAGGACATGTAGTTAATTAATAGTACTCAGTACTTATTTGAGTAATGTAACTACGGCACTGTAAAATAAAGTGTAACCAAAATAACTGTGAGGTGTGTGCTCTTATCCTGGTGCATATTGGAGTGCTGATGGGAAACAGGTGTGGGTAATGAACAGGGGGGATGCTGGGAAATGCAGTATTTGACTAGATGACTGGACTGTTAACGATGAGCAGATGTAGAGCATACATGACATTCCCCTATGCCCCCCTCACACAAAAATGTAATGGTCCTTGCCGACATAGTAGATGGCCAAACAGAGAGAAAAAACTGTAAGAAACCACCATTCTGTCAGTTCCGCTTAACCAAAACGAGCAAAACGAAGCGAAACGAAGCAAAACGAGTCATGTACAGATAAAGGCCCGGATATACTTAATTTTCCATGTTCCACTCCATCTCGTGTCTGCACAGCTTTCAAAGTATACTCAGCTGCGGATGAGTGCAGATGAACGAGTTTGATACATGCGCAGTACCATTGCTGTTTAAAAAAATAGACATAGTAGTACGATACAATTTTCAGTGATAAACCTACCCTTACAATAACTGTTCTGTTAATAACCCTCTGTCGATCCGACCGTCTGTAGGCGGTGATACAAAAAAGTATAGTATAATCTATAGTTTTCACTAAAGCCCTGGAGCTGTCAAAAACTTGCAAAACATGTCTTTTACAGACAAATAAACTAGAATTTCTCAGTCCAGGTAACATTGCTCATTTAAATATACTACTGACATTATAACAATACAAAGCTGGTTGAAAGCTGCAATTAAAGTCTGCGCATCTAAACCACTGATTCGAAAGAAAAATGATTCAAATATATATATTTTAAAACAAAATTGCTTCTCTGTTTAATTTTTAATAATAAAATATTATGGAGAAAAAAAAAATACTTAGGGCCTATGCGGTTTTGTAATGCTGAAGTTTGAGCTCTCTGGAGAGAGTGTGCTTGAAGGTTATTAAGTTTTCTGTCAAACTGTAATTATTGAATCTTCTGTGCTGCTGTCATTTTTTTCATCAGCTTTAATGCTAATCTCCCTGAATCCTCGCAAGCACTCTGTTCATAAAGCAAACTCGCTCTCAGCACCATATACAAACATGTCCAGTCCCCAGCATTGCAACCGCACTGCTGATTTCCTTAAAAAGATGATCACATGAGTGCTAGAGATTAAACACATTGTAGACCCTATAGGCTAGTTTGCTTTGTGGAAAAACTGCAGGCCATATTTTGAGGTGATTTACTGCAACGTGTCAAGCTAGCGCTTGCACAGAAGGCCGGCAAATAAGCAGCACTCTGTTTTTAAACAGACAAGGGAACACTGGGGAAAATAAGCTTTATATATTGTTAATAGAAGTGCCATTTATTGCTAAAAATCTGTTATGATTATAATTAACCCTGTCACAGTGTGAAAGAGAAGAAAAAGCCTTCATGATAAATGTCTTAAAGAGAATTTTATGTCAATGTGAAACACAGTTCACATACAATTTACTTTTGTAATCTGACATTTGATAGTGAAACAAAATATTCAATATGAAAAAAATAATATAAAGGCTGAGACATTATCCATTTGAATAAATTTGATCAACTTCATGTCACACACCAGAATAGACTTCAAAACATGACTTATAATGTCATCGACGAAATATGTTTTTTTTTCAAAGGCTCAGCAAGTTATTTTAATCTAATATTTTTTTTAATTATTATTATTTATAATGGTGGCTACTGATGATCATTCTCAATAATACCAGGAGCATAATAAAACAGTAGATCTGCCCTATCTGCCATTGGCCAGATAAATAGATGGCCCCGCCCCCAAATCCACACCATTGGTTGAGCTGTTGCTGTGGCTTGTCAGAATGTGCAAACAAACAGAGCGATGCTTTGATAGCTCACTGTGTTACACCTTCTGGGGGGAAATCAGCATACAAATAGCTTGTTTATAGCTGTCACTGCATATTAAGCTAGAATAGAAAGTTCTTTAAAATGGGCAAAATGACACATTTCAGCTTTAAAGAGCTCTGAGGTGTGAAATAGTTCACCGAACCTCTGCTTTACATATAATCCTCACTTCTTCTTTAGAATGACTATATTTCCCTCGGACAGCTCTTTTAAGCTCCTGAATTGTACTTGCTAAGGAAACCTTGACCATCTGTAGCCTGGTGAAGATAACAGGACAGATGTGCCCAGACTTTGAAATTTACCCTTTGACTTTGCACTGGAGATTAGCACCCTCGATATGGTGACTCCCCAAGAGGATTTGAAGGAGCTTTGAAATCTCAAATGAAGAGTTAGAGGAAGCTTGGCCTGTAATCCTCTTATCTGTAATGCATCGGGTCCTCTCCCCCTCCACACTTATTGCAGAATGACTTCATAACTCTCTATGTCCTCTCCTCCTTTCTGTCAACATTTGTGTGTGGGTGCAACGGGCCCCTGTGATAGCTGAGAGTTTATAGAACTGGTGCTTTAGTCTGAGGGGTTGAGTACACTCAATTTTTTCATATAATAATAATAATAATAATAATTCATTACATTTATACAGTACTTTTCCCGACACTCAAAGCACTTTACATATGGAAGGGTTCCCCTCAACCACCACCAATGTGCAGCACCCACCTTGATGATGTGATAGCAGCCATAAAGCACCAGAACACCCACCACACACCGGCTTGGAGGGGGACAGAATGATGAAACCAATCAGTATATATGGGGATGATTAGGAGGCCATGATGATGGATAAAGGCCAATAGGCAAGCTTAGTCAGGATGCCAGGGTTACATCCCTACTTTTTATTTTTTTTTTATGACCACAGAGAATCAGGACCTCTATTCCACATGTTCACACTTACAAATAATCAGAGTAAAGGGTGTGTATTTGGCGAGCTGTCCAAGGGGAGGGCTCAGAGCTCAGAAGAATATTCCCCCCATATTCCTGGCTGGGATAGTAACCAGCCAAGAGTGAGGAGTCAGGGTGGTTACACTCTAAAAAGTAATTCAGAGGACCTGTTACCACAACTATGCATAGTTGCAAGTTTAAAAAAAATCTAATTTATTGTTTTAATTAAACCTTTTAAGTTGCAAACATTATTTTGTAGAGTTCTGTTGACATAATAATGTTGATCGTTTGTAATTTAAACTTAAATTTCTGCACTAATTAGCTTTAAAAAAATATATGATATAGGTTGTAGTCACTTAATGAAATTGTCTTGATAACTTTGGAAATTAGGCAGTGGATTTCTAGCATGCTTTGCATAGGAATGGATAAGGAGAATAAATGTTGATATTAAGTGTTAAATTATTTGTTTTTAGTGAAGGGAAAGACCTGTTAGTGTTTAATGCTGTTATGTTTGACATTTAAAAGAGTTTCTGTAATGTTGAAGTTTTTGTGGTTATCATTGTGCTGAAGAGTAGATAGATGAAGGTAAACACTACATTGACTCTGTAAGCAATGACTGTGCTAATGCCAGTGACAAGTAATATCTTACTTGTTCATTAAATATACATGTAAAATAAGTTATGTGTTGATTTAAACTGAAATAGATACGTTTAAGGTAAAGGTTGATTGGGACACTTTTTCCAAGTCATCTCAATGGCAAAAAGTGTTCCAATCACTCTGAATTGACCCCTAATTAGTTCCAGGGCTACAACTCTGCTAGTTGGAGTGACTTTTTAAGTAATCAACTTAAACATTTGTGTTTATGCTACAAATGATCAAGTTCCCTTTCGAAAGGGAACTCAACTCTGCGTTCGAAAACGCAATGGGGAACGTCATCCCGTGAACCGGTGTCTGAATGCAAATATCAAATGTCACCAATCCTATTGGCCGACAGCCTGTGACGTCATTATAGACGTGACCCGGAAGTATAAAGGAGCGCCTAGAGAAGCAGTCAGTATCTTGTTGTCTTCAGGGACTGTTCTGTTTGATTGCGATTCTTCAAATCTGGTAAGGGATTTTTACTATGTACTAACAAATGTTTCGGTAAGTGTGTGGATCTGTGTCCCAGGTTTTGACACATGATGACACACAAAATCTGTGCGTTTCTGTCTGGGTAAGGAGCATGCACGGACAGCGCTTGAGGGCGCTGTTTGTGCAGACTGTGAGCATCTGTTTTTTAGGACGCCCCGCTCTCGTTTGGCCATCTTTTTGAGGGAAGAGCGGCCGACATCTGTGCCGGTGGTTCTGAAATCATGAGGTTCACAGATGGGGCTTGCGGGGGAGTTTGAGAGAGGTATTTCTCTCGTATGCCCAGTGGCTGTTGATGGTTGGCTTCTGTATGATGATAATGTTCTTTCTTTGTCATTATCTGATTTGGCAGCGAGTGCTCTTCTGGTTTTTAGCCCAATAGAGCAGGGGTGGCTGTTAGAAAGTTTTTTAAACTTATAAGCCTCCCTGCCCCGCGTATGCGGAGCTATTTAGATTGTGGAGCGCGCCTTTTGCAGGCTGCAGCTGCCGTGTGTGTGCATTTAGAAAGGGATCGCACGCGGACGGCTTGACGTGCGATTCTTTTCCGACCATAATCTAAACAGCCTTCCATTCCTTCCTGATCGAGAGGGCATGAAGGAACCCATATTCGGCTCATATTCACCAACATCAGCAAGCTGATTTCGTTGAAGTTGAAGGAATGAGCCAGCATGGGTTTTTGTTGGTGCCCTCACTATTGAAGAGTTGTTTGTTAACTATCTCATTATTGGGCGGGCACGGGCATTAAAGCTTTGGTCCTGCCTTTTAAGCTCTTTTAAGTGAAAAGGGCTTGAATGGCAGGGCATACGCGGCGGCGGGTCAGACTGGTGCTGCTCCACACATGATGGCAGTGTTACAGGCATTACCAGTCTGATCTGCTGAAGGGTCTGGATCAGCGGCAGCGTTTTTTAACCTGCTTTCTGTTCTGATCCGATTCTGGGCCCAGACAGACAGGAGGAGGAAGAAAGATTTGAGGGAGGAAGTCAGTTACGGACGGCAGCTGCGTCGGTGACTGATTTCCTCTCCATAAGGGTAGTTACTTCTACCCTATCCTTTCTTCTTCCACCTCCTGAGTAATCATTTTTTACCCAGGTGCTTCTTTGATCAGACCGAGGGCTGAGCCCATGATGTGGTTTTCCGTGGCTCGCTTTTTGGTTTGATAGTGAAGAGGCTCTTTCAGGCTTGAAAGGACCATAGATTCCATCCTTCTACATGTTATGTCTCCGTTCTTCGAGTCGCAGGTTTAAACTTGGTCTATATTTATTTTAATATTATGACCGTAGTTTTCCTGTATAGCCTTTCCTGAGTGCGTAAAGGAAATAGGAAGGGAATTTAGGGCCTGAAGTTCCCATTAGGTTGGTTATCTTTGTGTTGGATTTTGGCCACCTTTTTCAGCTACCATATGGTAGAGTAGCTTTCTCCTCTGGTCATAGCTAGAGTTGGTCTTAGAGATTGGCACTCTTTACTTCAGTTAGATCTATGTTAAGCGTCGGCCTTCGGGCCGCCTGACATTGTTTGACTTGGGTTGAGTTTCGCTCCTCTGAGCTCTTGTTTATTTCAGAGTTGCCTCCTCTCTATTGAGAATTTTAGAGGTTGAGTTTCTAGGGTTTAGGTGATATACTGTGGTTTTCACCCCTTTTATTACTACCCCTGTCAGTAGAGTGTAGTGTCCTAGTTCTGGCCTCCTTTTATCAGAGTTGTCAGGCCGAGGCCCGTTTCCCCTTTGGTGTAGGAGCAGGATAGATAGCTTCTAAGGTAGCAGACTATTGTTTGTCTCCCTGGTGCGGTTGTCTCAGGTGGCAGGCCCTTATCACTGTGTGAATAAGAGATGCCAGTGTTGCTGTGGCCCCACTTTTCATTCTTACTTTGTATTAGTCTTTTCTCCTGAACCCCTTGAATTGAGATTCAAGCTTGAGTGAACAGTGTTAGCTTTCCTTAGCTCCTGTTCCCTAGGGTTCAGTGCAGATGTCTCTATCTTGGTGAAAGGTGCTCACCCTTGAAATTCACATTTCAGGGTGGTACGAAAGAAAAGTTAAGCATTCCCCTGTTTCTCCGGGTTGTTATGCTCTAGTTCTATTTTGCCCTGCACAATTAACTCTTTGCTGCCACATGTTAGCACCTGTTTTCTGTAATAGTAGGCTTTGTGTTAGCCTCCTTCAGAGCATGGTGACTAGGTTGTACTCCCCTTGCTATTTAGGGTAAAAACTGTGTTTTTACTGAGTATATGGCCTGTTGGAATGCATAACTCAGGATGAGTTTTGTTTTGAACCTCACTTTTTTGTTTGGTTCTTATGACTCCCTTTAGAATTTGAACACTGCCACAATTTATGATTGTGTTGTTTGAAGTAGCTGGCTTTGTTTGCGCCTCCTTCAAAGCACAATAGCTTGTTGTATTGTAAGTTTTGTTGGTAGATTTTTAGTTAGAGTTGTTGCTCACTTAATGTACTGGCACTGCCACAGGTTTATGCCCATGATTATTTGAGGTAGTAGGCCATTTTTGTGGCCTCCTTCAGAGCATGGTAGCATGTCCCTTACTGTAAAGGTTGAAATTATCTTTACTGAGTACATTACCTGTTGGAACGTGTAGATTTAAGCTCAGGTTGAGTTAAGCTAGGGAACCTCACTTGGTAGTGTGGTCTCAGATTACACTCCCTTAGAGTTTAGACACTGCCACTGGATGACGCCTGTGTCTTTCTGAAGTAGTAGGCCCTGTTTGGGCCTCTGTCAGAGCATGTTGGTGTAGTTGTACTCCTCTTGCTTTAAGGGTTTTTTGGGTACATTGCCTGTTGGAATGTGTTGGATAAGAATCAGGCTCAGGTTGAGCTAAGTAGTTAACCTCACTGATAGTTTGGTTCTATTATAAGCTCCCTTAGAGCTTGGAAACTGCCACTAGCTGACACCACGTGTCTTTCTGAGTCGCAGGCCCCGTTTGGACCTCCTCCTGTTGGCCAAGACTAGGTGCTTTAACTAACCAGGTCGGCCTCCCTGGTGGCATACAGGGTTACTTTGTTCCCCTGACAAGTGACTGGCTAGGGTTTTTTTTCGGGCCCCCTGGCCACATTCCCTTAGAGGTACCCTCTTTTCTGTGGGAAAGAAGTTTGATACCAGAAGCCTTTAAGCAGCCTTGGTAGGCCTTCTGTGGAAGGCCTCTTTGAGGCTTATAGCTTAGGCAGTTGGCTATAGGGAATGCTGTCACTGACAGCCTATGTATGACCTGTGGGTGGAGTGGTTCTGGCACTTCAGTTGAAGCTGCTAGTTTTGACGTTTGTCTAGCCATTTGTGGCATGCACTCCCCTCAAGCATGGCGGCGTGGGTATATCGTTCCCCAATGCGTTTTCGAATGCAGAGTTGAGTTCCTTTTCAAAAGGGAACGGCTCAGGTTACGTATGTATCCATGGTTCCCTGAGAACAGGGAACGAGACTCTGCGTTACCTAGCCATGCATCAGGGCTACCTGCTGAACAGTCCCTTCAGACGATAAGGTACTGACTGCTTCTCTAGGCGCTCCTTTATACTTCCGGGTCATGTCTTTAATGAAGTCGTAGGCTGTTACCGGCCAATAGGATTGGTGAGATTTGATAGTTGCATTCAGACACCAGTTCACGTAATGACGTTCCCCATTGCGTTTTTTGAACGCAGTCTTGTTCCCTGTTCTTCTAACTCAACGTAGCTTCTTGGTTGAACATAAATTCACTCAAAGTTGTCATAACTCAAAAAAAAAGAAAAAAGAAATAGATGCAAACTGTTGCGTTATTTTTGTTGGCTATGTGTATATATAGGCCTCCTCTTCTTAGTTTTAGTCAGCATGAAATGGAAATACATCTCATTGTGACTGATTCATTCATCCATGCCTTTTTTTTTTTTTTTTGAAAAAATCAAAATATTATCACCTGATCTTCCTGTGAAATTACTGACTACTCTTTAGTGACATATTTTCCATTTAAACTGTGGCCCTTTCTTAAATTCATCCTCAAGCATTCAAATCTGCCTCCATCCAATCAACAACTAATGAATAGAACCAAGATCCCACCCTACACACAATACGGCAAAAAAGGTCTGTCGCTACTTCTGTTATACTGCGACTTGTTACATTGCAAATGTCTTTTCTAACTCCCTTTGAGTTTGTTTTTTAGGGTGAGTGTTTCCTGCACCTTGCAACTTGTGAGTGTTTCCTGTGTGTGTGTGGCAGTTGCGGTTTCTGACTGAAGTGGTGCCGTGACCCAGCACCTCCTCTCATCACTCTGAACAAGGTCACTCACCTACATGCTGCAATGCCACTGACAGAGTCAAGTTGTTTTCCCTCATCCATCACTTACCTTTGTCATCATCTCCCTTTCCCTTTCTCTCCATTTTATTTATTTATTTTTTTCCACAAATGCCTTAAGGTTCATAATGAAACTGCAGGGGGTTCTTAAGTTTAAATTAGAGAATTAAATTGACACATTAACACATTTTCCCTAATTTAACATAAGTATGTTTCATTCTGTTCCGTCTAATTATAAAGACTGTCTAGAATAACTTAAGAACAGCAGCAAAGGTGTCCATGTTGAATGCTTTGATAAGCAGAAAACAATCCCGCATTTTCAATGCTCCTATTAATGGCTGGTTTACTTCCTTTCAAACAAACTGAGCTTAAAAAGGAAACATCTCAATTCTCAGGAAAATAAAACAAAGTCAAAGGGGTTCACATTACTTGAAACAAACAGCATTAGTTCAGATAATTTCTCAGAGTTATTGCCGTCTGAGGAAGTGTTTGGGTTCCTCAGACCTGTTTGTGATTCAACAGGTCAAAGTTATTAATATTGTCTGTGTAAACAAATTCAAGTTTATAGCTGATGTGCTAAGCAAAAGGAAAGTTGTTTTTTTTTTGTTTTGTTTTTTTTGCTGAATTGATATACAGGGATGAAGCAATGAATATAGAGAATATTTGTGATGCAGTATAATCATTAAACTACTGGCTATATTTCCATTGGTTAAAGGATGAAATGAAATATTTATGAGCCTTATGAGTTTAAAAAGAAAACAAAATATTTATGCATCCTTTTTAATCTAACCAGACACAAATAGAATAACACAGCGATGTGAATCATCCCAGAAATCATTTTCCATCTCAGTGTCACCATTTTTCTCTTTTTACCTTGTCTCAAATAAGCAGAAGCAGAAGACTCGAGCAGCCTGACGCGCCCGCACAAACAGACAATAATTGTTCCTTGGGAGTAATTGGGTTTTCAAAGCTCGCTGACACGAGAGAGGCTTTTTTGATTTGTTCAACCCAATGGAGTAGAATACAGGGCCGGGCATCAAACAAGCACTTCTACTCGAGCATTAATAGTCTGGCCCAAATGGCATTTTTCTACTTTTGAGCCAAACCTAGAATAAAACGTAAATACTATTCTGAATCTTTTATTTTTATTTTTGTATCTTCCTATAAATATATATTACGATATGCTTTCACCTTTAAAAACTTTAATGCGTTATAATGTATAATAATAATAATGAATATGACAGGTTATGCCATTATCTATATAAGTTAGTAAAGTGTTACCACTTAAATTCATTTGGAGATGGTTTCTTCACTTTATCTAGTTACGCTGAATGTGCTGCATTAAAGGTGAAGTCTTGAAAACAACGTGTGCAGACAAAGACAGACACACCAGAACAGGATGACAAACAGCAGACATTTGAGAATGATGTAGCGCCTCACCTGTGGATGCATTATTAAAGGCCGGAGGATGGAAAGCAAGAGATAACGAGCTCAAGACGCTGTAATGAAGCGCGGCTATACCTAAAGGCCAGATCCGAACACGTAACTGGGCAACAGCAAGTCACCTCCACAGAGATCTGACATCAACTATTAGCATCACAAAAAGAGCAGAAGCCCAACATGCCACAGATCTGCAGTATAATATATCACTGTGGTGCAGAACAGAAGAACGGTAAGTCAGTATGCATGCTATGGATGACGAATTCACATTAAACAGGCTCATGATCACATCACTGCACTCATGTGACCCATCTGCAGTAGGTGAACTGGTGCATTACTGTCAGTGCCAAACTCATGTTCAGCAGATAAATTACATCTGGATACATAGGCTATGTCTGAAACTGAGAGCCGCTATACCAGAGTCAAAGTTTCAGTTGCATAGGCTGTCTATGGAGGGACAGAAAGCTCTCAGATTTCATCAAAAATATCTTAATTTGTGTTCCAAAGATGAACGAAAGTGTGGAACGGCATGAGGGCGAGTAATTAATGACAGAAATTTCACGTTTGGGTGAACTAACCATTTAAGTATGCAACCTTTTTCTGAGCAACTGGCTTGATGGGAGTTCAACAGTTGGTGTTAGGTTTTTTAATGTGCACTGTGTTTGAAATTGCTATTTTTAAACAGATTGTCTGAAGATGAATTCGTCTGTTCCATTCCATCCAAACCATGGTTGTATTGAAATGCTGTTTCTTACTATTCCTTTAAAGCATACGATGCTTGCTTCTTGGTAGAAAGATACATATAAGATTAAAAAAGAAAGGATATTTATAGATTAATACTTTTACAATTTTGCACACATATGATTGTTTTAGGATATATACGTAGATGCATCCCTATAGACATGTTACACAAACATTGGATTCCGACCTGCTTTATATATTCCTACTTTTGGATACTGCCCAAGAAAACAGCATTTTTCAGGTTTCGAGCTCAGCCATGCACAAACAAATGGTAATAATCGCCTGGAAGAACTCAGAGTTCCATCTTTCTTCTTTGCGGTAACACAGGAACTAGTACACCGCGTTGAGGAAATGAAGCAAAAAGAGATCCATCTGCTGGCTGGGCACAGTTGGAAATTTTTTACACACCAAAACATTGGATCCATAAATATGTATGAGTGGGTGGAGGTGGTAGGTGTCGACTGAAAAACATGCAATTCCAAATGGAAACCTCAGGTGTGGGAAGCTCTGTGGAATCATAAATGATATCTCTCATCTCTCTTTCTTTTATCGTCACTTTCATGGCTGTGTGTGTGTGTGTTTGTGGCAAGACCTGGCAGCGGACCGCTATGATTAATCGAACACATGGTGTGTGCGGCACAGGTGTGCTGTGCTGTTTCTCAGAAAACAATACGACATCCGCTTCATCCTAAGAATTACCGCAATCATCTCGTTCCTCCAGTTTCACAAACCATATCATCACTGACATCTCTATAGTGATGTCTTCCACGTATCTTATAAATGTACTTATTTTCTTGCGAGTTACACTCTTTTTCATCATGGTTATCACGCAACCTCCTCAACCTTCCCAAAACACAGTGGTTGCATGGTACTAAAATATACAGAAGCTAGCTGGAATCTTTTTTAAACATTTTTTAAACATTAACATTAATTACTGTCTCCCAGTGGGCATTCATTTGGAGGACAAACTCCCTGGAGAGGAAGGAGATGTAAGGAACTGAAATTCCACCTTGAAAACTCTTAAAAGTACAGTAGCTAACGACAATTTAGTGGAGGAAAGATGACGGAGGACAATGTCAAACTGGAGTTTTACATTTGTCTGAAGATAATGTGATTGGTGATTTTCTGTGCAGGTGCTCTGTCAATTTTTATTTTATTTATTTATTTATTTTTTTGTGCAAGGTAGTTGCTAGGGTGTTCTGGAAATTAATCAGTTCATTCATTCATTCATTCATTTGAGATACACAATATATTGGTATCATATTTACTCTTTAAAAACACTAATCATTTAATACCACTGTAAAATGTTTTGCTTCATCAGTTTTCGAAACAAATGCTTTTCATTATATTCATTATAATATTGTGATGCCTGAATTCACTTGTCATTTTTAAACTGACTGATTTTTGTGCTTTAGTTTGTATTTTTTCCAGACAAAATTGTACATCATCTTAATATAAGCTATTTATGTGTTATTAGCCATAGCATGAAAATAATTATCAGCTTATAAGGTATCGGCCCAAATTTAAATATCGATTTCATATATAAAAACATAATATTAATTATCTGTTTTGTCATCCACCAAGGCAAAATTGGAATAGCTGGGTGTTTGTTCACATCACTAAGCCAATATGAGGAATATTAATAATATTAATAATGATGCTTTGTTTGAGCAACTCCACTTAATAGAAACAAAGACTATTTTTTTTATATATCGCCTTTTAAATAATTTATTTTCTTATAAATTATTTTCTCATCAATCTATATTGCTTGACGGTTCTTTATCAAATAATCTACCTTTATGTAAGCTGCAAAATATTTCAATCTGGATAGCAATTTCTGTTTTCATAAACAACATATGCTCCATTTAATATGTTTAGCAGCTTGGCTATTCTTGTGAGTTGCAAATTTTAGACTCGCTAAATGTTGATGAATATGCATGAATATGCTTTCTTTTTTCTTTCCTTTTTCTTAAATAGAAAGTGTTTTTCTCTCACAAGAAAATCATGTGGCCAGCTGTGAGATGATGAAGAAAAAGAAAGAAAAAAAGCTTGTGTTGACCTTCTTTTGGGTATGAAGAAAAGGGGTCCATTCATGGAGGGAAGGTCAGAACGATGTCCACTCCTCAAGCCTGCCAGTACTGCCTTCATGATGAACGCTCTGTTCTGGTAACGGTCATTTCCCCTAAAACCTCAAAAGAGAGAAGGCAATTACAAGCCTTGGATTGGCTTTCAAGATCTTCCTGCTATTATACATTTCTGTAATTGCGGCTATTCTGGTAAATACTTGAAAATGGACTTTTGTATGTTATAAAAATAATCCAAATCAAGAATCTGCAAATGGAGGACTTACTGTACCTTTGAAAAGGATGTTCATGATCCATTAAGTGTTGGCCTATATTCACACAACGTTTGATTCTCACCTCTAAATAAAAAAGCCTGTGGCCAAACCTTGAACCTCCATTTATGAATCTTTTTATACACTCCTGTGACCATAAATGTCTACAATCTCATTTGTATTCTGTCAGGCAAATGAGAGCATTTGGGTTTTCCACTTATCATAGTTCATTAGTTTGATTTTACATCCTCTTTGAGCAGGATGCAGTAAATATGCGAGATGTCAGGCTGAATTGTAGAGCGCTTTAGGCAGGCCTCGATTCAAATGATGGCCTCCGCTCTCGATGACTTGTATGCTTGAAAGGATGATGAACTCAACAATAGATTTCTAGAATAGATTTCTCTCGTTTCTAAATCCCCTTTCATCCCCAGGCAGTTCAGCAGAAATTGTCTGATAAATTCTGTGTCTTGGATTTCAATGGCTATTCTTGACTTCCTTCCTAAACAAAAATCTAAAGACTTGTACAAGTAAGTTTATATGGTCTTTACCAAATGTAGATATGTTTATGCCATCCAAACCTTTCAGTGTTACTCAACAGTCAGATTTTGGAAGTAAAAAGTACATTATCTCCAATTCTCCATATATATATATATATATATATATATATATATATATATATACACACACACACACATTATGAGCACTGACAGGTGGAGTGAATAACACTGATTATTTTTTGTCAAACATTTTGTCCTCAAAGTTGATGTGTTAGAAGCAGGAAAAATGGGCAAGCGTAAGGATATGAGTGAGAGTTTGACAAGGGCCAAATTGTGATGGCTAGACTGGGTCAGAGCATCTCCAAAACCACAGCTCTTGTGGGGTGTTCCCGGTCTGCAGTGGTCAGTATCTAACAAAAGTGGTCCAAGGAAGGAATAGTGATGAACCAGCGACAGGGTCATGGGCGGCCAAGGCTCACTGATGGCTGGCCTGTGTGCTCTGATCCAACAGACGAGCTACTGTAGCTCAAATTGCTCAAGAAGTTAATGCTGGTTCTGATAAAAAGGTGTCAGAATACACAGTGCGTCGCAGTTTGTTGCGTATGGGGATGCATAGACCAGTCAGGGTGCCCATGCTGACCCATGTCAACCGCCGAAAGCGCCAACAGTGGGCACGTGAGCATCAGAACTGGACCACGGAGCAATGGAAGAAGGTGGCCTGGTCTGATGAATCACGTTTTCTTTTACATCACGTGGATGGCAGCGTGCGTATGCGTCGCTTACCTGGGGAACACATGGCACCAGGATGCACTATGGGAAGAAGGCAAGCCGGCGGAGGCAATGTGATGCTTTGGGCAATGTTCTGCTGGGAAACCTTGGGTCCTGCCATCCATATGGATGTTACTTTGACACGTACCACCTACCTAAGCTTTGTTGCAGACCATGTACACCCTTTCATGGAAACGGTATTCCCTGGTGGCAGTTGGTTCTTTGATGAATATAAAGTTGATATGGATGGATGGAGAGATTATTTTGTTAAAAGTTTTATATTCTAATGATTGTTAGTTGTTTCATGAGTATGTCATTGATTTGTAACCTAATTTCTGTCATGACAACTCTCAGGAGAGATGGTAATGGTGATATGTCAATGTTAATGTATTTGGTCTTGGTGGAATAGATCTTCTATGCTAACATATATGAAATTACCCCCCGTAGCAGATCTATACAGGTGGAGCTGGGGAAGGTGGAGGGTTTCTGAAAGCACGCTGCAGACTGCTAACAGCAACACTACTGGTATTTGAATGTTTCGCCGCGGCTCGTTGGGCTCTGATGCAAGAGCAACCAATCAGCTGTGCTATGTAGATGATGATGCAATTGCTATCAAAATGAGTTAAGGACCTATCAGCCTGCACCATCTAGAGTTTCATGCCAGAACTGGTATTTAATTACACGTATTGTATCTTTGTCTTTCTTCCCTCCCCTGAAAAAGTGAGCGGTCACTGTTGCACTCTATTGAGTTTCAGTAGAAGATGTACCTCTCTGTAACCATTAATTGACACTGATTTTGGACGGAAGACAATCACATTTATATTCTATGCATTAATATGCTAGCGAAGCTAGAGGAAAGACAAAGTTTTGTAAGACATTTATTGAATCAGGCCTTTTCTTTTCTAAACAGTCTCAGGAGAGCAGGACGCAGTGAAAGCAAATTAGATCTTCTCCTCACTGGGAGGGTCATGCATCCGTTCACATCAGGCCTAAATTGCAATTCCGAAAAAAGAGGCCACTTTGTAGAACTCCGATCCCCTGAGCAATGAGTACAGTCAAATACAGCCACAGAATTATTTCCCTGTCCTGACCTCAACTCACCAGCAACAATTACCGTCCCATTGACTTGCAAAGTAGAGTTTGCATGCTCTCCCTTTGGGTGCCAGTTAATTATGGTGCACACAGGAGGACTAAAGACTGATGGTGAGGCGCTGAAGTTATTATCCTGACTGGATTTATATTCAGGCAGGAAATTCTTTCTGATATTTTCCACTTAAAGGAACCAGCATCATATTACAGTTCTATGTAGGATAGACACATTTTAAATGACAAAAAGTGGAAATTCAAATAAAATTGCTATCATTAATTCAATTATCAGCACAGGCTCTAGACTGACTCACCAGACAGAACGAGGAGATATTTAATCTCTTTATCATTTTCTGAAGTATTACTCTATAACCTTATAAGCAGACCTTATAAAGGGGGGGGGGGGGGGGGGGGGGGGGGTTATTAAGTAATGCTTTAATAAAATCTTTGCTTGAATTTATGAATTTACGCTTCCCTAACATATCTAATGGGCAAGTTTTTCCCTCTCTCTCTGTTTCCGTGTAATTGCCATTGTTGAAAGTGTGTAAGATTACACCGGACTGGACAGTTTGACTGGCTGGGGATTCTGTCCAACCTGTTAGTTTGTGGGGGAACGGTTGTGCTGATGCAGGTGCTTTGTTCCTCGCTGGACTTATTAATAGCACAAAATTCCTTGAAGGGACGCTGAGACACTCGGAAACTGTTCAAGATTATACCAACCCCCAGTTACACACATCAGACCAGACCACCTTTTTCCATTGCTCTGTGTTCCAGTTCTGATGTTCACGTGCCCGCTGTTCGGCGGTGGACATGGGTCAGCATGGGCACCCTGACTGGTCTATGCAGCCCCATACGCAACAAACTGTGATGCACTGTGTATTCTGACACCTTTCTGTCAGAACCAGCATTAACTTCTTGAGCAATTTGAGCTACAGTAGCTCGTCTGTTGGATCAGACCACACGGGCCACCCTTCGCTTCCCACGTGCATCAATGAGCCTCGGCCGCCCATGACCCTGTCACCACTGTTCCTTTTTTGACCACTTTTGATAGACCGGGAACACCCCACAAGAGCTGCAGTTTTGGAGATGCTCTGACCCAGTCGTCTAGTCATCACAATAACAGTGTCAAGACTTTATCATAGTTGTAGCTGTCAAACTGAATTTTAACCTGGTTGTTCCTTTGAATGACCAAAAATGTTTCATAAATAATGTATGTGATCTGCTCATTTTCTTGATCCCTGTATAGAGATGGTGTCTTTTCAGGGTAGGAGCCACAAATAAAATGGGCTGTTTCAAGCTGTTGGTGAAAAGAGAGCTGTGAAAAGTCTCTAACAGTGATGCTAAAATGAGTCCTGAAGCCTGTCATAGCCACACTTTACACTGGAGATTTGTTTACAGAACATGTCCGCAGACTTGACGAATGAATTTTTAAAAGTACAAATATTTAATGTAGTGTCCAAATAAATATGAGCTCATAAAAGTTGCATGCATAATCTAAAATGCTTTTTAAAATATTTTTAGATTGATTAGGACATGTCACACCACAGGACGTGTCAACTTCCCATAAATATGTCAGCTACCCACTGACATCTAAAATATACATCTGTGATCCTGGTGTTACATCATATCAGTGGTGTACACATCTCAACATAACCAAACAGATAGTTTCATGATTATTATTAATATTCTAGCACCTTGATGAGGCCAGTGTGTGTTTTGTGAGATGTTTCTGTTGGTCAGAATGATGATGTAAATCCACAGAGAACATCCATTTCAGTCAATTAAAGTTAGAAAAAATGCAAAGCACTGACAGTGACTGAAGGATGCAAGTACTGTAGTAGCAGTCAAATCATTACAGTATTAAATATGTTTTGCTCAGTTTATTTCTTTTCCAGGAAATATTATTATTTCACTGTTCAAAGACACTTCTTAATAGAATATAGAGTTAGAGTCAGAAAATAGAGGGTTTTTTTTTTCTTCTTCTTTTATTCTGAAGATCCAGCTTGTTTATCTTATATAATAGTGTTCCATTTCCATAAGGAAGTGATTTATTTCTGTGTTCATCATAAACAATGATTTTCAAACTAACAGCTCGCAAGAACTTTGCTGACGGTTGGGGGTTGGGGGTTGGTGGGGGGGCAATTAATGTCCGCAGTGAATAAATTGTTGTGTTCGGAGCACAAAATGCCTCACAATACCCAGGAGCCAGCAACAGTTAGGCGTGACAAATTTTGAGCTAATCAGTTTGCTTATTTCTGGTGCTCATAATGAGGCCCATCGGTCATGGGAATTTAAACCGTTCTCTTGTCTAGATCTTGTTTGGCTTGACTGAGTTGTGGTTGAGAAATGTGTAGTTGACTTTGATTAGCATGGACGGTCGAGTTTAGCATACTAATGCCGGCGAGGGGCACTGCGACAAGCACCCCAGACTGTCCTATGGGCTTAACTACTGGGCAGCTCAAGAAGAATGGAAGCAAAAAACTGATTACAATGTTCTGTCAGGGGGGCTCGAGGTGGAAGAAAATTGCTACATCCATTATATGGCAACAAGAAAAACTAAAAGAGCCAAATGTTTAATTGCCAAGCAACTTCGTGAGACTGGGCTGTAAAAGTAATAACCAGAAAAATGCTTTTCCTTATAGGGGCAGAAAGGGCGTTCCATCAGAAAAGAGTTAAGCCTTCCTCCAGCCTCACTTAGAGGTTTTAATCTTCATGTTTTGACTGTGCCAAGTTGTTATAATCATGCTTTGCATAATGTATGATTAATTTAATGAATGTTAATATGAACTGTGATCATTTTTTTACAGTTATTTTAGTTTTAGTCACAGTTTTTGTCTTAGTTAATATTTCTTTGTGTCATATTAATTTATTCAGTACATTTTAGATTGAAGCTACATTAGGGGACAATATCTTTATATATATATGATTATCTGATTATAAAATTTAATTAGAACTATGTTTTTCTGGCATAAAAACCATTTTATGAAAGAATGAACAACCTCAATTAGAGTGACAGCAATAAATTAGGCAGTGAAAATGGCTGACAGCCAGTCATTTGATCATCAGTTGTTGAGCTTAGTGTCTGCTGATATAGATTGTTGATTTGAGTTTTTACTTTCTTTCTTTTCTTTTTCTCTTTCTCTTTCCTTCTTTTTCTTTCTTTCAAGGAAATACCGTACCTGCCACTTTAAAGGGGAGCTATTATGCCCCTTTCACAAGATGTAATATAAGTCTCTGGTGTCCCCAGAATGTGTCTGTGAAGTTTCAGCTCAAAATACCCCACAGATCATTTATTATAGCTTGTCAAATTTGCCCCTATTTGGGTGTGAGCAAAAACACACCATTTTTGTGTGTGTCCCTTTAAATGCAAATGAGCTGCTGCTCCCGGCCCCCTTTCCAGAAGAGGGCGGAGCTTTAAAAGCTCACGCTTCGATTGATCAACAACAACAAAGCTGGAGAATCTCACGCAGCCAAAATGAGGATTGTCAGTAACGGTGTTCAGCCTTACATTGTTCAAACCGAGACACTGATGGAGAGACTCGTGCTGGATTTGCTAATAAACATAGCATTTTTAACGTCTTGTTTTTACAGAAAATGTACACATTTTTTAAGACAATCAACGTTTACGCTGTTCGTTACAAATGTGTGGTTATACAGTATATAAACAAGGATTAAAATAGACGACAGTAGTGTTGTCAAAAGTACTGACCGCGATACCAAGTTGGTACTGAAATTTTAAAAATGTGATGCTTTGAGCGCTGTTGAGTGAATTCGTAAACACCTCTGATTGGCCTTTGTGTTCACGTGCTCATTATTGTGTTGGGTTGTTTTTCAGGTGTTGGGCTTGGCCCCTTAGTTTCAGTGAAAGGAACTCTTAATGCTTCAGCATACCAAGACAATTTTGGACAATTGCATGCTCCCAACTTTGTGGGAACAGTTTGGGGATGGCCCCTTCCTGTTCCAACATGACTGCGCACTAGTGCACAAAGCAAGGTCCATAAAGACATGGATGAGCGAGTTTGGTGTGGAGGAACTTGACTGGCTTGCACAGAGTCCTGACCTCAACCCGACAGAACACCTTTGGGATGAATTAGAGCGGAGACTGTGAGCCAGGCCTTCTCACCAACATCACTGCCTGACCTCACAAATGCACTTCTAGAAGAATGGTCAAAAATTCCCATAAACACACTCCTAAACCTTGTGGAAAGCCTTCCCAGAAGAGTTGAGGCTTCTATTAACACTATTAAGCAGACAGTCTACTAACTGGCTTTATCCAATGTTCAGATTTCTGTTCGGGAAATGTATTATCACATATTTAATTAGACAATGTCTCATTTGTATATGAATAATAAACTGAAAGTATTGTAATATCTGTTAGTTAAAGTTTTACCTTATTCACCCCATAGTGTTTTACCATAACATATTATAGTTTTATTTGTGGTTTGAGGATTTTTTTTACTTTTAACAGCCATAGTCCAGTCGTTCAGTTGTTCATCGCAAGATCAGCTGGAGAAAGGAAGAGCATCCTCATGGGAAATGTTTTGTTTATCCCTGCTGACTGAACACCAATCAATATGCTGCTAAGAACCTATTAGCCTCTCTGAACTGCTTAACACAAACTGACCCCTATTACCCAGTGCAGTCAATGATGTCTGTCACCATAATACTCTTAATGCTATTTTCCATTAGAGTTATCAGGAACATCAACCTGTTGCTTAGACACGTATTCAATCTGCAGAAAGCTAGAACAGCCAGTGCTGACTGTCACACAACTCTGAACAAAATGCGATGATGTAAGGATGTAATGTGATTGGTTGTCAAGGCACACATGATCCAAGTTAGCCATTACGTTTTCTCCAATGGTAGAGCCATGGACCCTCGTATCTCCCAATAATAAGACCATTTCTGATGAGAACTCAGACATACAGGAACAGGGAAAACCAAACTAAAATGCAATGAAACTAAACGTAACCCTTTACAGTTGCAAAGTTACTTATAGGTAGTAGAATGTCTAAAGTGGACTATCGAAATAAAGTGTATCTAAATAAATAAATGAGTAAATGGTAAAAAGGTGTGTATATATATATATGTATATATATTATACTAATTACGATGAAATATTAATAAATATTCATAAAGAAAGGAAGTAGCACCACATGACATTTTACAACCTGAACTAATCTTGCTTTGTCATGAAAAGGTCAATTTATCTCTTATTTTAAAAGATTTATTGACCTAGGGTGTGTTCCGATTGACAGCATCCCTATCCGTTGAAGTGGACTTTCGCTGAGAATAAACGCTCGTTTGCAGTGTCATCAAATAAAGGCAACGAGAGGGTCAAACAGATAATAACATAACATAAATAAATATTGTAATTTATTTTACTTAAAAATGTAATATATGCATATACAAAATACCCATTATGTATCTAATAAATATAATCTAAACTAATATGTGTGTTATATACATGTATATTTAATTGACTATTGCATCTATTAAGCGACTATTTAAGGGGTATTTGATTATGATTTCACTTTTTGTTTTTACTTTAGTTAGTGTGTAATGTTGCTGTACAACAAACGGCTGGTAGGGACTACAATGAGCTTCTTCCCAGGTTGGTGACATCACTAACCCTAAAATCTACATAAACCCCGCCCCCGAGAACACACAACAAAGGGGGTGAGGCCATGTTGGGCTGCTTTAGAGAAGAGGAAGAGTTGTTGTAGTAGAGTGTTGTTGTCATGCCGTCATTTTACGCCGGACTGCTTCACAAACGAGGGTCAATTCAACGCTGGATTTGCACAAAAGATTAACATGACGGCACATGCTAGTCGATGAGTTGAATCAACTCCACAGCAACTACATAAATTTATCCACTAACCATTCAGAAACATTCAGTTTCATTTTAAAAGACTTCTTCCTGAGTCTCTCCATCAGTGTTGACTCTGGTTTGAACAATGTAAGGCTGAACACCGTTACTGACAATCCTCATTTTGGCTGTGTGAGATTCTCCAGCTTTGTTGTTGTTCAGCAACCAAAGCACGAGCTGTTAAAGGTCCACCCTGTTCTGGAAAGGGCAGCTCATATATATCAACAAAGTCATGGTTGGACCATGTGACTTTGTTTGTTGCGTGGCATGAGGCATTGTATGTATTAATTTCTTTTCAATGTACTTTTAAAAGAATATTATAATAAAATAAATTAACAAAATTAACAAAAATGACTGACTAAAATATGAAACATTTGATATAATTTAACCTGACAAGTTAGCTGTCATGCCTCACTATAGCCCTATGAAAATTAGTCCCTAATGACTGAACTAATGTTTGCACCGTTTAAACCATGGCAAATACTGACAGTTGCCACAAGTCTTGCTTCAGTCTCCAGGTCAGAAAGAATAAATGGTCTACCATCCCAGAGGAGCTGAAGCAATAGAGCCCTATGTAGAGCTATCAAGACCCCTGCACGTTACAGATGCTGTAGATATTGGATTGTTTTCTCTTTTGAAAGAATAGCATTTATCTTCAGGTGCTGAGCCTCCTGATTGAGCAAGTTAGTTCTCTTTGTGAAGATGTCAAAGGCTGCAGTCGGGATGTCCGCCTCCGGTGGAATGCCACAGCAGGCCCGTGTGATTCCTAAGATGCTGAATGTTGGGGATATGTCAGCCTCACATGAACACCCATTCTTCAAGAACGCCCAGCCTGGGAGATTAGATTCTCCGTGTGCCAGATGTTACAATGTAATAATCTAATTTCTCCTCTGTCAGCATCTGGCATTGTTGCTGGTGATTTAGCTTGATGATTATTTGTGTTTTTATTATTATTATCCTGGAGCTTGTCATTCTACTCATAGGGTACATTTTTTAATGTAGTTTGTTTTGAAACCTTTAGTTACTGCAAATAAAGGGCTTTCATTTATTTAAAAAAAGTGCATGCCAGACTTGACTTGAATAAATAAATGCATTGAGTATTTTTTTTTTTTTAAATGCTTTAAAATGTGTTTATCCACTCATTAAAACAAGTTTAATATGCAGGAATGATTATCATTATGTTTTCCCAAAATGTGAATGTTTCATATTTAGCATTTCCTCTACCGACACCTCTCAGTTGATTCAATATTTACATTAGACAAGCGCGTCTCCTTGGATAAAGTGATGACAGCTTCACTTCTGTGCCATTGTAATTAGCCCCTTTGAGAATTCGTCATAACCTGTTACAGAAAACACCTGATTATGCTCTAGGCATGACATAAATACGATAGCTAAATCTCTGACAGCAATTAAAGTAAAAGCATCATGTTTGTTGCATTGGAGTTTGCAAATACTCTCAGGAGGAAAGCTTGGATTTCTGAAAATGATTTGAACTATTGTGATAGTGTTGTTTGATAAGACTTGGCGTTTCCTCAGAGCTTCTATTGATACATCATTTAAGGCTTTGTGGTGTGTTTTTTTTTTTTCCTTTTCTTTTAAGAAACTGCTGACAATATGTTCTGCAATTCCCTGGACTAAATTACTCTCAGATGTACTTCCTTGATGCAACTGCATGAAATATCCCACTGCACAAGGCTAATGAATAAATTAAAGATCACACTGTATATAGATCATGTGAGGAAGAACAATATGAACTTTGGCTTGCTTAGAGACCCTCAAAAAATATAACTTAAATTAAACTAAACAACTTTATGAATCTCCATGTACCAAGGTAGGAAAAACAAACCTTGAAATTGCCTTGGAATGCATAAATATTTTATTTTATACAGATCATAGTCTAAAGGCCCATTCACACTGAGGACGATAACTGCAACGATAAAGATATAGTTCTAAAAATCGTTAAAAGATATAAAGTCCACACCGCAACTATAACAATAACGGCACATAGGACCAATGTCATTGGAACCACTTTCAGAACAAATTTTTTTTTTTTCAGCTGATAAACAATAAAATCAATGACAGCCAATCAGAATCCATCCTGCTTTAAAGAAGCATTTAAAGGTAACAATTTTAAAGTTTTTGTTTTTTTGGACAAAGTTATGTCAAAAACACACCAAGTTCACAAACACAGTTGGTTATGTCTGTGAACGTAAACAGCAGGAACAGAAATCGCATGTGTATATTAGATCTGTGGCGCATTCTCTTCAAAGATAAAAATTAATCCTTTGCGTCTTCAGCAGCTCAGTTGTCAGGAGTAAATGAAGACCGTTATGTTGACTCTTACATCCAACAACAAAACATCTCAATCGCTTACCAGATATTCTTGTCGCTACAGCTGCGGACTGTGGCAGTGTCTGTCAACGGTCATGGACGGGGCCTCAGAAAACACAGCTTGTTCTGAGACACTGCTTATGATTTTTGGGAAATAAAAAAAAGGAGTGGGTGGATTTTTATCATTATAGCATGGTTGTGTACACACATTTATGTTCAAACGCCATGTACAAGCGAATTTTGCATAATAGGTCCCCTTTAAAGAGCCTCAATCGAAGTCCAGATAATACTTCCTCAAATGCCTACATCACAATTTGGAATATTAGCATAATGCCCACCTAGATGCATAGCAAAGAAAAAAGACAATGGCGGTGTTAAAACTGCAATTAAACAATTTAATAGTTAATTAAAAAGGAATTTATACTTGTATGATATTACACTGTACCCACATTGGACCAGCGGTTTGGAAAAGTGATGGATGGATGATTCCTCTTCTAGCAAGATGTGGGAATTAATTCGCTGCAATGGTCATGCATTATAAATGCATTATAGGTATTCTTTAGCCATTGAACATACATCGGTTGTACACTCATTATTGCGGTGCATTGTGGGAGTGCACTTGATAACCCTAACCCTGCAAATGGCTGTGCCCTCAAACAGTGCCTATTTAAGGGTATAGGGGATGATTTTGGACACAGCCAAGGTTTCAGTAAATTGTAGTGTTGTCGGCTTGACGGCTTGTCGACAATGTCAGGGAGACACTGTGTGTTTCGATGCAAAAGCAAAACCCCTTTCGTTTGGGCTTCTGAAAACAGATGAAATTAGGAATCAGTGGATTTATTTATAATGCTGTTTCTGAGCAGTAAAACCTAAAGTAAATAAATCAATTAGAAATACACACTTCAGTATGTTAAATCCAGCATTAGCGTCAGTTCTGGCAGGTCACGTCAGTCAAGCTCGCATCAGCTGACTCCCAGGTCAAGTCAAGTCAAGTCACCTTTATTTATATAGCGCTTTTAACAATGCAGATTATGTCAAAGCAGCTTTACAGTGATAACTGGTATATAATTATGGCTGCACAGCAGCTCTTAAAGAAAATGGTGTTAATGCAGGCAGATGCAAAGCACTGTTGAATATCAAATGTCAAGTGTCCCCAACTAAGCAAACCAAAGGCGACAGCAGCAAGGAACCCAAACTCCAACAGGTGACATCAGGTGGCAAACAATGGATTCAGACTTACGTCTACCTATAGGAATACAACAGCTATCACGGCATTCATATATAAGCTCCTCAGTATTATCAGCAGCTATTGCATTTCTCAGGAGCTAATTAAATGGCAAATTCGACAGGCAAAACAGCATCATCTCACTAGGAATTGTGCAATCGGGAATTTAGCGAGAGGGATTCATTCCCCACATGGACTCTACCTCTTGAATACGCAAATTCGGCGCACTGATCATAAGCCGTCTGATTTGGAAGTGACCGAGTTAACGTTAGCATTGCTTCTGCGCTGTAATTAGACATGGACTCGATAAAGTTATACTAATGACTGACTCAAGAACAAGTTCAGATGGATCTGCACTCCCCGCATGAAGAAGGATATCAAGAGAAGATCAAGTATCCACGTCACAGCCGGATATGTCACTCTCCTTCATCTCTGAATGTTTTCAGAAGCTAAGTTAAGTTCCTTTTAATGCTCATTGTTTTAAAGCTATCAGGTATTAGTAACATGCTGTTGCTTAGGCTTCCAGTCATTCTCAGTAAAAATGCAAGCTTTTGCGATCGTATTGGCAATGTGCGTTACTTATCTGTTGTTAATGGCAAGTGGCTCGATCGCTGCGCACGCTGGTCGGGGCGTTTTCGTTTGTATAGCAACACTCATGCTGGTCGGATCGCCTGTGTTTAGCGCTATACAATTGTATATTAAGAACAAGCTGTTCTTAAGGCTATCTAGTTGCTATGGAAGGCAAATGTGTGTGTGTGTGTATGTATATATATATATATATATATATATATATATATAATATAATTAAAAAAATATATATTGTTACCGAAGCTAGTGTCATTGTCGCATACTATAAGCACATACTGTGGTAAGTTTATTCAGGTACATGCTATCTTAAGCTGTTGTCTTAGACTTTATGCTCCTTATGATATCCAATCATATTGCAACATTCTGTGTTAAGTAAGCAACTTTTCTGTGGCTTAAAACTTATCAAAGTATTGTAACATGCTTGTCCTTAAATACACAGAGGTCTCTTATTCAACACTAACAACGTCGTAGCTTGATGATCCCGTAAGGAGTGTGAAATCATGGGAGACGTCATCTTCATTTCCACAGCCGAAGGAATCAGCCCGACTGGATTTGGAACAGATTTGCTGCTGCTAGGAGTGTAAGCTTTCCCCAATAAAGGAAAAAAAAAAAAAAAGTATAGTTATGTATTAGGTAGGGATGCACCGATACCAAGCTCATGTTCTTGTACTCGTACTCGTAAAAATACCCCTGATACCAAAGACCGATACCTCACGTGATGTAACTGACAGAATTTTCCGTGCACAGGGACACCGACGGCAGCAGCAGAAACAATGTCAGCCTCAGAGGTGTGGAAATACTTAAAAATTGTTGGGGGATATCAGCTTATGGTTTTGTTTTGGGGGGTTATTGCTGCTCTCCCTGCTCTTATCCATGCTAGTCCTTGCCCAGAACAGAACTATACCGCCAATACAAACTCTATGCAATTATCAATCACATTTGACGACAGTGGTCCTGACAGAACTGCAGTTTATGTTGTCACTTCAGGACATAAAGTTGTTACAGTGAAGAAGACAAATTAAACTGTTATAACATGGTATCTGAAAGGTAAGAAAATAAGGTTACAAAATAAAAACTCACCACTGTGAAACAGGTGCTTGTAAAATTGCTTCTGGTCTATCTTCTTGATCGTCCACATTTTCAGAATCGGATTCAGGCTCAAACTGATATGGTGAAACCAATGACAATATTAAGTGTGTGTTTATGATTGCTTTATAAGGCTTGGAAACTGAAGCTCACGATTATGATAAGGGGCGTTACATTTCCTACACACTTTTGATGTTTATGGCCAATCACAACGCGGTGGCTCAGCTGGCCAATCAGCACTCTGGGCTTTTTGGAAGTAGGGGATTTGTTGTAATCAGATCATTTCAGACATAGAATAGAGTTACTGCAATAATGTACAGTATGTGAAAAATAATGGTTGGTTGTTTTGTTGTTGTTTTTTTACAGTAAAGCATGTTAACATATTCTGGTTCAATGTAAAGGGAGATATTTTCTTTCACCGAAATCGCTTTTTAAGGACTACAACAAACAACAGGTAGGGACTACAACGAGCTTCTTTCCGGGTTGGTGACATCACTATCCCTAAAATTTACATAAACCCCGCCCCCGAGAACACGCAACAAAGGGGGTGAGGCCATGTTGGGCTGCTTTAGAGAAGAGGAAGAGTTGTTGTAGTAGAGTGTTGTTGACATGCCATCATTTTACACCGGACTGCTTCACAAACGAGAGTCAATTCACATGCTAGTCGATGAGTTGAATCAACTCAACAGCAACTACATAAATTTATCCACTAACCATTCAGAAACGTCCAGTTTCATTCTAAAAGTTGTAACTTCTTCCTGAGTCTCTCCATCAGTGTCGACTCTGGTTTGAACAATGTAAGGTTGAACACCGTTACTGACAATCCTCATTTTGGCTGTGTGAGATTCTCCTGCTTTGTTGCTGTTGAGCAACCGAAGCGCGAGCTGTTAAAGCTCCGCCCTCTTCTGGATTTAAAGGGACACACACAAAAATAGCGTGTTTTTGCTCATACCCCAATAGGGGCAAATTTGACAAGCTATAATAAATGATCTGTGGGGTATTTTGAGCTGAAATTTCACAGACACATTCTGGGGACGCCAGAGACTTATTTTACATCTTGTGAAAGGGGCATTATAGCTCCCCTTTAACAAAACTCTGATTTCAGTTAGATTTTAAACCACCTCTGAGCAGGCAGCTTCCTTTTTTTTCCCAGATTATATATATATATATATATATATATATATATATATATATATATATATATATATACCCTAGTATAGTTTATGATTACAGCACATCTGAAACTGTTGAAATCAGATATAGTGCATGTGCAGAATTACAATTGGCCATAAAGATTAAATGATTGGAGTTGCTCTGCAGTGGTCTCTGATGATAATTATAGATGCTATCAAATGAAATTTAGGGTAGATTATTTATTTCAGTTTCTGTGTGGTTGGTGTTTAGTGTGCTGATTGACCGTTTCTCTCTGACGGATGGTCTTACATTCTGATGTCATACATCAGAGGAACATGCTCTGGTTGAAGCCTGCTGATGCTCAATGCACGATGATGTCTATTTCTGGATTCTGGAACCATCAAATTCAATATACTGAGCTGAAAATATTACAAGTAAATAATTGTATTTAAATAGTTTGATCTCTAATGTCTGATTACAATTTAAATATAAAAAGGAAAGCAGTCAAAATATCATTCTGTTTGTTTTTGAGCTTGATTTAATGAAGGCGAGCTGAAGTGACTTTTCAGAAACACTCAATTCGGCACTTTTGAGCATCATATCGACAATGAAACCAGATAGATCAGTTCAAGTGTTTCTAAAAAGACTGGAGAAGTTGTTAGACACACAACACTGATCCAAATTTATACATATATTTATTATTAGGTACTAGTGTATTTGAAATGGATTGTGAAATGTTATTATTGTGGTGTTCGTAGAGTTTCAACTGTCAAAATACTTTTTGGGGCCACTGTTCACACACACATGAATAATCTTTATTTTAATTTTATTTATTTATTTTTAAGAACAGTTTGACTGTATGTCTGATTGACTGTTGACATCTGACACACCTTACCCAGAGTTTTGAGAAAATTATATGTTTGTTTATTTGCATCAATGAATTGTAAGTATACATTTCTGGAGAAATTTACATTTATATTACTTCCACTTCCACTTCTACTCTTTCAAAATGCATCCTCATAGGCTTACCCAGATGGAGACACACACACACACACAAAGAGAAAGAAAAAGAGAAAATATCCCTAAAATGCAAAACAATGAAAAAAAAACACATTTATCAGCCTAGTACTGTATAAAAAATCATGAACATATGCAGAAATGTCTTGATGAATCCGAGGGACGTCCCCATGAAGAGGATCACTGGAAGATGTGCACAGTGCTCCCCAGACAGCCATGTATTTTTAGGTATTTTTATGTTACTTGTATTTTTAGGTTTACTTTTTGGCATTTTAGTATTTATCGGGGCAGGAATGCAGACAGGAGGCAAAGTCACAAGGTTATTTTCTCTGACAATACAATTAAGATCACCCTAATTTGAATCAGAATGAGCTTTATTTGTCAGGTGTGCACAAACACACAAGGAATTTGTTGTGGTTTTCTACAGGAGCTCTTGGTACACACATACATATGACATGAGAACAGAAGGAACATTTAAATAAGTAATCTAAGAAAATAATAATAAATAAATAATAATACTAATGTGATATACATCTGGAACAGAAGACATACAGATTTGTATTGTATATACAGGAGGATGAATAGAATATATATATATATATATATATATATATATATATATATATAATTTGTACTCTCTCTCAAGTACTAAAACAGGGGTAATTGCTATGTTAGCTGGAGATTGCGTGGGCAAAAAACTATTCTTATGCCTAGATGTTCTAGTGCACAGAGATCTGTAACGTCTGCCTGAGGGCAGAAGTGCAAACAGGTTGTGTCCAGGGTGAGAGGGGTCTATGATGATGTTACCTGCCCGTTTCTTCACTCTGGCGTTGTACAAGTCCTGAAGGTTTGGCAGGTGCATACCAATTATCCTCTCAGCTGTCCTAACAATCCGTTGCAGTCTTCTTATATCTGATTTGCTGGCTGACCCAAACCAAACAGTTATAGAAGTGCACAGAACTGACTCAATAACAGCTGAGTTTTTCTTAATGTTTTCAACCCTGTTTATTACATGTGACTAATTCTAAAATGAATAAATTATCCAATAATCTAGTAACTGAATGATATATTATAATTACTGAACATGCTTCTTTAGGACTTGAGCCCTTTAACACTTATTAGAGGTGTTCACACCACTGCACCAGCAAGCAGCCATGTGACACTTTTCTATGTTTATTGTTTATTTTGAGATTTTTTTTTTTTTTTTCATATCCCTGATTCTTAAATACAAGAAACATCTTTTGTTTTGAATGTTTGCTAGAGTTCACATCTGTGATGATGCTAATGTGATATTTTGCAGGTGTCGTCTAAATCTGCTTTCAGATTGAGGTACAAAAGGCAACAGCTGAGATTTGTTGCATTTTGTTTTTCCCTCTCCCTCTCCCTCTCTCTCGCTCTCTCTTTTATTTTTTTATATTTGAGCTCCCACAAGTTCTATATACTGGTTGAAAGATGATGTAAACTTTACATAAATTATATGACCTGCAGGATAGAATACCTTTAAATTCTATGGATTCTATGTGACTTACAAAAGCAAATAAATGATTGTCAGTACATCTGGCAGTACACTTTAACCATATTTCAAAAACAATACAATTATGAAATTACATATAAAGATGTACTTAAGTATGTAAGTAGGTCAAAAATCACTCTTAAAGGATTAGTCCACCTTCAAATAAAAATTTCCTGATAATTTTACTCACCCCCATGTCATCCAAGATGTCAATGTCCTTCTTTCTTCAGTCGAAAAGAAATTAAGGTTTTTGATGAAAACATTCCAGGATTATTCTCCATATAGTGGACTTCAATTGGCCCCAAATGGTTGAAGGTCAAAATTACAGTTTCAGTGCAGCTTCAAAGGGTTTTAAACGATACCAGACGAGGAATAAGAGTCTTATCTAGCGAAACAATCGGTAATTTTCTAAAAAAAAAAAAAATAAATAAATAAATTATATACGTTTTAACCATAGATGCTCGTCTTGAACTAGCCCTCTTCTTCTTCTCTATTAGAATTCCGGCAGTGTAGACGCTGCTAAGTGTATTACTGCCCTCCACAGGTCAAAGTTTGAGCTAATTGTTATATACTTGCACTAGCATATTGTATATGACAATTTAGTTCAAACTTTGACCTGTGGAGAGATATAATCCTGGAATGTTTTCATCAAATGAAGAAAGAAGGTCATAGACGTCTTGGATGACATGGGGGTGAGTAAATTAACAGGATATTTTTATTTGAAAGTGGACTAATCTTTTAAGTTCATCTAATTGCATTTAATATAACTTTTAACTAAAATATATATGTGACCCTGGACCACAAAACCAGTCATAAGTTGCACAGGTATATTTGTAGCAATAGCCAACAATACATTGTATAGGTCAAAATTATCGATTTTTCTTTTATGCCATAAATCATTAAGATATTAAGTAAAGATCATGTTCCTTGAAGACATTTTGTAAATTTCCTACCGTAAATATATCAAAAAATTATTTTTGTAAGTAATAATTCATTTGGACTTCATTTGGACAACTTTAAAGGTGATTTTCTCAATATTTTGATTTTTTTTTTTTTTTTTTTTTTTGTACCCTCAGATTCCAGATTTTCAAATACTTGTATCTCGGGTCCTATCCTAACAAACCATGCATCAATGCAAAGCTTATTATTCAGCTTTCAGATGATTTTTAAATCTCAATTTTAAAAAATTGACCCTTATGTGGTTTTGGTTTTGTGGTCCAGGGTCACATATTTTAATTTAATTGTAAATAACATACAGTTAAGTGACCAAACCGCTTCTTTATTAATATTAATCCCCAACACGCGTTCAGCGTTGTGTTGTGTTGTGTTTACGCGAGAGCAGATGTTGTTGCGTTGTTGTTGTTTTTTTTATGCAAACAAAGCACTCATTAAATTGCTTCATAAAACTGAGTCACATGGATTACTTTAAGGATGTCTTTACTACCTTTCAAAGTGGAAGAATGCAGACATGTTTTACGGGTTTGGGACAACATAGGGGGGAGTAATTAATGACAGAACTTTCATTTTTAGGTGAACCCTTTATTTTTCATTCAGGAAATGAAAAACAAAAACAGTATTTTTTCTAATAAGCCATTTTTGGAAAGGTGATGTTGAAGGGACACATGAACGGAAACATTAAAATACTGATTCTACATTAAAATACTGATAGATTCCCCATTCTTAAGCCCTGCTTTTAAGGATTTATCCTGGCATCACATTTGTAGAAAGTCCCAAATGTGACACAGCAGATGGACTACACTGAAAACTGAAGTGAAAGAGATTAAACCCTTAGCACAATGCCCACAAGACTACTGACAATGAAAATAAACCAGACATAATCGTAGTCCTCTGAGATGTGATACAGTGATACAAAGAAGAAAATTGTCAGATAGCATGCTATATTAAGCAGACACAGAGGGATCTGATTGTTGCTATGTGTACAATGACATGATCATTTGTCAATAACCAACTAAAACAATGACTGCTAAAGTGATCTCGATTGATCAACGGAATCCTCACTAAGCGACTCAGATGACTTGATGATTTAACACTTCTATAAAAGAGCAATAAAACAGATGGACTACTAGAACAGAAGGCACTGATTCAAAAAATCTTGTCATGAGAGTCAGTGAATCAGTGAACTGCTCTTAAATGGAGTTCATGAGGATAACAGGCCAATTTATCTCTCACATCCTTTTACCCTTAAGACAGCGAGCTCTGATCAGGTTATCAAGGGAAAAAAATAACTTTCCTCACGACACCACTATAGAGATGATTTCTCTTGTACTCTCAATGTACTACAACCCATCAGGGCCCTTTCAGCCTCAGGAGGAAGATAAGCGTAAACAGGCTTGCAAACTGAGAGACTATACACTTACACTGTTCCTTATATTAATGGATGAAAATATACAATACAATCCTACTGTTCTGCTCCACACATCTGAGACTCACCTCTCAAGAGATCAAAGTTTTGATGTATAACCTGGTTAGTACCTGCAGCTGAATGTGGTTAAAGGCACAATATGTAAGATTTTTTTTATTAAAATATACAAAACGCACTAAAACAATGTGATATATTTTGTTGACTTGTGTACTTATCCCAAATGTTTCCAAGAATGTTTAAATCCAGTGAAATAAGCACTTTTAACCAGGACATGGACCATGTCCGTGCGTCGCCTATCAATGACATCATACCAGCGTCACCCTCTATTTCCTCTATTTTGTAGAAACCATGAAAACACCAAAGACTCTTTAATATATTATGTGTTTTATTAGACAGGTGAATAACTGTTTGGATACATTCATCGACAGAAAACTAATCATTGCTATGTAGCTCAACATAGTTAGTCTTATTGTTTAAATCTCGTTTTCTTGATTTACCGCGAGCACCGCGTTTTTCCATGCCTAATATCGATCTAGCTTACTGCAGTGTGCAACAAGTGTCTCATAGTAGCTGCCGAGCAAACTCCGAGTAGCACTATAACCACTTTCAACACACAAATGTATTTGATAAGATAAACAGTGCTGTGTTACCCCACATACGCTTGACGGGAAGAAGTGGAAGCAGTCGTCTGTGGCATAACAAAAGTCCCACTGCTCTTGAGCCGGCTCGTCTCTAGCGTGTGTCGCTCTAGCGGCCTCGTTCCGCTCCAACGGCTTTCAGCCACACCCTACTTCATACTACAGTAATGTTAATAAATCCTTAATACATTAGCTCATCCATGAATATGATTTCTGCCTAAGTCTCACTGGATTCTTTTCCACCGGCTATAGACATAAAGACAACCACCGTCATCAAGCTACACCTTTGTTTTAAATAAACGACCTCTAATGAAGAAAAACTGCATATTTTGCCTTCACCTACACCATCTCGTTCTAAAATAAGGAGTTCATCCAAAATACTCTGGGTTGTCCTCTGTAGTTAGTGCACACACATTAGGAGTAATGAGTAGTGAACATACACACACCCAGAGCAGTGGGCAGCCATTTTGCTGTGGTGCCTGGAGAGTGATTGGGTGTTAGGTGCCTTAATTGCTTAAGGACATCTCAGTCATTTCCTACTGGTATTGAGAACTGAACCCATGACTTTTGGGTTACCAGTCTGACTCTCTAACCATTAGGCCACGACTGCCCCCATAAGGCTGCGATCACATTGCCAACAGTGTACCAGAATTCTATTTTTAACATAGCCTTATATCTAATGTACATATACAGCAGTCTGCTAATGTAAAAGTAGTGTTTACATTAGCCCTCAGGCTTTCTGAGCTTATTTGGCTCTTTTTGTGCTCTCAGTTCTGAGGAACAGTGTGTATAGTCAGAGCAAAGTCAAAAGTCTAGACGGCGACCACTCAGCGTAGAAATAAAGCTTTTGTTTACATTTGTTTAGTACTCATCACATACCCAGGCTGTTTCCCTGTATGTCCCCAATGTGTGATGTCACAATTGCTGGGAAAACGTGTGACTCTTTCAATAATTTTGCCACATATATTGTTCATTCCTATGGCACATACGTCACCTGCTGCAAACGCAGCGTGAAAGCTTTTTGTGAAGCTGAGTACACCATCAGAATCTTAAGCACTAAGAGATCACAAACAAAAACAAATAAATCACCTGTAGGGTTTCGCCTGTGCCTGCATGTAAGGAAATGCTTTTGTCAGTTGTAATGTTCATTTTGTGCTGATTGTATTTGATTACAGTAGAAAATATTACAATGAGATCTTTTTTTAAAGGGGTCCTTGATTATGATTTAATTTTTTTAACTTTAGTTAGTGTGTAATGTTTCTTTTTGAGCATAAACAACATCTGCAAAGTTACGACGTTCAAAGTTCAATGCAAAGGGAGATATTTTCTTTACAGAAATCGCTTTTGTTGGGCTGCTTTAGAGAAGAGGAAGAGTTGTTGTAGTAGAGTGTTGTTGTCATGCCGTCATTTTACGCTGGACTGCTTCACAAACGAGGGTCAATTCAACGCTGGATTTGCAAAAAAGATTAACATGACGGCACATGCTAGTCAATGAGTTAAATCAACTCCACAGCAAATACAAAAATGTATCCATTCAGAAATGTCCAGTTTCATTCTAAAAGTTGTAGCTTCTTCCTGAGTCTCTCCATCAGTGTCGACTCCGGTTTGAATAATGTAAGGCTGAACACCGTTACTGACAATCCTCATTTTGGCTGCGTGAGATTCTCCAGCTTTGTTTTACTCCCTTTAAGGCCCCGATATATCCACGTTCTTTGTCTCTTTCAATTAGAATTACAACTTCAGTTTCTAAAGTAACTCTCTATTGTATTCATGTTTTTTTTCTAATGGACATCTGACTGCAACAGACTGAACAGAAGAAATGAACCGGAGAAGTTTTCTACATCAAATAAGGCAGAGCTTCAGAACACACCTACCTATGAGATATCACCACGGACCAATGGGAGTTCAAAGGTGTTTACCAGCTAGAGCAAACTTTTCCGGAAAGTTTGTTTTGGCAAGCTGTTTCAAACTCCTGAAATGAACACAAAACGAACTTCGCTTTTAAGGCAAGTTCACACCAAGAACGATAACTATAAAGATAACAATAAAGACATAATTCTAAAAATCATTCTAAATATAAAAGAATAGCACTGTCCACAACACAACTATAACGATAACAATATAGAGAAACAATATCGTTAGGATCACTTTCAGAACATTTTTTTTTTTTTTTTTTTTCAGCCGTCGAACAATAAAACACTTACAGCCTATCAGAATCCATTATCATTTAATGGCTTGTGCATTTAAAATGGCAGACGACATTGTGGAGAAGTTAATCGCCAAGGTCCAGAAAAAGCCAACACTGTTTGACAAGTCAAACCAAAGTCAAAGGATACTTTAAAGAAAACGAATATATGGGAAAAAAATCGGTCATACCCTCGGAATAAATGGTGAGAAGTATTAACAATGAGATCATTATGCTAGGCTAACAAACAGTGTAACGTAAAATTACATCAGGTATCCAGTGCTAGTTTCGACAACATTGTATTGCTTCCTTTGAAGTTGCAGTGAAAAAGACTAGGCGTTGTTTTTATTCCACTATATTGACTAAATTCACAGTTAGATTAGATCGATTACACTAGCTATTCACTCGAAACTTAGCATGCTGAGGGCATTCGCTGTTTAAAGCTGTGGTACACACTATGAAACTGCAACGTGTGAGCTTAGAATAAACAGACTGTTAATGTTTGTTGATGTGGATGCAAATTTAGTTATCATTATAGTTATCTTTATAGTTATTGTTCTAGGTGTGAACTGGCCTTTAGTCTGATTTTGTTCAAAATTATGTCATACCAGTATGTTCTTTGATTTTGCTTGAAGTATAACAGGGCCTCAAGAGTTTTATAGATTTACTTTTATGTATTTGGCATTTGGTTTTATCTAAAGAAACTTACACTGCAGTCAAGATACACATTTTTACATTATATCAGTTCATGTATTCCTTGATAATCAAACCCATGACCTTGGTGTTGCTCAATCTCTGTTTTAACATTTCATGAGTTCACCCTTACATATGATCAGATATAGAAAAAGTATGCATATTTGGCATGCTGTCCGTTCTGTGAATTTGGCCTGAACCCAGAGTGCTCCCCCCATCCCTGGTTGGGATAGGAAATATTTAAAAGTGAAGAGTTGGGGTGGTTAAGGGATGCTGGGAGGTAGGTTGTCTATACCTCCTCTCATACTAATTAGGCTGATTATCTGAACGTGTTCCTCCTGAACTTTGTTAATATAACATCATTTCTCATCAGTCTTTTATGAATTCTATGAGAAACAGCTGAGAGAGACAAAGGTTATATATAAACACAGCCTTGGTCTGGATCCAGGTCTCAGTAAAAACAGCCTGATTAGATAAAGTCTATTTTCAGTGGACAAAAGATGGTGATAACCTCTTTCTTCACCATTAATGGGAATTTGCAACAGCTACTATAATTAGCAACTGTACAAGGTGGCTCAGTGTTTAAATAAATGCTGTGAAAATAACATTTTCTCTCTTTTTAGTTTTCTGTTAAACTGGACCTGCACAAAAACAATTTTGTGTTTATATGACTTGAATAGGGTTCTGGTGGAGTTCAAACTACTCTGAATGAGGACTTCAGTAAAAAAAGAATTAATTTAATTAAGGAAAAATAATTTGCAAACTCTATTTACATTTAATGCATTTAAGGGACATTAGCTTTCTTGTCAAGAGCAGAATATCCCATATAAATTACTCAGCAGTGAATGTACTGTAGAGTAAGAGAATGACTAAGCACACAAGAGAAAATATGATTCAGTTTAAGACTTCTTTCAATGGGTTTTCCTTACACATCCCTCATGATGCTATACAAATGAATAGCCTGAAGAAGAAGAAGAAAAAAAAAAAAGAAAAAGTGCCACCACTAACAGAGAAAGTCTGCAGCCAGTCTTAGAAAGAAGGGATTATGTATTATGTGGCGGCTCACTTTATATCCACTATGAGGTCTGCTGGGATGTGTGCCCACTGGAGATGGCATGAATCAAATGGCTAAAGGGTCAAAACAGCCATGTAACCTCAACATCCCAATTAAAACCAGACAACACACTAAACTCAGGATCATGGTGTGCTGTGGTAATACATTTGACCTTACTCGCAACATTTGGCGGCCACTTAGAAATACCACAGAGACAAAGTCCTGCCCTGCAGTGAAGCACAGACTGAGACTCACCACGAGGGACAATTACAACAGCCTATGTACTGAAGAGGCCTAGGAATCAAGTCCTTATTAGTTTAAACCATTGGTCTCAGTGGAAAATAATACAGCAGGGGCATCAGCCACATACATTTTTTGCATCTTTATTTAAAATTATGACTCATCTACAAGTTCTGCATCTCAGCAGGGTAACTGGTCTGTCTCTGTTCAACTTTAGGACATGGTACCATGGCACTAATGTAAGCTGTACCATCTTTAGAGTGTTTAGAGTGCTGTATTCACCCTTGGATGAGAACCCCAGTTCAATTCTAACAAGGTTTTCATATAGTTTTATATATGCTTTACATTTGTTATCTACATGGGAAGTAGTGACAGATTTACCACTGTAGCTAGGTAATGACTTAGGAGAAGGTGCTAGAAATGGAAAGTGTTCTCCCTTTATCAGCACCACCACATCTCATTCAATCACACCACCAAGCCAAACTCCCAAACCAGGGGCCATTTCACGAAAGCATTGTTAGCCAATTATGGTCGCAAGTTCCGTTGTTATCAGCATAGCAGAGTTTATTGTGGGTAAATCCTCATCTTGATGAATTCTTTTTTTGAACAAAATAAGCAACCTGACATACAGTACAATCTATATCTTTTATTTTGAATATATACAAATGTCATTTACGTCTTTTAGTTTGTCAAGAGATTTAAAGCACCTTTTTTAAAGAGTGCGCATGTGCCTACATGCTCTAGGACGTAAGAATGAGCCTATGACTGAATCTGAAAATTGAGCAAAATAACTGAGAAAATGAGAATTACTCCTCAGACGCCATGTCTGCAATTTTTATCGATAGCAAAAAATCTAGCATTAATTCGATATCAGACGAATTCTTTTAAAGAATTTGGGCATCATTAAGCCCTGGGTATACTTCGTTTTTTTTACACGTACGCTAGTGTACGTGCACAGTCAAACACACAGCCTTGCAAAGTATACTTCATTTGACTCATATGCATATACAGGCTTTCGACGCATGCACAGTTATGAACAATCTCTCGCTACGAGTTACAATCCATGTAAAGATCTTTGTATTCTTTCATGCTAGAGTTGTACAAATGAGGATACTTTCTAACCTCTTTGCACAATCTCTCATCTATGTTGGCATCCATTGTCGCTGTAGCTTGCATGCGTTCCGGTCTGTTGTGTTTATGCAGTTTTTTCTTCAACCACCTTGTGGATAAACTAATTACTGCAAAACAATGAAATGCACATGTGCGACCTGAGTATACAAGTTCATCTGGTTACAAAAATCCGGCAATGCACGTACAGTTAATGCATACTCCTCTGATTCGTGTCGCGCACTATACACTGACCATTGCGTACGTGTACAAAGTGAACTATACTTTGGGCTTAAACCAACGTGGTGAAAGACAAATTTGCGAAAATACGGTTTCGGGAAATGGTCGTGACTAGCTAGTTGATTTCTTCAATGATGCATCATACTATGGTAGTTAAACAGTGAGTTTGTTGTACGGGAAATGCACCCAAGAATGGACTTGAGACAAGCAGCATGTGATGAGATACACCTAAATTCAATATTGCATTGTCACCACTGCCATAAAATGCTGAGCACACCTCTCTTCAGGAGACCACTCTTCCTCTGTGCACGTACAATGTTGTCTTCACAAGTCGAGGAAGGGAATAGATAGGGAAGCTAAGCTACCATGGAAAGTAAAGACCCACATCCCAGAATGAAAGCAGTCATAACTGAGTCACCATGCCCATCAGCTCGAGATGAACAGCTTAAAGAAGCTTGCATCCCTTGGGTCCGGACCAGAAAGGAATTGCATGCACCTGCTGGACCCTGCTGGGCACCAGCAGAAGGGGTGCTAGAAAGAAAAGTGCTTGGAGTCCATGCAAGGCACACCTGAATGTATTGGAGCCTCATGACCACTGTCTCTAAATGCTGAGCTCATCTTTTCTCAAGAGATCTGTGTCATCACCCTGTGCATGCGCACTGGTGTCCTTGCAGGTCCAGGGAGGGAACAGGTAACGTCTCTTCTCTGTGTGCGACCACAGTCGCAACAACTTGGGGCTGTCTACACTGGAAGCATTAAAGTGAACGTTTCAAATCCATTTGGAAGCTTGTGGAGTATGTCCACATGTGAACGCCTTCCGCTCACTTGTTGGTAACACGTTGTGACGTGGCGCGTCACTCACATCTGGAGTAGTCCAGGAGTAAAGAAGCCCACAAGCTGGCTCAAAAAAACTTCTAGACTTACTCCCCAGAATTTGGGATGCAGAGTCACGATAAAGAAGCAACTGCCCCTTTGTACCTTGGACCAGGAGAGGTGCGCAAATGACTGCCAGGCCCCAGACCACTTCCATCCCTGGACCACTCCCATTCCCAGACCTTCATAATGCCCATTTATGGCCCTGTTTCCACCTGGTATTAAAATGCATTTTGGTCGATCGGATCACAAGTGGACGAGGGAGACACATACCTGTTTACACCTGGTATTTTAATCCGTCTCTTTTGTCCACTTTCAACCACTTCTGTCCTGATTTCTTCAAGTAGAGGGTCTATGGGTGGGTAAATGAATGGGCTTTTTCAGTTCTTTCGATCTAATGGACAAAATAAGCTTGTGCGATTTACATATGAATGCGCCCAGAGTTGACAGAAAAACACGGAGACCATCAGCTTTTGTTTCTGCTCTGATAGCCACAAGACCGGTCGAACGCTGTGAGTGTGTGTTAGAAATCAGGAATGGTGAGAGAACATTGTGCTTGGTAAGTTTTTTTGTCTTGGGTCTTCAAAGTTTAAATCCCATCTGGGTAGTGCGCTTCATAAAAAAAGTGGCCTTTTTAATTAAGGAAATATAATCAGCAAACTCTATTTGTATTTAATGCATTTAAGGGACATTAGCTGTCTTGTCAAGAGCAGAATATCCCATGTAAATTGCTCCACAGTGAATGTACTGTAGAGTAAGATAATGACTAAGCACACAAGAGAAAATATGATTCAGTTTAAGACTTCTTTCTTTGGGTTTTCCTTACACATCCCTCATGGTGCTATACAAATGAATAGCCTGAAGAAAGAAAGAAAGAAAAAGTGCCACCACTAACAGAGAAAGTCTGCAGCCAGTCTTAGAAAGAAGGGATTATGTATTATGTGGCGGCTCACTTTATATCCACTATGAGGTCTGCTGGGATGTGTGCCCACTGGAGATGGCATGAATCAAATGGCTAAAGGGTCAAAACAGCCATGTAACCTCAACATCCCAATTAAAACCACACTGTAAAAAGTGATTCGTTGGCTCAACATCTATCACTTATAAAAATAAATAGATTAAACTCAATATATATGTATTCATAACATTTCAAGCTCTACTTAACATTTTCTAGTGTATGCAACACAAAAATGTACATTAAAAGGTGAACATAAGCGTATACGTAAATTAAATGAAAAAACGTAAGTAACATCAACTAGCATGACAACTTTTAAAATTAGGTAAACCTAACATAAAATTGTACGTATTTGTGAGCTGCGTGATATGCAAATATTCTATCCAGCCAATGAGCGAAGCTGGAGCCATTTTGAAGCGTGATGACGCGCTTAAGACAGCGAGAATTCTGTCAGGTAAGCTGTCTTTAAACAAAACGAAGTAAAATATTAGTTTGACTATTTAAACATTCATAAACACTTGTTTATTGTGTTAGTAGGGTGTATTCCTAAACTGGAAGTGCAACACAACATTTTCTGAAGCGCAATGTGGTGACGATGGTGAAAGGAGGTAAGCTAAAGCTTAGCTTTATATTAATAAAGTAAAACATTAGATTTTGACTATATTAACATTCATTAACACTATTGTGTTAGTGGGGTGTACTCCTAAACCGGAAGCACAACGCAACGTTTTCTGAAGCGCAATGTGGTGACGATGGTGAAAGGAGGTAAGCTAAAGCTTAGCTTTATATTAACGAAATAAAATATAAGTGTGTTGTCTATCGTCCACTCGTTTATTGCTTTTGTAGACACTGGGAATTTGTTAAACTTATATTTTGAATTGCTATGAATTCTTCAACAATCAGAAACGTGTTACTTATGAATACTTTGCAACTCTTTCTATATATCGAGTTTTGCACATGAATCAGGAAACCGGTTTGCACGCGAGTATATTTTTTTTTTTATAAATCTGCGTCCTTCTTTTGAACGTACAGTATTGTTGAGTGCTTAAATGCAGTGTTTGTATTCATGAAGACTGCTTAAGGTAAAAGTATCGAGTTTACACTAATGCATATGCATTAATGCATTGAGTTTTCACTCAGCTCCAAAAATAATACATAATAAAAATTGAAAAAAGCTAGCCTAATCATTTTTTTATGTTGTTTAATACTGTTGTTTTTCTCTCTATCCATCTTTCCAGTGCAAACAGTTTGATATGGTGCATCCTGTTTTTGAGAGGTTACACTTTTTTTTGTATTCTCCAAATTTTCCGTAATATGTATTATCCTACGCACATTTGAGAAGAAAAGAACACATGTATTAGCATAAATCACATTGATACATTTTACAATCCTACTAGCCTGTTGTCAGTTATGTTTAGTTTTCACAGCCTTTTAGTTATTATGGACTTTTAGTTTGTTTTCATTCATCACATGCGTCTCATTTGTCTTAGTTTCTCGCCACTCATCTATTACCATGGACACTCACTCAATCATCACAGCTATTCATCATTTATTTAATCACCATTGCATATTTAAGTTCCTCTTGTTCACTCAGTGTTTGTCCGGTCACTTCCAAGGGTATGTTTACACGGCAACATTGTACTAAAAATGGAAAGTTTGTTCTTTGTACAGATGACAGCATTATTAAAACTATCCCCATTTACATGGATCCGCAAAAATGACTAAAAATGCTGTATTATGTATGCCAGACAAGTAGTTGGCAATGTCACTTTGTAAAGAAAAACCACACGCCTGCACATATGCATTCTTTTACAGAGCAAACACCCATGCCTATCCACCTTATTTTTACAGTTTACTGCGCTTTGATATTGTTCTCGTTATAGTGGCTAATAATTCAGAAATCGCATACATTCACAAAACACATCTTACCTTTGCGTTGAAAAATAAGGTGGATAGACTAAACATGTAATACGCATGTGCATGCATCACCGTTTTCACAGATTCACGTTTTTGACGAGATGACAACTGTATAGTTTTCAAAATCTACACTATGTTCCGAATTATTATGCAAGTGACGTATCAGTGTTAAATAGTTTGGTTAGGTAAATGGAAACCCTACTTAAAGATGTTGTTCCACATTACTAAGCAAGTCACAGTTCTCATGCAATATGGGCAGTAAGAAAGATCTTTCTGAAGATGAAAAGCATGAAATGGTGTAATGTTGTGCAAAAGGCATGAAAGCAACTAATATTGTGTGAAAAGTGAATGGAGATTGTGGAACTATCATACATTTTGTGAGTGTTAATTGTATTAAAAGGACAGCTGTAAAAAAAAAAAGAAGCCACTTTTGAGCAGCAGGTATTTGAAGCTCCTGGTGTCTCAAGAAGCTCTCCATGTAGGCTGTCAGTTATGTGTAAAATTGCATTTCAGCCACCACTAACCAAACCTCACAAAGAGAAACATTTAAAGTGGGTGTAAAAATACATTTTCAAACAGTGTTTTTGCTGTGGTGTTTTTTTTTTTGTTTGTTTTTTTCAGCATGGGATAGTGCATAGTGCATTGTATTTCAGAAGGCACTATCCTTCTTTTTATACCAAAGCTGAAAATGGCCAGTTATAAACTCCACATATCTTGCAGAAGTCATTTCGACACCCTCAGAGACCCTAAAGGGACCTTCGATCTCACTTCCCAATATTCCAGCCCAAATCATCACCCGCCAGCTCCCTGCTGACGTCACAGTCTTGGTGGCCATTCACCATCATCCAGAAATCCATCCATCTAGACCATCCATTGTACGGCATTCGTCAGTGAATAAAACTATTTAAAAATGAGTCTTCATGTATTTCTACACCCACTGTAAATGTTTATCTTTGTGAGGTTTGGTTAGGGGTGACTGAAATGCAACTTTACGCACAACTGTCAGCCAGCATAGAGAGGTTCTTGAGACTCCAAAAACACCAGTTTGCTGCTCAACACCGGCTTTTTTTTTTTTTTTATAGCGGTTCTTTTAAATTTTTTTGACAGAAACTTTCCTTAAAAGTTCTGCTGTGCTCTAAGTTACTCACAAATCTTATGCTAGTTTGATAATTTACATTCACTTTTCACACAGTATTAGTTGTTTTCATGCCTTTTGCGTAACATTGCACTATTTCATGCTTTTCATCTTCAGAAAGCTCTTTCTTCCTCCCCATATTGCATGAGAACTGTGATTTGCTTAATAATGTGGAACAACTTCTTTAAGTAGGGTTTCCATTTACCTAAGTACCTGGCAAACTGTTTTCTCTGAGATTGATAACAGTTATCTAAAAAGATATGAAGAAATAAAACAAACACTTTCTTTGAAAAACTAAAATCTGAATGTTTATTGTAGTGAAATTCTCCTGATATGTCACTTGCATAATAATTTGGAACACAGTGTAGTTTGCGTTTTTAGGCCACCGAAACTCTGTTGTCGTGTAAATGAATGGCCAAAAAGCCTAAAGATTTTCCATTTTAGTTGAAAACGGTGTTGTGTAAACAGGCCCTAAGTTAAGTGTGTTGCATCCTGTTCGCCTGTCATTTGGATTATTGTTATTAAAGCTTTGTGTTGGAACCTTCTTCTTCAAGAGAAAGGTGAGGGAGCTGGCATTTTGAGTGGCACTGGCACTTCCTGTCGTGCCGGTGCATATATGCCACTGTAGTAGACATCTTTCAGTTTTAAGGTTAAAGATTAATTAGTCATTAATTTAAATAACAATTGAACATGGGAATTTGTGTAAATTGACATTCCTACTGCAAACCTCAAAAAAAAAAAAAAAAAAAAAAACTTTAATAATGGCATTAAATCAATTTTACCCAAATAAAACAGAAATGAAACAAACTGTGACATTTATTTTATTTATTAAATATAAAGGTGTGTTTTCTTGTTATTTCAAAACATACTATCTCATTTTGTGTTATATAAATGCATTATATTTTTCCCACTGTAAAACAATCTGAAACTACCAAGTAATGTTGTAAGTAAATGCACAGTTGCTATGCTTTTCTTTAGGATAGCCATGGTGACCTTGAGGAACTGGAACAGCACACACATTGAGAATTATCACAAAGGTGGCTTCATGGACGATCCTTTAGAGACTGAAACTTTCTTTTGCTCAAATTGTCACTTTTTTCAGAAGTACTACATTCACGATTTTTGGTTTTAGACTATTTAAGTTGCTGTTTCCAGAGTAGTATTGCAGTCTCTGTCAGAAAACCTAAAATGCTTTATTTACTTATTTTACTAATTGTACCAAAACATTTGAGACTGTTTTTGAAAACATTTAGTTAAAATGCTGTCCAAAATTGATGTAAAATGCTGTTTTGTGCTTATTGTATGTTTAAGACATTGAATGTTCTAGAGCAGTACAGTAAGTTTTCTTGTAAGTTGGATTTACTTAAAAAGTGCAAAAATGGTGCATATATATTTTAAGTAAATCCAACATCATTTTTTTCAGTGCAGAAAACACACTAAACTCAAGGATCATGGTGTGCTGTGGTAATGCATTTGACGTCTTGACTTGACGCTTCCCATAATGTTTATGCGTTAGGTCAGTAGGCGGAGAGTAGGTGGTCTTTTGTGGCTGTTCGAATGCATTCGACCACATGAGTGTTTCCACTACGAAAGCAATCTGGTCAAATGCGTTTTCGACTACCTCTGGAAGCGGTTGAAAGTGGACAAGCTCAAAACGTTTTAGACCCCGTTTACACCTGTATTTAGCGTCGTCCACTTGTGATATGATCGACCAAAATGCAACTTAATAGCACTTTGAAACAGGGCCTATGGTGAGGATGCATGATTCCCCTTTCTGCCGGACACTATTTTCACTTTATTCCCCTTTTTAGTGTTTTCTTTTAATCTTCCTTTACAATAAACTTCTCATCTAGGCCTAATGCCACAGCCTGTTACTGTCTATGCATTTGCCACAGATGCATCGATAAAGATGCACATAATGGTAGCTGCTCACTGAAGGCATATTCAAAAAAAAAATGAGAAAGAAATGCATTGTACAAAAATATCCACATCGTGCACCATTAACAGTTATACGCTTCTGCAAATCTGGCCAAATTACTTTCATACCAATTGCAAACCATAGACTCTGGTTTAGGTCTGTTTATAAATAAACCTAATTCTGGCGTCAAACAGACTCAAGCAAGGCAGCAATGAGATTGGCAAGACTCACTGCTGATCTAATGTTTAATCAAAGAGGAACGAGGACATCCATCTACTAACTTCTTTCATGTTAACACAATGAGCTCAATGATGTTTTGATCGAAAAGTAGGTGCATTTCACAGAAGCATTCAACCCTTTTGAAAAACCCACTCAATATAATGGGCCTGGAGATTATAAGGATCTGTGATTCAGTTCCCCTTTTGTCTTTTCAGATCTAAAGATATTCTCTCAAACTCTTGCGGCTTCCGATGCTGAACAATCAATGGTTTTCCATCCAACACACATTGGGAATACTTGACCCAGCAAATTTTCCTGTTTGAGAAAAAAAAAAAAAAATTCCTTATAGAGAACGACTATCTCAAACAGAGACTTTCCAACGAATCAGAGCTAAGCCGAACACTAATCATCTCAAAGAGAAAGGAAACATGGCGGAACTAACAAAAGCCCAACACTGTGGCACACGTTAAAACACTTTCCGAATTAGAGTGGCTTCACACTTCCTTCAGACAACCACTTGGTGTTTCTCAAAGCAGGAAGCTTGTGGCCCAGATGGTTCTGCTCTCTTAAGATCCATCTTCTTCAGAGGGAAGATTGACGCTTGTCTGTGATGCTTTTCAATTAATTTACAGCTTACTCTCACATTTTAACTCAGGCTACTTTCTCTCTCACCCTGCTTTCTTTTTCTCACAGTTGAAGGTGTGAGGAACTCGTCCATGATTGCCGAAAGGCTAACCACAATCCCCCACTGCAGGAGAAAAGCTTCCTCCTACTTCTTATGACAGAACACTGCTCCACTTGCACTTCACACTTCATTACCCTCAGTAATACTTTGGCACAATGATGTATTGTACTATTCAAATTCATAAGAGTAGCTCTTGGCAGAACTGCCTTCAAAACTTTTAAAGTACTAGAATTAAAGTTCACAAACATATTTCTTTTTTTTGTAAATCGCAGGATTACTTGACATACTCTGTGCATACAATATTTCGAGACGCTCATTCTATTTTGTGCCAGATATATATATATATATTTTTTTTCGAATTATTTCCGTAAAATAAAGTGGGCCCAGATCAGACTGGAAACTGTCAAACTGAATGCGTGTCAGGTTGTTCCTACTGTCACCCAGTTAACCAGATGTGAAGGGGAAAAAACCTGATTCGGGCCATAATTAGAGGCAGTGTGAACATAGCACCAAAGACTATAGAATAACACAAGACGTCACGCGTATTGTTTTGAATGGGAGAAAGTGCAATGCGCAATATGGTGGAATAAGTCCTCGCCGATTGGTAAAGTAATCGCATCACTGCAGCGTCCGTTAGAAGCTCTGGTTCCTATAGGAACAGTCAGATGCGCGCCTACGACTGCGCATTAGCTTGATCCAGCCTGAAAAATATCGTTTTTTTGTCATGATTCGAGGGTTTAGAAACTAAATTTATTAGACAGCTGTTGTCAGATTTCATTGGTGATTTAAAATATGAAATTTAATTGAAAGCTTGGCAAACAGCTTTGGAGAATTTGATGTTTCCCCATTTAAAGAGATAGGAGATGTGAAATGACTTGTCTGAAGGGATTTTGATAGCACATTAGGTCATATGTTAACTTTGCCCCTGCCCTTACTGGAGGGTTCCATAGAAATGTGATAAATAGCATTTATATAACTTTATACATTAGAGCTCATTTACAATGACCTGACACAGGACTCATAATTACTTTTTAATATCAAAGCGGGGGAGAGGTGAAGCAATTGTTCTGATGAATGAACATTATCATCACTGGTCTTCTAATCATTCAAGCAGATAGCGCTGTACACAGGGGACACCTGTCAGTGGACTGAATTAGATTTGTTACTACGGAAACTTGATACCACTTACTGTCCCTTTCTTTGTTTCTGTGGCTTGTAGCAGTTCAGGCTTGTCATTCATTTCTGGGTTCAGTGAACTGACGATTCTCAGAACAGCAAAATAAATTTAAAAAAAAAGAACGGCATGTCTATTTACACTAAGTGCGAATAGCGTCCCTTGTTGGCAACCGCAATTTACATTAGCTCCACCTGCCAATGTCTGGTTGGACCACTTGAGTTTAAAAAAAAGGATGCACAGATTTCAATGTCTTCAATGATGCAACAGTAGCGAGTAAGGCTGCCAGTCCTGACATTTAATGCGATCAACGTGGGTTCGAATCCGCCTTTTGCCAAACTCGCATTTATTTTTAATGAAAATGAAAATAATGTTCTAAAAGAAGAAATAAACTGTGAACGAGTGTTTAATAACATTAAAAGTGTTCACTGGGTAGGGTTAAGGGGAAGGTGTAGGGAGGGTTTTTATTCTCCCAATAAGGCAGCATCCATTTAATAATTGTACTAAATATAATCATTTACTCTCTATGATATTATTGCATCCTGTTAATGTACAAAAATACTGAGGTGCAAATAGTATCTGCCAATATAAAGTATAGATAGCATCTAATTACTGTTTACTCTTATTGCAAAGAACTCATACTTTTGCAATGTGCAAATAGAATCTATCGCTATATTCACCTAGTGTAAATAGAATCTATCGCTATATTCACCTAGTGCAAATAGAATCTATTGCTATTGTCACATCTACAGCTATTTGCACTTGGTTTAAATAGAATCTATCGCTATATCTACCTAGTGCAAATAGAATCTATCGCTATATCCACCTTGTGTAAATAGAATCTATCGCTATATTCACCTAGTGTAAATAGAATCTATCGCTATATCCGCCTAGTGCAAATAGAATCTATCGGCATATTCACCTTGTGTAAATAGAATCTATCGGCATATTCACCTTGTGTAAATAGAATCTATCGCTATATCCACCTAGTGCAAATAGAATCTATCGCTATATTCACCTAGTGCAAATAGAATATATTGCTATTGTCACATCTACAGCTATTTGCACTTGGTGTAAATAGAATCTATCGCTATGTCCACCTAGTGCAAATAGAATCTATCGCTATATTCACCTAGTGCAAATAGAATATATTGCTATTGTCACATCTACAGCTATTTGCACTTGGTGTAAATAGCATCTATCGCATCTATCACTTAGTGTAAATAGCTGCTGCCAAAAAATAAAGCTCACAATTCTGTATATCCCTATATTTATATTTATAATATTATAATATCATCAGTTGGACTTTATTTTACTTCTCATAATACAATTCAATACAATACAAATAAAATCATTATGCCAACATTTTACTACCTTCTTGACCTGCCTCATACATAACAGTGAATACATATTTTCCTGCATTTAAATTATTGATGCTTTATCAGTTGAGATTTGGATATGAAGAACTTCACTGCCCAGATATCATCAAGGCAGTGAAGAGGTGGGAACAGAATTTTATTTATTTATTCATTGCTTTCTGCAAATTCCCTCAAATAAATAAATTTGTCAAGGTTTAATGGTCAGAAAACTGGTATGAGATGCAGTTCAACATTTGTTATAAAGTACATTCAAGGTTATGATCATATTGTGAGAAGCTGAATTTTACTTGAACTTTTCCTTGAAAACTTTAATTTTCTCCCCTGTTCAGAAAAGATCATCCAAAATCCTTGGATTTCTAATGTCATAATCCCAAAATGCACAGTATCTGAAGTAAACACTGCAGAGGGATGACTCTTGAAGGATAGGGCAATGAAATGTTAAAAAACCTGCGTAAGTGCTATTAAACGTGTAAAGAAGGCATTTACACTGAAATGGCCCGGTTAATTCGAAGTTGGAAATTGTCGTAAAAAAAACTAAATTTTTTAATATTAATTTTATTTTAATAATTTAGCAGGAGAATATTAACATTTAAAACAATAATTTTGTTATAAGCATAAAAAAAAAAAAAAACATTCCCAGATCTCAACATTTTCTCTTTATTATGTTTTCACCACGAATTCCTGTTAAGCTTGAGCAAGGAATCCCTCTCCCATTGTGAGCGTATGTTGCATTAGCATATCTCTAATTAAAGAAGGCAAAGGTGGTGCTGACGATCAAAGACTGTTGGTTCTCGCTTCTGTTTAGTATTGCCTGCTCATTATCGTAACGCAGCCTCTGATTACAGCTATTTGTGTGCCTCCATCAATCTGAGGAAAGCCAATTTGCCTTTTCAGGCCTGTGATGAGCAAAGTTAAATCTAAAGCAAAACTATAAACACAACGCTGGGAGATGTCATGTTTTCAGCTGGACCATGTAATTGCCCCTTTACCCTTGTTAACATACTTACAGAGCTGTTTAATAGCCAAAAATCTGGGAAGGGCACAACACCTTATAATCATCATCTTTCCTCCCTGTCTTGTTTTTTAAAAGAAGACTGGCTTCATGGACAAAACTGACATAAAAATAAATAAATAAAGGCTGTGCTTTACTTCACTTAAGAGGTACTGTGGTAACATTACTGACATATAACTTTGCATATAACATATAGCTTTGTCATTGCTTTTATAAAACAGTGACACAAATGTATCATATGTTATATTGTATTTATAAATTAAATTAGTTGTTCATAATAATCACAATAAAAAAGTCAAATGATATAGTAAAATTGCCTAATTGTAGGCTGTTTACATGAATACATATTTAAATAATAATAATAACAACCATATATTTATTAAAGTATATATCTTAATGAATATAAATAGCGCTGTATAATTTGATACTACTACTGATAATAATAATACTTCCAAGTCAATTGTAGGGTGTTTACATTAATACAATTACACATTATTATTAAATATGTATTAAAGTATACTTCATTATAAAAAAATATATTCTTATTTATATTTTAAGTTATGAATTACTATATAAATGACATTACATCTTATTTTTATTTATTAATTTAACTATTTAATAATAATATTACCACTACTAATATATATATATATATATATATATATATATATATATATTATATATATATATATATATATATATATATATATATATATAATTTAATTTTCAATTTATTTTTATATTGCTTTTTAAATAATTTAATTAATTTATGAATTACTACATCTTATTTTTGTTTAGTTAAACTATATAAAATAATTAATTATATTTATTAAAATAAAATAAATTATTTTATTAAATTAAAATAAATAATTAATATATAATTATTTTTTAAATATTTAAAATATTTTTAAAATAATATAAATATATAAAATACATATAAAATGTAATGTAATATATATAATATAAAATATTGAAAACTTACTTTATATTTATAAAATATAAAATAATTTAATAATAATAATAATTAATTATTAATAATTATATTGTATTAATTTTCAGTAAATAGTGACATTTATCAATAATTATCAGAAACATTTTCCGAAGTAATATAGTGCATTACTCTTTTCTCCAATCATGATTGCCAAGCAATGTATAGCAACTTGGTTTATTTTTTATAAATTTACAGATCAGACGGCTCATTCGTTTAGAATTTAGAGCTAAAGATATCTCTTGTACAATGTCTGTTTTACAATGCCTTCATAAGTGGCTCATCTATTCATTTCATATGGCCTCTCCTCATACTGGCTAACTGTAGTTTCATTAATTTTAAGGATATTAGAACGGCGGACTCATACTATCATCAGATCATTACTAACTGTTTCATGTCAGGTTTTAAAATCCTTGTTGAACGTAATCCTCATTCATCAAATCCATATTATTTTCAGAGACACAGTAGGTGTTCACCATATCAAATCGCCCAGCAATATGGAAACAAGACACATACTGCAACCAAAGAACACGCTGATTAAAAATTCATTAATTGCACCATCCGTAGACACACTACCCACGAGAAGCCAGACAGAAGAGCAATGACTGGCGCGCTTCTCGCTAATGGATGATACAGGAGATGTTTGCAAATGAAAGTGTACGATCGCCCTTCGCCCTCCCAGCAAATATCATCGACCGATACAACATAACTGATTGTGGCAGAGCTCAACCGAGGGCACGTTTGATAATGGCTTTCATGCTATCATTTGTGCGAGAGAAATTGTTTTCTCAACCCTGGATCGGTGTTATGCAGATGAGGCCATTATCTACCCATTTGAGCTTATGTCTACCTGCCTGTTTGATGGAGTTGTCTATGACTGGCTCAGCATAGATCCTCGCCTGGAGAGCTTCTCCGGCTCCATGACTCCGGATAGAGGTCGTTTTTGTTTATGGCAGCAGAATAAATAGTTTGATGAGATGAGTTTGTTGATGGATGGTATAGACGGAGGCTGGAATATCTTTGTGCCTAATGCATCGATTCTCTTCCCCAGACCAGATTAGGATGTCAGGCACCAAGACCGGTTCCCCTTGTCTACCCTTAATGTAATCTACTATTGATCAGGTGATGTAGCAGTGCAAATATAACCTCTCTATATTAATATAATTCTTTCCTCTGTTCAGCAATAGCCCAAATAAAGGAGCATCCATGCGTGTCAGGCAGGCAGCGGCTCTGTAAATAAGCAACTGTTGTTGGGATTCAGCCCCAGCTGCTGTATTGACCCACGAGGATCGCAGGCTTGCGGTCATGCTTCGAGTAATGATGTGATGAATTGTCTGTCCTTGGAGTTTAAGAGTGTAACGATAGCAAGATGGTTCTTTAGTGGTCCCTTTGTGGATTGTTTAGAAGTGGAAAGAAAGTGAATGTACATTTGGAACAAATGATAAGAAAAGGCATCAAAATTCACTACTTGGATTTTAGGATTCAATCCTCAGGAACATATGTATGGGTCACCATTTTAACAAATAGATATCACACACTTTCCTCAGCTGATTAATCACAGTACAATAAGAGGACTGTTTTCTAAAATGTTATGTTTAAATATGTAAATGAGGCATTATATTAAATATGCTGTAATTTGCATACATTTCCATTCATTGATGTTGACAGCATTAGTCCTCGCAGTCACTTCTGATCTGAACGCTGGGTGACGGTTTGTTACGTCCCCTGTCATGCAGCTCATATTTGGAGGAGGAAGCCTCCATCAACGAATGCCAAGATGTGGCCAAAGGTTTTCTTCAGCGCAGAAATTCCCGCAGCATTGTAGTCAGTGAGTGTTGGGAGTTTTTGGGGGTGTGCCAGTGCCAGTGTAGTTGGAGTGATGTTCCGACGACCTTTCCCACAAACAGGTTAGCCTTAACTGCTGACCGTCTATGTCGTGGTGATAGGCCATATTATCCTTTGCCGGTTCACTTGTTGTGGGGAAGAGGGGGATGCTGATCTCATCATCTCTTAGGAACTCTTCAGCACTGTTCTGGCTATAAAAGGCGTCAACAATGTTTTTGCTGTTCTCCTCACACGCGCCATGAAAGGTGTCCCAAGTAAAGCAAAATCCAACTCTTCATCCATGTAGTCCATGTTCTGTAAGGATGTAGAAATAGGTTCAGGTTAGGGTAACTTATACTTTTAGTTGAAACAGCTTGCAGTGGACAAGTTCATTGGCCTATTGCATGAAGCTAGTTGAACAAACTCTGAGTTTCAGAGTAGGTTTAGAGTTGATAAATCCTGACATCACCTGTGAATGCAGCCGCCCCAGCTGCAGCGGAAGGTATTTCTGTGGGGTTGTACAGTTCGATGTAGCTCTTTCTGTTCCATTTCATCCCCCTTAAACCAGAAAGCCCAAAATGTAGACATTCCATGTAGACATTCAGCAACATTTTGGCCTGCCAACTGCGCCAGCAGTTATTTTGGCCTTCCACAAAAAAGCTCCTCTAAGGCAAGCTCACACTGGAATGCCATCCAGCTGTTGGTGAAACCTCCTTTTCCTTTGCAGTCTCTGAGTAGGCTGTGCAGGGTTGTAGTTAGATATCTTGCTACCGGGAGTACCACATGGCTAAGGCCCAACACTTGGGAGTTTTTCTTGAAGGGCAGGACTATGGGGATCTGTTCCAGTAGTTTGTGGACGGCTGGCATGTAGTAAAAGTCCCTCAGTGCCGACATGATTGGGATGTGCTCTTCTAACAGAAAGACTGCCTCTATTCTTCCTCGTTAGGTCCTCCATGTGGTCAATGTATGCTGTTGCGTTCTGCAGGTTCCTGGGGGTGTGGTTTGGGTTGTGTACGCCGCAGGTTGTTATGACCCTGCTGACCAGGTGTTTGTTAGTACTGAGGTGATGTTGCATACAGCTGGACGAATGTGATGTCTGAATATTGGACTGCACCTTTGAAGATGTCCCATAGCTGTTGTTTGAGAGTCATAGGGTGGTGGTCAAGGTTAGTTTAAAAATCAGCGGCCTCCGGGAAGCCGCTGGCGGTGTATTCATTTCCTCCGTGGCCCACTACCTCATGGATCCCCCACCATGACCACATAATGTCTGTTCTGGGGTCCTTCTGTGAAATAGTGCACACTGCGTGGCATGTCATAGACTGTACTCCTCTTCTGTTGATCAGTGTTGCAATGTCTAGTAGGTTTTCGTCCTTCTGTTCAAATTTACTCAGAAAAAGGTCCACTTCTCTGATGGCTTGGTTAAGAATGTCCAGGATAAAAGATCAATGGATAAAGCCATTTTCTTGACATACTAGAGGTAAAGGCTTTAACAGAGGGGTTTTTTTTTTTTTTTGAGTTTCTCTTTTTATCACTCTATAATATAGAAAATGCTGTCAGATACAGAGCCAGAACAAGTTTTAGGAATAAAAATGTTGCAACTGTAAAAAAAACTTCAGAATTTAGATAGGAATACAACTGGAATGTTTGGTGCTTGTAAGTGTAAGTGGAGATTTCTTAAACAGAATAGTGTCTTATCTTGAACTTTTTGGATATTTTTATTAAAGTAAATTTTTTACATTATGACAATAATGTATATTAGTGACAAACAGTGCAGGTCATTATGTTACTCATGAAATGAGCAAGTCTCAGTTTCTCAGTAAAACTCCATCTGTTACAACATATTCTTCGTGATTTTGTTGTTTTAGGCATTTAAAAGTCGAATTTGAGCTTCCTAGGAAAACTTAGATACAATTCTGATGAGTGATGTAAAACTCATTAGAAGATGCAGGAGTCACTATAGATATGCTCTTTAAATGTATATGTTGATGTTTTCATTAGAAAACATTTTAAATGTCTTTTAATTTGAATCATCACAACATATACTTTATCAGATTATCAGTCTTTCAGTCATATACATACTGTCATGACTATGTTCCAGTTGTGAGTGGGAAAAGCGGAGCTGTTTCATTAATTTCCTTTAGAGAAAATGGCAAAATCTTTATCATCCTTTTTAGAGTTAAAATGTACTGGCAATAGAAAATGATATGCTGTTGTTCTGCATACTGTATAACAGAGAAAGTGACAAGTGCAATGTTCTCTCTTCAGAAAGGCTTTGAGTAATTATGATTAGTACCAGCTATCCGTGGCTCTCTATTTCTGGCTCTCTTTGAACACTTGCCATTTTATTACCAGGATTCGGGCATTTTGTTTTGTCAGTGTTTGGGAAACATTTTAATAAGCACTTATAAAGCATACATCATGCATTATTTATATAGTCACAATAACCCATTTATCTATGACACTGATTTTAGTAAAGTCTAGTCACGTAGGGTTCAAATATATGACTTGAAACTTTTTTTACGTCATTTTAATAAAAACAAATAGTCAGTGAAAGGAGGTCACTGACCATCAGAAAATGTTGATCATTAACCAGAAGAGATTATCAAACTAATATAACTATATTATATGAGCTGCTGGTGATGTCTGACCAAGGTACAGCTGGAGGGACAACGGAGCCCAGTGGAGCAATAAGGATGTGGGTATCTGGTGGAGATGAGGGAGGGAGGAGCCAAGGCAGAGTCGATAGGTTGACAGACCAAGGTGGAGTGACAGGATCAGTTGCTGGAGGAGGAGCTGGGGACCGGAAGACCCGAAGTAAATCCACAGTTGTCAAAGGAGGAGCCGAGGGGCTGAAGGGTACCAGCGGAGGCTGTTCTGAGGATCTGGCTGGTTTTTGAAGAGAGGGAGGCTGGGTGGGAACTCTGGAGACACAGGAGACTTTGAACTGGGTGGACACAGGAGACTCTGAGCGAGTCTTTATCGTGACATCGCGACACTTGATAAAAGGTACCTTTTCTATGTTAATCAGAGATTTTGTCCTAACTAGCCGCGACAAGCGATAATTCTATTTTAGAAATGGTTTCTATTTTTCTGCGACGTCGTGGCTGGAACAACAACACAAAATATGGCAAAGATAATCTTAGGTACTGTTTATGTGCTTTTTTTAATGTTAAAAGTGTCTAATGTGAGTTTGAATATAATTTTGTTTGTCTTACTGAAAGCAACAATAGACAATTCACCTCAGATCTTCAAAGGAAACAAGTACGTTCAAACTGTCAACTCATTGCGAACAGACAAGTGTATTCTATGACAAAAATTGTTTCAGTAACTCAGTATGTATTTTTAATAATGTTAAAATAGTGTAATATTCATGAATTTGATTATGTACTTATCCATTTCATTATGAGTGCCAGAAGTTTGCAGAGAGAGCCCAACCCATGCACTCTTCTGATTGGCTGTGATTTTTGACTGGCTTTATCTCATAGTCACGTCGCGTCTGGTGTGGACAGACAAATTGTTTGTCGCTGGAATCTTATCGCATCGAGTCTGGTTAAGACACGGTGTCAGACACCTAGCCAGACTCTCTCGGGGGCTTGGGCTCCGGGGCGATGGTAGGCTCAGTCCTCATGTCTGGCTCATTCATTTTTTGTCTAGTTTTTAAAGTGTCCTTCTTTCAGAATCGCTCTCTTAGTCTGCGGTGGGCTCTGGCATCGTATCAATGCAGTGAGGTGATGGCTGGCTGGGCTCTGAATCCAGAGTGGGGCTGGTGTAGTCCTCCGCTGGGTCAATGGTAAACGCAGATCCATTGTTTATCAGCACCCACTCCACAAATGCGGTGAAATCCTCTCAAGGACCATTCTCTGGGAGGCATGCCTTTGCCCCAGTGATGTAAAAAACACAGAGCGAGCAATCCAGATAGAAACCAGCCAGGGAAACTAACTAGGAAACACAGGAAATGATCAAACAGGGTGAAAACGGAACTAAAACAGGACATAACAGAACAGGACATTGTATTATGTAGCCCATTTTTCATTCTTCCTTTTGTTATTTTATATAATCTAGTATCCACATTCAGATTAGTTTTTAAAGTACCTTCTTTCACCTTGAGCTGATGAAAACATCCCTACTCCAGTGGCACTGATATATGACTGAGCAATAGATAATTGACTGCTTGTTTCTTAGGCTCTTAGGCATTATTTCTGTCCTCATCCCCTCTGGGGAAAATTCATACATCCCATATGCATGAAAGATAATAGACAGTGCTGAATTACTAAAGAAAGATATGACAATATTCCCAACTCAATGCAGGGGTCAGAAGTTCTTATTGTTGAGATCAGGCAATTCAGACCACTCTTGAGTAGTCAAAAGATGGGATATGCATGACGGGAAATCTCTGTTGCCATTTGTGCTATAATTAACAAAGCATTTTTGATGTCTGCTAATGGTAATTTTAATCAGTTCCCTGAGGCGAGGTGTCGATCAGGATGATGAATGTATGGAATAAACATGTTCACTTTGATGATAGAGCAAAGCTTTCCGATATCGCCTTGCTTCCCATCTCCTGTCTTTCATTTGAACAGATATTCCGCTATGATCAAAAGTCTCCACAGCGTTCAGCCTTCCTCTCAAAACATAATTGAGGTGTTTTTGGAAAACTTTTTGCCATCAGTCTAGTTTGCCTCACTAAGCTCTGGGGTCACTGCAAAGTAAGTAGACGGTGGTAAGAGGTTGGCTGGAGGCAGTGATGAAAATGGTGCATTGATTTCCTTTTGCTGGGAAAATTTTAGTAGATGTAAAAAGCTTGAAACACTTATGCCCAGAGAAATCTGCTTTTCAGTACACAGTAAGCATTAAAAGAAACACACCTTGATGGAAATCACTACTATTTCTCTAGACAGACAGAATTTTTGATAAGGTAGGCTATAGTCCATGATTCATGGGAGGGCAGGAGTGTGCACCAACATTACCCTGAGCAATTATTTATTAGTTATAAAATTCAAATTTAAATTACATAACCTTAAAAAAAACTTGAATTTAAGGTTTTAAACTGGAGGTCAATTTTATCAGCTAGAGACCGCTAAAAGTTACACTAAAACTTAAATTATTCTTTCCAAAGCACATAAATTAGTGAAGTCTTGATAGCCTGAATTCGTAATTCAGTTCACTCAGTACAAACACATTCTCTAAACATAAATCATGTATTTATTGATTTATTTGAATGTCTGAAGACTCCGTTTGCTTACCATGTATAGCAATATCTTTGTGTATTCATAGTGTGCTTTATTCTCCTCTGCGGGGTTATTTGTTTCCAAATGACATTTATCTTAATTGAAAATAAATATAAATGTATTATAATTATTATAATTACACTTTAATTCAGAAACTAATAGGCATACTGGACTTTGTATCTATTTTACTTCACAGTATGTAAACACAGCTTGAATCAATATGATCTATCTAATTGAAATGTTGGGTAAAAACAAGCAAAAATGTTTTTATTTATGAAAACAGAAATGCAGCATATTGTTCTCAACTCTTAATAAGATAAAATAATAATAATAAGAAGAAAATAATAAGAAAAATTGACCCGGAGAATGGAATTTTTTTTTTGTTCTTTACAAGCTACAGGCTATAAACACCATGAACATGACATTATTGTCATAACCATGGCATAAAAATTACATTGCAAATTACATGCAAAATTAACGAATCATTGCCCCTGACCTGTATGTTTCCATTTTTTTACCTGCAAAACATGTTAAAGGGGTCATATAATGCCATTTTTACAAGATCTAAAATAAGTCACTGATATCCCCAGGGTGTGTCTGTGAAGTTTTAACTCAAAATACCTTATAGCTTGTTAAAATTGTCACTTTTTGAGGCTTAGCAAAACCATGCCATTTTTGTGTGTGTCCCTTTAAATGCAAATGAGCTGCTGCTCCCAAGAAGAGGGCGGAGTTTCAAGATCTCATGTAAGCAGCGCAGATTACCTCACGTAGACTCACTGAAAATGTCAGAAACTGTTCAGCCTTTTATGTTCAAACCGGAGTCGACACTGATGGAGAGACTCAGGAAGAAGTTACAACTTTCAGAATGAAACTGGACGTTTCTGAATGGTTAGTGGATAAATTTATGTAGTTGCTGTGGAGTTGATTCAACTCATCGACTAGCAATCTTTTGTGCAAATCTAGGGGTTGAATTGACCCTCGTTTGTGAAGCAGTCCATCATGTCAATAACACTCTACTACAACAACTCTTCCTCTTCTCTAAAGCAGCTCAACATGGCCTCACCCCCTTTGTTGTGTGTTCTCAGGGGCGGGGTTTATGTAAATTTTAGGGTTAGTGATGTCACTAACCAGGAAGATGCTCATTGTAGTCCCTACCAGCCATTTGTTGTAGTCTTTAAAAAGCGATTTTTGTAAAAGAAAATATCTCCCTTTGCATTGAACTTTGAGCGTCGTAACTTTGCAGATGTTGTTTATGCTCAAACAGCAACATTACACAGTAACTAAAGTTAAAAAAATGTAAAATCATAATTAACCGCCCCTTTAAACAAGTTTATGTGAGTTCTGCAGTCAGCACAGCCCCGGTGGTTACTACGTGTCTCACTTAATCACACTTACTGAGAGCAGGTGAAAGTGTTCACGTAGTCGTTCAAAGACAGCTAGACAGTACGCAATAAAATGGAACAGTCTGGAGTTCCCTACATTACCATAATACAAACTGATTTATTCGTAGTTTGTGGCATAACACAAACAACACGACTGTCAGAGCTGAGCCAAGATACAAAGGCAAATAAACACATGCTATCTGAAGTCAGCAACAGCAGAATTACTCTATTTAAAATTCAGCATTATCTTTTTATTTTTTTCAAGAGATTTAGAATATTTGCCAGTTGTCTGTTTTATAATAACTGAGCTGCCTATGATGGATATTTCAACTAAAACTCAATTTCATTACAGTGTAGATTAGCATTAATAATTCATTAAAGATGGAATTAACTCCTTATTATAGACTTGTCACAAAAGTCCCAGTTCAACAGTTTACCACCCACAGAAATGAGAGCTGTATGGAAAGACTCCGCTGAATAAAAAACAGAAAACATATTAAGAAAAGTGTCTTCACAAAAGTCAGACAACATTCACATGAGAGCTCTTACTGCAATCGTTCCTCTGGGTAATAATGACTATCTGTGGTGAGCACTTAAAATTAGCTCACAAAGTTTCATTTTATCAGGGCACTGAGTCAGAAAGAATTAACAACACAATAGTTGATTCATTGTACACTTTACAAAACATACTTACTAATATAATTATGACGAGTAGTTTATCATATAGGAATGAAAATTAGCACCCGTCGACTGGTAATAATAGCTGTCAATACTTTATCTAGCAGAAAATGAGGAACACGTTCAGTTCAGTTATGAGTTTTGCGGTCCAACGTTATTGTCGTTGACAGACAGCTTCATTTACTCTGCAAAAAACTCTTTTATGGAGTCTCATAAGTCTGGGAAAAAAAGAAATTTGGTGCTGGTCTGCAAGTGCAGCTATATATGGAAGCTTATTTCCAAAATAAAAAAAGGTGCTGCTTGTTATCTCAAAATTCGACTCTTTTTCACACAATTGCAAGTTTGTATACCCTAATTCGGACTTTATAACTCACAATTGCTAGTTTATATCTCACAATTCGGAGGAAAAAGTCAGAATTGCAGGATATAATGTCATAGTTGCGAGAAAAATAGTAAAAATTGTGGGTTTACATCTCACTATTCTGACTTTTTTTTTTACAGAAATGTGCGATATAATATCAGAACTGCGAGATATGAATTCACAATTGCGAGAAAAAAAGTCAGAATTGTGAGTCTACATCTCACAATTCAGATATTTTTCTCTCAATTCTAAGTTTATATCTCACAATTATGAGAAAAAAGGTCTTTGCGAGTTATATTCGCAAAGATATTAATATTAATTCTATATAGATATTAATTCTTACTTTTTACATCTCACTTTTTTTCTTTCTCAGAAGAGTGAGATGCAAACTCACAATTTGGACATTATAACTCGCAATTTTTGAGTTCACATCTCACTCTTCTGATATTTTTTGTAGAATTGTGAGAAATATATTCAGAATTGCGAGATATAAATTCACAACTGTGAGAAAAAAAGTAAGAATTGCGAGATATAAATGCGCAATTGTGACTTTTTTTCCCTCACAGTTCCGAGTTTATATCTCACTATTTTGAGATAAAAGGTCAGAATCGCCTGATATAAACTCACAATTGTGAAAAAAAGCAAGAATTGCGAGAAAAATACAGAATTGTATTTGTTTTATTCTTTTAAGTTTCCATAGTGTTAGTTACTGAAAGAACTTGAAATTTCTTCTCCTAAAAGTTTGCCTAAAAAAAAAAAAGAAAAGAAAAAAAAAAAGATTAATTATTTCATTCATTATTCATCATTATTAAATCACCTTAATTTAATCACAGAAGATATTTTGAATTATTATTATTATTATTATTATTCAATGAAAGTCAATGGAGTCCAAAGTTGTTTTGAAACTAAAGTCATACCGGTTTGGAAGGGCATGAGGGTAAACAATTTTGAGTTGAAATATTACTTTTATCTCTATTATGTAAGTTATTGATGTGGTATGAACATCACTGGATTTCAGTTTAAAGTACAGTAATACCTATTTTGCTAAACTGGAACTAAACCATTTATCAACAAAGTATTTGAGGAAAAAATGAAAGCACATTAAACAAGAAAAAATAATTCCATTTAATGTGAACATGGCACTGTGCTTGGAAGGATCAAAATCATTTTTAATGAAATACATCTGTGACACTGAAGCTCTCTTCTTGGCAAATAAATCCTCTGATAAGCACATCTCTTATAAGTGCTTGACAATGTTTGAGTCATACAAGAATTAACGTGAGGACATGGATGAGGTTTAGGATGACGATGATAGACTCTAAATACACAGGTGCATCTCAATAAATTAGAATGTTGTGGAAAAGTTCATTTATTTCAGTAATTCAACTCAAATTGTGGAGCTCGTGTATTAAATAAATTCAATGCACACAGACTGAAGTACTTTAATTCTTTGGTTCTTTTAATTGTGATGATTTTGGCTCACATTTAACAAAAACCCACCAATTCACTATCTCAGTAAATTAGAATACTTCATAAGATCAATAATAATAATTAAAAAAAAGATATTTTAAACAGAAATGTCAGGCTTCTGAAAAGTATGTTCATTTCTATGCACTCAGTACTTGGTTGGGCCTCCTTTTGCATGAATTACTGCATCAACGCGGCGTGGCATGGAGGCGATCTGCTCAGGTATAATGGAAGCCCAAGTTTCTTTGACAGTGGCCTTCAGCTCATCTGCATTGTTGGGTCTGGTGTCTCTCATCTTCCTCTTGACAATACCCCATAGATTCTCTATGGGGTTCAGGTCTGGTGAGTTTGCTGGCCAGTCAAGCACAGTAACACCATGGTCATTGAACCAGCTTTTGTTACCTTTGGCAGTGTGGGCAGGTGCCAAGTTTTCTGCTTTGAAAATGAAATCAGCATCTCCATAAAGCTTGTCAGCAGAAGGAAGCATGAAGTGCTCTAAAATTGACTGGTAGCTGCGTTGACTGTGGACTTCAGAAAACACAGTGGACCAACACCAGCAGATGACATGGCAGCCCAAATCATCACTGACTGTGGAAACTTCACACTGGACTTCAAGCAACATGGTTTCTGTGCCTCTCCACTCTTCCTCCAGACTCTGGCACCTTGATTTCCAAATGAAATGCAAAATTTACTTTCATTTGAAAAGAGGACTTTGGACCACTGAGCAACAGTCCAGTTCTTTTTCTCCTTAGCCCAGGTAAGACCCTTCTGACGTTGTCTTTGGTTCAGAAGTGTCTTGGTACGTGGAATGTGACAGTTGTAGCCCATTTCCTGAAGACGTCTGTGTGTGGTGGCTCTTGAAGCACTGACTCCAGCTCTAGTCCACTCCTTTTGAAGTTCTCCTAAGTTCTTAAATCGGCTTAAATCGTCATTCCTTTCACTTGTACACCTTTTCCTACCACACTTTTTCCTTCCAGTCAACTTTCCATGAATATGCTTTGGCACTCTGCGAACAGCCAGCTCTTTCAGCAGTGACCCTCTGTGGCTTACCCTCATTGTAGAGGGTCTTGATGATCGTCTTCTGGACAACTGTCAAGTCAGCAGACTTCCCCATGACTGCTGGTGGGATTACTGACCTAAACCCAGTATTTATACCCTGAGAATGGTAATTTAATAGAACTTGAAATTAAATATTCTAATAATTTGAGATACTGATTTTTTGATTTTGATGAGCAGCAAGCTGTAATCATCAAAATGAAAACAAAAAAGTCTGGAAATATTTTACTTTATGTCTAATAAACCTAGAATATATTTAAGTTTCACTTTTTTAATTAAATTACAGAAAGAAAAAAAAAACAAGAAAAAAAAAAACTTTTTTATGATATTCTAATTTATTGAGATATGGAAGCACATCACAGAACAGAGCTCATCTAGGCCTCCTAATGGACATTCTCATGGTCGCATTTTAAAAACCATGAATTATTATGTCCATGCCATTGTTCTGGTTATTTCACACTGGAAATCTCTCTTTTAAAACCACAATTCTACTTCAGAATGTTCCTAATTGACCATACAGAGCTTTTCCTGGAGTCTATGCAGTAATGTGGTGTGATAGAAGCTTTGCAGAGGTTTTATTGCATTTATAGACACTCTGCGCTGTCTAATGTTTCTTTTACTGCCTGCGGTTTGAACTGAATTTCACCTGTTAAGTATATAGCAGGTAATAACAAATGTACTAGTCTGTTCCTGATTATGTCTCAGCAAGTGCACATTAAATTCTACACTGTTCAGTCAGAGGGGTTTGCAATTCCTTAGGCACATCAAAGGGTCCTTGATCATGATTTCACTTTAACTTTAGTTAGTGTGTAATGCTGCTGTTTGAGCATAAACAACATCTGCAGAGTTACAACGCTTAAAGTTCAATGCAAAAGGAGATTTTTTTCTTTTACAAAAATCACTTTTTAAGAAATACAACAAACGGCTGGTAGGGACTATAATGAGCTTCTTCCCGGGTTAGTGACATCACAATCCCCAAAATTTACATAAACCCCGCCCCCGAGAACACACAACAAAGGGGGTGAGGCCATGTTGAGCTGCTTTAGAGAAGAGGAAGAGTTGTTGTAGTTGTTAGAGTAGAGTGTTGTTGTCATGATGGACTGCTTCACAAACGAGGGTCAATTCAATGCTAGAGTAATATGACGGCACATGCTAGTCGATGAGTTGAATCAACTCCACAGCAACTACATAAATTTGTCCACTAACCATTCAGAAACATCTAAAAGTTGTAACTTCTTCCTGAGTCTCTCCATCAGTGTCGACTCCGGTTTGAACAATGTAAGACTGAACACCGTTACTGACAATCCTCATTTTGGCTGCGTGAGATTCTCCAGCTTTGTTGTTGTTGAGCAACTGAAGCGTGAGCTGTTAAAGCTCCGCCCTCTCCTGGAAAGGGGGCCGGGAGCAGCAGCTCATTTGCATTTAAAGGGACACACACAAAAACGGCGTGTTTTTGCTCACATCCAAATAGGGGCAAGTTTGATAAGCTATAATAAATGATCTGTGGGGTATTTTGAGCTGAAACATCACAGACACGTTCTGGGGACACCAGAGACTTATATTACATCTTGTAAAAGGGGCATTATAGGTCCCCTTTAAACAAGGTTACAGTCACTATTTATTTTTGTTTGTTTTTGAATATCAGTTTAATTTTAGTTATTTTATGAAGCACAAACAGACATTTTGCTATAGATTAAAAGTTAAAAGTTTTTATTTTTCATGACAAATTGTTCATCTTTCTTTATATAAATAACAGATATAATTAGACTTTTATTCACATATAAACACTGATTAAACAAAAGCACAAACATGCTTGCTTGATGCTTGAAATGGGTTTTTTCTTGCATGTGAAGCACGCAGGATCGAGCTTCCATTTACCATGTTTGATGTACTCTATGTACTGTATATGCATTGATCAATGTTTATATGTGAATAAAAGCCTATATTAAATTGTTTCACCATATAAAGTGATTGTGTCTCTACAAGTGTTATTTTAGTTTCACTGATGTACTATTATACATTAATATTTTCAGTTTATATTTTTTACATTTTTCATTTTAATTTTAGTAATTTTGTTGTGTATTTTTGTCATTTCTGTTCTATTTCTGTTGGTTTACAGTTTTTACTCAGTATGACCCAACATAAAAAGGAAAATAAACACATGCTATTTGACGTCATGATGACAGCAATATAGTAAAATTAGAAGATTGTATCCTTATTATTATTATTTTGCTTCGGAATACTTAGATTAAACAGCTTGATTCATATGGATTACTAACTTAAAATGTCTTAAATTTTAATAAAAAATAAATAAATAATATATATATACAAATTCTACAAATGTAATGTATACTTTTGTTGTATTATGAACTGAGGTTATACACATTTCAAAACACAATGACACGAAATTGAGATTTTGTGGTTAGTAGCATGTGTATTTTTTGTATTGCCTTGATGTACTAGAATCTGGGCCTAAATGTGTTTGGTTGTTTTACATGTTGATTGAAGACCCATTCCTGAGTACAGCTTCTCATATTTAAATGCATTGTAGCCTTACATTTAGATCCATTTCATATTGTTGAAAAGGGAGGCTGGATCTCTGGATGAGAGAGAGTCATTTTTCATATTAAGGTTGATGATGTAGTTCTTGTGAACTCAAAAAATGGCTTCTCTAATGGCCCATAACTGTAAGTTCACTCTGATATATTCAAACTTTTTCCAGTTATCATCTATCACAGATGCCTAGCAGTCTTCAAACTGCCTTTCATTTCCCCAGAACATGTTTTCCCTCAAACAAAAATGTGCTGAAACTATTCTCAGGAGCTGAGTGGTGCTTTTGTGAGAGTTGTAACAAAATGCTCTGTGTTCACTCTGTGATAGAGACGCATAATGGAGGAGCCAGAGAACAAGTATGTACCATAGAAAGCCAAAATATCAGGGGCTTTGAAAGTTGTTTATTGAGAGTATGTGAAAGAGAGAGAAGCTGGTGGATACGCTAGACACAGGCAAACATCTGTACTTTGTGTCAGAGTTTGGCAGAGCGCACATTGAGATGTTGTGTCAGTGTGAATAAACAGTTATGGAAAGGCAGATTAGGAGCATAAGGAGACGTCTATATGAATGCCTGGTTTCCCCCAGGCTTGATGAGCTGGGATAGTCATGCCGTTTCAAGCAATATAGCTTCACGTGGAAGATTAACTACTTGAAAGAATGAAAAGCCATACAGCTTGCTGATTATTCTGCGGCTGCAGTTCTTTGTCCATTGCTTTAAAGATATTCATTCTTTAAAGTGGACTCAATTTCTTGAGTGTGAAATATTTCAGCATTTCAAAGTTTAAAGTATTATGGAATAATTGGATTTTAGACATCACCAGTACCTTGGGGGAAGGTGAAATCTAGGGCACAATGTTTCAATATTGATATCTCTAAGACAGAATTTAGGCCAATAAAAGAGTCAGGGTCTGTATTACAGAAACATCCTAACTCAGAATCCAATCCTATTTAACCATGGTAATTTCACTTATGAAATAGAACATTTTCAAATCTTCAGTCAAGAACTCGCATAGGACAATTCTGTAATACAGCTCCAGTTCTCTTTCTCAAGTATAGCGTACATTACACTAAACATAATATCCAATTTAGTGTTTTGTCTTCTTATCTCTGGTTAATTTCCAGTTGCCGTTCTTTGCTTAGCATGAATAAACATTGTCAAACAGGTGCCACAAAGCAACACCTTTCACACCGGCGATTTTCCATCACTTCTCAAGGCTCTCAGTGAGAGAGGTGGGACACATGGTTACTTGACCGGACAAGATATAGGATGGGGAATAGGGTTATGCGGTATACCGGTATAAAAATACCGTATATTTATTTCAAATGGTACGATATCATGATTTTGCTAATTTCGGTACTTATGGTGCTGTTACGAGGTTGACCGCTAGGTGGCAGTGTGCTACCCAAACTGACGCAAAACCGGCAAATGTGACAGCATGGAGTTGAATCTCACTCAATACACCCAAAACTTGAAATTTGGAATTACTTTGCCTATAAAACTGATGAAGAACCATCAAACCTTGCTCATCCTGACTTGTACAAGACAGGTGAGTGCATCATTCAAACGATCTAATTTAGACATTTATTTTATTTTGACACTGATAAACGAACATACATAAGATCATATCATTTAAATAACATGAAAGCACCAGCGTGCTTGATGTTTAGATCTCATAATGATTGCACTTAAGTTTAGGTAGGTCTAACAGTAGTATTCAGGTACAGAAGTATTACAGAAATTGAATGGTAATCAAATGTAAAATAACTTTGGATTGCAATTAAAGTTGCAAAAGTTATTTAGTGACAGACAGCAGCATGCATTAGACTGCGGTCACAGATCCTATATAGCCTACTAATAGAAACCGACTGTGTTTATATGAATACTCACTAAGATGGACATTTAGACATAATTTTTAAGACCGTTTAAGGAAAAACAACTCAATTTGGAATGCAAAAACTCTTTACAGGTGGCTTGTGTGTGCGTTGTTGTCAGTATAAGCAAAAAAAAAAAAAAAAAAAAAACTCTCTCAAATACTACTGTCTGAATGATATAAATTCACTTGGATGTTCAAATTGGCAAGGTATAAAAAGAAATGGGCAAGTTATTTCCATCAGCTGTCCGGAAACACAGGCGAACATGTTGTATCGCAGCTCGCTTAGTGTAGGCGCAATGTCTTTTGAGGCCAGAAGAGGGAGGGTGGAGACGCAGTATTGCTAAAATTACTTCTCACAAAAAAAGTTCTCAAATTACTGATTTGATGTGATAATCTGTGTTGATTAATTTGCCAGTAAACATTTGAGGTAATTAACCTGTGAGAATGAGTAAAATTATGTGCAATAGCCGTGCCAAAATTTAGACCCTATATGGTATCGATTTAATATCAATGCTACAGTATTTTGTGGTACCATACCAAGCAAAAATTGTGGTATCGAGCCATCCCTAGTTGGGAGTAGGGTCTTTATTTGACTGGGCAAGAGAGAGGTGGGGTACAGGGTCCTTACTAGTATAGGCATGCATACTGGAGAGGTGGGACACAGGCTGCTTACATGAATGGGCACGAAAGAAGTGTGATACAAGATATTGACTTGAGCCAGTATGAAAGACGTGAGACAATGTAACAACAGGGCAGGCATTGTGTGATGAGGTGCACCTTGGGTTATTAGTGTCTCATCACCACTGCTGTTAAATGGCAAAGAAGCATCTCCTCAGGAGACTGGTTTCCTCCCTGTGCATTCACAACAAAGTCTTTGCAGATCCAGCAAGGGAGTGGCTCGGAATGCCGCCAAGCTACACTGACCTGTCAAGCCCACACTCCAGTGGGAGAATGCATCACAATTGATGGGCCAGAATTTCATGCTACCATTTCCCTGGATGGTCCATGGCACTGAGAGAAACAAAGACAATGCTAGAAGCCTGAAGACCCTGCACCATCACACACAGGACCCGGCCCTTAACTGGAACAAACTCCTCTCTGCACTCCTCAACTTTCACAGAAAGTATTTCCATGGCAAGGACACTAGAGTAGCTTTCAGTTCTTGCTATATCCCCTACAATTTTTTTTTTTTATTCCCCCATTTTTAAACTTTATAATCAGCAAACTTCTGTTGTGAAGCTGATCAACCAGGATAGTCTCTCTTGTGAATATTTTCACTCAACAAGGAACAAGGAAGCCTTGTTTGTTTTGAAGAATCTCCTCTACATTTAAACAATCCAAGTTAGTGCACACCCACCAGGAGCAGAGGGCAGCCATTTTGCCGTGGTGCCCGGGGAGTGATTGGGGGTTAGGTGCCTTGCTTGAGGGCTCAAGGGCAACTTAGTCATGGGTATTAAGGGTGGAAGAGAACATTGTTCATTCAGTCCCTCGCCTAAATTTTCCTGTCTGTACTGAGAATCGAACCATCAACCTTCGGGTTACAACTCTAACCATTAGGCACGACTGCCCCCCACTGACTACCACTGAAGCATGCTGAGGATATAGAGATTCCTCTCACTCAATGTTTAGTCTACACTTTCTCTCTGATATTCAATTCTCAGGCCAAGGTAAACTATACTGTAGGTCTTCTTATCACACTATCTTGGAAATTATTTATCTCAGCCCCATCTCTTTGATCTCGCCTTACACTCTGTTGAGCTTCATAGTATGGCTCTTTTCTGGCAATATACAGACAGCCGCTTCCAACTTTCTTTAATATTCAGACCAATACACCAACCTACATTCACATCTCATATCAATCACCTCACTCCAACTCCTGGAACCCATAAGGAAAGCAAACTGATCTTATCTTCAAAAGATCTATCCTAGATCTGCATTTAACCACATTCCACGTTCAGTCCCATTGACTACTTTCCTTCCCCACAACTAATCCACATTCACATCAGGAAAAACCTTAAATCCCTACAGTATCATGTTTTTCCTTAATCTTATTGGTGCTCTCCTCTATCTACTCTTTCTGGGGGATGTTCTCGGATACTAAAATGTAAACATACTGTAGCATTTTGGAGCTTTGTGCATCCATCAGCATCCTCAACCCATGCCCAAGGGATATCTTTTGCATCTTCTCTACCATATGCACATCTATGTCTAGTGGAGCTGTCCCATCAAACTTCAAGCTTTGCCAATCACACACTTTTGAACTTCAAACTGCATAGATGAATATTTACAAGTCAGCACTATCCATGTTTACTTCCTACCTATAAAACAAAATCTGCTTAAAAAAGCTCACTGACCCTGCACCTCTGGGATGAATGCAGGAACCCATGCTACTTCCACGACCAGTTGATTTAAGCAGTCATTCATTACAAAGTCTTCTTATATAACTGCAGTTTTAGGATGTCTACATGTCAACCTTGTCTACAGTGGCTCCCAACCCTGGAAGTCAGAGGAACAATACACATTTTACGATGGCTACTTATTCAAATACTCCTCAGCTTGTTAATAGAGTCTCCAAGACCTGAAAATGGTTAAACCGATAGAGGTGACCTCAACATATTGCATTCTCCATAAGTAGGGCTGGAAACCACTGTTTTTCTGGATGACAGCCCTCTTCATCCCAGCTATGACTACCTTCACCAAATTGCTTTTTCTCTTGGTTAAACATCACATAGTCTGTGCTGCCACACTTGGTGTCATCCTAAATTACTGACTTTTTATGAACCACATTAGGACAATTTTAAGATGCCAGCAATTCATGCTCCATAATATAAGGAAATGATGTCTCTTCCACAACAAACTTATCCAAACTGCAGTAATTTTACAACGTCATTCTAGCCAGACTAGAATCATACATATATCCCTTCACTATCCCTGCACAGCTTGTTTTTAATGAAATTTTCACATTACACCTCTTCTCAGTTCTCTTCACTGACTACAAGCACTTACTAGAATTCAATTCAGAATAATTCCTGGCTCACACTTGTGTAAATTACCTAGCACTTCACAACATTAAGCCTTACACCCCAGCCACTTATGTGTCTATGCATACCGTACATGTTCAATAAGTATGGGTAAGAAAAACCTGTATTATATATAACAGACATATCTACATTTTTACTCATCATTAAATGGGTTCACATGGATCTCATGATAGCATCTGTGAGAATACAATCACATGATTGAGGCTGCACCTCATAGATCAATACAATACGAACAGTATGGTCTGGATCTTAACACACATGGAATATGTCTCCAATAACAACCAACCCAAGGGAGTCGTTGTGGGTCTTCAGACAGCCTTGATTATTCTGCTCCAGTTGTATTTTTCCCATTTAAACTGATCACAAATCATTTGGGATTAGAATCAATATTTGGCCACTGTATGCAAGAACATAACACTGTTAAAAGACTGTGAACTGAGTTTCTTTTCATGGATTGCAGCACTGCTCTTTGTCTGAGGTAGAACTGATCTGATGTTATAGTTTGTTGACCTATAAAGGATACACATATTAAGTTGATGTACTGTATAGCATGGCAAAAAAGGAGAATGTTAGCCCCAGTATCTCCCACGTTTTAGTAGCAACAATAGGAGAAATTCATTAGCGGTCCTTGCTATTACGGTTGTGCTATTACTTTTTAAAGCTATTGGATTTATAAAAAAGTCTCACAGACTTACATTATAGGAGATACAATGTATCGGCTCTTTGGACAGGTAAACAGCGTCTTAGAAAACCAATGCTATCTTGAGACCAATTTGTACGTATTTTATGCGGTGGCTAATTCATACAAATTCGTACAACCTCACTCATACAAATTAATACGATTTGTCTAAATCCCAGTGACGAGTAGGTTTAGGGGCGGGGTTAGGGGTAGGTCATTCGTACAAATTCACACGAATTTGGCAACTCATAAAATACGTACGATTTAGCAAAAAACGTACAAATTCGTACAAATTAGCCACCTCGAAAATTACGTACAAATTACCGTTAGATTGAGTTGTAGAAAACACAATGAACACACTAACAATAATCTACCAATGCCTGTGAAACCATACAGGATACTCCAGCGACCCAAATAGAAAGGCGCTAAAACCATTTGTTTAAAGTTTATCTTAGTGTTGTTGTTTTTTTGTCTTATTCTGGTTTATTGCAACAAACATTGATTTCTGCGATTGTCACTTTTATAAGCATCTGCTAAAGAACGTAAATATGATGTATTGTCTGTTGCACACATCCCCACTTGAGAAATAAAATGTTGATGTTCACCATAGTATGTTCTGGTGTGCAGTACAAAACATTAATCCAAGATTACATCAGCTTCTGTATTGAAATTGATGTATCACAGGGATAAAATGTGATATTTGCCACAAAAATACAATCACATTTAACTGTGTTCACAGAACATGCACAGATTTTCTATCCTAGGTATGGTTTTATTAAATAATGCTTAAATGGCATTAGTCATAGGTTTTAATAAAACGTGTGGTGTCAGCTTTTATGCAGAAGAGCATTAAAAAGTGGAGTCATGTCTGAAACCAAAGAGAAGCAGATGGAGTTCTTTACTGTCACAGTTTGCAAGTTATAATCTTCTTACAGTAAGGGAAATAATGACCAAATCGATATGTATTGCTCCTGACATACGAATTTCAGTTTTATCCTAAAATAATCACACATTTTATTCACTGCAAATTCTTATGTAATATGTGCTTACTGCATTTGAAAAATGACACATGTGACTCACTGTTGCAAAGCAATCCATTTTGCGGAGTGCAGAAATCCTCTTGTTAAAGTGATTTGTAATTTTTGTATAATTACACAGGGCTGTCAGGGCAACACTACAGCTGCCTGCAATTACATCTGTGCATCAGCCACTGCTTATATGAGCAAAAACGACAATCAGCTCTGTGAACAAAGTCTCTGGTAAAGATGATACTGATTTGTGCGATTCTGTAATAATGTTCACCAGCTGACTTTTAAGTTTATTCAGTGTTGGAATTATTTGGATTAGGCTTTGTTTTGATAGTTGGCAACCTTAAAGTTGTTAGAAGCCTTCAACCATCTACACGCCAAGCAAATGGGAACCACAGAATAGATTGAAATGCTCATCCAATGAAGTGTGCAGTTCATTTCTATTTTAGTCCATGTAATCTTTGGTTGCTCCCTCTTGTCACACTGCATGCAACAAACGAAAATGCCCTTCACTTTCAAAATAAATACTGAAATAGAGATGGTAATAAATGTATTATTTATTTTTTGAATTTTTTTTATTTATTTTTTTTATTTTTTATTTTTTTTAAAGTTGAGAAATGTAATTATTGATGTAAGTGCATTTGTGCTTGCTATGCAAGTAACACATTTATTTATTTTATATGAATGTATTACAAGAATACATTATTATTTTATTTTATTTAAGATAATTAACAGAATTTATTATAGCATGTTAAAATTGCTGCTTTTTTTGTTTTTTTGTTTTTTGCAAATGAGCTGCTGCTCTCGACCCCCTTTCCAGAAGAGGGTGGAGTTTCAAGAACCGATGCTCCAACATACCGGCAACAATAAAACAGGACAATCTCATGCACCAAAAATGTCAGAAAGGGCATTTTTTAACTAGGAAACTCTTGTTTATGATAATTCTGATAGCATGCTCATTTGAATAGACTGCTTTTGATTTATGGGAATTATAAAAAATAAAAAAATAAAAAAGGAGTAAGTGGATTTTTACCATTATAGGATGGTTGTTCTCACACATCGGTGTTCAAAGACCTTATAAAAGAGCCCCTTTAAACACTTCAATTTTTAGACCAAAACTTGGAAAAGTGTAGGCCATTTTCCACTGCTGCTGTTTATAAGAAAATAAATTTCACCTAGTTTTTGGGGAAAGCATTATTGCATAAAACATTTTTAATCAGAGGTTTGAAAATGCTGTTACGATAGTGAAGTACTTCACAAATTGAAGACTTCATACATCACACGATTATTTTGAACAGTTTCCTATGCACTGTGTTCAGAATGAAACGTATTATATGAATAAAGAATGCTGATTGGAGAAGTGTTGAGCTGAATGATTTAATAATGCAGCTTTGTATTTCATAAGAGCGTAATGAGAGAACAAGGAAGTGTTTATTATTTTCATGTAGCTTCACTTTTTGAGCATAATGAGGCAGGACGTTAAGCATAATTTCATGATGAGGAGAAGAGGCAAGAGATGAAGGCCATTACATTTAGAAGATACTGTGTAGTCCAGCGGTCTAAAACTGGTGAGTCGTGTCCCATAAATGAATCACAGTTGTGTTCTGATAACAGCTGAAACCATGAATGCAAATAGCAAAATGCAACTAACCATATAATTGTGCATAGTTAGCATAACAAAATAATTGGCCTATAAGCAATTTCCATATCTTTTGCTTTTGTCATTAAAGCCGACATGAGTGAGTGTAATTGATCAACTATCCCTTTAAGAGCCAAAATAAAATACAGTTTAATTGCTGTCATAAATGCCACATGATCCCATAAAGGCCAATTAGGCATCATGCTGCAAATAAATATAATTCAATTATCAAGCAGTAAATAATCATAAATAGGCCTAAACTGGGGAGCAATTGGTGAGTCGGGTCAGATAATAATTATGTAACTGAAAATTTCTCACCTAATTTATGTTGATTTGAAAAAATGAGCTCCATTAAATAATGGAAAAGAACAGACAGATTAAAATACTATACAATGAACATCTCTGTTTTAGGAGGCAGTTGGGATAAATGGGAACATGACTGAATACTAATGGAGGTATTTTTATGTAAAGTGTAATTTAAGCACTCCTTTATTTTTACACGTTTGGATAAGTGATCACCCTGAAATCCCTAAAATCCCCTTTTTTTTCTTTCTCCCCCAGAACCCCATCCCCCCCATCCCAATGTGTTTCTGCAGTTTGTGCAAATAACAGTGTACCCAGTGAGTAAGATCATGGCAGAAACCTCCAGTGTGGGCGATGGGTAGAAGTGAAATGAGATTTGGGAAAGGTAGAGATAGAAGAGAGTGCAAGTCATTGGATCTGACCCAAATGTCAACTTTTCTTCCAGAGTTCTGCCGCACTGAAACCTCAGGGCTGCTGAGATGAAAGAAGTGATGATTCTGGGTCAGCAAAAGTATCGTGTATGTTTTTTCCTTCACCATCACTTGCTGCTTTGGGTATAATGCAAAAGAACAGTTTGACTTGAGTTAAAAAACGTTTGCAATCTTGCATGAAACACAAAGTGAAATCTGCTGCCTACATCAAAACAAATGGCTCTGTGGAAGTGGTCATACTACATATATATTTTAGGGACATACAAATACCTAAAAAAGTTTTCTAAAATGAATTCTATATAGTACCTGACTAACAAAACTGGTAAAACAAATATCCTACTGTAATTTAATGAAATATTAGCTATATGATACCCTACTATTGCAGGTATACACTGTAAACCCTAACAAGTTGGCAAAAGAATTATGTAATCAGTTACACGAAGATTAAATCTGCGTCTGAATATGCCTGCTTCCATATCATATAGTAGGTGAAAAACAGTATGTGAGCCGAGTAGTATGTCCGAAATCATAGTATTCATAAAAGTAGGCGAAAGGTACCCGGATGACCTACTACTTCCGGTGAGATTCTGAAGTGCGCATTTGATGGACACTTTACTTTTTATAGTAGATTTATGAATGGTCACATGACATGGCAGATGTCCCTGTTGAAAAAAAAAACAGCATTAGGTATGTTTTAAAGCATGGCAGCTGGTTTGAGCTGGTTTAAGCTGGTCCTGAGCTGGAGCTAGTTGCTTAGGACCACCTTAGGACCAGCACTTGACCAGCTTAAACCAGCTCATGACCAGCTAAGAAAAGTTCCTGTGAAAAAAGTTCTTGGGACAAATTGTTCCAGGTAATTTCGGTGGAAACGAGACTTAATTTTCCAAGCTCCACTCCATCTTTGAAATTATACTCCTTGTGAGCATGGAAATAATTGTTTGGCGCATGCACAAATATTGGGCTGTGCACGGACATCCACAGACCCTCCTGATGATGCAAAAATAGCATCATACACTTGCACTTTATAACACATATCTCCCTATATTATTCTTGTGCAAAAAACAAAACAACACTTATACGGTCTGATGCAAAGCATGCTGGGAACAAGAAATCTGCTGCAACTCATTCAGTTTGTTCAGCTTAATATAATCAGCTTTTGAGTTCACATAAAGTTTTTTTCTATTAACTTTCAGTAATATCTGAGTGAAATTAACTTTCACTGTTCAGTTTTATAGTGAAGTTACGACACCTACCAGTAGGGGCTAACTGGGTTATGCTAACCACCGTGGTGGTTCTTCTTCAGGGTCAAACATCTAACATGTTCAATTGTATTTCCTTTTCAAGAATGGCTTTCATTCTCTCTCCCTTGTGCTGTGCAGCTATTAAATTACCTTCATTGAGATCAAGCTAAGAAAGTGGTGTTATAAAGCAGAGTATTGACTGAAAATAAGCAGGCCTCTACAGCTCCAGATTGATTTCTAGTCCCTAACGGTACACAATAAGCAGCAATAATGAAGACAGCCAAATTATGTAGAGAAGCTTGGAAAGACCTACCAAAGGTTTTTTTCTTTTTTTTTCCCATCAGTGCAAGCTGAAATTTCCCAAGTGTCTCAATCAATACGGCTTTTCTACAGACAACAGAGGGAAAAGGACCTAATGATTGATCAACAGTTGGTCCTTGACTGTATAAAAATTAGCAATAGTCTTTGTGTGTTTATGTGGCTCTATCAGACTTTATCCATTGCTAAATGTGCAATGGTCCCTTTAAGGGGTCCCTTATATAATATATATATATATATATATATATATATATATTAGTCCCTAGTTATAGTTATAAAGGGCTAATAGGACCTTAACATGCAGTCACATCGTTTACAACCCGAATTCCGGAAATGTTGGGACATTTTTGTAAATTTGAATAAAATGAAAACTAAAAGACTTTCAAATCACATGAGCCAATATTTTATTCACAATAGAACATAGATAACATAACAAATCTTTAAACGGATACATTTTACACTTTTATCCACTAAATGAGCTCATTTCAGGTTGTACTTCATGGCACAAGCTGATTGGCTTCTGCTGATTCTGCTTATACCCTCCACCTCCCCCAGCTCCACCTGTTTAGAATTTATATACGTATGTGTGTATGTGTTGTTCACGTATTGCTTACTGTGTGGGGACAGAATATCCCCACAAGGATAGTAATAACAGAATTGTTTGATCTTGAGGGAATTTTTTTTAATTGCTTTTGGTAATGTTGAATTGCAGAATACTTTTAGAATCTATACACTTGGCTACCATGTTGAGAGGGAACTTGTGAAACAATTGCACCTGATTCTTAACAACCTCTTAAACATTTAAAAAGCACTTTGCCTCTAATTATCAAAGCACATGGGACATAAGTGGTCTAATCAGTACTTTCAGGCACTTTCAGAGGTGAATTGTGTTTTTTTCTGGGCTGAGGGGTGGGGGGTTTGTGAATCAAAGGCTAGCAGGAGGGCAACTGAATCTGTTATGAATGCTTTGGTCAGTTCCAGTGTGAGTAAAGTAAGTTGCAAACAGACTTCTTCTTCCATATTTTGGTCATCAACTGAGAGAAACAGATGCTTATTAAGGGACATTCAAAGTTTCCAGTTTTTACTTGTCCTCAGGGAGTTTAGAATGTGAGGCTTGTTTTGTTCTTGAGCAAAATACATGATCAAGTCAACACTCTTTGCCTTTGTAAATCAATATTTAATTCTGCAGCCGTCGTGCTCAGGAATCTATAGGTACAGCCATATGCCTGAGACTCAACATGATGTATGTGATGTTTTGACTTGCGCATTAAATTTCCGCCTGCCTCCCCTTATAGTTCTTGTCTGGTATCTCCGTTTTAGAGAGGGATCAATTACAGTTTCTTCAGGTCAATCAAGGCTGCACAAATGCACTTTTTTCTGCTGTTCAGTGTGTTTTTAACTGACTAATGCAGCGAGCAGGGGAGCTAAACCCTATAGTTTACTCCAGTTTTACGCATAACGTAATTTCATAACGTACAGTACTATGCAGGCAGCCAGATTTTTCTAACACATGTACTCTGGACACTCAGCTCAGACATGCACCTTGAACTTTTTGTCACTTGGAGCTGCATGATTAATCATAAAAGATTGTGATTAAAACACCCACACGATCTCTTTCCTAAATGATAACAATTCACCTGTCTATTATACCTTTGACAAAAATCATCTCTGTCAGTAAACACAATCTGCCATGCCATCTGCAGATGCCAACTAAAGCTCTATCAGTTGAGTTTTGCTAAATAAACTGTTTCAAAGTGGAAAAGTGTTCTATGGTCAGACGAGTCCAAATTTGACATTCTTGTTGGAAATCACGGATGCCGTGTCCTCCGGGCTAAAAAGGAGGGAGACCTTCCAGCGTATTATCAGCATTCAGTTCAAAAGCCAGCATCTCTGATGGTATGTTGCATGTTTTGGAAGGAACTATGAATGCTGAAAGATATATAAAGATTTTAGAGCAACATATGCTCCCCTCCAGACGACGACTATTTCAGGGAAGGTCTTGTGTATTTCAGCAAGACAATGCAAAACCACATACTGCAGCTATTACAACAGCATGGCTTCGTCGTAGAAGAGTCTGGGTGCTTAACTGGCCTGCCTGCAGTCCAGATCTTTCCTCTATAGAGAAAAATACCACGACCACAAACTCTTCAGCAGCTGGAAACCTATATCAGGCAAGAATGGAACCAAATTTCAACACCAAAACTCCAGAAACTCATAACCTCGATGCCCAGACGTCTTCAAACTGTTCTGAAAAGAAGAGGAGATGCTACACCATGGTAAACATGCCCCGTCCCAACTATTTTGAGACCTGCAGCAGGCATCAAATCTGAAATGAGCTCATTTTGTGCATAAAATTGTAAAATTTCTCTGTTTAAACATTTGTTATCTATGTTCTATTGTGAATAAAATGTTGGCTCATGTGATTTGAAAGTCTTTTAGTTTTCATTTTATTCAAATTTAAAATTCGGGTTGTACTTAATCATAAAAAGATCGTGATTAAAACACCCACACGATCTCTTTCCTAAATGATAACAATTCACCTGTCTATTATACCTTTGACAAAAATCATACAGGAACATTCAAATCTGCGTTGGCGATGCTGCTGAGCCAGAGAAAGCATTATCGTTATTTCATTATTTGTTTCTGCTTTACAAATATTCAAATTATCACAGAAGTACTGTGATAAAAGTTTATAGTTTTTGTTTTTATTGTTGAAGAGTGCTGAACATTCTTGTCTGAGCTGCGCCCTCTACTGTACAGGTGCGTATTTGCTTTTCTTTCTGCCTAAAGCTTATTCATTTCAATTATGGTGTGAAAGGGCCTTTACATTTGCCAAAAAAAAATTGTTTTTTAAAAAACAAACAAACAAGCCCATCCCAGATGAGAAAAAGTAACGCAAAAGTAACATGATGCATTACTTTTTATAAAAAGTAACATGATGCAATTAATTACTTTTTTGGTGTAGTAACGCAATATAGTAATGAATTACTTTTAAAAGTAACTTTCCCCAACACTGTGGTCAACTGCTATGACCTTTGTGCCCTTTACACTGCCATGACCCCTTTTCTCTCAGCAGGTCTTCACTTTGCTCTTCATTTGATCTTTCACAAACGCTCACTATCCACGGTGAACACAGACAGTGATAATAAGGAAGGGAAATAACAACTTTTCTATCATTAAACATCAAGGCTGTGGAAAAGTGCCATGTTAATCCTTGTGACCCGGCGGTTCTGCTGCTCTAAAACCATTTACACTTTCATTAAAGAGATTAGTCAGGCATAACCGGTTTATTTATAGTACAAACAAACACAGGGGGAAACCTGTGGCAGCTGTGGTCCTTTTCTCCTGACATGTGATTAATTAAAGATCGGTAAGAGGGCAAAAAGAGCCTACTGTATACTGTATGTGGGCTGTATGTGGGTTCATTTAATAAAAACATATGAAAAAAATGATCACATTTCACCCCAAAATGGAAAAAAAAAATATTTAAAAAAATATATATTTTACATGAAGAAATTATTAGGTTTCATGCATTATGACATTATTTTCATCACAGTAAGCTATTTTTTTCTCCTCACTTACAGACTTTTTCTTTTTTTCTTAAAGATTGAAGATGATAGTGGTTTGCCTTAGAATTCTACAAGTCTTAAGCCTCACAAAGGCAATGCTCCTGTAAGTCTAAAATCAATACCACAATCCATTACCTCAAATTATCCTTTTGTTCTGAAAAACTGGGAATTTTCAAAAGCCCCTTTTTGTTGCTTAATCAATAAACCTATTCAAAAGTCACACAATAAGCAGTGTAGTTTGATCTGGCACAGGTTTGAAATAGCTATCATCGCATACATTTCACATATTCATGACAAAGACGACCATTTATAGTTCTACACATTCCAGCCTATTAATGGATGTTGTCTCATTTATTGAATTCATGTGCTTTTCTCTTTTCCTCTGGGTGTATCTCAGTTGTGTTCAGAATTTCTCACCTAAGAAAAGAAAAAGAAAACTTGGTGTATTTGGTGATGTGAGTGCTGTCACAGCTTGGAACAAAAAATATCACAAGAAAATGAGATGACACTAATGAGATTAACAAGCAAAAGGAAACTTTTGCTTAAAGACCCTTTGGCATCGCTTAAAGGGTGCAATTTTCTTCGCTGTATTGATCAGTTAAGTCTATAACACTTTGTGAAAGCAATCTGTTAACATTCCCATTCATCTCATTTACAGTTACTCAGCTGCTGCGCACCCTTGCCAAACTGCCAAACGTTGACCCCTTTGGTATTGATGTATTTCCTTATGAAACATTAAAGAGGACCTATTATGCCTTTCTTTTTTTTTTTCTTTTTTTTTTACATTTTCAACTTTCTTTAGTGTGTAATGTTGCTGTTTGACCATGAAAAAGTTCTGCATAGTTACAAAGTACTCCAAAGAGAGTTCTTCTCTATATCAGAGTTTCTGAACTTCCTGAAACACTTCAATTGTAGTCTTAAGTTTTATTCCGGGAATGTCATCACAATATTCCTTATTTAGATAATTCCCGCCCAAGGAATATGCAAAAACAAGGACGAGGCATGGTTGAGTTGTGTTAGTAGTTTGTTGAATTTTGCGGTTATGGTAAGGGGTGTGACATTTCTGAAACATGCTCGAAGTGGTTGGCCAATCACAACACACTGGTCCAGCCGACCAATCAGAGCACACTGTGCTTTTTGGAAGGAGGGGCTTCATAAACAGAAAGCTACTGACAGACTGGGAAAAGAGGTACTGTAATAGTAGCTTTGATTCCATCCAAAGTTGCGAATAAACTTATGCACAGAATTGGAAAATTGCATAAAACATTTATGAATAAAATCACTGTTTCCATCCCAGAACAACATCGTCACTTCCTGGGAAATTGGCACAAGATAAAAATTTAAGCCACTCTAGCTTTTTTTTTTTTCATAAATGACTTGCATCTTAAAGCACTCAGACGAAACGCAATAAACTCTGTCATGTTATCTTGCATTCGGAAGCCTGGTGTTTGGGATCGCAATCACGTAAGACGCTTCTGGGAGGGAATTTAACCAAATCATTTTGATGACAGACTTTGGCTCAGGCATTTCAGAGCGATCAAGCCAACATTTGAGATGCTGTGCAATGAAATTGGTCCGCTGGTTAGTCCCGTTATCCAATCACATCCTGTTGAGGCCAAGTTTTTTTTTTTTTTGTTTTTTTTTTTGCGCATAGAGGGATTTATTTGCTGGATCATAGTTTATGTGCATGTCTTATTATCGGATAAAAAAATTTATCCACCTCAATTGAGCATATATGCTTTTTATGCACATTTTTAGAAATTATGTGGATCTTGGCATTTCCACCCAGAGTTTTTTATTTTTTATTATTATTATTATTTTATTTATTTATTTATTACGTGATATCCCAACATGCACATAAAAAAACAGGTGGGTAGAAACATAGCTAATGTGAAATATGTGAAAAATAATGTTTATATATGTTAATGTTATAAATAATGTTTATATAGCACATTAATATGTGCTTTATAAGTACTAATAAACAGCCAATATCCTAGTAATATGCATGCTAATAAGCAACTAGTTAATAGTGAGAACTGGACCCTAAACTTAGCAGAATAATTTAAAACGAAAAATGGAATATTATTTTAGCAATAAAGCTTTCCTCTGGGCATTTCTCATGTGCATGTATGTGCCATTTGTGCAGAATTAGTCCTGAAAATACAGGGAAAAAAAAAAAAGCTATTGATTGGATTTTACCAGTGACATGTGAATGATTATATATATTGGCAAATGAAAGTGAATACTCCATGGTCAACACCAACACTGCATCCCTCAGGTGAGCTTACAGGAAAAACCAGCTCACTGTGACCATCTGCCTCAGGTGCAGATGTAGTCTGGAGTGAATAATTGTGAAATGAATTGGGAATGCAAGAGCGTGTAAATTGGTTTTAGGCTGTCGGCTTCCTCTCTCACACATTGCAGGTCCAGGGTGACTTGTCTCTTGGACCTCGTCCACTATCTCATTTCTTACTTGTCAGGAGTTGAGCTTGAAGGTGAATAGTGTGTGTGTGCATATGATGAAATGTTCTGTGCAAGACTGATCGCGTGATTGGTTTATTCGAACCTGACTGGTTTACACGGTGAGAAAAGTACATAAATAATGAGCATCGATTTGTTTCAAATCTTATGTGCTCTGGCTTACAAGAGACACTCTCTTATTGAGCCACTCCCTCGCCCAATCAAGACTCAAGGTTTTCTGTTTCAGCAAGAAAACTAAATAATAAGTATTCAACACAAGGGCAGAGTGGAGAGTGAAAAGGAGGATTTTGATCAATTTCCACAAATACATTTTGGTGTATTACATTTTTAAGTGATTTGATGCAGAAATCCCATATTTTGAGTAGAATTATTAGACATGTTAGAAAAATTATAATTTAAGATAAAAACTGGCCCCCCGACTAAGCCTGGTTTCTCCCAAGGTTTTTTTTCTCCATTTTAACACCTGTTTGCCACCTGATGTCACCTGTTGGAGTTTGGGTTCCTTGCCGCTGTCGCCTTTGGCTTGCTTAGTTGGGGACACTTGACAATTGACATTCAATATTCAACTGCCTGCATTGACACCATTTTCTTTAAGAGCTGCTGTGCAGCCAAAATTATATACGAGTTTTCACTGTAAAGCTGCTTTGACACAATCTACATTGTAAAAAGCGCTATATAAATAAAGGTGACTTGACTTAACTTGACTTGACAAAGTGGCTGTTGTACTCGCATGACAAAGGAGAATGAAACAAACACAAACAAGCAGGAGTCATAAATGTAGAAATACAACCACCTATAAACACACCGATCAATGAACAGAAGGAACTAAGGGCTTAAATACACACAGGTGGAAACGATGGAGGGACAAGTCAGGGAGGTGATGATGGAGGGAGGAACCAGATGAAGACCCGGAGCACAGCCAGGATAAAGGCCCATGGCGGAACTGATGGAGGGAGGATTGAACCAGGAACCTCTCCGACAGTGATGGAGCCAGTAGAGCTGGAGAACAAAGGCGGAGCTGAGAAGATGAAGGGACCAGGCAACGCCATAGGACCTGAAGGCCAAGGTGATGAGTGGTAAATGTGGACCCAGGGTGCCAAATGACTGAGATGGAGCAGGTGGGACTGAGGACCAAGGCGAAGCAGGAGGGAAGGAGGAGCTTGACTGAGTCGAAGGGGTGGAGGGACAAGGAGCAGCCAAAGGCCCAGATGTCTGTGGTGTAGGAGCAATGTCTGACCAAGGTGGACAAGGGACAAGGACAAGGGTGCCCGGTGGAGTCGTAAGGACAACGGTCCCAGGTGGAGCCAAGGGAGTGAGGTAGAGCCGACTGGTTGATGGACTGGGGTGGAGTCTCAGAAGGCCCGAGATGGTTTCGCAGAGTGCAGCCACCAAAGGAGGAGCCGAGGGACTGAAGTGCGACCATCAGTGACAACAAAAGAAGTCAGGACCAGCAGTGACGAAGGAGACTTGGAGCTGGGTGGGACCAGCGTTGATAAAGAAGTCTTGGAGCTGGGCAGGACCAGTGGCAACGAGAGACTTTGGAGAATAATCCTTTCCAATTCCTCAGTTAATGGTATGGGGTCCTGGCACAGCTCACCCTCAGCTGTATGGCGAGACTGTACTCCATGCCCTCTTACTCCACGCCCACAGGAATGGACAGTGTTGCCGGCTCTCGCACCTAGTCAGACTTCCAGCTAGGTTCGGGCTCCGGGACAAAGTTGGGTTCAGGCGCTGGCTCTGGCTTTGTGGTGGGCTGGGGCTTGTAATCCGCAGTGGGCATGGCTGATGGTTGGTAGGCTTGCTGCAGTAGTCGGTGTTACCGGAGTTCGGCCATACACGATTATATTGCTTGGCCACCACTTTTGGTTTGCTTTATTACAGAAAGTGAAAAGCAAGAGCACATTCAAAACAGAGAAAAATAAAAAGGGAAAAAAAAATCATTTCAGGTCCTTTTTTTGTGCCCTATTTGTGGAAAGTGCCACACTTCATTACATTCTGCAATAATGAGATCAATGGATGAAACTCATAAGGTCAGTGCATGATGGAGTAAAACGCTCTCAGTGAGTGACTCACAGCAGTAAACCACCCACATGTCTGTTCCTTTGTCTTGATGATATTTGCTTTATGTATTTATTTTTTCATGATTGTTTTCAGTAGGCCTAAGCTTGGCAGGATGAATCAATGAGGTTTGTGAAAAGAGTTAGACAAGAACACACACAACAACAAAGATAAGGCCTTGTCTGTCTTTCATGACCTTGTTGTTAATCAACAACACCAGCAGTACAGAATAAAATACGAGTACATCAGCCATCTTTAGACAGCGTCTCAAATCAGAAGGGAAAAACAGCACATCTCTGACCTGACAGACAGCAAAGCAGGAGAGGAAGTCAAAATGCCAAAATATCAAATAAATATATAAAGTATTAAGTGTTTTAGTAAATGTTGACATGTTCGTTCATTGTTAGTTCATGTTAACTAATGTAGTTAACTAATATTGAAATCTGTTCCGTTTTCTGTGAAAAAGATTTGGAATGACATGAGGGTGAGTACATTTTAATTTCAAAGTGAACTCTCCTTTTAAGAATAAGACATTTGGAATGAAATGTCCCTGAAGAAATCTCAAATGGACATTAGATTCTGACCTTTGCAAAACTAATGGTCCGAGTCTCAATTCAAGCTGTGCAGTCTGTTCTGTGGGAAAAACACAATGAAGGTGTCCTTTAATTAGACATCTCAGCTACAGGTGCCACGTCTGAAATCTAAGAGAGGAGAGAGATTGAGTAAGTTGATGTACGCTGATCTGTTTGCCTGTACTGCCAGATGAGAGGATGGATTGCACAATTCAGGTTGTTATGTGGTAAATGGACAGCTATCAATCAAACGGCATAGCCTCGTCTTATACTGAGTGGCAGCTGGAATGTGTTTCCGCTCGCTGGACCTTGAAGTGCACAGGAGTTATATACTTCACCTTCAAAACGTCTGGATGTGACCACAATCCCAATGCTCTCTGAAGTGATTGTCTCAAGCAGGTATACAGTATAAGAATTTTCCTATCCTTTATGATTGCTGGTTGTCAGATTGTATGATATGACCTCGGTGAGATCACAGGTAAAGGCAGATGCAAACTGTGCAACATCGACAGTCTTTTTATGTCACACCATTCAATACATCTTAGGACTTTGGTCTCGATTGACAACGCTGACTAACCGTCATCAATCAATTCACGTTCTGACATCCTCACTGACACACAAAATTCAAATGGTAGGACATAAACTCAACCAAGCACTAGTGTTCATTTTGACAACGTTTGTCCTGGGGGGGGGGGGGGGGGGGGGGAAGAAAAGAAAGAAAAGAAAAAAAGAATGGACCGCTCTTTCTTCAGTGCGAACATGAGGTTATTGACCCTGTTATGAACGTGGCAAAAATCTATAGTGTGAACCAGGCTTAAGAGTATTCACCCACAAATGTTTTTGTCATCATTTACACAGCATCATGTCCTTCCAAATCGCTTTGACTTGCTTTCAACACAAATTAATATTTGTCCAGATTAATTAAAGCCAATAGGGTCCCAAAAGGCATTGGACAAAATTATGTTTCTTTGTATGAATATATAATATATATAATATAGTATATAAATAAATAACAAAGGATTTGACTGAGACTGAGTCTGTATGGGTTTTCTATATTTTTGTTGTAGTAAACTGAATTGCAGCCTTCATTCCAGAAACAATTAAGTGTCTTTGTCTGAAGTATGTCTCAAACATGTTTGTAAAAAAAAAAAAATAATAATAATAATAATAATAATAACTACATGAGTGAAGTTGGCTTGAAAAGGCCTTGTCTGAAAGTTTGAAATAACTTTATCAAGCTTAAAGTATGAATTGAATATTTGAAATTGGAGTTTAGGATAGCAAACGAACACAGACATGTTTCTAGCATGATTTACTACATTGCTAGCATATTTTAACATAATTTAGCATTATTTAGCATGTTGCCAACATGTTTTATCATGTTGTGAGCATGATTTAGTATTAATTAGCAGGATGTAAACATGTTTTAGCATGTTGTAAGCATAAATTAGCATTTTGTTATTATGTTTTAGCATGTTAACATGAACTGACATGAATTAACATGATTTAACATGTTGCTAGCATGTTTTAGCATGCTGCTACTATGATTTAGCGTTTTACTAGCATGAATTAACATGTTATCATGTTTTAGCATGTTGCTAGTATGAATTAGCATTTAACTAACATTATTTAACATGTTGCTAGCATTTTTAGCATGTTTGCTAACATGAATTAGCATGTTTAACATGTTAGCATAAATTAGCATGCTTTACCATGTTGCTGGCATAATTCAGTATGTTGATAACACACTTTTAACATGAATTAACATGTTGCAAGCATGTTTTAACAGGTTATGAGCATATTTTATGTTAGCATGATTTAGCATGTCACTAGCATTATTTAGTATGTTTAACATGTTAGCATAAATTAGCATGCTTTACCATGTTGCTGGCATAATTCAGTATGTTGATAACACACTTGTAACATGAATTAACATGTTGCAAGCATGTTTTAACAGGTTATGAGCATATTTTATGTTAGCATGATTTAGCATGTCACTAGCATTATTTAGTATTTTGTTAGCATGTTAGCATGTTTGCCATGTTTTTAGCATGATTTAGTATGTTTTCTAACATGTTTTAACTCATGTGTAGCATGAATTAACATTTTGTTAGCATGTTTTAACACTTTGCTAGCTTGAATTAACATGTTGCTAACATTGTTTAACATTTTGCTAGCATGAATTAACATGTTGTTAACATGAATTAGCATGCTGGTAGCATGATTTAGCATGAATTAGCATGTTTGCTAGCATGATTTCACATATTGCTAATATGTTTTAGCATGGTAATATGTTTTAACATGCTACTAGCATGAATTAGCATTTTGCTAGCATTATTTTACATGTTAACAGATATTTGATGCACACTTTTGTAACGAATCACTTGAAAATCGAGTGTGTTTGACTCGAAGTGGCACTGTGCAGACAGATTGGTGTATGACATACACATAGTATCATAATACCGCGAGAATGATTCGAAAGCATACAGAGCCGTCTGCTCTCTAATCTTAGTATCGGTAGATACTCAATATTCAATGACTTGGATCAGAGGCTCAAAAAACATGACTGGGACATCCCTACTAATGCAAATTATAAATGTGATTAGCCATATAATCAATATATAGCACAATAGACTGACTTATGGTCTGTTCAACAGGTTTCTTTGACACAAATTCATTTTTCACTTAATAGAAGTTTTAAATTAGACAGATATCAACATGGACATGTCCTCCACTTCAAAAACCATGAACAAAACTAAAAAAGAAAATTATATGTGTTCACTCACAAGGGTAAACCTCATTTGTGCTGATCACAGTGTGTTTTGTGCTGTAAATTACTGGCTGCCAAGAGCACAAAACCATTAAAACTCAATTTTGTACAATAAACAATTTTGGTACTATTGGGTCTCCACTTGATCTCCAACACAAAACCTTAGCTTGTTAGCTATGAGATTTCAGAAACATCTCTCTGTTAACTGGCTGTCCTCCAGAACTGAGGCATTGTGCTGGGCTGCTGACCTTTATTATGTTAAGACACATTGTGCAGCAAAGGGTCATACAAAATACATGAGATTATATTGATTTATTTCAACCCCTTTGTCATTATCTTCCTGAAAGATTCAAAATGACCAAACCGCAAAGAGACCAGTGTTAGAAAGATGACAGCAGAACAAAAAAGCATCCAACCTTAGACCTCATGACGAATCAATAGTGGACTGAATTTTGAGTACTGTGAATGAATGAATTAATCAACCAATCAATCAATCAATCAATCAATCAATCAGTCAGTCAGTCAGTTGGCTGCTGGATGATTTCAAATATCAACAGTGTTTCTCAGAAATCATTTAAGAAATTCACCTTTGAGGTAGGATTGGTCAGTAACTTTTAAGTAACTTTCAGTTACTTTCAAACATAAACTGTGAAAGCACATTTTCATTAAATAGTTTGGCTGCTTCTAGACCAAGTGCATGAGGCGAGTCAGGATCCTGTTCTCCCTCCAGGTGCTCAGGACTGTGTGAGGTCTGAACAGGAGATGTGTTGGCCCTTACATCAGCCTGCCTCAATGCATTATCCATCACCAAAACATCCTCCTGAAATCAGCCAGTCCGAGACATCCACATTTCATGTCCCCCTGGATCTGTAATTTATGTGTAGCCTTACCAGAATTTCACCTTTGTTGCTCCTTATAAGACTTTTACATGATATAATTTATGTTAGAGATGGCAATGGACATCCAGCATTTTCAGGAAGGTTTTTTTCAGTAGCGAACCGTGACTCTCGAACCTTGGCCCTCGTCGGGGGAAAAAGTAAACTCAGCCTAGCTTACCATGTCCTCTTCTATATCACTGCATGTTACCTTTGACAAGAAATGCCACAAGCAAAAATCAGAGTGAGCATAAGAGTTATCACCAAAATTAAACAAAAAGTAATAAAATGCAAATCATCATTACAACAAAAATGATACACAATCTGTGTCATTTCAGCGGAATATGGTGACAACTGGCCACAAAACCAACAAAATTGAATGCAAGCCAATGCATCATGATGCATCAATAACTGTTTTCTCAATTAAAGCTGAACATATAACAGTGGCAGCGGCAGCGGCAGCCGGAATAAAATCAGTCACATAACCTATTAGATTTTAAATAAATTACCCAAACAGCAAACAGTTCCAGACGTAAAGCTTTAGCTGTTTGATTGATGTTGTCATCATCCAGGGGTATCTTATCTCTTATAATTGCTTTCAAAACCTTTGGCTTTCTGCGTAGAATTACACTGAGGAGAAATTATATATATATATATATATATATATATATATACAGTGGGTACGGAAAGTATTCAGACCCCCTTAAATTTTTGCTAAAATCATTTAAGTTCATTTTTTTTCCTCATTAATGTACACACAGCACCCCATATTGACAGAAAAACACAGAATTGTTGACATTTTTGCAGATTTATTAAAAAAGAAAAACTGAAATATCACATGGTCCTAAGTATTCAGACCCTTTGCTCAGTATTTAGTAGAAGCACCCTTTTGATCTAATACAGCCATGAGTCTTTTTGGGAAAGAAGTTTTTCACACCTGGATTTGGGGATCCTCTGCCATTCCTCCTTGCAGATCCTCTCCAGTTCTGTCAGGTTGGATGGTAAAAGTTGGTGGACAGCCATTTTTAGGTCTCTCCAGAGATGCTCAATTGGGTTTAAGTCAGGGCTCTGGCTGGGCCATTCAAGAACAGTCACAGAGTTGTTGTGAAGCCACTCCTTCACTCATTGTCTTGTTGGAGAGGTAAACCTTCGGCCCAGTCTGAGGTCCTGAGCACTCTGGAGAAGGTTTTCGCCCAGGATATCCCTGTACTTGGCCGCATTCATCTTTCCCTCGATTGCAACCAGTCGTCCTGTCCCTGCAGCTGAAAAACACCTCCACAGCATGATGCTGCCACCACCATGCTTCACTGTTGGGACTGTATTGGACAGGTGATGAGCAGTGCCTGGTTTTCTCCACACATACCGCTTAGAATTAAGGCCAAAAAGTTCTATCTTGGTCTCATCAGACCAGAAAATCTTATTCCTCACCATCTTGGAGTCCTTCAGGTGTTTTTTAGCAAACTCCATGCAGGCTTTCATGTGTCTTGCACTGAGGAGAGGCTTCCGTCGGGCCACTCTGCCATAAAGCCCCGACTGGTGGAGGGCTGCAGTGATGGTTGACTTTCTACAACTTTCTCCCATCTCCCGACTGCATCTCTGGAGCTCAGCCACAGTGATCTTTGGGTTCTTCTTTACCTCTCTCACCAAGGCTCTTCTCCCCCGATAGCTCAGTTTGGCTGGACGGCCAGCTCTAGGAAGGGTTCTGGTCATCCCAAACGTCTTCCATTTAAGGATTATGGAGGCCACTGTGCTGTTAGGAACCTTAAGTGTAGCAGAAATTGTTTTGTAACCTTGGCCAGATCTGTGCCTTGCCACAATTCTGTCTCTGAGCTCTTCAGGCAGTTCCTTTGACCTCATGATTCTCATTTGCTCTGACATGCACTGTGAGCTGTAAGGTCTTATATAGACAGGTGTGTGACTTTCCTAATCAAGTCCAGTCAGTATAATCAAACACAGCTGGACTCAAATGAAGGTATAGAACCATCTCAAGGATGATCAGAAGAAATGGACAGCACCTGAGTTAAATATATGAGTGTCACAGCAAAGGGTCTGAATACGTAGGACCATGTGATATTTCAGTTTTTCTTTTTTAATAAATCTGCAAAAATGTCAACAATTCTGTGTTTTTCTGTCAATATGGGGTGCTGTGTGTACATTAATGAGGGAAAAAAATGAACTTAAATGATTTTAGCAAATGGCTGCAATATAACAAAGAGTGAAAAATTGAAGGGGGTCTGAATACTTTCCGTACCCACTATATATACATATATATATATATATATATATATATATATATATACAGTTGCACGAAAAAGTATGGGAACCCCTTGCAGAATCTGTGAAAATGTGAATAATTTTAACAAAATAAGAGAGATCATACAAAATACATGTTATTTTTTATTTAGTACTGTCCTGAGTAAGATATTTTACATAAAAGATGTTTATATATAGTCCACAACACACACACAAAATAAATAAATAAATAAAATCTGAATTTATTAAAATGACCTTGTCAAAAATTTGGGAAGCACTGATTCTTAATACTGTGTGTGGTTACCTGGATGATCTATGACTGTTTTTTTTTGTGATGTTTGTTCAGTGTTCAGAGGTTGTTGCCAGGATTATGTTTCAAAAAAGGGTGCTATAAGAAACAAAATCAACAGTCTTTTTGTTTCATTACTTGCACTTTTTATATCTTCTGAACTTTTAACATAATGAATGTTGACACAAATATTGCATAAGCACTAGAACACCTAGAGCCTTTCACAGTAGTGCTGCACTCAGGCGAGAACTGTTCTCCCATTCTGACATGGCATCACACTTGTTCTGAACAAGGTCCACTGCCTCCATGTGCTCCAGGGCGTCTGGTGTGTCCTGGGTAAGCAGCACTTTGATATGACACTAATGCAGTCTGGCAGAAAGCTCATACATTACCTGGAAATTGCAGAGGGAACATTGAGAACAAAACGAAAAGGGTAAAAAGGGTGAGAGTGACAGATAGGTTTTTACAGTTAATGTCTTTAAGATTTTAAACATTCTGTCTGATGAAATGTTACTAAAATAATAATGAATTAATCAATTAATTGTAGCAAAACAGAGACAGGGACGTATTTAAAAAAAAAAAACAAAACAAAAAAAAAAAACAGCTCTCTCCATCTAGTATCAAGGTTAAGGTCTCCTTCAAAAGTCAGCTATGTGACTTTCAATAAATAGTACAAAAACACTACAATTTTTCCATCAATTTTATGTGATATGTTATAGTTGACAAGTTTAGTCAAGCTTGCAAAAATAAATTAAAGATATTAAACAAGAGTTTTCCCACTTTTGAACTCAACGTCAACTTTTGTTGTTCCTTTGTTTTCAATGGTGAGACGTTGGGGGGTCAATACTCATAAACAGAGGTATATGATCCCGTTTTTTATCATATATATATATATATATAAAAGCAATCAAATCATTACCACATGGCACAAGCTGACTAGCCTCTGCTGATCCTGCAGCCAATGAGATTGCTTGCTCAACATTTAAATACTCATTTTATGCTGTAAGATAGTACTGCAGTGTTCCTCAGAAACCCTCCACCTCCCCAGCTCCACCTGCCTAGATCTGATATGGGATTTGTGTCTATTTATGCAGCAGCAGCAGATCTTAGATGCTCACAGCATCATGTCTGTGTGTATCTATTATCTACGCCACTCTGTCAAAAATGAGATAATGATATTGAGAAAATGCTCTCTGCACATAGTATACGTTCATCAAATACTTCCGCTTCAAATCCACTAAATCCCAGCGTCATCCCATTCAGAAATACCGGTTTGTTGGCAAAAAACACTAAATGCCACTTCCCTAAATGTCAGAAAAAACCTCTTAAGTCCACAGAAGAACCAATCGGAAGACATGAATCAAATCATATGATTTCAACATGAATGACGGTGTGTGTATGAGCCAGCTTCAGTTGCAAAGCTGCAAAGTTTTTATCATGTTTTGTCCATCGTTACAGTGGCAATGACAGGATTTCGCGAGTAGCAAGTAAACACAACAGTGTTCCTTTTACTGCTGTAAAACTGACAGAAACTGACATTTTACTATGTCTTGTTGTCCGAAGATATGGACTTAGAAGTTTTTGCAAGAAAAAAAAACATGGAATATTGTTAAATACCAATAAATTGATTAAAGTGACATTTTAATTTCAATAAGTGACCAATAACCTTCATTGCCATTAAAGTGAAATTACTGAACCTAAACATAGAAGCCTGGTAAAAAAAAAAAAATGCTCATTTAAAAGAAAATGTCAGACGGACTTAGAGGTTTTTGCATCTGAACTCTTCACATATATTCTGTGTATGTGGAGGTACAGATTGTATGAAATGAGGGAGCCAAAAAAGGACACTAAGGGAAAAGAGAAAGAAAGGACTTGAACTAAAACATTTGCAGACTTTAAATCATAATGTCAGGATCTTTATTCTTGTCTTGTCTAAGACAAAGAGTGGAACCGCAAGATAAAGGGTGAGATTTATGTAAAGGTACGGAGACATATTGAAGAACGAGCCGTAGAGGATAATATCACCCTACATCTAGACAATCTGATAAGAATAAAGGTTAGCTCTGTCCTCATGCAAATGTATTGAAAAATAAAAGTCTCCCTCAAAAAGCTAATGTTGGTATTGTATGTCTGCAGACATTTTTGAGATAGTTAACCTTGTGAGCTGTACAGAACAGACTTCAGAGATTAAAGTTTCATTTCAGTTATTGTTTTCAGACTATTTTTTCATTGCAAAGACCCATTCGCACTCAGTGTGAATTATTGCATGACTAGTCTTTAAATCGAAGCAATGCATTCTTATGGACACCTTCAAACTGTGAATAGTCACCCTGCGGCAAAGGCTTTCATGATGTTTATTTTCTGAAAATGTTCAGATAATCTGAAAAAAAAAAGAGAGAGAGAGAGAGTTTATATTACAGTGAGATGTTGCTACAGCAAAGTTTCAAGTTCTAGCACATGCTAAATCCACCATTATTCACTATTCTAATGGCTTTACTCTGAAGTGCTATTTAAATGACTTTAATTTACCAATTAGTCCAAAACTTGAGAGAGTATGCAATGGTCTCCCGCATGATTGCATGCTGAGATGACATTTCCACTGCTCAGCACAGCATCAGTTTCAGAGTTTATTTAGTTGGAAATCAAATTGATGCATCCCATATATAAAGTCTAAATTAAAAGTGACCCTCTCTGTGTTAAAAGGCTTGTTGGGGTCATTTCAACCATTACGCCATTAGCACACTGTGGTCCACCATTTATCCAGTTCCTTTTTTTTCATAAGGTCATAAACATGCTAGTAAACACAACTGCATGTCAGCCATTGCCTCAGGCTGACTGCATTCAGACTAAGACGGTTAATGATGCAGAAAATTAAACGGGTACATTGGATATAAGAGTCTCTGTAGTCTTTAACAAGAAGTTCTCCTGCGCAATTCATCACGTTATTCTAAAAGGAAAAAAAGAAAAAGAAAAAAAAACGTGGGCAATATTTAAAAATGGATTAACTTGCTCCTCCTCTGAAACTACTTTCTTATTCAAGTAGTTAACATTAATGTGCAAAAGATTATAGTAATAACAGCAAATATTGATTGATTTGAAAAGAAACCGGGTCCCGACAGGGTCATGGGTGGCCGAGGCTCATTGATGCACGTGGGGAGTGAAGGCTGGCCCGTGTGGTCCGATCCAACAGACGAGCTACTGTAGCTCAAATTGCTCAAGAAGTTAATGCTGGTTCTGATAGAAAGGTGTCAGAATCGCAGTTTGTTACGGTGACCAGTCAGGGTGCCCATGCTGACCCCTGTCCATCGCTGAAAGCGGCAACAGTGGGCACGTGGACATCAGAACTAGACCACGGAGCAATGGAAGAAGGTGGTCTGGTCTGATGAACGACATGCATCAAATTGTGCAAGTAAAAAAAAAAAAGTTTATAAATGCCATTTTTTACATCAGTATCTATGCTTGCTACCCCTCATTTAAACCCACAATCTCAATCAAAATTCAGCTTAGTTTTGTAGAAGTTGATCACTGGGGTTTTCCAGTAACTGTGAAGTAAACGTTACGGATATGAGCTAAGAAAATACAGCAGCTAGCAATGGTGTGGAAAGAGAAACCCATAAACCTCTGCTGTAACTTTTTCCATTCTCACAAGCAGTCTGTTTTGAACATAGAGCAGATGCCAAAGGCGAAATCTTGTTTAATTCCACAAGGGTCTTTTCTGTAGTTTAAAAGCTCTATTTTACTCTCATACCTGCAATAGGCCCCTAGTTGACACGGGATATAAGAAATAAAAAAAAAAACTCATGTTCCCCAGCAGCAATCTCTGTTTTCACCTCAGTCAATCACCACTGGGCTCAACCTGATCTTCAGAAACACCGAAAAACGGAAGGACATTTCTGCTGTTTTTCTTTCTTGTCTTGTCTCAGTATGGATGAGTCATGTCAGGGGATATTTACAGTCTTCCTTTTGGAGAAATTGGGGAGAAATGCTTGTAACACAGGCTGAGTTGTATCACCATCAGTTTATTCGGAAATTAGAAATAGATGAAATCGCGATCATACATAAGCAGCATCTTCCTGAGGTGACAGTAGAAGATGACTCTGTATACAAATTTAAAGGTCTTGCAAGGAGGTAAAAACTATTTTGAGGTAGAAAAAAAAAAAAATCATTTGATTTGCAGGCAGGTTAATGAGCGTTGGCAAAACTGGTGTAATACAAATCAGTAAATTCACGTGTTTAATGTGATATATAGAATTTACTAAAATTTTTGTTATACAGTAATTGTTAGCCAGTGTCTTGCGTATTTGTTCGATTTGCTGCTTTAGGTTTGTTTTCTCCATTTTTACCCTGGTAATGTAGAACCCATCCCAGTCTCCTCTATGTAAAAGTTGAACTTTTGCATGATAGTTCCACATATATCCATTCTGAATAAAATCTCTCTTTTCATCTAGCTGTTTATCTCTTTCTCTCTCTTCACTCACCTCACAGTTCATAAAACTTCTGGCAGCTCTTCCGTATTTCTCTGGAACTCAGAGATGAAGACTCAGTAGTGAAGATAGCAGTGATAGATGGGAAAGCAGAAGTTTAATCCGATTAAAACATGACCTTGTTGACCCAAACGTCCTCGTATTTCTGCACTGCAAAAGTGTGTTTTTGTTGTTTCAGAGTCATTATTCACTGCTAATTTCCCATCTGAAATATTATTTGCATACATATCAGATTCAAAAATGATGTGTTGTCATTTGTTTTCGTGGTTCCTCTCGTTACAGATCGTCCTGCATGTCAAATCTGTGGTGAAAAGCATCCTGACATGCCATATTTGGATGGATTTATTTAAAAATTGGCTATTTTTCCTCATTACCCTTGTGAAAAAGAAGTGTGCTTAATTGTTTTGATTGTGCACTTGTAGCGTACTCCAAATCTTAAGAATCTTACTTTAAAAGTGCACTTTGTAATAATGCCATTTTTTTTGTGTGTATGCTTTAAAGAAGTGCACTTATTACGATGTGTTTTTGCACATGAGTTATTAAATGTATGCTAAACCCTAGTTCTGTTTCACAAGGCTATTCATCTTATTCAGTACATCATCTCAGTGTGAGATAATGTGATTTCATGCAAGTCAAAATAAAGAGATGGAAATTTTCAGTAGACTGCAATTGATTTGACCTGGGCCGAGTGCCAGTGTGTTTCACAGAGTGCAACCAAACTATTGCGTCTTATGAAATCCTCAAGAAAACACCTCTCAGGTCTCCACTGCATGACTGAGGGTACGTCTACACTGATGTAGGCCTACTAAAAAGCGGAAACGTTTTTTTTTCTTCTTTGTACAGATGACAGCGTTATCAAAACTATCCCCGTTCACGTCGATCCGTGAAAACAACTATGTGCTGTATTACGCATGCCAGACAAGTAGATGGCAATGTCACGTTGTAAAGAAAGACTACGCATTGCGTCTGCGCACATATGTGTTCTTTACAGAGCACTCTCACATGTCGTCACCGTTTTTACAGATTCGCATTTTTCCAGTTTATGAAGTGAAAACCCAATTTTCAAAAGTTTGCGTTTTCAGGCCCCCAAACGCCGTTGTCGTGTAAATGAACGGCTAAAATGCATTAAAAAGTTTTTAGTTGAAAATGATGTCATGTAAACGGCCCCTCAGGGGAACGCAGCGTCCACCCCTTCACACCTGAAAGAGGTTAAATTCAGTCCTCAAGCCATTAGCAGTGTCAGACTGGAAGGGTTGATTTTGGGGGGTGTGGTGCTGGTAATTTATAAAGCAGCAAGCAAAAAAATGGATTGATAGAATCAGTGTTAATTTCGTTAACGAAAACTATAACGAAAAATGTTCGCTGACGACCTTTTTTTTTTCCATGACTAAGACTAGACGATGAGAGACGACACCAATGTCATTTAACGATAACTGCGACTCAACACGTGCAATATCGTTGACTAAAAAAGACGAGACTGAAATGTGGCTAAAAGACTAAAAACTTTACCAAAATCACTCTTTTGAAATCACTTTTTGTTTTTGTCGAATAAAGGAGACAAAACATTACTGGTTTCCAGAATTTAAACCCCCAATCAGAGCTTTTCTGTTAAAAGAATACGTTTTACTTAATCTTTGCAATCTGGCAACCATACACACGAGCTCTCGCTGCACTGAGGAAGTAAGCTGGAGTTCAGCGATCTTCATTTGAGATTTTCTACTTGAATTAAAGTGCCATTCAGTCGGTCTTTATTGCGCTGCTCGTTTGCTGACTAAATCTGCGACCAAAGTGTAGGCTGATATCCAGCAGTGGCTCATGTATTTCTAGCAGGTAAAATGCCGTAAATACAGGACATTCCATCAAATTACCTCATCTTTCGCGGTCAAAACTGCACCCCCACAAGCCAGCAAATCGCGCTACATTAGTGCTGTTCTCGACAATATACCTTTGTAAAAGTGGGGATTTAGCACTACTAGCATTAAGAACAAATATAGACACAGACTGCATTGAGATTTAAGATTAAAACTCTCTTCGATACAAAAACATACCCTTCTGTGAGTTAGTTTTTAATGTTGATCATATACTATCCCGAATATTGAATATTGAACATTTTAAACAGTTTTGCCAGTATTTGGCTCTATTTTGCAGTGAAAGCCACAGCAGAACTGCAGCACACAAGCTGTATTTCGTGAACGAATCTGCGGCTTTGAACGAATCTGCGGCTTTCAACGAATTGTCAGTGATTCAACGATCCGGTTTTGATAATGAATGAATGAATGACTCACTCATAAAAACAGTGACTTACCGCCACCTACTGACGGCTTTAATGTAATATTATAATAGATATTATATTATATAATAGATAATAGAGAAATTATAATGACTATTTTGTCTAAAGACTACAAATAAAATAGCTATCAAAACTGTAGTTTGACTAAAAGTAATGACTAAGACTTTTCGTCGACTAAAACTAGATTAAAATATGAAAGGCAAACATGAGTAAAATGTGACTAAAACTAAAGAGCATTTTCGTCTGAAGATAAAGACTAAGCCTAAATCAAAAATGGCTGCCAAATTTAACACTGGATAGAACAATATTGAGAAATACCACAGAAGGCAGTAAAACATTGTGGTTTAAATTTGTATTTTGTTCAGTAAATAAAACAAGTGTAGTTACCTCAACTGTGAAGTGATGCTGCGCTGAGAGAGATATTGTCAAAATGAGGAAAAAAACTGATGTATCAATTCTGTCTTTCCTTTTCCTGCCAATTAGCACATTTATTCGCTCTGACAGCCACATGTTTAACAGTGAATAATTGAAGAATAAACAAGACATTAACCAATGTGTAGCAGCAGGTGTGATTGTTCTTATTTCTGTTGAACCACAAACGTTTTTTTAAGTTGTTGAAATATAAATGCAAATATTATTTCGACTCACTTGCCAAGCAGTCTTTTATTTATTTCATTTAGTTTGAACTTTTGCTCTCCACAAACAACTGGGCCAAAAATGCTTTGTATAATTATGGTTGCGCATTGGATAAGCATTTGTTTTAAAATGACCTGTGTGGCTTGATGGCATGAAATGCCTGATTACATGAGTGGTATCCTTCTGATTTAACTAAATGCTGTGTAATTAAACATAATGAATTGTCTATTTCAGGCAAAACACTGCTGAATACTGTGGTTACTATACATATATGTGATTTGATTAATGTGGGGAATCATTTTGCTCTGCCACGATTTTATGTGAAAGGCCTCTCACTGATAATCCTTGTGAAATGGAAGTACATACTTTTAGCTTAAGTATGTACCACTCTAAAGAAATGCTCGGTTAAAAAGAACCCATGTTAGGTTGAAAATGGACAAACCTAGCGATTGGGTTGTTTTAACCCAGCGAATGGGTTGTTTTAACAAAGCGATTGGGTTGTTTTAACAAAGCGAATGGGTTGTTTTAACAAAGCGAGTTGGTTGTTTTAACCCAGCGAATGGGTTGTTTTAACAAAGCGAATGGGTTGTTTTAACAAAGCGAATTGGTTGTTTTAACAAAGCGAGTTGGTTGTTTTAACCCAGCGAATGGGTTGTTTTAACAAAGCGAATGGGTTGTTTTAACAAAGCGAATGGGTTGTTTTAACCCAGCGAATGGGTTGTTTTAACAAAGCGAATTGGTTGTTTTAACAAAGCGAATTGGTTGTTTTAACAAATACTGAGTTTGTCCATTTTCAACCCAACTTGGGTTCCTTTTAACCCAGCATTTTTTAGTGTAGTAGAATGTCTAAAGTGGACAATCGAAACAGTAGGCAAAAAAAAAAAACTTACCACATTACCCCATATATGTAATATGACAAAATGCCCCTCAACAGGTCAGCATTTGCTAAATCAACTGTACATTTCTTCCAGGGCAAAAAGCGTTTTTAGTCAAGACTTTAAAGTGTGTGTCTAGAGAAATTGGCTTTCAGAAATAAACCTACCCTGAGGAATTCTCACTGGAGTAAAAAGTGTGTCAACTAGCCCCCGGCCTCCCCTATTTATCTTACACTGACTTCCATTTCTGTCTTGGTTCTCCTGCACACAGCACCTTGTACATTGAACAATTCACTGCCATCTGAATAAAAGTTATATTTGACAGTGTCAAGTTTTACATACTCATACCCTTAAAGAAAATACACAGGCAGCTGCATGTCATCTACAGTGAAGAGAAACTGCAAAACCAGAGGCTGAAGTATCTTCCATCATTCATACCCTGTTCATACATGATTGAGAGCTCTGTGCAGAACTACCAGACTGCAACGTTCACATGCCATGGTGCTCAACTGACAAAAGCTGTAGAGAAATAAGAAGACATGCAACAGTTTTAAAAACTGTATTCCATCCATCTTCATTGTGAACAAATTTGTTGAAGGGAAATTATTCTGAATCACGTAAGAGAAAGTTATTATTACTCTAGTAAAGTAAACATTAGTGTTCACTAGGACTGCATGATAAATTGTTAAAAGATCGCGACCTCAATTTAAAACACCCATTCGATCTTATTTCAAAATGAAAATAATTTGTCTATATGTCTATTGAAACGTTGACAAGTACGAACATTCTGCTGACCTAGAGAGCGCAGTTGTCATGAATAGTTATAAAAAAATCTTCACAAACAGTCTTTTTAACCACACAGTATTGTTATTTCTGTGCTACAAACATTCAAATTATCACAGAAGTACTGGGATAAAGTACTTATCCAGTGTGGATATAAACACTGATGTCTAAGGCAGAGATCAAAATAGAGTAAAACACCTTTTGAATGAAGATAGTATTGATTACATTGGTACACCAGTAGGTGGCAAAAAGAGTGTTAAAAATGTATTTTTCATTGAATCATTCATTCAAGAGATGTGTTCAAAAACACTGATTCATCCAGTAATGTAAAGTCTTTATGATTGAGTCATTGAATCATTCATTCAAACCGATTTTTTTAAAACAATAATTAATTAAAGTTTAATAGCTATTTTAAAATTATACCATGATTTACTCACCCTCAAGCCACCCTAGGTGTATATGACTATCTTCTTTCAGACAAACACAATCGGAGATATATTAAAAAAATATCCTTTATAAGAAAAATATACATATTTAAAATTGTATAAATTAAAATAACTAGCTTCCGGCGGATGTAGGGGTCACGTAAGCTTAGACGATTCTCGCGGTTCAAACAAATAGTGCTGGGCAATAAACTCAAGCTCTTCTCTTATATCGAAATCCTTCAACATTTCTCTTTAAAATTTCCCATTTTAGACTTTTAATTTGTAACTGCTGTTTTGTTTGCTTTATAGTCTGCGCTTTCGCGTTCGTCATTACGTCATGCGTCGGGTCAAAGGTTACTCTTCCGCCGCAAATCGATGTGTACGGTCGTCTGCCGGAAGTTATTATAGTTTATAAAGTTTTAAATATGGATATTTTTCTTACAAAACCCATCACTTCTCTTCAGAAGGCCTTAACTCCCCGGAGCACAATTATAAAGCTTAAAAGCGCCAGGATATTTTTAATTATATATCCAATTGTGTTCATCTAAAAGAAGATAGTCATATACATCTAGGATGGCTTGAGGATGAGTAAATCATGGGATAATTTTCATTTTTGGGTGAACTATCTCTTTAACATTTTGTCAGATCCTCATGTAAATTACACGTTACTTTATTTAGTTGTCTATTCAGAATCGTGGGAGATTCATGATCTCTATTTATCAGTTTCTCCAGAATCGTCTGCTTGGTGAGACTGTCTCAATCCGGGCCATGTGCTTTAGATTCTGATGTAAGAGACCAGACAGAATCTAAGCACGTTTAAATATGAAAAGCTACATCTGCATTAGAGCACTGATGTTAACTGACAGGCCCTCAGCGTTTCTGTGCTGATTATTATAAAAGAGAAAATGAGTGCGAGCGGCAACATGTTCTATTCTCAGCACCTGCTGCCACACAGCACCCCTCACTCATTACGAGAGGAAGTGACATGTGGCAGGAGGCCAGAATCTGCATATCCTCAAACCCAGCATCAACTCCCTAGTTTTACTTTTGTTAATGATGTTAAAGACGTGTATAACTATTTCATTCACAATGAAATGGATAAGTAGCCTACATGATCAAATTCCTAAATCTTACACCATTTTAACATGATTGAAAATACATACCTGAGTGACTGAAACAGTCACTTTTTTTTCGTTCTTTTTTTAATCATAGAATACACTTGTTTGTTCACCTTGAATTGACAGTTTGAATTTGCCGTTTCTTTCAATTTATTTGAAAGATCTGAGGTGAATTAGCCTATCCATTGATGCTTTCAGTAAAGGTCCAGAAAAATTATATTCAAGCTCACATAAAATTATTTTTAACATTAAATAAACCACATAATCTGCACCTGAGATTATCATTGTTATACTTTATATCTCGCAATTCTGACTTTACATCACGCAATTCTGACTTTACAACTCACAATTCTGACTTTATAACTCACAATTCTGACTTTATAACTCACAATTCTGATATTATATCTCGCAATTCTGACTTTATAACTCACAATTCTGATATTATATCTCGCAATTCTGATATTATATCTCGCAATTCTGACTTTATAACTCACAATTCTGATATTATATCTCGCAATTCTGACTTTATAACTCACAATTCTGATATTATATCTCGCAATTCTGATATTATATCTCGCAATTCTGACTTTATAACTCACAATTCTGATATTATATCTCGCAATTCTGACTTTATAACTCACAATTCTGATATTATATCTCGCAATTCTGACTTTATAACTCACAATTCTGACTTTAGATCTCACAATTCCGACTTTATATCTCACAATTCTGACTTTATAACTCACAATTCTGACTTTATATCTCGCAATTCTGACTTTATAACTCACAATTCTGACTTTATATCTCGCAATTCTGACTTTATAACTCACAATTCTGACTTTATAACTCACAATTCTGACTTTATATCTCACAATTCTGACTTTATAACTCACAATTCTGACTTTATATCTCGCAATTCTGACTTTATAACTCACAATTCTGACTTTATATCTCGCAATTCTGACTTTATATCTCACAATTCTGACTTTATAACTCACAATTCTGACTTTATATCTCACAATTCTGACTTTATAACTCACAATTCTGACTTTATATCTCGCAATTCTGACTTTATAACTCACAATTCTGACTTTATATCTCGCAATTCTGACTTTATAACTTGCAGTTCTGACTTTATATCTCACAATTCTGATTTTATAACTTGCAGTTCTGACTTTATAACTCGCAATTCTGACTTTATAACTTGCAATTCTGACTTTATAACTCACAATTCTGACTTTATATCTCACAATTCTGACTTTATATCATGCAATTCTGACTTTATAACTCGCAATTCTGACTTTACATCACGCAATTCTGACTTTATATCTCACAATTCTGACTTTATATCATGCAATTCTGACTTTATAACTCGCAATTCTGACTTTACATCACGCAATTCTGACTTTATAACTTGCAGTTCTGACTTTATATCTCACAATTCTGACTTTATAACTCACAATTCTGACTTTATATCTCACAATTCTGACTTTATATCACGCAATTCTGACTTTATATCTCACAATTCTGACTTTATAACTCGCAATTCTGACTTTATATCATGCAATTCTGACTTTATAACTCGCAATTCTGAATTTATATCTCGCAATTCTGACTTTATATCATGCAATTCTGACTTTATAACTCGCAATTCTGACTTTATAACTCACAATTCTGATATTATATCTCGCAATTCTGACTTTATAACTCACAATTCTGACTTTATAACTCGCAATTCTGACTTTATGATTCGCAATTCTGACTTTATATCTCACAATTCCCACTTTATAACTCGCAATTCTGATTTTATATCTCACAATTCTGACTTTATAACTCGCAATTCTGACTTTATATCATGCAATTCTGACTTTATAACTCGCAATTCTGACTTTATATCATGCAATTCTGACTTTATAACTCGCAATTCTGAATTTATATCTCGCAATTCTGACTTTATATCATGCAATTCTGACTTTATAACTCGCAATTCCGACTTTATATCATGCAATTCTGACTATATCATGCAATTCTGACTTTATAACTCGCAATTCTGACTTTATGATTCGCAATTCTGACTTTATATCACGCAATTCTGACTTTATATCTCACAATTCTGACTTTATAACTCGCAATTCTGACTTTATATCATGCAATTCTGACTTTATAACTCGCAATTCTGAATTTATATCTCGCAATTCTGACTTTATATCATGCAATTCTGACTTTATAACTCGCAATTCTGACTTTATATCATGCAATTCTGACTTTATATCATGCAATTCTGACTTTATATCATGCAATTCTGACTTTATATCATGCAGTTCTGACTATAACTCGCAATTCTGATTTTATATCACGCAATTCTGACGTTATATTACACATATTCTGACTTTGTAACTCTCAATTCTCACTTTATAACTCAAAATTCTGAAACTGTTTGTAAAACAGAATTGTTGCGAGTCGAGGTTGTGGCTGGCTACAAAAAAAAAAAAATGGAAAAGACACATTTTCTCACATGTCGTGTCGTGTTTGGTTAGGACATGGTGTAGGATTATAGGGCTGTTTTAGAATATGCATTGATTTCGTACTGTTGTTAAGTCTGTGCATAACGATTGCATTCTTTGGTGGTGGATTTTTGTCCACATTCTGTTTAGATATAATATTGAGAATGTTAGATATAAACTTGAGATATAAACTTGAGAATGATATATACTTGAGAATGTTGTTGGGGATTGTCTGGCCTTGAGGTATGAGACTTATACTAGCTTTTTGCTCCTCAGAGGCCTTACCTGTGTTTCTTGTTCTTACCTGGAAGATACAAAGATAAGTGATTTATCGAAGACTGTTTCTAACCTTTTGTGATGTTCCATGTGTTCCTCTGGATAGCCGTCCCTGTGAAAGAAATACTTACCTGTGATGTCTATGTCCTGGATGGACCCCCTAGATATTTACCTTTAGCCTTTGTTCTGTTTATCAGAAGCTATTCTGCCTAAGTAGTGTTAATTTTGTTAAATTATGCTAAAAGTGTAAAAATATTATTATATTGTGTGTTTTTAAGAATGTGCAAAACATTACCTAGCAAATTAGTGTCAACAAGACAAAGAAGTCAACCATTTTATTCCAAAAAATGTCAAGGATGACAAATTCTTCTGTAATACATATGTGTCCACTGCTGGACATTTTCAGTGGACAAAGGAAATAAAGTGTGAAAAACTGTTTATTATCTTGTTCCCACCATTTTCTGTTTGCTCATTTCCATCTCCCCAGTACTGACAGAGATTGACAAGATGCTCCTGTCAAAAAGAGGAAACAGTGTTGTGATGCCTTTAAAAGCTAAGACACCTTGCTGAGATTTTGAGATGTCCCAGGGAAGCTTCACTCTTGCCTCCCTAACGCCCTGCAGAGCTCCAAATGGGAAAAGGAATCCATAGCAATATTTGCTCCTGTGTCTGAAAATATCAGCGACTGAAAAACATGGAACTTTTGGAATGAAAAATGAAAAATGTTTCTCTACTTCTGTCTCCTGTGGCCAAGCTTCAACAATATGACAATGAATCGATAAAAATTTTCTGTACTTCAGGTAAGGTTTGAAAGCCAGGTAAGGTGAGAGATAGGCCATTCGGTGTAGGGAAAAACACAAGGACATTTAAAGGGGTCATGAACTGCATTATTTTATTATTTTATAATGTTTCCCGGGTGCACTTATAATGTTAAAATAAAAGGCATGTTTCCTACTCTGATTTGAACGCTCTGTTTTAAGGGGCGTGTCTGCTGTGAGACTGTGTAAACGCCCACTGCTGTGATTGGCTGACATGTTTGCATATGGAAATAGCTAAGTATTACATGTGGAACTCTTGAAAACTTTTAGCACGTTTTTACTATTATAGTTCTCAAGGTTTACTAATCATGAAAAGTGTTGATTATAGCATTATATTTAGATCATGGCATGAAAGGTTGCAGTGATGAGCGTGTAGCCGATCACAGACATGTTGAGTCATTGTTACTTGATTTCTGCACTCTAATGAATGCTTTCATTATAATTAACAGTGCAAACACAATGTAAATAAGAGATTTTTTCATTCTAATGGGAGTTTCTGGTGCGAGCCCAGAACTCAGTCACTGATAAACTCGCGCCGTTTGATTGACAGCTCCAGTGATTGTAAAGGGAGCATTCTTTGATTACAATGTAATCACAGTTTAAATAACAGATTGTACTAAGATAAACAATGTGAAGTTGACTGTTTACTGGTACCCGGTTTGATTTACTGACAATAAATGATTTTGAGACAAAAACATCTGACTGTACATGAATCATTACATATCAGAAATCACTGGTCACTGGTCACTTAGACGTGTACTCATAAACCATACATATCAAATGATCTGTAACAAAGCAATAGTGACACAGTAAAACATTTTTTACTCACATAAGAGTCTTGCGTCATTCCTGTTGGATCCAATATGGAAGGCACAGCATCGTTTTTTAATTTCAGCCTCTCTGCAAATCCAATGGAGCTTCTGTGTTTTTCCACAACCTGGCACTGCACAACATTTTGCACTCTTCAAAGACATGTTTATCGCTTAGTTGTTTAATCAGTGTTAGCGTCACGTCTGTTATTTACCTACTACTTGTCATGCGTGAATCAGTGGACGGGGCTACAGTGGTAATGATGTAGAAGTATAGGCGTTGATCTTCTTCTGCACCTCTCTATGACGTAATAACGAGGCACACAAATTAGTAAATTTAAAATATATTAACTTTTAATGTAATATTGAGTAACACATTGCAGTTGAAATTATAATCAAGTACTTTACATGCGCTTTAGTATGTTAGACAACACATCAAAATAAGTGTACAAGTTACAAGGTATGGAAAAAGATTATTACATGATTATTAAAACAATGATTTAGAAATCTAAAAAGTGTGTTAAGAAACACAGTCATGAAAGTGTACTCTCTTTAGGTAAACTTAAGTGTTTTTTTTTATTATTATTATTTTTTCATTAATATTATCATCAAGTACAGTTTTTTTTAACATTCTTTTAAGATTTGAAGTGCACATGCAATACAATTAAGTGCACTTCTTTTCACAGGGGTTAATCATATCTATTCATATCCTGAGGGACAATACTTAATTACTCAAATATGGTCACACCGAGGACACTTAGCAAGAGACGTGTGAGCTAGTGTGTGCAAGCCTAGATAGTAACCGTAATCCTCATTCTTTTCAGCTAATGACTCACTAAATAGTGACCCACGACACAGAGTCATTTTTCTCACTTCTTATCTTTTCTATCTTACTCTAAAAAGACAAGTCATCCTTAATTAAATGAAATGGCAAATGAGGTCAGACGCCTACTAAAGGATGTTTTTTTTAAATAATTTCCTCTTAGACAGATTCCATTGAGAAGGATGATAATACTTCATTTAAAGTGATGGAAGGTAAAAGCTACATAAGGACAGGGTTTTAGTAGCCAAGTGAGACTTATGCATGCTCAATTTATATCTCAGTGCCATAAATGCTTTGAGATATTTAATTGGGCTGCCACACAGCAGTGAGAAGGGCAGGTTTTGAAATTCCGCAGCGATGCATTCACGTGTGTGTGTGTGTGTGTCTATAGCGGGCGCCAAGCTGAGATGTCTCATTAGGCATGTAAATTAGTTTCTGGAGTTGTCTCTGTGTTTCTCTCTTTTAAAACTTGCTTATCGCCTCTCGCACACATCAGGATGTATGTGATTGATTGCTTCAGCCTGGATTTCAAGGACTCTCGTCGCAGGTGTGAGAACTGGCATGACTGGCTGACCCCAGCGGCCATTGATTAATGCTGTCTGAGATTTACCTGCGCATGAAAAGAGCAGAGAGGAGTGTGTGAATTGTACACATTGAATGCTGCCTGCATTGTTTTAGCACCTTATTCATTAGAGGGACAGTTCACCCAAAAATGAAAATTCCAATCCCATAAGACTCTTGTTCATCTTTGAAAAACAAATAAAGATATTTGGAGATTTCTGTCCCTCTATTCTATTCTATTCACCCAAAACTTTCAAAGATATTCATAAAAGAAATCCATATGAATCAAGTAGTTTATTCCAAGATTTCTGCAAAGACATGATAGCTTTATATGATGAACAGATATAATTTAGGCTTTTATTCACATATAAACATTGATCAGTGAAATTACATACACTATATTGCCAAAAGTTTTGGGACGCCTGCCATTACGTGCACATGAACTTTAATGATATCCCACTCTTAATCCGTAGGGTTTAATATGGAGTTGGCCCACCCTTTGCAGCTATTACAGCCTCAACTCTTCTGGGAAGGCTTTCCACAAGGTTTAGGAGTGTGTTTATGGGAATTTTTGACCATTCTTCTAGAAGTGCATTTGTGAGGTCAGGCAGTGAAGCCTGGATCGCAGTCTCCGCTCTAATTCATCCCAAAGGGAGCTAAGTGTTCTGTCGGGTTGAGGTCAGGACTCTGTGCAGGCCAGTCAAGTTCCTTCACACCAAACTCGCTCATCCATGTCTTTATGGACCTTGCTTTGTGCACTGGTGCGCAGTCATGTTGGAACAGAAAGGGGCCATCCCCAAACTGTTCCCACAAAGTTGAGAGCATGAAATTGTCCAAAATGTCTTGGTATGCTGAAGCATTAAGAGTTCCTTTCACTGGAACTAAGGGGCCAAGCCCAACCCCTGAAAATCAACCCCACACCATAACCCCCCCCCTCCACCAAACTTTACACTTGGCACAATGCAGTCGGGCAAGTACTGTTCTCTTGGCAACCGCCAAACCCAGATTCGTCCATCGGATTGCCAGACAGAGAAGCGTGATTCGTCACTCCAGAGAACACGTCTCTACTGCTCTAGAGTCCAGTGGCGGCGTGCTTTACACCACTGCATCCGACGCTTTGCATTGCACTCGGTGATGTATGCAGCTGAATGCAGGCTTGAATGCAGCTGCTCGGCCATGGAAACCCATTCCATGAAGCTCTCTACGCACTGTTCTTGAGCTAATCTGAAGGCCACACGAAGTTTGGAGGTCTGTAGCTATTGACTCTGCAGAAAGTTGGCGACTTCTGGCAACTGTGCGCTTCAGCATGCGCTGACCCTGCTCTGTGATTCTACATGGTCTACCACTTCGTGGCTGAGTTGCTGTTGTTCCCAATTGCTTCCACTTTATGATACCACTAACAGTTGACCGTGGAATATTTAGTAGTGAGGAAATATCACGAATAGACTTATTGCACGGGTGGCAACCTCACAGTACCACGTTTGAATCCACTGAGCTCCTGAGAGCGACCCATTCTTTTAACAAATGTTTGTACAAGCAGTCTGCATGCCTAGGTGCTTGATTTTATACACCTGTGGCCATGGAAGTGATTGGAACACCTGAATTCAGTGATTTGGATGGGTGTCCCATACTTTTGGCAATATAGTGTATAGTGCACTCAAACATGGTAAACTGAAGCGCAACCGTACTTGCTTGATGCGCAAGAACAATCCTCATTTGTTCTTCTGGAAGCACAAACATGCTGGCATGACACGATAATTAACCTCATTGATTCTTGCACTCAAGTAAGCATTCTTGAGCTTCTGTTTACCAAATTTGAATACTCTATGTACGTTCGCTGATCAGTGTTTATATGTGAATAAAATATATTTATTCGTGTTCCGAAGATGAATGAAAGCCCTGTGGGTTTGGAACAACATGAGGGTGAGTAGTTGATGACAGAAATTTCCTTTTTGGGTGAACTAACCCTTTAAGGAATTATGCAAATCAGGTAATGATGCAAACACACCTCCAAAAAAGTATGCTTAATGCTTTGCACAATGCACAACTTATGGGTTGGTTCTGAGGACTAGGTTCAACACTCCACCACTGTAATCCAGAAACCTGAATCAACTTTTTAAAATGCTGAAAGTGTGTTTGACCACATTACTCTGGATACAGAACACTGCTCTTTATCATTTCATGATTTGATGAAGTACTGCTGCCATAATCAATGAAAATGTACATGTCCCTTTCGTGCTAGCTATACAGCAGGTAACATGATAGGGCCAGTTTATTTAGAATGAAAATTACTTCAATTTTGTGCAGCCATGGTGGTCTATTAAGTGTTTCTCAACCCAAACATGGGTTATGGACTGTGTAGGCAAATAAAATGTGCGGTAACACTGATGACTAAACTGTCAGACGCAGTTTAAGTAAGGCGTGCCAGAGAAAAACGCTTAGTCATGATTCAGTATCTGATTCAGCTGTCAGAAGATGTTGTCAGGCTATCATTGTACCAAATGTCATTATTAGGGGCCAAGCACCGAAGGTGCGTACGCACCTATTGTATCCGTTGGTCTTCTTCTTCTTCTTCTCCTCCTCCTCTATGGCAGCTCATAGAACCATTTAATAACTTAATAATTTGGCACACTGAAAGTGGACAGTCTGAACTGTCACCATAGCAAATTTGGAGTCTCTAACTTAATCCCTCTTAAGCCCTCTGTCCAAACTTACACTTATATTTATGCTAATAACTTTTGAACCATAAAAACTAAAAACATTTTTCCCCCCTCTGATTCCATGGCTTGCATCCCAAGACGTCATTTTCCATCATGAAAATTTTCGCCCTATTTTGAATTTTCTGAAAAACATACTTTTTGAACTCCTCCTAGGCCGTTGCTCCAATTTTCATGAAAATTGAACCAGACCATCTACAGACCATGCTGACAAAAATTTATGGAATTCAAGTTGATTTGTCACAATGTTTTCGAAAAATGTGCAAACTAATTTTTCGTAGCGCTTGCGAAAATAGACGTAAGGCTCTATCTCCTCAACACTTTATCGTATTGAGACCAAACAAGGTCCATGTCATAACAAGCATGACCTGAGGTTACATGCTGCGTTTCGGTGCAGCCTACTGGTCCGGAGCCATTTTTGCTTATAACTTCTAAATGGTTTGTGCAAAAATCCCACATGAAAATGGTCTTGTTAGATTTGGGGCTTCATGCCAGGTCGAATGATATCCCATTTTCCCATGTCGTCCATTTTGGCAGTTGACCATTTTGGCCGTCGACCATTTTGGCCGTCAACCATTTTGAATTTTGTAGTAAAATGCTGTATTTTATAAACGCATGAATGTATCATTACAAAACTCGGTATGGGTCACGAGTCTGAGATGTTTCTGACTAATAAAATTATTTACATGTGATTTTATGAATCCCTGCCAAGTCCAACGATACCAAACATGCTAAGTTTCGCCTTATGGTTATTATTATATATTATACCTATTATGGACATAGGTCGTTGACTATATGCTAATGGACAAATGTCAACATTTTGATTTTCTATATTTTTTATGTTTGATAATGCCTTGCTAAACTGAATGAGATACAATCAACCTCATATAAAAGCAGCACAACTGTTTAGCGATTTGGCCCCAAGACAGACGAATTGGGTTCTTTTTGGTGAGATGGGGCGTAGGAGGAAGTTAGTCTCTGGAATCAATCCTGTCCACTGCGCACAGGCAGAAGTGATTTAGATGGCAGTACCTTTAAGCAATTCTACTCACCGCCGCTCTTACAACATCACACACTCAAGCAATAACAGGCCTGGAGGGGATATGGACGGATCCAGCTACTCTGACTGACCCCACTGACCCACCAAATGAAAAAATAATAGAACAGAGGGCATTTTTATGTATTTCATAAAGCCCTCCAGGGATTGTGTCTGTAAAAGTCCCTCTGGGGCTTTAATGGATAATAGGGAGCTCTCCTGAACCCTGATATTCTCTCATAATATTAAATATTGCAATGCATGAAAACAGCTTTTGAAAATATCTATGCATTAAATGAGAACAGTATAAGCTTTTTTATGAATCCTTCTATATACGCAGACAGGTGTACCTGTAGTTTGTCTTTCCTTGGGCTACCGTTTTGTTTGACAGGAGTGTGTTTAGAGTGAAGGAGCGCTCTTGATTGTGTTTCCTGTTTGCCGAGGTGCAGCCGGCCTTGGAGGGTACAGGCTGTGTAGCACAGGGATGTGGGCTTGCTAAAAAGAACTGCGGTCTCCTGCAATATAATGTGAGTGACAGGGGTCTTGTTTCATTGTTGTTTCTAAGCTCTCACACTTCCTTTGTCTCGGTTACATTATATTACAGGAATGGATTTTTGAGACAGTTCTGCTCCTCTAGGCCGACATGCTGAAAGCTGTATTGTCCACATGTAAGCACAAGAGCAGCTACCCTGTCAACACTTTTCCGATTGACAGGGTTCCTCTGCTGTGTTCACTACTCCCTACTCCCTGAGCATGGGTATCTCTTACAATTCACCACACTTTTCCAAGTGTGTTTATATAAATATTACATTATTATTAATTTAACTAACATAAATTGTCATATTTGAAAAAGCTAAACTGAGTGATAAATGTGTTGTATCAATTAACATGAAAATAAATGTAATTTGGTTATATTAGATGTGTATTTTACAGATGTGTGTTATTTAACTGTAATCATGAGAATTGCCCTGTAACTGTTACATCTTGTACTGTAACTGACCACTCAATAAAAATGCTGGAACCTTACATTTTTAATTACATTTTTACTATGTCTATTTTATTCAAGCTTCTTTAAGTACTGGAGTGATATGCATGGAAGCTTGTTTTTGCCACTAAATAAATCACAAAAAAAGGTCATTTTTATCTCAAAATTCTGACTTTATTTCTTGCAATTAAGAGTTTACATCTCACAATTCTGACTTTTTTTCTCAGAATTAGAGTTATAGTTATAAAGTCAGAACTGAAGAATATAAAGTCGCAATTGTGTGTTAAAAAATCAAAAGAATTTCTTTAACAGCTCACACTTCGGTTGCTCAGCAACAACAAAGCAGGAGAATCTCACGCAGCCAAAATGAGGATTGTCAGTAACGGTGTTCAGCCTTACATTGTTCAAACCGGAGTCGACACTGATGGAGAGACTCAGGAAGAAGTTACAACTTTTAGAATGAAACTGGATGTTTCTGAATGGTTAGTGGATAAATTTATGTAGTTGCTGTGGAGTTGATTCAACTCATCGACTAGCATGTGAATTGACCCTCGTTTGTGAAGCAGTCCAGCGTAAAATGACGGCATGACAACAACACTCTTCTACAACAACTCTTCCTCTTCTCTAAAGCAGCCCAACATGGCCTCACCCCCTTTGTTGTGTGTTCTCGGGGGCGGGGTTTATGTAAATCTTAGGGTTAGTGATGTCAGAACCTAGGAAGAATCTTGTTGTAGTCCCTACCAGTTATTTGTTGTAGTCCTTAAACAGAGAATTCTTTAAAAGAAAATATCTCCCTTTGCATTGAATTGTGAGTGTTGTAACTTTGCAGATGTTGTTTATGCTCAAACAGCAACATTACACACTAACTAAAGTTAAAAAAGTAAAATCATAATCAACCACCCCTTTAATGGCCAACCAGGAGTCACTTCAGACACAGCAGAGCAACTCGACGACCAGAAAAATACACACACACACATTTATACCCTGATAATCATGTTTAAAATAACCAAGTTGCATGAGACTTGCATGTGCTTTACAACATTCTTCAATTTGATTGGTTACACTCATACTGGCCTAACTTGCAGCTGACAGTTTTCCCAGTTTAATCACTGAAGTCTATCTGATTTACCAGTGTAATAAGCATACAGTGCATGGCCTTGGTATGGCCCTGATGGCCACTTGAATTATAAAGCACACTCATTCCAGTACCCTCTGAGGCCTCTTGTTTAAAAGTACCCTTGACCTTCCTAGAAGCATAAGTATGCACAGGACACATCGACATTTCAGATTACAGCATAAGAATATTATTTTGAGAGCATAAAATAGAAATTATATAATAAAATAATCATAAGAATTTTCATATTCCTTATAACACTTCAATTACCACTCTTTTAAAGGGGTGATTGATTATGATTTCACTTTTTTAACTTTAGTTAGTGTGTAAATAACTTCTGCAAAGTTACGACACTCAAAATTCAATGCAAAGGGAGATATTTTCTTTTACAGAAATCGCTTTTTAAGGACTACAACAAATGGCTGGTAGGGACTACAACAAGCTTCTTTCCGGGTCACTAACCCCAACATTTATATAAACTCCGCCCCCGAGAACACACAACAAAGGGGGTGAGGCCATGTTGGGCTGCTTTAGAGAAGAGGAAAGTTGTTGTAGTAGATATTATTGCCATGCCGTCATTTTACACCAGACTGCTTCACAAACGAGGGTCAATTCAACGCTGGATTTGCACAAAAGATTAACATGACGGCACATGCTAGTGGATGAGTTGAATCAACTCCACAGGAACTACATAAATTTATCCGATAACCATTCAGAAACGACCAGTTTCATTCTAATAGTTGTAACTTCTTCCTGAGTCTCTCCATCAGTGTCGACTCCGGTTTGAACAATGTAAGGCTGAACACCGTTACTGACAATCCTCATTTTGGCTGCGTGAGATTCTCCAGCGTTGTTGTTGTTGATTAACTGAAGCGCGGGCTGTTAAAGCTCCGCCCTCTTCTGGAAAGGGAGCCGGAAGCAGCAGCTCATTTGCATTTAAAGGGACACACAAAAAAGGCATTTTTTTGCTCACACCCAAATAGGGGCAAATTTGACAAGCTATAATAAATGATCTGTGGGGTATTTTGAGCTGAAACTTTACAGACACATTCTGCGGACACCAGGGACTTATATTACATCTTGTAAAAGGGGCATTATAGGTTCCCTTTAAAAAGAAAACATTTCATTCTCCAACATAAATTTCTACCACAGACTACATACACAAAGTAGATTTTGTCTTCACCAAAATCCAAAATGTGCGTGCTGGAAGTGAGCACTACCGACAAACGAACAACTGAAGCACACTTTTGGCTTTTTCTGTTTTCACATACATGTATTTGTAGAGTACACAGTGGCTACTACACCATAACAAATTACCAGCGTGGATGATAGATGAATGTAAAAGAAAGGGTGAAATGCCAGGCACTAGGCAAGGGATAAGATGCCATCCATCCTTTTCCAGCAGTGATCCATCAGGGAGAAAGGCTCCACGGAAGAGTGACCCAAGAAAACAGAGGAAATCCACCTACAGAGCTGGTGTCAGGAGAGAGAATGGATCATTTGTTGTGTTGTGTGTGTTTCTGTGACGACCCTGATAATGCATCTTCAAGGTCACCTACGTAAATTACGTTGACGTAATGTGGTGTGCATGGGCTTTCAATTTTTCAAGTAAAACATGGATATTCCCTTGGGATGCAATTTCATGAGCCATAAAAAGATTATACTAGAGCAACATATTTGGGCAACATACCTTCAAAGGCACCTCCAAGCATTACCCTCTTCGAGCACTCTCTGCAGTCCATAACACTCAAGGTGATGACATGGGGCAACTTTTTGAGCAATGTTGCCGGGCAATGTTGCTTTGCCACTTGGGCAATGTTGCTTTGCCACATGTGCAATGGGCAAAAAAATTCAATCTAAAATGTATTGCCCATTCTCAATGGTAAAGTGCCCAAGCAACATCGCTTGGCAACATTGCTCAAAAAGTTGCCCCGTGGATCATCACCTTAAGGGTTAAAATAATGTTCTTGATCTGGTGGCTTATGGAGAGTCGCAAAGCCAAATTCAACCACACAATCATGTACAGTACGCAGACTAACGCTGACTCTCATGGACATCAGAACGGTGGTCCACGCAGTTCAACTGAGAGTTTCCCATAACAACACTAAACCCTCAACTTTGAACTCCAAAGATCTTCCTTGCATTAACCAAATGTGCAAAAAAAAAAAAAAACCCTCTTGCCCTGGAAGCATTACATGTGCTTACAGTGATTGCTGGCTCTTGTTTTTCCTTAAAAGGAAATCTTCTCACAAAGATCTCCTCAGTTTAAGGATAATGGGATAGTAGTCAGATATGCCATCCTGATGGTGGTTTATTGCTTCTTAGTTAGATGGAATTTGTCATATTGCATGAATAGACAGATAGATAGATAGATACATACATACATAGACAATTCATTTAGATCAGGTGCCCAACTCTTTTTAACTATATTCAATGGCACAAGGGAAATTAATTGATTAAGCCCAAAGTAAGTGTCACCACTTCAAATCTCTGGGCTTACTCTGTCCAGGAGCAGATGGCGTTGAATGATGCATTTTGTTGGAACAGTAAATATTGACAGGTGTGCTGGATGCCTTCTTCAGCTCTCTGTGGGCAGTTGAGAGAGGGCATACTAATTGGCAACCTCCACTGTGAGCCCAGACATTGGCAGCTGCCTGACAGATTCATGCCGACTGTTCTGGGAGAGCATGTACCGCACTTGACCTCTACATTTGCTCTTGCCAACAATTGCTCCAAAGACAATGTGAATGCTTGGACAAGAAGTCATTTTGAACAGCTCTGACATCAATTGCGGTCCTGAACTCTGCGGTGAATTGAAATCGATTGCCTTACCTGGGCCTGACTTTTTAAAATCGCAACTTTAGCCATTGCGCTCTGGGAAAATACTTCTCATCACAACTTCTGTGATGGGCACAAAAGTTTTATGAATTATAGGCCTAGACTGCTATATCCAACAAACCATATAGCATGCCATTACGCACTTAGATTTCTAAGATGCTGTACATTTACATGTATACTTTGTAGAACATTTTCTCATCTCCAAAAAGTCACCGAAACATTCCCTGACACTTGTTAGAGAGACAACAGTCTAATGTTGTCAGCTATTTTCAGTATTTTCATCATATATCAGGTAGCCATTGTATTTGCATTGTATTTTTTCCTACTATTGAAGTCAAGTGCTACCGTCAACTGTTTGATTACCAGCATTCTTTAAAATATCTTCTTTTGTGTTCAACAGAAGAAGGAAACTCATACAGGTTTGTAACAACATGAGGGTGAGTAAATGATGACACAATTTTCACTTTTTGGGTGAACTATCCCCCTTAATCCCAACTAGTTCAAGTGGGTTAAGTCTTTCTTAAGTGAGTCACCCAATCTTGAATGCGACAATTATCAGTTTCTTTAAACAGATCGCCTGTTGTAGTCAGAAGTTTACACAAGGCTTTTGAGGTGAGCAGGCAGTACTCGCATTGCAAAATGACATGCTGTATAATGGAAGGAATTTTGCTGTATAATGGAAGGAAGCCTTTTCCATCTTCCAGGGACAGTCTCTCACAAGTAAACAATGACATACTTCCTCTCCAACTCACTTAGAAAAGGTGCTGTCTTAGGAAGGACACCCATGCGGTAAGAAAAAGCACTCACAAGTGTCAACCCGGGGATTCAAGCAGCTTCTCTGGTTCTCTCTAAGTCTCATTCAACCCCTTCAAGTCCCCAGTGTCTCATTTCCAGGCCCCCTTCAGCAAAGTCGACCCAGCTCTGGCATACCTCCACCAGACAGATGACTTTATGGCCAACTTACATGCCTGTTTGATCAAGCAGGCGACACATAAATGTCAGCCCATGCAGATGGAGATGTGAAGCAGCAGTAAATCTGACGAAATCCGTCATAACCTTGGCTGGAAACAGAAAGGGAAAAAGGGGTAAGGAGGGGAAAGGGCAACGAAATCACAGCGAACAGGAAAGCCCTTTCGCTGGCTTACCTAAATGAAGCGAATGTAAATCATCTCCAAATGTAGCGCAGGCTCCCCACAGATGCACTCCATCATCGACTGCACATTCATTATTTAGCAACATAAAAGCTAATGAAGGAGCGAGTATACGGGCCGGGCATGTGGCGCAAAAGCGGGGACATCTCTCAAACACAGTGTGGAATACAGTATGGCTTGGTGTCATTAACTTCAATTGAAAATGTTAATTTACAGTATATTCCTCTATTCGTCATTTTTTCGACAGAAACATGTCAAGACAAAAGACAAATATAATGACATCAAACACGCAAGAGAAACCTGCAGTTTCTGCAGAGTCTGAAGCTCTGAGCAAACTTGGAAATGCTTTATCAATACAAAAAAATAAAGTGTTGGTGTGACACAACTGAAAGAGTATTGAAATTTACCAATATAGGATTGTATCGACACTGATCAAGAAAGGTTAAGCGCAACAGAACAAGTCTTGATTTTGCACTGTTCATGTTCCCTACCACATTGGATATCCACACTAGCCTTAGCAGAATTGTTTGATTCATGCAAATGGCATCATTGAAAACAATGATACCGTTTAATGTGTCCTTAATGATATTGGTTGCACAGCTGTTCTCAGCATGGTGATTATCCATAATGGATTAATTATTAACGTGCATTATGGACGTTGAGTAATGCTATTTCAAATGGTGAAATCCATGTTGAAATTCTTACTGTGACGATACAGTAGTTTTAATGAGGATTAAGTGCCGTGTGGGTTGAGCATGAGCTCCTTGGTCTCAGCCCATACGGCTTTCTAATTAGAGGCCCAGTGGACTTAACCCTGTCTCATCAGCCCACTCAGACGAGGGCTCTATTAATTGGCTCTGGTGAGTTGTCATGGATCTTCATTTTTCCATACCTTCTTCAACCAGTATGAAGTCTGAGAAACATATTTCACTTGTGCAAATATTGACCCTTAAGACCCAGCACACTTTAAGTACCAGCAGCTTCCACTGTGATTACTTGAATAATCCAATATGACTGCCTCCATATTCTCACCTTCACAACGTCTTTCAGGCATCACCTCTTTTACACTCTGTCTTTGCGCTTTATTCCTCTTTTAGTATTTCGTGTTGTTGGACTGCATTGTTGTTGGAGTTGTTGATTTAATACAATTTCATGAAATGTTATTAGTTAATAAGTTAATAATTGTTAATAAGTTACATATTCCATACAGAGGTCAAAGTGCAGAGTGTGTTTACACATAATCCAAATAAATGAAACACAAATTATGATAGCATTAACTAGAATATTTTAATCAAGAACAAACTATGGAAGCTTGTTTCCGCTATGACATTAAAAAAAATAAATAAAGGTAATTGCATCTTTTTATCTCACAATTCTGACTTTTTTTCTCACAATTGCCAGATATAAAGTCAGAATTGTGAGATATGGTCAGAATCGCATGTTATAAAGTCAGAAATGTGAGATTATAAAGTTAGAATTGTAAAAAATAAAGTCAGAATTGTGTGATATAAAGTCAGAATTGCGAGATAAGGTCAGAATTGTGAAATATAAAGTCAGAATTGCGAGATATAAAGTCAGAATTTAAATTTATTAATTCAGAATTCCAAGTTATACGGACAGAATCGATTGTATAAAGTTAGAATTGCAAGTTATAAAGTCAGAATTGTGAGATATAAACTCACAATTGTGTCTTATAATGTCCAATTGTAAGACGCGTTATAATCTATATAGAGTTATATAGAGTTTATATCACGCAATTCTGACTTTATATCACGCAATTGTGAGTTTAAATCTCACAATTCTGAGGAAAAAAACACACTGTGAGATGCAAACTCACAACTGTGAGAAAAAAGTCAGAATTGTGAGATAAAAAGTCGCAATTACCTTTTTTATTTAGTGGCGGAAACAAGCTTTCATACAAACCAGTGATTAATAGTGATGCTTGTTCTGACTGTGAATATAATTGTAATTTTAATTTATCACTCCATTTGTTGTTCAATATGGTCATGTACACATACATCAATGTTTGGAGAGTTGCAACCATAAGTTAATGTCGGAATGAATCACCTAAATTATCATTGTGAATGTGTACAGAATAGTACTAGTTGTGCAGTTCGGGATTTAAAGAACATTCAGTTCACTACTGTTTCACTACTTTGGCAGGGAATGTAGTTTTAGAATGTGAATTTAGCTGTAGAAGAGAAGTAGCAACGCTTCAGTGTGAACATGGCCTTTGTGCAAAAGAAAATGAACTGTGGAGAAAGTGCTATGATTTACTCTGTTTGATTGAGACTGTATGAAATTTGATATTTGGTCATTCTTTGGTCTTTTTCTGCCTGTAACAAAAAGCCCAAATGCATGCTTAGCCTTACTGAACAGTCTTTCTTACTCTGTTGCTTTCAATCTGTTTCTCTCTCTCTCTCTGTAAGATGAAGGAATTGATGGGGGCCGGAAGCCATAGCATGTAGAGCAGTTAGAGGTACTCATCTTTGACAGGGAATGGAGGTGAGTTTCCTGACCTATTCAGCTCTTGCTGTGCAGACAAATCAGAGAGATCAAGAAGGGTGAAGAACATGTGAGCTTTTCCCCCGCTGATGCACGCTTTGCCTCCGGATGTGTAGTGATCCCCTGCCGAGACAGCAAGTTACTAAACCACACAGTTGACCTGGGTTTATAGATTTAAGAAAGCTTGATCTGTCAAACTTTGATGTGCATAGACACCATCTTATACAGATATTTTCCTATTAATTTCACAGATAAGAAAAACTGATACTTAGTTGCTATTTATTCCAAAAGATACTTGGTAATAGGGGTGTAACGGTACATGTATTCATCCCGAACCGTAACAGTACGGACGCCACGTTTGTTTGCATACAGTCAGACAACGAATACAGTCAGTCACAGGCGATCCACACTCAAATCCAATCCGTGGTAATGGGGAACTAAATGACGCTAAGTGGAACAAACTGCACTACTGTCTGTTAAAGAGGTCATGACCTACGTTGTTTTATTGTTCTATAATGTTTCCTGGGGTGCACTTATTGTTACAGTGTTAGGTGTGTAGACACACGCACGAAGAGGAATGTAATATCCAGAGTCAAACTTTACTAGAGAATCCAAAGGAGCATACAGGGACACAGGAGAAACACACACTAACATCCAACGTAAGCAATACCCGACAACATGATCAACAGAAACTGGAACTTAAATACACAGATGATCGAACTCAAACGAGGAACAGCTGAGATGAATGTGATAGTGTCCATGGTGACAGATTGTGGCGGGAAACTAGAACAAAGGAACATGTGACAGATGAAAACACAAACAGAAAGTCCATGTGAATGTAACACTTATAATGTTAGTATGCTTTTTACATCAAAAATTGTCATAATTTAGAAATAAAATGCATTTTTCCTACCCTGATTTTAGCCTCTGATTTGAACGCTCTGTTTTAAAGGGCGTGTCTGCTGTGAGACTTCAGTGTAAACGCCCACTGCTGTGATTGGCTGACATCTTTGCAATATAAAATAGCTAAATATTACTCTCTCGAAAACTTTTAGCACATTTTTATTATTACAGCTTAGGTTAACTAATCGTGAAAAGTGTTGATTATTACACTTTGATCTATGGCATTATTTTTAGATCGTGGCATGAAAGGTTGCAGTGATGAACATTGTAGCCAATCACAGACATGTTGTTGAGCGCATGAAAGCAGTGATCTTGTCACTGAAACTCAATTTCTGCACACTGACGAAATGCTTTCATCATAACTAACAGTGCAAACTTAAGGTAACTAAGATTCGCTGAATAAAACGGGAGTTTCGGTGCGAGTCCAGAACTCAGTTACTGATAAACTCACGCTGTTTGATTGACAGCTCCAGCGATTGTAAAGGAAGCGTTTTTTGATCGTTTTCTATATATAATTTAATTACCGTTTAAATAACAGATTATTTTCATCCTACTAAGAGAAACAACGTGAAATTGACTGTTTAGTCACTGGTTTGATTTACTGACACATAGACAAAGAACATCTGACTGTACATGAATCATTAATATCAAATCAGGCATTAGCATGAACACAGTTACTTACATGTCGTTGCATTACTGTCAAGTCCATATCGTAAAAGTCTGTTTGCGCCGAAATGCGATTGATTTACCAAAGAATCCACAGTGAAATGTACCGAATACAAATAAATAAATCTCAAATGAGACATTCACATTGTTGAAAATAAATTACCATATTCAGGATCCTTTGAAAGTAATGTTATTTTAGTCCTGTATCGCTCTTCTCTCCTCCTCATCTCACTAACATGCCAGTGGGCGGAGCTAACGTTGCAATGATGAAGTTGATTTCTTCTGTGGAGGCGGGGTTTCACAAATCTATAGGCATGTTCCAGGATCAGTCATTCATTGGGCCTGGTGTCAATAAAAGCTTATATTGGACTAACAAGGAAGTTTTCAGCTCAGAAACGTGCAAGATATTTTTACAGTACGATGACCTCTTGTATATCAAAAGCTCAAGGAAAAGTTGATTTCTCAGTTCATGACCCCTTTAATAAATGAAAAGAAACCTAGCATTGTTGATTTGTTGCTTTTTTTCCTGTTGTACCGAACTCGTATCAAACCCCAAATCCGAGGTATGTACTGAACTGTGACTTCTGTGTACTGTTAAACCCCTACTTAGAAGCTATTTATTCAAAAGACTTCTTATAAAACATGTATACTCATTATAATATTAGAATTATATTAATAGATAGATAGATAGATAGATTTAGCTGTGTGCGACTCCACCTGAGTATCTGCTAATCTGCGATTTTAATCAGGTTACAACTGTAAATTTTACAGTTTTATGAGCCCCTTTTATATATTGGGGATGTCTGTTGTGCTTCATTAGTGTCTCTGACATCCAGAGGGAAATTAGAAGAAGAAGGAGATGACTGATCGGAGCCGCTACCCTGATGTTTATCTTTTTTACTGGCTCATTGCATTTGTCTCCGCCTGCCACCCTCTTGATCAATAATGTAAATTCCCAGCAATAACTGAGGCTGATTAATATTGAGAGCAAAAGTCTTAACTCACAGTGAGAGCCATTAGGAACACACAGGAGCATATCCACATACACAGGCACATCTTTATCTGACCTCACATTAAACATCTGATTGATACACCCCTTTACGATAGAGCACTGTGCCGCCATGCAAATGTTATTAGCTATGCCACAAATGAAATATTGCTCATAAGTGTCTCTAATACAATCCTTTCAGATCACAACCTTGAATAAATTGAAGCATTTATGCTTTGTTCCAATCAATGTCAGATCTGGGATATTCTTGCTTCATCTCATCCGGCGTTCCATTAACTGATGCTCGGAAGATGACATACTGTATAAAGAAATAGGATGACAACTCTACTGCATTTACTGTTCGCTTTGTTTGTCAACAAATAAGTCACCTAGCAACCAAATTGCATAGGATAAACAATGCCTTATACACAGATTGAACTCATCCAGACAGAAAACAGGGATATACTTCTGTAATTAGGCTTGTTTAGGTTCATGTTGTTCACCATACAGCGGTCAGACGTGTTCTTGCTTTCAAAACCATAAAAAGCAACATAATGGAACAGATTCAAATGGTCTCAAGACATGTTTTTATTAACTATTTCTTGATTAACAAGTTAACCTCACACCTTGACCATCCTGAGCCATCCTGTAAATGTTTTCGACTTGAAGTGAATGCAGCATTAAAGCGCTTTATACAATACTTTGATCCTTCGTTTCTGCAAATAATTTCTCGTTTCCGATTATTATCCCTGTATTCTCTCTGCCTCTTTGCATCTGGGTTGCTGGGCAGAGATGAGAAGGATCCAGAAGAACCTAGTTTCCGTTCATCAGCTCAACTCCTGCTCTCTGAAAAAGCTTTTAGTCTAATTTATTCCCTCATCTCAACATCATCTCAGCTTCAACATTAATTTCTCAAATTACCAGAAATACATTTACTGCTGTTCAGTGACCTGGACGACTCTTTCATTTTTGTCTCTTCTTTTTCTTTCTTTTTTTAATAACAGTTCATTTAAAATTATATTGTTAGATTTTAAAAGCAATTTTTATAAAAGTGATCAATCTGGCTCCAAATGTGATTTGATAAGCCCTTTTTAAAATGGTTTTCTGCTGATAATCATATGCCTGTGACCAATGTGTTAAAGATGTTTAAAAGCTAATTATTACATTACTTGGCACAAGGAAGGTTCATTGTTATTAACTGTATTTTTATAGTATTATATTATTTTATATATTGTAGTAATAATGTCAAATTCAAAAGTTTTACTTTAAAGTACATTTTATATCATTATGTTTTAATAATCTTTTGTCATGCTTTAAATAAGTACACTTACTTTGATTAAAATGCTGAGATTTATTCGGTAAAAGTGTTTCCATTGTAGTTTATGCGCATGTTTTACATATCTTCAAATGTATCCGCCTCAGTTGAGTGCCATACTGTAATTGTAATTGTTTATTAATAACACTTTTGTTTACTGAACATGCATTTTATCAAAATGCTCTACTTTCCAACAAAACAACTCTCTGGTAAAACATCTCATGGCTTTATGCTTAGATTATCAGTAAATGTGTACATTAATTTAATTAAAAGTAGCATACAGCGGAAATATGCCAGACTCTACAATGTATTCACTTAGAAATGTAAAAAATAAGATGTTATTTTCGAATTATTTCTTGCATGAAGGCGTAATTTGTTTGTGAAGGAAAATCACAGAAAGACTGGATGCTTTCCTCTCATTTCTCAGGGCACAGGTGGCATGGGTGATGCACGGCCCACGGAAGGAGAGAAATAGAGGGATTATGACACGTTAATAAAAAAAAATAAAAAAAAATACCTTGTTCCCTGCAATGAGGTTTTTCATTTATATGGGTGGAATGAGAGCCTGAAATTTAAGTATGTTATATAATTCCTCACAGCTTACTGATCGAGTCAAGCGCTGTGGTGTCATTTATAGAGATGGCAGGGAACTACAGAGGGGGAAACTGTTAAGAAATTCTTTCCTTGAAGGCACAGGTCAGAGCTCTGAATCATAAAATATAAATACTGCTGCAGTGTGCCTGTACGATCTGCTCCGGTATCAGAAGGAGTGAAAGCCCTAAGCCCTTCTATCAATAAGGCAGTAGGTGAGTTACAAAATAATTTGTAAATATAGCTGCAAGCAGCAATTAAGGGGCCAAGCACAAAAGAAGCAAACAAGGAAGCCAGCAACAGATCAACAATTTCTTAATGGACTATGATAGCAACTGAGATAAAGACACTGCATGTTAATTGTGAAGTCAATCAGACCAACGGTACTGCAGTTAGAGCCAATTTCATGTTTTGTTCAAGTATAGCACCACCAAGTGGCACAGTCCCACCGCTTTTTTGTGTGTGTGTTCTCAGAGAGCCCCCATACATAAGCATGTCGAATTTGGTGAAAATATCTCACTTCGTTTAGGAGTTATAGACATTTATATGTATGAACATGTGAACAATTTCCCACACCTGATTTTGATTGCAATTGTTGGTTTTTTTTGCCACTTACTGTCAACATTTATACATTTGGCCATTAGCATATAGTTAACAACCTATGTTTCCTCTAAAACTGGATATCATTCGACTTGGCATGAAGCCCCATGAAACCACATTTATGATTTTTTGATAAACCATTCAGAAGTTATAAGCAAAAATAGTCAATTTTTGTATCTCCAGACCGGTAGGTGGTGCTGCGCCGAAATGCAACATGTGACCTCAGGTCATGCTTGTGATGACATGGACCAAGTTTGGTCTGAATATGATAAAGGATTGAGGAGATAGTGCTTTATTTTTGCAAGAGCTACGTCAAATTAATTCATACATTTTTCGAAAACAAATCAACTTGAATTCCACAACTTTTTTCAGCATGGTTCAATTTTCGTGAAAATTGGATCAATGGCCTAGGAGGTGTTAGAAAAAGCAGTGTTGACATATGGATAGTCTTGAGCCAAGGAATCAAAGGAAAAAAAAGAATTTAGTTTCTTGCTCTTACAGTTCAAAAGTAATTAGCATAAACGTAAGTGCAAGTTTGAACAGGTGGTGGCGCTAGAGGGATTGAGATAGAGACTCCAAATTTGCTATGGTGACAGTTCAGACTGGCCTTTATCTGTATGCTAAATTTCATAACTTTCCTACAAGCGGTTCTATGGGCTGCCATAGACTTCCAGAGCGGAAGAAGAAAAAGAATAATAATAAGAACGGCAACAGATACAATAGGTGCCTACGTACCTTCGGTGTTTAGCCCCTAAATAGACACATTATCATGCTCACTGTCCTGTTCGCAGCTGCATCAGCTGACAAAAAGTCTAAACTGCTGTATCAGATGCTGCTGTCATCTAGGCGAGGCCTACTTCAGTGTTTGCTGCTGCTGTTCTGCTGTCAAATAATGTAAGTGTGTAGTGAGTTCATTGCTCTTGTTTGTTTATGCTGATGTGGCTGAACAAGTCCCGAGTGGATCAAAATCTGAAGAAAAGTTTTAAGCTTGTATTACTTGTTGCATTCAGTAGGATTAGCCATATAGTGCTTATTTGAAATAAATTCTCACAAGGGAAAATATACAGTCAGCCAGTCATCACTGCAGATTAAACAAGGCCCGTTCACACCATTTTAATAATGTTTCTAATTCTATCTGAATAAGGAACAATATCACTTTTCAGAACTTTCTTCCAGCTGATGAATGATAAAAACTTTAGCTATGTTTCCATCCAAAGTTGCGCAAAACTGGAATATTGCATACAACTTTTGTGAATAATGCACCGTTTCCATCCCATATGTTCAAAAAAACAAAATCTTCACTTTCTGGGAAACTAGCACAAAATATCTAATAAAAATGAAAGTTGCTGCAATCAGGGAAGCCACTGTGGTTCTTTTTTTTTTTTTTTCCTACATCATAAATGATTTTTCAAAGTGTGCAGACAAAACGCAATAAACGTTGTCATGTTATCTTGCATTCGGAAGCCTGGTGTTTGGGAATGCAATCATGTGAGATGCTTCTGGGAGGGAATTAAACCAAATCATTTGGATGACTTTGGTTCAAGCATTTCAGATGATCAAACCAACATTTGAGATGCTGTGATGTAATTGGTCCGCTTGTTAGTCCCATTATCCAATTACATCTACTGTTGAGGCAAGGTCACGTGAGTTTTTGAGAGATTTATTCGGTAAAAGTGTTTCCATTGTAGTTTATGCACATGTTTTACATATCTTCAAATGTATCCACCTCAGTTGAGTGCATACGGTTTTTATGCGCATTTTAAGTATTTATCTGCATCTTGCCGTTTATATCCAGTGTTTTTTATGCAATATCTCAAAATGCGCATAAAAATAGGTGGATGAAAACATAGCTTTTGACAGCCAATCAGAATCCATCTGACTTTAAAGAGCTCAAGCACTTAAAGCGGTACTTTGTGTACAGTGTGTGTGTGTGTGTGTATATATATCGACTCCCACGCCGGAGACCCAGGTTCAGGGCCTGCACAGAGTGGGACGAGTAAGACCTAGGTGAGGGGTTACATTGGTGCCGTGACCCGGATGGGAGTGAGGTTTAAGGGGTTGAGTGTAACGGAGGCCAGCTAGTAGTTGCTGTGCAAGTAAACCTCACTCCTCTGATCACATGAGATGCTCTAGCGACTGATGCTAGAGGTTGCTAGAGCGTCCAACTCCCACGCCGGAGACTCAGGTTCGAGGCCCGCACAGAGCGGGGCAAGTAGAAGAAGAGGTTGAGGGGTTATATATATATATATATATATATATATATATATATATATATATATATACACACACATTTAAAGGAGCAGATGGCATAACTGCAGCAGCATAATATAACAGAACATTATAATCTGTTGGCATTAATATAGTTATCTTTATAGTTATCATTCTAGCTGTGAATGAGTCTTTATGTCCAGACCTTGAATTTGATTGGCAGAGGTGAACATGTTGTTCATGTTCTTCTTATTAAATAATTTTAATAACTCAGTATTTCATGTCCATGTTTTTATTTATTTGTTAATTAGGCAAAATAACAAATGGATAAAGTCTGCCATTCATTACTGCAAAAACAGTATTTGATACTTCATGTTCGATATGGATACAGCACTGGAACTTCAAGTTATAAGAAAGTTTCAATCTAAAAAATTCTTCTCATCCCTGCTGCCGTTCCCTCTGCCTCTCAATGTGCTTCCTGTCTATTTATTTTATTTTTTTCTGTGAAAATATTAAAGTGACCTTTAAAGATAAATTATATTCAGCTTGGTTGACTCTTATGTGAACTACAGCTGTTTTCACAAAGGGAAAATGTTCTGTAAAGCTGCAAAGACTCCAACCACCGACACCAAAGGTCAAGACTTTATATAGATATTAAACTACAGTAGTTATAAACTTTGGAAAACAATTTATTTTTCATTAATCTTTACCTGTTGTTGGAGTTGTAGTAAACTGTTTATGTTGTGATCAGTGTTAGGGAAAGCTGCTTTTGAAGCTTCTCAAGTTAGTAGATGTCTACATCCTTGTTAAATAGAATCACTGTATTGTATTGAATGTGTACTTCAAATCCTAAAAGAAGTATAATATTCCAGATAATATTAATAAAATAAAAAGTCCACTTAAGTGTGCTTTAGTAAACTAAACTTAATTTACTGTGTTTATCCTATTCATTTGTATGTATTTTGCCCAATGTATTTTAGTTGACAAATTTAAAATTTAAAACTCAAAAAAAAAAAAAGAAAGAAAAAAAAAAAAGAAAGCCAAAAGAAACAAAGTTTTCATGACTTTCCCTTTCGAAGTGGAACTACACACTCTAAACCGCTAAATTGCTATAGGGAACACCATCAGCGTGACCGGTGTCTGAAGCATGTGTTTAAACGTGTCAATTTTATTTGATGATGACAGTCCATGATGTCACTACTGTCACAGACACGCCAGGCTCTACCATCAACCAACCACAGCGCACGTCATCACCCGATCTAATCACGCACACCTGCATCCCATCAGCACGGTCATCAACAGCAGCATAAAAGGCACATGCACTCACATAGTCACTGTCTGCACATGGTCTTACCTGTATGCTTACCTCAAGGACTCCTTCCAAGATACTTACCTGTCTCCAGCGTGTTCCCAAGTCTCCTTCGTTGTTCCTCATCTCGTGTGAGTTCCTCTGTGTCTTCTCAGCTCCAGTCCGTCACCAGCCTGCGATATCTGCAAGAGAAAAGACAAGTATCACTCCAGTATCCATATCTGCCACCTGTTATATCTGCCTTCACTTACCTGCACTCCGTTACTGCTCCTGGTTGTTCAATAAACTATATTACCTGCACTCCAGTGTCTCTGTCCCCTTCTGTGTTGTAACAACTACCACTGTGTCTGTGAGCATAAAAGGGTGCTTGCAATGTACATCATCTGCTTTTTTTTTCTTCACTAGCTGTTTGTTTGTGTTGGCACATGCGAAGGCGTTTATCATAAATATACACTCAGGTAAGTGTCTCAGGAAATGTGTGCCTCTGTGTACTAGGTTTTTGACACATGATGACACGCATGACCTGTGATATGAATGTATGATATGAAGATATTAAAATACAGTATATTTTAGTTTACACTGAATGTTTGCCAGTGCATTTGGCAGTACACTTTAACAGTATTTCAAAGACAAAATAAATAATTATGTTAATTATATTATATAAATTATATTAGAAATGTGTATTTAAGTCCTAATTGGGTCAAAATAACACACTAAAATTCATCTAATTGCATTTAATATAAATTTAAACTATAATAAATTTTATTCAATTGTAACTAGCATGCAACTAGGTATCTGAAAACATTTAATTCAGTTCACATTTATGTCTTTTAAAGTATATATATTTTCCAAAGTTAGTACTGTATTTAAAAGTAAACTAAAGTGTAAAAGTATACTAAAGGCACTAGCTAACTTCATTGAAATATCTTTTTTTTTTTTTTAAAAAAAACAACTATAAGATTAGATGATAATATATTCTTAGCAGTATTTTGTATTTAAAAAAATAAATAAAATAATAAGAATCTCAATGAAGGTGGAACTAATTGCATAGATACATGTACACATTTGAGCTTCCGCTAGAACCAATGAGGTGTCAACACTGAACTGACTCAAGCTGAACAATGACACTATTTTCTTTTAGAGCTGCTGTACAGTGGAAATGAACTATATGTATCATTGAATCATTTTCCTTTTGTCACTGTAAAGCTGCTTTCTAACTATCTGTATTGTAGCCTATATAAAGTGGGTATGGAAAGTATTCATACCCCCTTACATTTTTCACTCTTTGTTATATTGCAGCCATTTGCTAAAATCATTTAAGTTCTTTTTTTTTTTTTTTTCCTCATTAATGTACACACAGCACCCCATACTGACAGAAAAACACAGAATTGTTGACATTTTTGCAGATTTATTAAAAAAGAAAAACTGAAATATCACATGGTCCTAAGCATTCAGACCCTTTGCCCAGTATTTAATAGAAGCACCCTTTTGATCTAATACAGCCATGAGTCTTTTTGGGAAAGAAGTTTTTCACACCTGGATTTGGGGATCCTCTGCCATTCCTCCTTGCAGATCCTCTCCAGTTCTGTCAGGTTGGATGGTAAAAGTTGGTGGACAGCCATTTTTAGGTCTCTCCAGAGATGCTCAGTTGGGTTTAAGTCAGGGCTCTGGCTGGGCCATTCAAGAACAGTCACGGAGTTGTTGTGAAGCCACTCCTTCGATATGTTAGCTGTGTGCTTAAGGTCATTGTCTTGTTGGAAGGTAAACCTTCGGCCCAGTCTGAGGTCCTGAGCACTCTGGAGAAGGTTTTCGCCCAGGATATCCCTGTACTTGGCCGCATTCATCTTTCCCTCGATTGCAACCAGTCGTCCTGTCCCTGCAGCTGAAAAACACCTCCACAGCATGATGCTGCCACCACCATGCTTCACTGTTGGGACTGTATTGGACCGGTGATGAGCAGTGCCTGGTTTTCTCCACACATACCGCTTAGAAATAAGGCCAAAAAGTTCTATCTTGGTCTCATCAGACCAGAGAATCTTATTCCTCACCATCTTGGAGTCCTTCAGGTGTTTTTTAGCAAACTCCATGCGGGCTTTCATGTGTCTCGCACTGAGGAGAGGCTTCCGTCGGGCCACTCTGCCATAAAGCCCCGACTGGTGGAGGGCTGCAGTGATGGTTGACTTTCTACAACTTTCTCCCATCTCCCGACTGCATCTCTGGAGCTCAGCCACAGTGATCTTTGGGTTCTTCTTTACCTCTCTCACCAAGGCTCTTCTCCCCCGATAGCTCAGTTTGGCCGGACGGCCAGCTCTAGGAAGGGTTCTGGTCGTCCCAAACGTCTTCCATTTAAGGATTATGGAGGCCACTGTGCTCTTAGGAACCTTAAGTGCAGCAGAAATGTTTTTGTAACCTTGGCCAGATCTGTGCCTTGCCACAATTCAGTCTCTGAGCTCTTCAGGCAGTTCCTTTGACCTCATGATTCTCATTTGCTCTGACATGCACTGTGAGCTGTAAGGTCTTATATAGACAGGTGTGTGGCTTTCCTAATCAAGTCCAATCAGTATAATCAAACACAGCTGGACTCAAATGAAGGTATAGAACCATCTCAAGGACGATCAGAAGAAATGGACAGCACCTGAGTTAAATACATGAGTGTCACAGCAAAGGGTCTGAATACTTAGGACCATGTGATATTTCAGTTTTTCTTTTTTAATAAATCTGCAAAAATGTCAACGATTCTGTGTTTTTCTGTCAATATGGGGTGCTGTGTGTACATTAATGAGGAAAAAAAATGAACTTAAATGATTTTAGCAAATGGCTGCAATATAACAAAGAGTGAAAAATTTAAGGGGGTCTGAATACTTTCCGTACCCACTGTAAATAAAGGTGACTTGACTTGACATATGAGAGCCAGATCAGTACACTAGGCTATAAAGCCACGCTTGCGATGCAATGTGAAGAAAAAAAAAAAAAAAATAGTGAGGTTGCACAATGCAGCAATGCTTGTGCTCATTATAACTTCTGTCATAGTGTTGAAAAATGTTAAGTTAATAGCACTGCTACTTTTGGCTCCCCAAATGTCTTTGATGTAGTTAAATCCTCACTTTAATTTAAAATCAAGATGACTAAAAATCAATGCTAAATCCTTTCTTGAGGCAAATGTTTAGCTGATGTTTAATGTACTTACAAAGTATGAAACCACAACACAAGGAATCCATATCAAATTGAACAAATATGCTTATGGATGCGCGACATTTTCAGTCGCTCCTACTTGACATGGCACAACTTCAGACAGCAGTGGCTCTAACAAAACAAGCATTTCAACAGATAATACTTTCATCGCAACTGCAGGACGTTAATCCTATTAGAGCCCAGCTGTTGTCATGGTAACCCTCCGTTTTAATCATTTTGTACCAGGATCTTTCCACCCATTTTCTCATGGAAAGCTACTGTGAACGTTTTTCCATCTAGTCCTCGGTTTGTGACGGCTAGGAAACAACACTTGGAATGGAGGATATCCCCGGCACGTATCACAGGCACATTTCATACTGTCTCCAGGATCAGTGATAATGCTGTAATTATGCAAGGGATGTTGAGTGATTCTGTGACAGCCCTGTCAGATCTCAGGCAGATTGTCAAGCTCTTTTCAATCTAGCTTTTGTCACAGCTGTGTGAGTAGAAAGAAAGAGTGAGAGCGATGCACGGCCCACCACGCGCCGCATGACTGCAGACTCCATCAACATCTACCCCTGTCTCTCCGCCTGAGACGCATTCACTCACTTCCCTGCGATCCACCACTGAGAACCCGCAGAGTTCTTCTCGAGCAGACGAGCGAATATGTCATTCTTTTCAAGTTCTGTACACATATAGAGCCTGACATGTCTACATATGCATTTACAGCAGTGTGCGCACTACACTACGTTTCATTTCAACCGTTTGTTTTTGAGAAATTAATTACATCATCTTGTTAGAGTGATCTAAACAAGCAGCAGTGAGTGACATTTACAACAATATCAAGCACAATTGTTTAGTCGGGTGAGTATAAAAATCTGGTTAGCAATGTGAAGTAAGACATATTTATGAAGACTGACAAAACATTTTGACAACCACAATTTCACCTGCCGTTAGTTTTGAAATAGCGACATGATGAATATACAATATCATTATTCTCAGATTCTAACTCAATACTTCATGTACAGTCAAATATGAATTAATCTAAGAAAAACATAAATAGTTAAGATGCATCTATAGAAGAATTATACTACATCTACAGTAGTGGCCAAAAGTGATGTCCAGCTGACATCTTCACCCTTTATTTAAATATTATTGAATTATTGCAATGAATCATGCCAAATTGTGCGGACATCATTTTTGGCCAGGCTGTCATATAAGGAAATTAGGATCACATGCAAAAACGAGAGAACCGGTGAAATATTAAAAACTGATTATGTTGTAGTGAATGTGTGCTTTTTCATGTGAGCTTTTAGTTTATTTTGATCAAAATTAATGCTAGAGATTGAGCTGCATTTACATGCGTGATAGAAATGGTGGCTGGCAAACACAGTTTGAGAATGTAAAACTCTGGAGGCTTCTTGTATGCGTCTCTTTTTAACGCGTCTTGACTGCTGTACAGTCTGAAATCTTACAGTCGTAAAAGACTATTATAAATCATGCAGAGTGCACCCGGCTTTAGATCTCAACATCATATCTTATAATCTAACAAGCAGCAGTCATTAGGGACAGAAAAAAAAAAAAAATCTCATAGTGTACACCTTCACTCTACAAAGACTGATCAAAATTAGCAAAACAATCTTTGTTTCTCACCAATTACGCCCCACTTACAGACTGGAGGCTCATCAGATTTAATGCTTAAACGATTGTAGGTGCATTTCCCAAGGCGGCACTGCAGGTCTTAATGAGACGGAGAGAGAACAAGAAATCATGTCAAAATGCCATTTGCTTCACCTGTACACCACAAACAGCCATCAAGAACTGTGATTTTCCCTTAAGGCAAACATGGGACACAAAGAATACTTTTTCCATGAAACAACTGCACATTTTTTGTTATAATTGCCTGCCAGCTAAGACTATAAGTGCGTCTCAACCAGCTCCCAGCTTCCTAGGTCGTGAATCCATATATCATGTACACAAGTTCGGGCTCTGGTAAGGACAGTAAGGACCCTGGCTTGCTACACAGTGGGACACTGATGACTCTATTTCCGGCTACATGACAAAGTCCTCATTGTACAACATCACTACTGGTATTTATGAACAACAGCAGAACTGATATTGCTCTGACATTACTTCTTAATGTTATATAAAGTACATTAAGATAAATACTTTGCTTGTTACATATACAGTGCACAGCATAAATAAGTACACCCCCTCTGAACAAATACAAAAGATGTATTTTCTGCTAACACTTTAATATAGGGAACACTATTAACTATGAATTTCCCCTTAATAAATGCCTAATTTACTGCTTATTAATAGTTAGTAAGCTAGTTGTTAGGCTTAGGTATTGGGTAGGATTAAGAATGTAGAATAAGGTCATGCAGAATAAGGCATTAATATGTGCTTAATAAGTACTAATAAACAGCTAATATTCTAGTTATAATTTTGTTTAAATTAAGGATTGCAGAAATGAGTACACCCTAGATTTACCCTAGATAATATTCTAGCACTTAGTATGCCCTCCATAATTTTGAATATACTGCTCTGACCCTTCTTGGCACGGAGTGTACAAGTTCATGACAAATTGTCACATCTGTCCTGTTTAACTCCTGGATAATGAGCTCTTTAAATGCCTTGATCTTTAATGGGGAGTGTTGCTCAACTCGTATCATTTTTCACCTTGGGAGAATGCATATCCTCATTGTCATGTTGAAAAAATGCCCAACAATGCAGGGAATGAGGAAAGAGTAACATCTGTTTCAAGTGTGTGTATTAAATTACACAGTGGTGTGGGAATTCATGAGAGCATTGATAAAGCACAACTCCCTCACACCTTCAGCACTCATACATCCCTATATAAGAGCTTTACTACCACTGAACTTTACTGTGGGAACCAGGCACTTCTCACTGTACTCCTCCTCTAGCAACACCACAACATTTTGGATGCTGTTAGATCCAAAATGATTGATCTGGTCTCATGAGAGCAACGTATTGTTTTCCAGAATCTATATTTTGTAAATATGGGCTTTGGAAATGGCTAACTGACTTTATTGTGCTTTGGCTACAGTAGGTAGTTCCAGTGAGAACAACAACCATGCATGTCATTTCTGCAGGCTGCATCTTACTCTGTGAGATAAACAGTCACTCTTTTCATAGCTTTTGCTGGCTCTGAGACACTCGCTTTGTATTTCTCCTGCTCTTTGTCTAGCAAAAAAAAAAATCCCTCATCACTAAATGAAAGCTTAAAATGATTATTACAGGGGCCTTGTCACAAGTCCATTTTGAATTTCTGTTACTTTTTGTACTTTTGTATATTTTCACACTTAAAACAATGATTTAGTAATCCTCTTGTCCTCTTTTGTGCTAAGAAATAAGTCTCCTGACAGTTCTCTACCAAGTGGTTCCATTGTTGTCAGCAGCAAGTTAATGATTCAGTGGGCTTTATAACACTTTTAATTGTCAAGAAATGACTTCTCTTTGAATGTTTTGGTTCAACATACTTACCTGTTGATCAAACATTGCCTTAAACTTACACTAGAACATTTTTATTTAGTTTTATTTAGTAACTTTTATTAGGGTGTACTCATTTTTGCTACACAATAGTTTATATCACCTTGATAAGAAAATCTTATTTTCCTCAATAATTTTGACATGCTTCTTTGGTAATTGATTAAGCAGACTTGCTGGAACATTATATATCTAAAGAACCCTAACATGTCTTCTAAGTAATTGAGTAATTGCTGACTTTCAGACGTTTCAGAGGGGGTGACACTCATTTATGCTGTGCACTGTACATGCAACATTTCAGCTGTAAATAAATTATATATTTTAGCTAGATTATGTTCATTACCTGTCTAGGTGCTACATAGTGGTTTGTATTTAGAAAAAAAAAAAAAGAAGAAGAAGAAGAAGAAAAAAAGTCAGTTGGCTCACACGATTTATATTTCACGAACTTCCGTTAAGGGAACATAATGAACATTGATGCTCCCTGGTTTCACAGTGCATTGTGAATCAATTTGACCTCTAAAACATGACATTGATTTGATGTAAATTGAACGGCAAACATATTGGCCCACATATACATTATAATTCCATAATTTATACATATATAATTTCAGTGTGGGATTAACTTCCTATTTTCACCCAATTACCACTGGAAGAAATTGCAGACCGAACTGAATTTAAAATGATGTTACACAGCATTCATCAAGTCTTGACTAATATTTGATGTCAAATTGATATCGAAGTGCCCGCTGGGGATCAGTGCCCTGACTACTGAACTATAGGGAGCTGATTGAGACGCACCCACAGTAGTCCATGGATTGCCAGCAGTCTGTTCACCGACCATTGGCCTACTTGTACATTAGAAAGTCAGACTGTTAACAGTGCTTTGGCACTGGGCTGCAGAAGTGTGTATTCTTCTGTTTTCTTGATTTCATGTTATGAACACACAGCTAATGAGAGCACTCATAAGCCGTAAAACGTGTCTTGTTTTGTTTGAGCACATGGCTTGTGATTGTGTTCGCTGGCCATGTGCTTGTGTTTTTGTTTTGTTTAAGCACATGGCTTGTCATGTTTGTTTCTTTGTGCCATGTGCTGTCATGTCTATTGTCTAACCCCGCTCTTCTTGTTATCTGATTATTGGTTCATTTACCCCACCTGTCCTCCCTCGTTACCTGCTTTGTTTGCTGCCCTATTTATTCTCCTTGTGTTTGCAGTCCTGTGCTAGTTTGTTGTCCAATGTACCTGTGTTCCCAAGCCGGTTCCTTCCTTGTCCTTGTCCACAGTGCAGCTGCTGGTTGTGTTTTTCCCCAAGGGGTAGTTTTGTTTGTTTTTGTTTCATTTCATTATTAAATAAAAGCCAATTGTTCTCTGCATCTTGGAACTACTAAAATAACTAAAACTAAATAAAAACTGTACAGACATATTTAAACTATAATAGTATATCAATGATACAAAAAAAAGCAAAAAAAAAACACTGATGTAATTTATTCCTGTGATCAAAGTTGAATTTTCTGCATCATACTCAGTGTCACATGATCCTTCAGAAATCATTCTAATATGATGATTTGATGCTCAAGAAACATTTATGATTATTATCAATGTGGAAAACAGTGTGTATATATATATATATATATATATATATATATATCTTTATAAAGAGATGGTGAAAGTGCAGCAGGGTGACATAACGGAGAAAAACGACCAGCACAAGCAGCTTTCACACAGTCCCATCATCTCTGTTGATGCCTTCCATGCCAGAGTGGGGTCATGTGACTCTGGAGACAGGATTCATGAACACTGACATCAGCTTCACAATGGTAGAAGTGAGGTGTCCAATAATCAGAGACATGCTAGACAGGCAGTGCTGCTGTCATATGTATGTGAACATGTTCCCTGTGCTGTCTGGCCGTGGCTCATCCTGTTAGACAGAAATGTCACTGTGCTGGCTCAAATCACCTGTCTGAATAATGAAACACACAGTGGATTTTTTTCTTTTTTTTTTTTTCTTTCGCTGTGGATGTTCCAGAGAAAGACAGATGGTGAAATTAATCAGTAATAAACCCAACGATGAGCAGTACTCCCAGAATTATTACAGAAAGCGTCCTGATGAATAGCGGCTTATTATATATTCCGCACCTCACAGCAACAATTGAAATATTTCACCATGATTTTCTCACACCATTAAACCGAGGTGTTTTCAACAGGGTCTGAGGGGTCTATCATAAAACTAATCTGAAATTTTCATGTGAGCTTTTCCTCTCAATTGATCCTTGGCATGAATATAATAATATATTATGTGTAATATATGGGCCACTTTTTCGGATGACAATGAATGTTTACATGTACATGCATTTAATCAAAATAATTATGGAAAACAACATGAGGACAAGTAAATGATTACAACTGTTTTAGTTTAATTCTAAAGTAGATGTTTGCGGCATTACTGTGACATTTTGGTGGTTATGTCACACATAAAAATAACATTTTCAATATTTACCCATCCATTTTTTTGCCATCCATTTTGTTATTTTTCCCTGTATTTTCAAAACAAAAAGTATAATAATATTTTCAGTCAACAACAACAGCAAAAAATGTTATCCTCTGAAAAGCTTTTCCAACACACACACTAAGAGGTAGACCAATCACAACAGACTGGTTCCTGCTGACCAATTAGAACAACATCTGCAAAGTTACGACACTCAAAGTTCAATGCAAAGTGAGATATTTTCTTTTACAGAAATCGCTTTTTAAGGACTACAACAAGCTTCTTCCTGGGTTAGTGACATCATAAACCCCAAAATTTACATAAACCCAGAGAACACGCAACAAAGGGGGTGAGGCCATGTTGGGCTGCTTTAAAGAAGAGGAAGAGTTGTTGTAGTAGAGTGTTGTTGTCATGCCGTCATTTTACGCTGGACAGCTTCACAACGAGGGTCAATTCAACACAAAAGATTAACATGACACATGCTAGTCAATGAGTTAAATCAACTCCACAGCAACTACATACATTTATCCACTAACTAGTTGTAACTGTTAGAGTCTATCAGTGTCGACTCCGGTTTGAACAATGTAAGGCTGAACACCGTTACCGACAATTCTCATTTTGGCTGCGTGAGATTCTCCAGCTTCCTTGTTGTTGAGCAACAGAAGAACAAGCTGTTAAAGCTCCGCCCTCTTCTGGAAAGGGGGCCGGGAGCAGCAGCTCATTTGCATTTAAAGGGACACACGGCTCCACAGGGCTCCCTCGTCCCTCCAGCTGGTCAGTCATCGCTCAGCCAAGGACTTCCGGGCCTTTAGCTGTGCTTCATCCCTCCACTCCTTCTGTTCTGTCGCCTTGGTCCTCAGTCCAACTGGCTCCACCTCAGTCCTCTGGCACCCTGGCTCCACCTTAGACGCTCGTTGATGCAGGTCTGCCTCAGCCTTTAGATACATCAGTATCACATAGTCTCATTGGCTCTGCCTGAGTATCCATCTCCATCGGCTCCGTCTCAGTCTGTCCTCCCCCTGGGTCCGCCTGCCAAGTCTCCACCATGGCTCCTCCCTCCCTCGTCGTGATCCTTCATCCTGGCTGTCTCAACCTGGTTCTTCATGCTCTTGTCTCCTTCCTGGCTCCTCCCACCATCATTGCTGCCCTGGTTTCTCCTGCTGTCATTTCCTCCCCTTCGCCAGCCCCTTTTCCTCCTCCAAAGCCCCCTTCCTTCCATCTTAGTTTGACTTGTCAGGCCACAACGATGTGCCTTCCGGGAGGGAGAAGTTTCTGTTATGTTCCTGTTTTGTTTTGGTTTCGTTTTCATTTGGTTCCCTGTTCTGGTTTGCCTGAGTTCTGTTAGCTTGTTTGTTTCAATAGTTATTCATGAGTTCCGCACCTGTTTCAGGTTCTGTTGATTACTCCCATTTTTGCCGAGCAATTTTGCTTGGGCACTTTCCTATTGAGAATGGGCAACAAATTTCAATCTAAAGTATCCAGATATAAATTTGTTGCCCATTCTCAAAGGGAAAGTGCCCAAGCAGCATCGCTCGGCAAAATTGCCTGGCAGCATTGCTCAAAAAGTTGCCCTGTGTATCATCACCTTTAGTTCCCTTGGTTCTTGTTTCAGTCTCATTTATGTATGATGTGGTTATGTTTTTATGACAAAAAAAGGTTAGTTCAGGTTGTAAAATGTCATGTGGTGTGAATCCTGATAAATGATAATTATGATTTGCTGATTCAAAATATTTATAAAAATCATTTTTAGATTTACCTTGAAAAATATATTTTAAAAATGAATGTACATTCAAAACGCTTTGATTGTGTACTGAAAGGACATCACATGGCATTTTAGATATATTTTGAAAAAAGCCACATAAAACCAACATGAATACTTTAATTGCTCCACATCTTTATCAAGGACATTTTTATTTGTCATTAACCCAGATGCCTCATTAGTGGTGTTTGTTAAGACAAAATACTACTGATCATATATTCTTATACTGAACAAGACCATAACCCAGAGTATTAAACTGTTTATGCTGTGGACCTCAAATCCAAGGAATCCACATTCAATCTAGAATCTAGAGAACAGAATATCATAAAGTCTACATAACAACATCTTAAAAAACATCTTAAAGAACCCTAGCATTGTGATGGCAAGTTTGTTGTTGAAATTACAACTGTCATTTAATTCAAGCTCTTTTGTCATGTGTAGTTTAGGTTTTGCCAACCATTGTACTTTTTGTCAGGAATGTTAAAATAATAACAAAGAAGCTTCAATCAAAAGATGAATTGACTGATATTCCTGTACTTGTCCAAACGGCCTTGCATTTTTAATAAATAAAAAGCCATGGAGATGAGCACTTGGAAAATGACCTCTTGCTCAGCATTTCAGTTTAGATAAAGCCTGTGTAAAATGCTGGAAAAGCGGAGGAGTAGATGTCAGAAATCATGGTGAGGGATCACAACCTCTTTCAGTGTTCTTTGAAATGCAATGATTATAATGGGTGAAGTCGAGTAGGGAAAAGTGTTGTAAGAATACGGTCAATTTTGAAGAAACTGTCCTCATCACACATAAGCCATTCTCTCTTGCACCCATTTCACCCAGTGAGACTTGTTCATCTAGTACAGATTCAAGAGCAACATCTTTTGCTCAGCAGCCGATGTTGTAAAATCAGAAACAGCAACTGTAATTTTATAGAATAGTTCACCCAGAAAAGAGAAAATGTTGTCATTATTTACCTATTACACTTTATTTCGATAGTACACTTTATTTTGATGGTCCCCCAACTGACATTCAAATAACTATAAGTAACTTTGCAGCTACATGTCAGCTAACTCTCAGAGTATTAGACTGTTTGGTTGGGGTTAGTAGAATAAGATGACATGTACAAAGTTCTTAAAGTCAGTAGAATGTCTGTTGGAGGATCATCAAAATAAAGTGTTAGCAGAAATTAAGCAGACAGTCTACTAATGCTCTAATGTCTGGTGGTTGACGTAGTTGCAGAGTTACTTAGTAGAATGTCTAAAGTGGACTATCGAACCTCCTCATGTATACTGAACTTTTTGTGGAATACAAAACGGGGATATTTTGAACTCTTTTGCAGTTCTTTTCCATACAACAGTTTATAATGACCATTATAAAAGTAGTTCCACAATTATGTTCATCCAACACACTACATTGAGTTAGAGGAACTTAATAATTTGTAGCATAATCATTGATCATGTTGTCAATATAGTGTATACCTTAATTTAACCACCCACAAACTCTACTCTTCAGCACAATGGTAACCACAAAGCGTCAACATAACAGAAACTTTTTTAAATGTTAAACATTAACAGGCATTTCCCTTCACTATCTTCTGAGGTTTTGTGTGAATCAAATATGGCGACTATGGCAGAGGTTTAACCAGAAACAGTACATAAACAGAAACGGGTTAGCCAGTAGGAGAAATTGGAAAGCCCAATATGGCAGCTCTAAAAGAAGTCCTCACTTACAAACAGAGCCAATCACCAACGTCATTCCTTGAACTTTACAACAGTTATTGCCGTTTGATGACAACGTTGGAAGCGCCAGATACCATTAAAGAAGCCTTACAGTGGTTTGTGTCTTTGCTCTACTGCACATGTGCAGTGACTGGACCAACCTCAACTATTTCATTTATTAATGTTATTTGAGGCATTTGATGGCATTGAAATGTTAGTCTGGCAAGCAGGTTTTGAGATTTCACCATTTCCCATAAAAAAAAAAAACGACTGAAAATGGCTGCTTGAGTGCTTTCCCGAGATGGCTTACTTGTCTTGAAAGGGACTTAACAGTTACGACACACGCAAGAACCAACATTTTGATGCACCATTTTTGAGGTCCATATTACTTTTGTAGTCCATTTCAGACCCTCTTAGGTCATTCTGGTTCATTTTTTTGTATACTGATACAAGATGTGAGGGTTTAATGATGAGCTGACTGTATAGTATTCCCTACATAATGACTTAAATCTGAGCCTGTTTAAACAAAGTTATTGCGTGACTTCAGAAGACTTGGAATATGTATTTATTTATTGGAGCTTGACATACATGGTCACTATGAACTGTTATTGTATCCATGATGAAATTTCTCCTTTGTGAAGAAAAAAAAAAAACAGCATATGGGTTTGGAATTTAAATTTTTGGATGAACTATTCCTCCCTTGTGTAAAAAGTGAAACTTATTATCAGTATTTTGCCACATAGCATGTCTCGCTCAGTTAAATTGGATTGTGCCTTCTAATCCGAGAAAATAAAATAAAGTTAATTTAAGGTTTAAGAACTGTTTTTCATAGCAGTTTCCTTTTTTTCTTTTTCCATGCTTAAGATGTTAATATTAAATATTGCTGCAAGGCTTTGGTGAGATTTATCAGTGGTAAACAGATACGGGCCCTCAAGCTACACACAAACGTGTTTTGCGATTCGTCCATTCACAGGCTAAAACTATCACATGCTGCGGATTCTTATAAGATACTTTCTGATTAGAGTTTTCATTCTTTCCTTTCAGATACAGCCATAATTTTATTTAATTCTCCTGTTTTTTGGGATTATTTTGGAAAATGTTTTCCATCCGGTTTCTTTCCTCTAAATGTGGGAGTTTTGTTTCGGCACAAAAGAATGCATGCAGAATAAACAAGCGCTAAATGGAGGAAATTGCTTTGTAGACTCTTTAATGACGCTTGTACTCTTCCTCCCCCTCTTTAGAATATTTTGGTCACAGATAAGCATGTAATCGTTGGAGATGCACACCCGCCGACTGCAGTCCTTTGATGTTTACAAGCCCTTCTCAAACCCGCTTAAAATGCTCAGAACTGAAAACCCAGAAAACAGATGTAATAGAATCTTCCTGTCGCTCTAAGGAAATTGTCAACAGAAATGATACGGTTCTCCACAGCTGGCTAATAAGGAAAATAAGAGGTGACTTAGAGGCAGTAAGACGTCTTTCTTAACCTATGTGGGTCTATTTTGCTTTCTCGCAAGCATTAATGAGGGACCGAAATATCAATGGGCAGATCATGTCATGCCTAAGATCCATTCATTAAAGTCCAGAAATAGTCCAGAATAAGCATGCGGCTGCTAAGTGCCTCATATGAGAGCATTGAAGCAAACAAAACAGTACATACAAAAGAAGCAAGAATTTGGCCTTTGTGAGATACTGAGAGCTGAATTGCAGAAGATGACCTTTTGTTGAATTGTAAAAAGTGGGATATTTAATATATACATTGTAATCCAAAAATCTGACACCACATTGAAAATCTGTAAGCATTTTAAATTGGAAATAAAAAGAATATTTTAGAATTTTAGACAAAGAAAATGACAAAGAAGAATGGATTTTTTTTTTTTTTTTTTGGTTACCACTGTATTTCCATAGTGTGATCAGCTTACAATAAGTAAACAAATGAATAAAAGCAAATAAAAATACATTTATTAGGGGTATATTAGGCTCTGTAGATACAAATTGATGCACCTCTTGATGGAAATAACATCACAACATTTATTTGGACTCACAGGTGCCAATTCATGTGTGAAAATGTTTCTTAATGCTCCCTCCTAATCATTCTTTCACAATTTGAGCCTGATAAATCTTGAAATTGGCATCCTGAATATGGCCATGATGTGTCTTCCTACATCGTTGTTTTAGAAATGAAAAGCTACACACTCTATTAATTACGGTTAAAGAGCTGTTCCCAAACATAAAACATGCTAGAAACATAATAATCACAGCAATAATGATCCAATGACTCTTAAGCATGCTGCATAACCAATGAGGTTCATTCTTGTGTTATGCAGCACGTTTGAGCTTCCGGAAGAGGTTTGTTCTTGTGCATTATTTATGTTCAGTTGAGCTTCTGTTTATGTTCGCTGATCAATGTTTACACGCGAGTAAAAGCCTAAAATAAGTGTTTTCATATTTCAGAAAATTTGGACTAAACCGCTTGATTCATATGGATTAGTTTAACAATCTCTTTATGAACTTTTTGAAGCATCAAAGTGGTAGTTACAAAGGCAGTCAATGGAGGGACAGAAAGCTCTCAGATTTAATCAAAAAGATCTTCATTTGTGTTCCAAAGATGAACGAAAGTCTTACAGGTTTACAATGACATGAGGGTGAGTAAATAATGGCAGAATTTTCATTTTGGGGTGAACAAACCCTTTAAGTATATTCTTTTAAAGCCTATTATTTCCATTAATAGTATTCTACTTCTTTTGCACAAGGGTATATTTATAATCAGCATTTCTCTCACTTTGACTCGGATGGATTTTTTCCACTGGCCTTGTTGCAATGCATGTGATTTGATGCTAACTTAGAATTTCTCAAAATGAAGGTATTTTAGGCAACACCATAATAATGCTGCCTGTTTTTTTTTGGAACCACAGTCACGTCGGGATGGCATCTCTGATGTTTTAAATGCTGTCAACTGAGATCTCTCTATCTCTGTGTCTCTTTCACTCTTTCTGATGATGCATCTCCACGCACGCTTGGATTACAAATCTCCCCAGGTTTGCTCAAACCCTCCACCCCCCTCATTTTTTTTTCCTCCTACACATCAGTATTCACAATAAGCTTCTTATCTGCTATGTTCCCCCATCATTCCCTCCAGATGCTTCAACTCTTTTTAGCTGAAGTTCATCATGACTTCAAATGAGGTCCATCTGTCAGTCCCAGCCACCCGGTGGCCTTTGCTCTAGCTGTGCCCAGCGGAGGGGTCTCAGAGGGGGTGGGAGCAGGCCTCCATAACCCCGTCTCCTACTGGGATCAGAGATGACTGACAGGCGGTTCACAGCTCTTCCACAGACAGTCAGTCAGGACCACTTGCACAAACCTGCAATGTCAACTGCACACACAATCGAGGCACAGATTACTACAGCTGAAAACGCTTTATAGAGAGTAAATAGAAAAGGTGACAAATGGCTTTCTATTTGGTCTTTTCCTTATCTATGCTACTGTATTTGACAGACATCATTTATGAGATGTCTTTTGATATTGTCAGCATCAATATATGATGCTAAAATGATGAAGGAAAGTACATTTTAGGTAATCCTGATTTAATCTAAGCACTCTGTGAAACCAGGCCTAAATGTTTAAAAGTCCAGGGCCCGCATGGTTTCACAGACAGGGTTTAGATTAAATCAGGATTAGGCCTTAGTTCAATTAGGACATTTAAAGGTGCTCTGTGTAAGTATTTAACTGTACTAAAGCATAAAAATACCATAATATGTTTGCAGATATTTATTAAAAATGCTGAGTTCTGAAAACCATTGCTACAGCCAGTTATTTTACTTTGAAATTTGCTTTCCGTGTCGGAATTTCGGTTTTTGTTTTGCTCTGTGCAAGACCGCACGTTGCCAATTTAGTATTTCGCCACGCCGGGTTGCCAGTTGGCGGAAAACACATGCAGCGAATTGCAGTCATGGAAGCCAGTAAACAAACTGGGTCATAGATACCCGACCTAAAAAGCCTCAGCATCTATTTAAAAATCTCTATGAATGAGAACATAATAAAACGCGATATCAACTCATCATAAATCAATAAATCAACTAATTATCTTACAGTGTGTAAGTCTCCTCACCTTCCAATGTCAATTGAGCTCGCTCCTGTTGCGTGTCTTCAAACTGGCAACCCGCGTGAGTGTCAAGTCTGAGGAGGAAGGGGCGGGGCAAACAATATTTTGAATTTGGACTGCAGTATCCATTTCAACCACTAGCTGTCATTCTTACATAAAGCACCTTTAAGTAGCTTTTATAAACGTGCCTTAGAAAAGAAAAGAAAAAAACTTTACCGGTGCCATTATTCTTTTGGAATATTACCTTTCATGCAATGTGTAATGTAGCTGTCTGTGAATGTAAACGATCTACAAAGTTGTGAAGCCAAAATTGCAAGATAAATAAAGTTACTGTCTCTAAAAAGAAAGAATCGTCCACGTAAACGAGTCATCAGGAATTTGAATCACACTTCCGTGGCAGCCACACGTCACAAAGTAACACATTTGCCTAGTTCTTGTGTGTACATGTCGAGAAGATGCTGTTTTCTGCTCTGCAAAAGCAAATTCTCTTTGTAAACACTTCCAGAAAATGAGGATGTGAAGAATTACCACAGCAATATAACAGCAGTATAAATTCTTGATGATAGCTTCTTAAATCTCTGTGAGGTCTAAATGGGATTTATAAAAAACTTGCTCCTCAGAATCACAACCTGTAAGAATGATTAATTATTGATGTGTATATATAATGCATTTTATATTGTGTTGCCTATATGTCTCCGGCTAACTCACGTTATCACTGTCTTACTGAAATACTTCTGCAAATCAGCCGTGGGCCACTATTACCTAAAACTGTGTCCATTAATGTAGATTGTCTGTCGTTCTTACTACTCTGTCTCTGAGAAATAATAAAGGATGGAGCAAGATTTAAAGACTTCAGATGCAAAAGCCTTAAGTGCCGTTCATTTTTATCAGGCTACTAAGTCTATATTCAGTTAGTTCACTTGGCAATGAAAATGAATTACCCAAAAATCCAACAGGTCACCCCTCACGTACTTTATCAAATCTGTCAAAAACGTAGGCTGGCTATCGGTTGGAATATGAGAACTAAAAACATAGACACACTCATGGGCATCAATCACTTCACTGAATACTTGCCGGCTAAGAAATAAATAATTATTACCTGATGATCCATCATTTGAATCCACATCATTTGAATATCACAACACTGATGTCTGTCAAAAAATAATGTGCACAATACACAGTAGTATTTACAAGAAGCAGAGGTCCAGCAAGTCATGCATTTCCTGGAAAACCCACACTAACTGATGTGTTGAGTACGTCATCGCTTTCTTAAAAGAGAGAGAAAATGGCAGCTTCAATGTTCTGTCCATCAGAGATGATAATGTACAGAATACATAATGCATAACTGATTCGGGAACTTCACAGGTGATTTTTATAAAATGTAGTTTGATCACAATCTTTTCAGTTGTTTAAAATATAAAAGCAATTATCAAAGTTTGGTAAAATGGTGTTTAATTTTCCAGTAAAAGATAATTGATTTCATGATTTGCTACATTCAATTACCCCTTAGCAGATTTTGACTCTTAAATGGTGACAAAAAAAAAAAAAAAAGTATTTCTTTCTTTTCTTTTTCCTCAATTGATTAAAGCTGCATGAATGTCTATAAAAGAATTAGCGAAATTCTCTTAAATTAATTTTAGATGGAGTACAAAATGTCACACAATAGTACATCAACTTATAAAATATTAACTTCATTAAATACGTAAAAGGGATAGTTCAACCAAAAATGAATAATTTACTCACCTTCATGTCGTTTATAAACCTCTATGACATTCTTTCTTCTGTCGATCATAAAAGAAGACCTTATGAGAAATACCTGTGTTTTTGTCAAAACTGTTGTAGCGTCTGGACCAGTCAGACACACAATTATTCATTATATTTAAAGAATTACCCAGAAACTCACTCTCTCACAAGTCCTGTTATCCCCCACAACTGCAACACAGAGACAGAATAGGTGTCCTGTTCCTATTTTATAGCTGTCAGGAATGTGCAGAGAAGATAGTGACTCTGACTTCATTCTTTCTGAGAAGGACAAATAAACCCTCTTAATCCTATATATTCTATATATAACCACTTGAGAAATGTATAAACATGTATCCGATTTTCCCACCTCATGACTTTCCTTTTATAGGCTTTATTCTATGTATTAATTATCTCTTTTGAACTATTTTGGTATTAATGTTTCAGAGTTTCAAAGTTATAATTACCTAAAATCACATGGGTAGCATGTTTGGTATCTACGGACTCCAACTTTCGTTTCCTATTTGGTAATTTATGTTACATGTTACTAACTCTGTGACACATTAGTATTATAAGGATCTAGAAGGTTCTTCTCTCAAACATCCAACCCAATGTCTTATGCTAATATCTTGCTACAGAACAAAGACTCATAAAAGTTTCCCTCTGAAGGGAAAACTCCTAATTGGCTCAGAGTGGGTGCGACATCTTCACCCTTTAAAATCACTGATCACTAGATCACAGTCTCTTTTTTCTTATCACTAAAAAACGCTGATGTGAAGATGATGCTGTGCTAGAAGCTTCTAAGGAACCCCAAGCTTGTGCCAGGCTTCGGCCTTGTCCTTCCATTCACCAAAAATCCTTTGAATCCAACTGGTTCTATTTCATCAAGACAATATCAGCAAAGATTCAACGGAAGCCTCCACAAATTGCATCAAGACAGCTTTAATTCAAATGGGCGAGACATGCAAGTATCAAACTTAGTCTCATTATGTAATACATTAAGTCTCCTTACCCCTTTTCAAGAAGGGCCTGTTAAAACTAAACTGATGGTTTGCTCAAGGCTGTTGATCTGCTGAATTTTAAACAATGCAATGCAAAACTTATTGCTTTCCTGTATTCTGCTTCAGCTCTCTCCTTCCCTTGGTAAACTGTATGCATGTATGTGTGTGAATGTTAGAGTAGTTAAGTGTTTAGTCTAATTAATAAAGTCAACGTAAAGTTGTCCGTGTTTCATGCTCATATACTGGAGTCCCTAATCATGCCAATCCTGACTACATGCTCTGAGTAGTACTGTACAATAAGATGGTTATTTCCCATGACCTGGAAATGAACATTTCTTAGAATTAATAAACAATTACCCTTAAAGGTTAATTGATTGTAATATTAATTGTATTACATTAAGTTAATTTTATGAACTGATCCAAATATTTATAATTAATTATAATTAGTTATGATTAATTATCATATTTATTTTTAGCTAATTTGCTTCACAGTTCTTCTTTTGATTTCCACTGATGACAGAATTTTCGGTAACACTTTATTTTACAGTGTCATTGTTACATATGTTACATGTAATTACTATAGTAATTATGCATAATTACAGGCAGCTAACCCTAAACCATACCAAACCCTAATTGTAACCCTATAGTAAAGTACATAGTTATTTAATATTACTTAAATGTATAATTACAGTGTAACAAGGACACCATAAAATAAAGTGTAACCGAATTTTCATTTCTGGGTGAAAAATAAAAAATCTCATTTAAACTGAAGAAAATGTAAGTGGTGTGCAAAAGGTTGTGTCAGTGATTGTTTGTGTTTTTGTGTGGTTGCTGCAATGGTTGCTAAGGTGTTCTGAGTGGTTGCTAAGTGGTTATTAAAGTGTCTCCAATAATTTTATCCCTTAAAACTCACCTTTGATAATCAAAATGACATATTTAAACGTTTTTCTCTTGTGAAAATAATGTCTTCATGCCCTTAATTTGTTTGAATGTAACTCAACACCCTTGCTTCATTTTGTATACGCGAATGCAGGAATACGCGAATTAGTCCCAGCCTCGGTCAACTGTAGTAAACACTACACAATGGCGAGTGGAAATACTGGTTTAATTCAGCCATATATGTTTGAACCAGAAACTGATTTAGAAGAAGAGGAAGAGTGAATTATACAGGCAGGCCTGGTTCTACGGAGGTGCTTGAGAGTGCTAAACACCCTCCAACCAAACCTTCAGTTGATACTCCAATAATATCATATTGGTAATGGCTCCATAGTGCGCATTTATGTTTGCGCACTGGAGAACGCCAAATGATTCTATTTACAATGTGTTTTCGCAGCGGTGAGCAATGTAGCCAATTACAGACATGTATGTTGATCTCTTGAAGTCAGTAACCAATCAGATGTGTTTAAATTAGAATCCACTCACCAGCAGAGTTTTTGTTCAGCGCTGAGTTCTGCACACTTGCGAATGCTCTCAAGTGTAGACACGATGGAAATAAAGATTCATTGTGCAGTGTAGACAACTCCATTGATTATAATGGAACTTTGTGAGATTGTAAACTGAGATGAGTGACAGCCTTTTAGTGATTATAAAAGGGAGCTGTCTTGGCGCACTTTTTAGGCTATATATAATTAATTTAGAATTTGAATAAAAGTCGACACATAACGGTAATTGATATGATTAGTCTTTCTGTTTCTGGTGCAGACTGCATAACTTCAGCCTATGGAGATGTGACATGACAAAAGAACGAATAACTCGGATCAGGAGGTGAGCTGAACTAACAGACTGTATAGCCCAAAGAACCAGCTAAGTAATGAATTAATAATTTCTGTTTCTCATAATTTAGCCTTAGCTGCATTATATATATATATATATATATATATTTTTTTTTTAGATATTGTCTAATATTGCCATATCACATTAATCTGACATCACTAGCTTTTAATCTAAACCACTAGCACAATGCGTTAGCATTTCACTAGCCTGTTAGCTTGTCATCCGTGCATATGCTCCATCAAACAACTCTGGAATCAGTCATATGGCCTTCCTAAACAAAAAGTGTCTTATAAATTTAAAATCAATATATTGTTTTATGTGTCTGAGTAGGCAGAATGATTTTAACATCACTTTGAAACAAAAACTCTAGACTAAAATATACAGTTCCCAAAAGTCTTGTGAAAAAAAATATTTAGTATGTGTTTTGAGGCCTTATTTCAGTGCCATTAAAAAAAAAAAAAAAAAAAAAAAAACGTGCATATACATAATTCTCTCAAAAATTTAAACATGTACATACTTGTTGTTCACATATTATTGTAGCCTAGTTTGTGCTAAATACAGTGTAATGAGACTCTTGTCATTAATATGTTTATAAGCAACTGAAAAAAGCACAAATGTCAGGACTTGTCAAAACTTCTCCAGTGCCTCAAATTAGCCTCAGACTCCAGAGGGTTAAAGCAAAATCGAAGAATAAACTGGTATGATGTCATTTCAAATAAAATCAGGCCAAAACAAAGTTCATTTCGGGAGTTTGAAATTACAGAGCCCTGCACAAAACAAAAAAAAAAAGTTAATCGGGCGCACAATTTACTAATTTGTTCCCTTAAGTTAAATAATGTGCACACGATTTACTATTTCATTCCCTTGATTTGTAAATGATTTACTGCTTTACTAATTTGTCCCCCCCGATTTATAAGTCGTGCGCATGATTTAGCAAATTGAGGGAACAAATTAGTAAATCATGCACACGATTTAGCCTGCTATTTTCTTTCCTGCATGTTATACGCAGGGCTCTGTACGAAACAGCTTGCCAAAGTGAAGTTCTCGGAAAAATTTGCTCCGGCTTGTAAACCCCTTCAAACTACCATTAGTCGCTTTCTTGACGTGGACATCTTCTACAGTTAATTTCTTCTGTTCAGTTTATCATGGTCAGACATCCATGCGTAAAAACATAAACACAATGTGGAGCTGCATTCTAAGATTGTACATCTAATTGAACATTGACATTGTTTTTTTTTTTTTAATGTTTAATACTGTAAAGCTGCTTCCCTTACGCAAATTAACCATGGTTTTGCTACAAATAAAACCAAAAAACATGGCTAATATAGTTAAACCATGGTAACCACAAATCAGCCATGGTTTTGCTACACTAACCATAAACCATAATTTAGCTATGGTATTTGTATTAAAGACACACTATGTAAGATTTTTTTTTTTTTTTTTTTTTTTTGGTTAAATCATCCAAAAACCAATAGAAGTGTTGGTAACATATTTTGTTGACATGTATACTTACATTACGTCAATCTCAGCGTCATCAAGCTACACCTTCGTTTTGAATAGGCGACCTCTAGTGGTGATAATTTACATATTGTGCCTTTAAACTGTGAATATATAAATGGTAATCAATCCACCAAGAAAAAAACTTGGTTACTACACTTTTACTATAATAAAACCATGGTTAAAATTTGTAAGGAAAGTGCTTTAAAGCAATCTATTGTATAAAGTGCTGTATAAATACACGTGAGGTTACTTGAATTGCAGAGCTTGTGCAAACATATCCACATTGTTATTATCAGATGCTTTCTAAACTGCTGTTTTCTCATTTTTGTTGTATGTTTTGTTATTGAGAAGAAAGCGCACAGCACATATTTACATAATCATCTAAATGGCACTATCAGCAGCGTCAGCAGCATTGGGATGTTCACAAACAGTATATCGCTGTTATTTTGAACTTCTTTTTACCCCTAAATGAAGAACGAAAAATAACTTTGCCTTTAGCCTTTAATGGGCCAATTCAAAAGAGCTTACCACAAGTCTCAATTTTCCCTCGATATACAGTCTGTGGGATGTTTAAGCAATAATGTGCTTAAACATTTAATGTGCTTACCTAAGCAAATGCAGCTAATAAGCTCTCTTAATATGCATAGAGGTGTACGAACAATTTTATGCCTCAGCAATAAAATTCGTACCCCATTTATCACTGATAAATAGATTTAGAGTTTTAGCTATTAGCAACTTTGGATAAAGTTATTAAAAAGCTCATGACAATGACTCCTAATATTTCAATAATGAGACCAGAATAACAGCAAGGGCTCATTAATTCTTAAAGAAATGCTAGCAGTTATTTATTTATTTCAATTTCATTACTCTTGGTCTTGCTGATGTCTTCCATTTCAAGACTGGCGGAACACTGCTGCGATGAAACGGGCAGCCCCCCTGTACATGCCCGGTTTTCTGCGGCCTCGCGATTGACTCCCCACAGAGAATGGAAGAGTGGAGAGAGGCCTGCCCAGACAGCTAATGTTATTAGTCTCATTACAGCTCCCCAGGAGCTCTGAGGCAGGGGGGTGGCCGCCTGACGTGCTGTTTATTTCCGATAACATCCTCGCAACTACACTGCTCCAATTACGTTCCTCATAATGAGCGAGATTATGTCTCTCTCGGCAGCCTGGTGTCAATCGGAGCGAGAAGCGGTCGGGCTTTAGACAGGAACAATCAAGAACCAATGCTGGGAAACATGAGTGAAAATTTGATGTGAATGTAAATATTGCTGTGGTATAGTATTGTTCAGGTGCAAATCACTCCTTTTTTGAATCAAGTAATGCTAATTTTAGGAAAAATTGTCTCGATAGCACAAACCATGACATTTTTCATCATGCAATAGTGGCATCGGTAATTAACTTTCAGAGGAAAGGATTTGAAAAGTTTCTTTCTCCATTAAACTCGTCAGCGTTTTATGCCTTCTCCTTTGAACGCAGTTAAAGCCGTAACGCCGAGATAATTCTCCACTTCTGAGCAATTCACCAACCGTCCTCCAGAAAGAGAAGGAAATGTATAAATGAAAATGGCACACACTTGTTCCGACTCCAATTACATTCTCTGATATCAGTCTGGAAGTACATAGAAGTGTGGTTAACCAACACCCCAGGCCATTCAGTCCTGCAACACTTTGAAATCACTTTCCTTATTGCGGTGCCAATCTCTTATGAGAAAGGGGCTCGAGTTTATTTGAAAGTCTAATGCAATACTCACTAGCTGAACCTTTCAAAAATGAAGTGCCTACAATAATTTTAGCAATTCCCAAAATGCATATGTGGGTCAAAAAAGGACAGAGGCGTCAATTCTTTCACCAGTTTTTCACATCTTCTCATCTCACATTTCAGGAATCGCTTAATTAAGGTGTCTTACTGCCCGGCCACTGTTTGGGTTTTATTAGGCACATGCTTAAGAGTCTATGGATGGATACAGTGATTATTATGTTTCTAGCATGTAATATGTTTGGGAACAGATCTTTTAACCCTGATTGATGGAGTGTGTAGCTTTTCATTTCTTAAACAACCATGTAGGAAGACATGGCCATATTCCAGGATGACAATGTCAAGATTCATCAGGCTCAAATTGTGAAAGAATGTTTGCGAGGAGCATGAAGAATCATTTTCACACATGAATTGGCACCTCTGAGTCCAGACCTTAAATTCATTGAAAGACTTTACATAGTGTTCACCTCTTGCATTGTCAATACAAGATCTTGATCTGAACAAAATCTAGATCAAAATGTGATGCACCTCTTGATGGAAAAAAACATTTCTAGGTGCATCAATTTTTGGTCAAGATCTTTGTATTGACAATGCAAGAGGTGAAAGTCTCCTCCAGCACATCCCAAAGACTTCAGGTCCGAAAATTTTGCAGGCTAAAAAATAAATACGACCTCACGTCGTGTCAATCATGTTTGCACACTGCCTCCGAAACTTTCCTCCGTCATAAAAAAAATTGGATTGGGTTCAATTTTCTGCATTTTTCGTATCCATAGCTCCAACGCTATCTCACAACCAATTCGTATGTATTTTACAAGGTGGCTAATTCGTATGAATTCATATGATTTGTCTAAACCCCAGTGATGGGTAGGTTTAGGGGTAGGTAATTCGTACGATTTCAGACGAATTTAGCAACTCGTATAATAAGTATGATTTAGCAAAAAAACTTACAAATTCGTACGAGTGAGGTCATACGAATTAGCCACCTCGTAAAATACGTACAAATTGCCGTGAGATCGGGTTGGTAGCATGCATTTTGAGAGGTTTTGACAATTCAGAGCCTCCGTACAAGCAAACGCCAAAATCCCAAATGCTGTCTGACAAGTTAATCCACTTCGTCTTGCAGCACAAAGCACTGTATGACAAGCAAAGTGTGGAATACAAAGAGACAGAATGTAAAGACAGTATCGCTAGCAAAGCATCAAACTGAGCCACTGACAGTAAACTTTGAATCGCTCGGGATAATCGCACAGCTCCTTGATAAGGAGGTGGAACTCTCCTTCCTCTCTTCCTCTCAGTACGGACCCAATATTTCCTTTTTCTCTTTTTAAGAAGAGAGAGGACAACAACATCATCCTCACTGCTTGAGGACTTCATTTTGTATTGTTTTGTGGATTTTTTTCACAAGGGATTAATTAATATGCATCGGACTCAGTGTGCAAGGTTTCTGTGCGTGACAAATTTTTAAGACGCAAAAAACGCATATATAAATTTCAGTGAGGTTGAGGTCAGGACTCAGAGGTGCCAATTCGTGTATGAAAATGATAATTCATGTTCTCTGAACCGTTCTTTCACAGTTTTAACCCTGGTGAATATTGGCTTTGTCATCCTGGAATATGGCAATGATACGTCTGTCGACATGGTTGTTTAAGAAATGAAAAGCTACGCACTCCATCTGTTAGGGTTAACAGATAACTAACAAAAAGTTAGTTCATGTAACATTGCATTCATTAGCACTCTCTGGACATTCTTGACAGTCTGTCTGTCACTCTTGAGTCATGTGGGTGTGATAAGAGCTTGTGACAGCGGGTAAAAATGCTGTCCTTCTTCCTTCTGTCACCCTGAAAACCACAGAGCCTTCTCTCTCTCATGAGGGGCCATGGGGTTTATATCACCTCTATAACTGAGGTGGACGGGCTCAAGGCAGGAAAGACGTAGATAAGAGCTTCAAATAAATTTACCATTACAAAACATCAGCACTATCAAGCGTAGTTTTAAAATATGCAGTTATTACAGTACCTCAGTTTGTGAGAGGGATTTTCATACTTTATTTTGTATTATTTTAGGTTACATATATATGATCTGAATTTCTACAGGAAATAGAATGAGGAAAACACTTTCATTGGAAGCATTGAATGCAAATTCTGCACATTTCTGCATAGTACCATGGGCTCAGATACAGCACATGATGAACTCTTAAAAGTACCATGGTACAGTGATGGCATCAGATGGCAATACCATGGTAAATGATCACTGTAGTCACTGTATTTGCTTACTTCAAGGTAGTTTAAAGAATACGTACAACTACTAAATGTCCTACTAAAACTAGATGTCCAACCAAACATGGTATAATCAAGGTACCACGTCCAAAATAAAAACAGGGTAGTACCATGTAGTATTTACAAATGATAGATAGATAGATAGATAGAGATAGATGATAGATAGATAGATAGATAGATGATAGATAGATAGATAGATAGATAGATAGATAGATGATAGATAGATAGATGATAGATAGATAGATAGATAGATAGATAGATAGATAGATAGATAGATAGATAGATAGATAGATAGATAGATAGATAGATAGATAGATAGATAGATAGATAGATAGATAGATAGATAGAATTAATATCACCATAAACACTGAAGAACTCGCATTACAACACTAATAGAAATAAACGCTGTGTGCCGGATCTATATTTAGAGTTTGTCACTGCATAATTTGGTGATGATTACACCAGAGTTGCATTGTCTGTATCTCTGCGTGAGTCTGCGGGAGCATAATTTCCTTCTTGTTCCTTGCTCGTGTTTTTTTGACAAGCCCGTCGGCCACAAGAGGACTGGAATGATTAAATCCACAGCTGTGAGACTCAATAGCCACCCAGGAGCAATGTCAGGAATGAGATCTGGACTGGAAGCCTCAACATGTTTCTGACATTTGTTTTAAATATTGACTTCCTAGCCGTGTTATCACTCTGCACATTTCATATTTGTAGTTGAGGGGATGGATGAGGAGAGAAGAGATATGTAGTGTGAACTGGGATTTGTGGAAGCAGCGGTTTGAAAGTAGTACTGCTCGTGTGTGTGTGTGTGTGTGTGTGTGTGTTAAAGTGTGTAGGAAGGATACTGCTTGTGCCCAAGGTTTTCACTTAAACCTAGCTACCCTACTGTCTAAAAGAGAACTCTAGATGCCTGTGAATCTTTTGAAATTGTTCTCAACTCATGCTTCGCACGAACAGCCAGGCAAATCCTTCAGCATGAAAACACCAAGCACAACAGTCTGGCTGTATGTGGTGGAAGTCTTGTGGTTATGAGACTCAAATAAACAGGACAGGTAAGGTCAATTCACAGAGAGAGCTTATGAACAGCATTTTAAATTGAAGCAATGGATGGATGCAAACATAGCTTATGATGCATAAACCTTAGACCTGTATATAAGCACTGCAACAAGGACTTTTTCTACAATTAAAGTACTTCAGGTTACTGCAGGCAAACATACCACTTACCAAAACCAGGCATCCAAAAACTGTCTACCTGTCACTCTACTTTTAAAATGACATCCACAATTTAATAATAGTAGAGAGGGAATTAACATGTCCTATGTGAACAGCTTCTAAATCTGATTGACAAATGTAATGCTAGACTATGATTTGGAATTAAAACAATATACTTACTAATAAAACCTTATTATTCAGTGCTAATAAGTACACACTGCTCAACATCTGCAAAGTTACGATGCTCAAAGTTCAATGCAAAGGGAGATATTTTCTTTTACAGAAATCGACTACAATAAATGGTTGGAAGGGACTACAATGAGCTTCTTCCTGGGTTGGTGACATCACAAACCCCAAAATGTACATAAACCCCGCCCCCGAGAACATGCAACAAAGGGGGTGAGGCCATGTTGGGCTGCTTTAGAGAAGAGGAAGAGTTGTTGTAGTAGAGTGTTGTTGACATGCCGTCATTTTACGCCGGACTGCTTCACAAACGAGGGTCAATTCAACACAAAGATCAACATGACGTCACATGCTAGTCGATGAGTTGAATCAACTCCACAGCAACTACATAAATTTATCCACTAACCATTCAGAAACGTCCAGTTTCATTCTAAAAGTTGTAACTTCTTCCTGAGTCTCTCCATCAGTGTCGACTCCGGTTTGAACAATGTAAGGCTGAACACCGTTACTGACAATCCTCATTTTGGCTGCGTGAGATTCTCCAGCTTTGTTGTTGTTGAGCAACCGAAGCGCAAGCTGTTAAAGCTCCGCCCTCTTCTGGAAAGGGGGCCGGGAGCAGCAGCTCATTTGCATTTAAAGGAACACACAAATAGGGGCAAATTTAACAATTTAAGAAACTTCACAGACACATTCTGGGGACACAAGAGAACTATATTACATCCTGTGAAACTGGCATAATAGGTGCCACAACAATGTATTGCCACAACAATGTATTATATTATCTTCCTTTAGAAGCTTTTCTCAGCAAATATTGATATGTGTTATTATTTACATTTAATTTGATATAATTTGCAAATCATTAAAAAAATAATAGCCTCAATTTTTTTCTTCTTCAGGAAAATATACTTTATACTGTAAGGTTTTGGTTATTTTGCGTCCAGGACCAGTATTCCAGACAGATGTGGAGTTGACAGCTGTTGGACAGATGGTTGTGAAAAGTAAAGCCTTCAAGCATAAAGAACCTCTCAGGACAATGTTCTAGCTGCAACTCTGAAGTGTAAAGTTCACACTCTCTATCACCTTCCTGAGCTCCTGAACAGCCGGATGGTGAGAGTGAGATGGTGTTGATCTGTAGTGCAACACTAAACAGGTGTAAACAGGGTCCAATGCGTCACTCCAACTACCTCTCAAAAGTTGGTGCCTATGTAATGTAATAACAATCAATCCATTCTCACTCCCAAGTCTTCAAAAAATGAAAATGATACACCTCTAACATCACTATTAAGATGCTAAAGCTTCCCCTAGGCATCGCTATATTGATGAGTACTCAATTGCTTTCGATGAGAAACCTTTGGCATCAATACACAGACTCAAAGGGCATGAGGATTTTATCATTATTAAATAATATCTTTTTTGTACAATTTTGTCATTATGACATATATATTGGGCTATGAGTTAAACAGCCACACTAATTTTATTAGTATTTATTAAACACATTTAAAAAAAATCACCACCTGAAGAAGCATTACATCAGCTTTGATTGTGAATGGTTATTGTCTTAATAGCAATGCTAAAGGCACTTGATCATGCTTCATTTTTAGACGCCTTGGAAGGGAGAATGGGTTGTAGTAATGTGTCCTGATGCCTACTGGACAACATGTAACATGTTGGAGCAAAAACGGGTTTAAACATGAGAAAAGGATTAGTTCACTTTCAAATGAAAATTAGCCCAAGTTTTACTCACCCTCAAGCCATCCTAGGTGTATATGACTTTCTTCTTTCTGATGAACACAGTCGTAGAAATATTAATAAATATCCTGACGCATCCAGCTTTATAATGGCAGTATGCGTTACCAAACGAGCTGAAGAAAGTGCTTCCATCCACATCAATCGATCATAAACATACTGCACATGTCTCCGGAGGGTTAATAAAGGCCTTCTGAAGTAAAGCGATGCGTTTGTGGGAAAAAAAAAAAAAAAATCCATATTTAACAAGTTATGAAGTAAAAAATTTAGCTTCCACCAGACATCCTTCCATATTCTTCAAAAAGCTTACGCTGTACGTCCTACACCTTACCTATTCAACTTACGGAACTGACGCAACACCAGTTCCATTTTTTTCCGTAATTTAAATACGGAAGGTGGTCTGGAGACACTTTCTAGAGATACTCGTTGGTATCACTCACTGCTCACTGAAATTTAAGTTTTATGTAATGAAAATCTTTTTCAATAAATGTTGTGTAAATGTCACATATGATTCAAACATGATTTGTGACATTACTGATGTCACATTATAAGCACTAGGTGTTTGTGTATTAACCAAACATCACATGTATTTTATTTTATTTGTATTTATTTATTTATTTATTTAATTTTGGGGGCATTTTTACACATTTTGGCTGTTCATTTACACAACAACAGCTTTTTGGCGGCCTGAAAATACAAACTTTTGAAAATGGGTTTTGAAAAAATTTTGAAAAAAAAAACAGCGTTTTTAATGGTTTTCACGGATCCAATGTGAATGTTTTGACAGTATTGTCGTCTGGACGTGAAAAACAAAAAGGAAAAACGTCTCTGTTTTTAGTACATAGTTGTCGTGTAAGTGTACCCTTAGTCTGGCAGATCTGTCCTTTAATGTTAACCAACTAAATATTAAGTGCAAGAATATGACTATGGTGTAACACCTGCCTGTTTAATTGGTACACTATTAATCCTCTTTTGCACATTCTGACCCACTGGGCACCGCTTACAAGAGTAAGCATACTGATCTTATTTTGATCAGAGAATAATAATAATCTACTCACATTCCTGTGCTTTTGACTTGCTTCTATTGCGGCATCCATTAGTGCTGTTAAGGGGTAATTATTATGAAGATATGAAAGGTTGAAATGATATCCGGACCTTTCTGAATGGCACTTCATCAAAGCCTGGCCACACTGTAATGGAGCTCTCTTTCACAGACCACAGCTCTTTCTTTGACCTACCATGTAAGAGGATGCTTGTGTGAAGGATGTGGGTCAAGTGAGCTCCACCCATATGATACCATCAGACTAAGTGGAGGTTAAGGTCTATTTTCTGTCCAGTCTTTGACTCAGACAGTAGATATTTGATGTTAGAACAATAGTACTTGCATTTTCTTTGTGGTGTAAATATGTGAAAATAGCTAAGTAACAATGTAATCAGAGAAGAAAATGCACCTCAGAGACACAGCATGTTCAAAATAGCATACTGCCATAGCACACACACCAATTTTGCAGTATGCAGTATGGGTCAGTGGTGTACCGCAAATCTTAGGGAATTGCCATGAACCATAAGACAGGGCCCCACCCATAAGTGTCATGTCACATCAAGCATTTGAATCGTGGTGCCTCTGTGCAGTAACACACTGTACTGTATTCATGACACTTTGATGCAGCATGTATGCAGTATAAAAATTACAGTTACACTTTATTTTAAGGTGTCCGTGTTACAGTGAACTATACATTTAAGTACTGAGTAATACTAATTAACTACATGTACTTACTATTAGGGTTAGGGTTTGGTTCTATGTCCCTTTAAGACAAGTCATTTCACTCGGTGGTCATCTTTGAATGGGGAAACATCAGATTCTGCAAAGCTGTTTTTTCCAAGCTTTCGATTGAATTTCATATTTGAAATCACCAATGAAATCTGACAACAACTGTCTCATAAATTTTGTTTTAAACACTTAAATCATGACAAAAATGGCATTTTTCAGACTGGATCAAGCTAATGCACATGTGCAGTCCTAAGTGCGCGTCTCTATAAGAAGTGCGCATTTGACTGTTTCTATAGGAACCGGAGCTTCTAACGGCAGGTGCAGTGATGCGATGACTTTACCAATCGGCGATTGGCTCTTATATAGAAGGTGGGACGTATTCCGCAATGTTGCACGTTGCACTTTCTCCCATTCATAATAATACGAGTGCACCGTCTTTCTATATATAAAGTCTTTGGTTTGATTTAGGGTTAGTTGCATGTAATTATGCATAACTTATATGTATTACTATATAAAATTACTATAATATTACTATAACATGTGTAACAAGGACACTAAAAATAAGTTACCAAAATGACTCTTAATACAAAGTTCCAAAACACTGTCTGGAAGAATACTGTAACGTAAGGAGCGGGACAACGGAGTTGGAGATCCACGTGCAGGCTTTACAGGAGAGCGTAGTTGTACAGGCAGTAGGTCAAACACCAGCAAACAGAAACAGGAAGGCAAGGCAAAAGAGTAATCCAAAAACAGGCAAAGGTCAAAGCAGGCAGCAAACGATCATCAAACAAGGAAACAGTCCAGGGTCAAAACACAGGCAAGGCTAGGCAAGGACAAGGAACACGGAGGACAAGGTAGAACAAAGGCTAAACAATACTCAGCAATGTGTGTGTGTTTGAGTGCAGCTTATGAAGTGTCACTGATGGGAAACAGGTGTGAGTGTGATTGGTTCCTAGCTGGGGAACTGTGGGAAACGGAGTCCATATGACAACAATAGAACACAGACCCAGGGCACATGTAACAAATACAGGCTAGAATATGAAAGAAAGAAATAGTGAAACTATATAGAGTCTCAAGGGGTCTCAAGCCCAAGATCACAAGTTTGAGACTCACTTGCCATCATGTTAACTCATTGACTAAATTCTCCCCATAGTCAATTTGTCCTTCTTTTCTCACCTTTGTATTAAGAGTCAAAAGACAGCAGAAAGAACCACCCCTCAGGATAACATTCAGCTGCATGCTCTGCTGCTTAAAGTTGCTTCTTTATACTGCATTTCTGGACAAGCAGATGGGCTGCCATAACCCTTTCTAACCCTTGGATTGACCCATGTTCACACCGACCTTCAGTGGAGGATTTAGGTAATCCAGCGAGTAGTTGGTTTCACTCATGACAGTGTGTGACCCACATTCATGCCTGTAATCCTTTTGTTCCTAAGTTCCTGATCTAATCCTTTGTGTCCATTTCTAGTGGGCATCATGTCCACTTACACATGTAACAAAGAATTGCAGGTTTAACTACTGTTAGGTAAAGTTTTTTCAGCATATTTTGTATCATCAAAATCCCATTGTAGCAAGAACCCAGAGAGATGAGAGATTATCTCCAAAAGCTTAAAGCATGACATCACAATTGCAGCTCTACTTGAAGCTAAAAATATTTTCTCAAATAGAATCAAAAGGAACAGGAAGATCTGTAAGGCTTGGCAGCACTACAAACAAAACAGTCTCAACAAATTTATGTCCCCCTTGCAATGTATAGGAGCCACTCAGATAACAGTTTCCTCTTAATATGCGTTGAGGAATTCACGCTCCACTTTGTTGGCATCCAGGAGTGGTGTAACAGTTTCACATTTACATCTGCTTTTCTGCTGCCAGAGAATCCTTCTGTGGTAATAGCATGGCACTGAACCTTTGAAATCATCCTTGTGATGAGAGTTGACAAAAGTTGAGAGAAATGGACATGCTTCCCACCGTCTGCCCAGCAGACATCTAGACTGCAAGAGCACAGGATGAAGTGGAAAGACACTGGAAGCTCAATCCCTGCAGAGTAAGGGAGCAAATCAAGACCTCCAACTTCACAACATCATCACAACTCTTGATCTCAGGAGTAAGAATGCAGTGTTCTGGTTTCAGGAGAGATCTGGACACGCACAGTGTTTTGTTCAACTCTCGAAGAGCATCACACGTGCGAGCCGACAGCAGTAAAACAAGTCTCCTCTAGCGGTGCAAGCAAACAACATGACCAGATCTTTCAATCGAACACTTTTTGAGGTGCCGAAAACATTTTAGCAGCAACCTTGATTGCATATCTTCAAACGGATAAACAAAACTACACTGCTATGGTGCAAGACTCCTAGGAGGACACCAAAGGGGGTGCTAGGCAGATGTGAAAAGCATTTAGTGTCCCTCTGGCAGGCATGCCATTTGGGGTCACATCAGTGTAAATATAGTCCAGGAGGGGTGTGAGGAGGAAAGCTGTGTGGAGTTTGAGTGTGAAAAGGGGCCTTGGATGGGGTGCACATGGTGAATGCTGCACAAGGGTAAGTAAAGGGTAGCATATAAGGTCAGGGGCCTCTGCTACATCTCTCCCCTGCTCCATGTCAGCGCTTTATCGTCTGCACATGCAGTGCATACTCTCATTTTCAGTTTGGACCACTCTGGGCTATTAGTGAGCCATGCAGCAGTGAGAAAAAAAAAAAAAAGAGAGACGTATTGATCGAGACAATAATAAAGGTGTCACAGCGTACCAGGAATCTGTCTGTTAAAGAAAGCGCACAAATCAATTGATGTCAATGGATTTGCCCAAATGAAAGGACATGCTTTCTTGAAGAAACTGTGAAGGAAACTATAAGAACATTGTAATGCTTTCCACCCTGGAACACCCCTTCTTTAAAAAAAGAAAAAAGAGGATGAAAGTGAGGGTGACCCCCTTACAAATGACATGTTTGATATGGACTTGTGGCCTTCACTAGACCAGTACCCAACTAGTACCCGACAGTCTGAGATACATCACGGAAGTGAGGACTCTAAAGGCCCTGATATACTTCAAACAAAATCAAAAAGAGAACGAACTGATGTGATGTTATTTCAAACAAAATCACATCAAAACAAAGTTTGTATTGGAAGTTCGAAATGACTTGTCAAAGTGAACTCTCAGGAAAAGAAAAAGAAAAGAGAAAAACTCTCCAGCTGCAAAACACCTTCGAACTACCATTGGTCCATGACGATAACGTAATAGGAGGAGTGCGCTGAGGCTACGCCTTCTTTCACGCGGATCTCTTCTCTGACTCATTTCATATGTTGAGTCCGTCAAGGTAAGATCTCCGCGGTTGAAAACATGAACACACTGGATAGCCGCTTTATAGTAGAAAATTAAGTTGTGCTTCTGATGAAATGAGGCACTGCTTGCTGCTTGCTTTTAAGCAATCTATTGAATAAAATGCCATATAAATAAACATGACGTGACTTTACTGGAGTGCTAATTTGCAGAGTTCGTGCTAACATACCCATGTTGTTATGATCAGATGCCTTTCTTATGATTTCTATAAAAAGTGATTGCTGTTTTCTCATTTTTGTTGTGTTTAATTTGTTACTGAGCAAAGTGCACAGCACATATTTACATATTCATCTAAACGTCTCTCTTAGCAGTGTGGTTGGCATCAGATGTTCGATAATAATATAGTGCTGCTCACATATCTTGAACTTCGTTTTACCCCTAAATGAAGAACGAAAAAGAACTTTGCTATGAGTATATTGGGGCCTTGAGGAGGACCACAAGGGCTAAGAGTGACATTTGGGATATTTGGAATTTGGGCCAGTTACTGATGTTGATAAAAAGCCTTATAAACCTTTCCTTATAAATGTAATGACTCTAAAAATGTCATGTGGTGTAACCATAAAGTAAAAATCAGGGAGTTGCACCACATGATGTTTTACAATCTGAATTAACCTTGCCTTGACATAAAAAGGTTAAATTATCTGTTGTGTGTTGTTCTCAATCCCAACAATATTTCCACCCCCTATACATTTCCAAAACCTGTAAACACAACATAGCTCACTGACTAGTCAGTGCAGGTAACACAACCCTTGGTGAAGGTACCTTCCATAGATTAGCTCCACCACAGGATTTGGTTACCTGCATTTCCTTCATTGTTATTATTCTCATAAGTGTGTGTTTCCTCCAGTGTGAGCATTGGATCGTATATTGTTTTTCTGGCTGTGAGTGAACACTCTGGATAAGAGCACATCCTGAATAAACGATGTTTATTATAATGAAGCAGGGTGTCTGCTAATGTGCCTCAGGAGATAAGCGAGGGAACAGGAGATGGGGGAAGGGGGGAAGGGGGCAAGGGGGGCTCAAATCATCTGTCTATCCAAACCCCTCTGGTGTGGATGATAATGTGGGTTTAAGCTGCGGTGCGGGTGAGTAATGGAATTGCACTAGGGCCTGTGCACCCCTGCTGGGTAAGCTCCAGACCTCTCCCTGACAGCTAGCCAGAGCTGGAAATCCAGGATACGAGATGGACAAAATCATCTCAGAGGTGGGGAAAGGGAAGTATTGCTGGGGTAACGAGCGCAAAAGGAAATCATTAACAAGATAAAGCACCTAGTGTATATGATAGAAAGTTCTTGTTTACAATGGGTTCTTTATTAAAACTAGTAGTGGATGGAAATTTGAACAGACCTGTGCTCAGTTTAAACCCTAGTGAGCTACTGTGTCTACTGTCTAAATAAACCTTCTAAAGAAGCAGAAATTAAACCTGACAGACAATGCTGACCTGGCTTTTCGTGGGCGGCTAAAGCAGTCATTTACATTTGATCATGCTTGTCATATGAAGCACACAGACTAACATTCACAGCTGATTCCAATAGACCACAACTGTCTAACATGTCTGGATTTCTTAGTACTCCTAAATACCTTGATTAGCTGGATCAGGTTTGTTTAAAGGGTTAGTTCACGCAAAAATGAACAATCCAGTTCCTCACCCTCATGTCATTCCAAATCCATAAGACCTTCATCTTTTGGAATACAAAATAAGATATTTTTGATGAAATCCAAGAGGTATCTGAAACTCACATAGGCAGCAACATCATTGCACCTTTAAAGGCGCAGAAAGCTGGCAAATACATCATAAGTATAGTCCATGTGATTATTCTACCTTTCTGGGCCTTAAAAAGTGCAATTGCGTTGCTGATCACTGATTCTTAGTTTTTATTATTTAATAATACATTATTTTTAAACTGATATATTTGTAGCCAAAAATCTCTGCTAATGAACCATGTAAGGGAACAGGTATTTCTGTTAATTTATGTATGTATGTATGTATGTATGTATTTTAAATGTACATTTATTCACTTCGGAACTTAATTTGTGTCAACTCTGTCAGACTCATTAAAAAGCATGATATTTTAATTTGATCCATCCAACAACAGTGTAAAGTCTTCAATTATGTAATATTGGTGTTCAGTAATGGAGCTAAGTGAAAAAAAAAAAAAATATATATATATATATATATATATATATATATATATATATATATTTATATTTTCACTTAGCTCCGTTACTGAAGGTAAAGGTTCTTAGGTAAATCAGACATGATATTCAATAGTTATATTCATGTAGTTCAGTTCATGTTTTAATATTTTAACACAATGAATTGAAAAAAAAAAAGAATAAAAAAAATTCTTTCAAAATTAACAAAAACCTTCACCTGACAAATACTGATGAAGTTGACAAACACAGACGGAGTTGACAAATACTGACAGTGTTGACAAATACTGACGGAGTTGACAAATACTGACGGAGTTGACAACTATTGACGGTATTGACAAATACTGACGGAGTTGACAACTATTGACGATGTTGACAAATACTGGTAGTGTTGACAAATACTGACGTATTGACAAATACTGACGGAGTTGACAACTATTGACCATGTTGACAAATATTGACAGTGTTGACAAATACTGACGGTGTTGACAAATACTGACGGAGTTGACAACTATTGACGGTGTTGACAAATACTGACGGAGTTGACAACTATTGACGGTGTTGACAAATACTGGTGGTGTTGACAAATACTGACGGAGTTGACAACTATTGACGGTGTTGACAAATACTGACGGAGTTGACAAATATTGAGGGTGTTGACAAATACTGACAGAGTTGACAAATACTTACGGTGTTGACAACTATTGACGGTGTTGTCAGCTCCGTTAGTATTTGTCAACTATTGACGGAGTTGACCAATATTGACAATGTTCACAAATACTGATGGAGTTGACAACTATTGACAGTGTTGACAAATATTGAGGGTGTTGACAAATACTGACGGAGTTGACAACTATTGACGGTATTGACAAATACTGACGGAGTTGACAACTATTGACGATGTTGACAAATACTGGTAGTGTTGACAAATACTGACGTGTTGACAAATACTGACGTGTTGACAAATACTGACGTGTTGACAAATACTGACGGAGTTGACAACTATTGACCATGTTGACAAATATTGACAGTGTTGACAAATACTGACGGAGTTGACAACTATTGACCATGTTGACAAATATTGACAGTGTTGACAAATACTGACGGAGTTGACAACTATTGACAGTGTTGACAAATACTGACGGAGTTGACAACTATTGACGGTGTTGACAAATACTGGTGGTGTTGACAAATACTGACGGAGTTGACAACTATTGATGGTGTTGACAAATACTGACGGAGTTGACAAATATTGAGGGTGTTGACAAATACTGACAGAGTTGACAAATACTTACGGTGTTGACAACTATTGACGGTGTTGTCAGCTCCGTTAGTATTTGTCAACTATTGACGGAGTTGACCAATATTGACAATGTTCACAAATACTGATGGAGTTGACAACTATTGACAGTGTTGACAAATATTGAGGGTGTTGACAAATACTGACAGAGTTGACAAATATTGAGGGTGTTGACAAATACTGACAGAGTTGACAAATACTGACAGAGTTGACAACTATTGACGGTGTTGACAAATACTGACGGAGTTGACAAATATTGAGGGTGTTGACAAATACTGACGGAGTTGACAAATATTGAGGGTGTTGACAAATACTGACGGTGTTGACAAATATTGAGGGTGTTGACAAATACTGACAGTGTTGACAAATACTGACGGAGTTGACAAATATTGAGGGTGTTGACAAATACTGACGGAGTTGACAAATATTCAGGGTGTTGACAAATACTGACGGAGTTGACAAATATTCAGGGTGTTGACAAATACTGACGGTGTTGACAAAAGTCCAGCTCGGGCCAAATATACAGTATATGTACATTAGAATAGAACATTAGAAGAATTGCCATATGCAAAAACCATATTAAATCACATTATACAGACTTTTTGAGAGCACGTGTCAACCATCGGTCATAAAACCTGACAGAGTTGACGTCTGACAGAGTTGACAAAATAGATTTTTTTTTTTTTTAAACTTAACCACGTGTTGTCCAACTATTTACAGAAACTTTTACACCGGGATGATGGAGTTGACCACAGAGACTTCAACACTGTTTGTATAAAATATAAAATAAAAAAATAAATAAAACTTCCAGGACTATGTGTCCTACTGTGAGATCCACAATGAGCAGGAAATAGTAAGTCCTCCTCAGAATTAAAGATTACCATGACATCGTCAGGATTTTTTATAATTCTGAATAAATCAGGCAGAGTTAATGCAAAGTGAAGACTTTGATAGGCATTTCTTATGGAAAATATAATTCAAGACTTGCTTTTTGTATTGTTTGATATATTACAGATCTCTGCCTTTCAATTTAAATGTATAGTTTGAATTTTTTGCATTTTTAAACACTTTTTTTTTTGTGTGGCAATTTTACATTGTGACCTCATGCTGAGGACAGGCTAAATTACATGTATTTTCCGAGTATAGAGCATGTATTTAATTAATACTACCAAAATTATTTTAAAACTAAAGCTATGAATGTTCTGAGTATCCAGATTTCCTTTAGATGTAACTTTGATTAATTTATTTTATTAATATAATTTTTTATTAATAAGAGGGCTTTTGTGTATAGGACATTTTGTCCCTTATCTCAAGAATCAGTACTATGTGTGGTTCAGATTCCTCTCAGATTTCATCAAAAATATATGTATTTGTGTTCCGAAGATGAATGAAGGTCTTAAGGGTTTGGAACGACATAAGGGTGAGTACTTAATGACAGAAATTACATTTTTGGGTGAATTAACCCTTTAATTTAGGGTTGGAGCTAAACTCTGCAGGACAGTGGCCCTCCAGAAGCTAAGTTTGTCACTCGGCAGGACTGCAGGGATCGAGCAATCGAGTATGATTCTGTACAGCCATCCATCCAAATGTTCATTCATTTTTTTAAACTGCTTGTCTTATGTAGGGTCGCATGGATGCTGGAGCTAATCCCAGTGTTTTAGGCCAAAGGCAGGGAAACACCTTGCATGGCCACAAATAAAGGCCTTCTGGCTCAGCCAGGACTTGAACCAAGAGACTATCTTGCAATGTTCACTGCAATGGATTCTGGGGTTGGGAAAATAGTCTTATATGGCTGTGTAGTTAGTGATGCTCATACTTTGAGTTAGAAGTTTGTTTGAAATCTTTACAAATAACTTGTCCGGTTTGTGTTACAGACACAAATTCTACCAAATACAAATAAAAACTCATATTGCTTGTTGAGGAAAGGTATGCTAGAATTACTTTGAAAGAGGAGGTCAAGCTATACCTTGTGCCAGAATCTTAAAACGCTCTTTTGACTTTTTGACATTTGGCACTGACAAGCACTACTCAAGTCTTCTTCATAACATGCACAAATCTAGTTTTGTTGCCGACTGTTTGGAAGTGTTTGGAACCCCATAGTGCCAAAAAAGGTTGCAGGTGAGCAGCTCACTACATACAGAACTTTTATTTTATGCTTTTAGCCTCCACATATGAAATACTTGGGATGTCATCATCAGCTTCACTTTAAAGATGGCCATTAAAACAGCTTTCATGCTTTATTTGACCCTAACCTTCCATCAGGATAGATCATTTACACAAGCAATCATTTTACCACTTGCTAGGTATGCCACCCCATCAACTACTGCATACCCTCTGTTAGACCACAAGACCTTATGCACTGCCAAAACACATACATAGATGGATTTAGACTAGAACCTCAGAGTAAATTCTCCTTACCAGCCCTGACAAACCTCGCAACCTTTCCTGAATATGCTGGCCAAAGTTATTTCCCAACAAATACACCCAGACTTCTCTAAAAACGCTTTCTCTCCAATGCACAGACACTTTCTCTCTTTCTCTGGCTCAGCCTGACAAGCACTAAATAGACTTTTTATCAAGTTAGCAGAGCAACGGTGAGCTGGGAACATTTCCTTTTGTCACTGTTCATTTTTCTTTCCGTTCTGGCTCCGTAATGGAAGCCAGGGAGGTTTCTCACTTTCTGGTCTAAATGAGATATCTGGGCCTTAACACAAGCCCTGCTTTCTGACAGGCAAAGCTGGAGTTATGTTCAGATTAAGATAACATATCCCAGAACCTTCCCAGCATGCTTCTTATTTAAAGTACTTCCACCGATAAGCGAGAAAGACGTGATTCAGAGGTGGGAGATTTGAGTTGCCCTGCCGTTATTGCTGGGGTGAGATCAAATGACAAGCAGAACATTTACAGCGGTGCAAATCATATGGCCGGCAACCCAGCTTTTGACTGTTGGCATGAAGGCTGGTCCACTTTGTAGATTATTTTGGCCAAGAACTGCCTACTTAGACAGAAATACGAGTGATTTAGGGGCTTCATTTGAAACAGTTGATAACACCAGTAATACACCACATTGCAGTGGTGTATTGACAAATCATTTTCATCTTTCACTTTCGTCAACATTTTTTCACTGACGAAAACAAAACAATAACTAAATAAAAACCAGTTTGGAATGACAAAAACTATGATGAATATCTATTGACATTTTCGTCAACGAGTAAAAACAAGACAAAAATGTTAGGGAGGGGCGATTTGAGAAGTGATCCAGTCAGAAATGTCCTGCATGCTGATCTACATAAGTTTGCATACATTTGCTTTATGTCTTGTGAAATGTTCAAAAACGTAAATGTAAAGAGACGAGCAGACATATGGATAAATGCGAAAAAGCGACAAGAAAGAGAGCTCAATTCAGTCCAGTTTTCTGCGCACACACAGAAAGCCGCCTCTCAGACAGCGCACGGATACTGAACTGAGTTCTCTTTTGCATCTTTTCGAGCTTGAACGGACAAATACACAAAATTATTTTTAAAAAAAAGGTTACCATTTTTGGCAAGTATTCACATAAAGTTGGGAGAATATCAGATGAAATTAAGTGAACGTAAACAGTAAACAGAGAGTATCGGATGTGTATCAGAGTTTTGGATCCGTGCATTCGGCCTTAAAGTGACAGTAGCCTCATAAACCTGATAAAAAATTTTTTATTTTACTATAAATAAAGGAATGTTATTATAATGTGACAGCAGTTAAATATGTCTGTATTGCATGTTCAAACCTTAATATCATTCACATTAACAGGTTAATAGATATTCTCCAGGAGTATATAATGAGTTTGGAAATTTTAGAGAAATGCTTAATTAATGCATTACAATTAAAAATCATTAGATTTTACAATTTGTTCTAAAATTGTATGATATTTAGTTGACTAAAACTAAAACCATTCAGATGAGTAAAATATGAATATAACTAAATGGCATTTTGGTCCAAAGACTATGACTAAAACTAAATCAAAATTTGCTGTCAAAATTAACACTGCCAACAAATACAAATAACCACATAGCAGTGTCATTTGAGCTATACATAAAACAGTCAGGAAAAGAGTGAAAATGTGTTAATCAAAATTTCTGCCTGTACAACGTAATATGTATTAAACTGTTAAACTATTATTTGACACATATAACACACAAGTGAAAAGGACAGTTGTGCTCAAGTGCCTCAAACTAAACTAAGATACTAAACATTATCTTTAAAACATACTTTATCACTAACTTTGCAAATCTGGACATTGGTTCCTCTAATGTAGTCTAGCTGTATTAGAACCTCTCAGACATAAATCTGCTTAAGGTTTGCCAAGTGTAACATAAATGAAACCGGATGCGTCTGAAAACATAAATAAAAAGGCCCTTTAATCTCTGTAGGTTTACAAAAGTCTTTTATTATTAACCCTTTAAACCCTTTCAGTCGAAAAATGATTCTTCTCCATATAGTGGACTTCACTGGGGTTTAACGGGTCCAAATGTCAGTTTCAGTGCAGCTTCAAAGAGCTCTACACGATCCCAGCGTATCTAGTGAAATTATCATCCATTTTCTTAAAAAATAAATGATAAATGATATACTTTTTAACCACAAATGCTCGTCTCGCACTGCTCTGTGATGTACCAAGTATTACGTAATCACGTTGAAAAGGTCACGCATGACGTAGGCGGAAGTACCGATCCATTGTCTACAAAGCGAATGTGCAAAGAATGTGCAAAGTCAAACGGCCTTTACAAAAAAAAAAAAAGGTAAAACAAGAAAAAAAAAAGGTGACCTTTCTAACGTGATTACGTAATGCATGGCGCATTGCAAGACTGGCATTTGTGGTTAAAAATTATATCATTTTTATTACCTTGTAATACATTTTTTATTACCTGTGCAAGTTTACTGCAACAATGGAGCCGTGAACTTCACATACTTTTGAAAATCCAGCATTTAGTTGGTCCTGATAGACGTTCATTGTCACAGTTGTAAACATGACGGCTTTCTTTTTCCACAAGGGGGTTTGGCATCATGGCATTTGTTTCCAGATGGACCATTAAAGAATGCGACACACACGTCACCCGGACATCCTGTAGAGTTTAACCAAAAAGACAAAGACTTTGAAAATCCTGAAGCGTTTCCAGTTAAGTGTGCCATATGCGTCAGATGTTCAGTCAACGGTCCGTGGGCGTGACGTCTGAGGCTGAGACTACTATACCCCTATCAAAAAAATTGTGCTTCAAAAGACAAATATTTTTCCCTACACACTTCTCTCACACTGGGGAATTGAACACACCCCTTGTAAACACGATTTCTAAAGGCCTGTGAACCCTGACTATCAGAGGTTGCATAAAGCCAGCCAATCAGAAATGAGCTTCCAGATCAAAGACTGCTTCCTACGCAGTATTTAAATTCAAGACAGCATTGTTGTGCAATTTAAAAAAAAAAAGATGCCTGAATGAGATCAGTTAGTGTGATATTTAAGTTTGATCATATACCACAGATCATATTTAAGAACATTTCTGAACGATTCTCTGAGATACCGTATTCAACTCATGGGAGACGGCAGGAGTTTTTAAGCTTCCTCTCCTCCTGTGCTCTGTCGATAAAGACACTCGGTCCCGAGTCGGTTTAGGCTCGTGTTTATTTCAACAAATGAGGATGGTACGGGCCCCTGGAGTCAGATTCATTTCCTGCAGTGCTCCCCTGTAAGCGCACACTATTGGAATTATTCTGCTCCATAAAGCACTTTAAGAAGACAATTTGTGTCTGAGTGTCTGTGTTATGATGAATACCAACAACAATGTGTTTGTCAAAACAGAGAGGCATAATTATAGACTGGCAGACAGTTACAGTATGTCCACATCTCGCTCTTTTTTTCCCTCACACACGTACAAACACATAATTTAGCCACTTAGCAGTTCCACCCTATATGCATTGAGCCTGAAATGTGTTTTGGCTCAGGGGATCATGTAATTCTTTTAGCCAGTGAAACATCTTTGAACATACACACAACTTCTAAAATGCTAATTTGCTATCAGAGGAGCCGCTGCAGTAGTAATGAAGCTGATCTTAATAGCTGTCAGACTCTCTTAGCTGCAGCACAGGGACTCATTTCAGTCCGAATATGCTTCACATTTGCCAGAGTTTCTCATCCCCAACAGCTGTCCGGAAGAGCAGAACATTTGGATGTAGAACTTGGTAAACTTAAGGGGGAAAGCTAATATCAAACGCTAAGCCCAGTGTGTACATGTAACATTAAAACAGGGGGGGAAAAAGGTCTTGTCTAATGTAATTAATGATCTTAAGCCTGGTGAACACTGTACGATTTATAATAGTTCTTTTTACGACTGTTGCATGTCAGATTGTATGAAAATGATCCCAGCTGTAACCCATGTTGCACTGTGGGATCTCAGTTGTCATTAACATCAGACTGTACCGTAGTCAAGACGCGTTAAAAACAGAAGACTCGCATCAATCAATCATCAATCTGTGACACGTTCAATGACTGTGAGCTGCATTTACATGCGGGATAGATTTGCGGTGTATGGTTTGTCGCTGTCTCACTAATTGCATCAGCAGGTTCTGTGCTCCTATTGGTTTTCGAGAAGCTACTACTGCAGGATTGTGCCTCAAAACTTCTGATACTGGCAGTATTTCATCTGAGGACAATTATAAACACAATGGTCATTAATCAGCCGTCGGCGAACATGTCAATCAAAGACTTCAGATTTTGGCCCAGGATCAGAGGGATATTTTTGCAAGTGGTTGCCTCGTTCCTGGGCAAAGTCAGATCTGGCCGCCCTCCTGGAGGAAGGGTGGCGGAAAACTTTAGATTTTGAATTATTTTAAACAGAATTGCACGCATGCTCTAGGAATGTATAACAGTATAGATGTTTCCTAGAAGTGACATGTGATAAGAAAAACAATCACCGGAGACAGCGATATGGGATGAGTGGAGTATACTATTTTTGGAGCGGTTTCTATTTCTACAACGTTGCGGCTGACAGCTCTCTCAGGTAACCTACTTATTATGTGTTTAGTATAGTATTAAAATGGATTAATTTGGGTTTGAATATCATTTTGAGTGACATTTCGCTTAATGCAAGTGGCATAGAATAATTTGTCTCAGATCTTTAATAAGGAAACTGTATAAGGAATTTTCTTCAATAAGGAAAGTGTTGGTAACATTTTATTATTGGGAACAATTCTCACTTTTAACTAGTTGTTTATTAGTACTTATAAAGCACATATTAATGGCTTATGCTATTGTACAACCTAAACACAACTACGTTATGAACTATTAATAAGCAGTAATTAAGAGCTTATTGAGGCAAAATTCATAGTTAATAGTGAATGTTTCCCATTTCAGTGTTACCATTTTTTTTTTTTTTTTCCCTTTCACATCTTAAAGTATGTCTTGAGACAGTATTTGAAGACAGACAAACTCCCAAAGTACAAGTCAAAGCATTTGGTGTGATGGGCGCTTTCGAAACACTGCTTCCTGGAGCTTTGAAATCTTTGCGAATCACTTGCGTTTCTGTTAAGTCCACATTTTTGGTTTTAGAAGGGTGCTCACGAGTGCCCCCTTTGTGGCTGATATGCATCCTCGACGCCCGTGAGCTCCACAGCATATTTCTACATCACGAAAGTGTGGATACAGAGGAAGATCGCGACGGCTTAATTTGGAACAAAGTCACATGATTTCAGTAAATGAGGCTTCATTACATCAAAACGTTTCAAAATTTCAAAACTTTTGCTGTTAGGGGGTGATCTCTGTGAACCCATAAACCAGTGTCTTTGTGGTTTTTATCTGATCTCAAGACATTTTTTAATGACACATTTGTATAATAGAAAGGAAGAGTTGTAGATAATGGTCTTTTACTGGCCTGTTTAAACAATCTCTCCATAAAACAAACAAACCAAGCCATACAATTAAATACATATTATACAAACACTTAATATTTGTCTCAGATGATTGTGTTTAATTACACTTTCAATAAAACATTTTCAACTGGTTTGTAAAAGGTGTTTTTCTGAGTTTTTGTTGCACTTACACCGTTCCCTCCAGTGTGGCGTATCAAACGCTTTGAAACAGTGAATCACTTTGCAAAGCAATTGGCTTATTCAAAGTTTCAAAAAGCTTTGTTTCTACAATGGACTGGATAGAAGAAATGAACCAGAGAATACTCAGAGATGGTCTTATTGGGAGATACGAGGGTCCGTGGCTCTACCGTTGGAGAATGTGTAAAGGCTTACTTAGATCACGTGTGCCTTGATAACCAATCACATTACAGACTTGACGTCATTGAATTTCATTCAGAGTTGTGCGACAGTCAATCACTGATTGCGGATACCATATAAATGAATAAGTGCCATAAACTGAATCATACCGGTCGTGCAATTTGTCCTTGACTTCCCTTATAAAACATTTTTTTCCAGTGTAAACTCTAAAAATAGATCAATCCAAAACTAATGTTTAAGAGCAAAATGGTGAAGATTAGCCGATGGGTTGTCAGGTGGTACAGTGGTCATGTGGTACAAGTGGGAGCTCTCATAAAATTCAAAGTTTACAAGTTGTAATTACGAGTTCTACATGGCGTGAACGCACCTTATTTTCACCTCAAAGAAGGCGGAGCTCAGCACACACCTACCGATTATCACCACGGATACAGTGGTAGTTTGAAAACGTGTATCACTTTTCCAGAAAGTTCGCTTTAGCAAGCCATTTCGAAACTCCAAGAAAGTTCCTTTTTGGCCTAATTTTGTTCAAAATGAAGTCACCAATTTATTCTTCGATTATGCTTGAAGTATATAAGGGCCTTAAAGGGATTGTTCACCCAAAAATGATTTACTCACCCTCAAGCCATCCTAGGTGTATATGACTCACACAATCGGAGATATATATATAAAAAAAAACTATCCTTGTTCTTCCAAGCTTTATAATGGTAGTGAATGGGGGGCCAGATTTAGAAGTCCAAAAAAGTTCTTCCATCCATTATAAAAAATCCATATGGCTCCAGGGGGTTAATAAAGGCAAAACGAAGCGATGGGTTTTTGTAAAAATAATATCCATATTTAAAAAAAAAAAAGAGCTGTGCAACAAACTCAAGCTCCTCCCCTTATATTGAAATCTTTTGACATTTCTTTAAAAATGATCATTTTAGACTTATAATTTGTGACCGGTGTTTTGTTTTGCTCTATCCTCTGCGCTTCCACGTTCATCATTACATCACGCATCGGGTCAGAGGTCACTCTTCCGCAGCAAATCAATGCGTACGGTCGTCTGCCGGAAGTTATTATAGTTAAAGTTTTCAATATGGATATTTTTCATACAAAAACCCACCGCTTCACTTCAGAAGGCCTTTACTAACGCCCTGGAGCCGTATGGATTACTTTTATTATGGATGGATGCAATTTTTTGGCTTCAAAATCCTAACCCTTAACCTAACCCGATTGTGTTCGTCTGAAAAAAGATAGTCATATACACCTAGGATGGCTTGAATATGAGCAAATCATGGGACAATTGTCATTTTTGGGTGAACTAACCCTTTAAAAATAAAGTATGTCAATCTTTTTGAAAAAGTGTCTACACATTATTAGTGCATAGCAATCATTATAAGTGAAATTGGAATGAATAAAAATAAAAAATTGAGTTTCTGCTGATGAAAAGTCACTTAAAAGGGATAGTTCACACAAAAATGAAAATTCTGTCATCATTTACTCACTCTTATGTAGCTCCGAACCTGTATGAGTTTCTTTTTTCTGAAGATATTTTGAAGAATGTTGGTAATGGTAGCCATTGACTTCCATTGTAGGAAAAAATAACACTATGGAAGTCAATGGCTACAGTCAACTGTCTGGTTACCAACATTCTTCCAAGTTTAATTTGGGTTAGGATGTTACCTAGGTAGTAGACAGCAAGGCGGCTCACTACGTTTTGGAACTGAGCTTACAAGTCAGCCTTTATACCCAAATGAACATATCAGTAAAGACACTCACATCTATTCCTTAAATATATTAATATATTAAGTCCAGAAAAATGCAGGAACCCCTCAGTTTAGATACACTGTTGTTATGAAATGTAATCGTTAACAAACAATTGTAATCAAAAATGTCCAAATGCCTAAACTTCTCTACAAATTCTAGAGAGAGAGAGAGAGATAGATATATATATATATATACTCATTTATTTAATATTTAAACAGACTAAAAAGTTGTAAATACAACTTCTGAATGAAAGGCACAGTAAAATCAGACACAGCTGATATAATACTCAACTGAAACAGAAGTACAGTACAAAAGCGGACAGTTACTTATGCACGCAAAAAATCTCTCACGTGCCAACATCCAAAGAGGCCATCCGGTCACCGGTTTATATTTGACAAGAGCAGAGGGATCTTCAGTGATAATGGCTGATCGACACTTATTGCTTTGACTCTTCAGGGCCTGACCGGCTAGAACTCAAACATGGAAATAAAAAGATTAAAATCTTAATTCATTTCATTCATTTGCTCTGGCAAAAGCATCAAGTTGAAAGTGATTAGCTAGCATTCAAAATCCAGGCTCAATGGAGTGATGCTGTCAGTCAAGCGCTAGCGTACTTCATTATCTAACGCATACTCATTAGCATACTGATCTAATTCATTGGTCCACCAAGTGCAAAATCAAACCAGAGAGGGGAAAAAACAGCAGGCGGATGGCTCAAAGTTAAATGATCTTAAGTGTTAGAGACGTTTAATTAAATTTTGATTAATTCAATTGCAGAGCTGTGAAATTGAAATGTTAAGATGGATTTTAAAGATAGAAAGTTCCAGATGCATGTTCACACGTCGAGGAGTTTGATAGCGCTGCATCACGCCATGTGCCGGTACATTATTTATAGTTAACGGCCAATTAGAGACCAGGACCTCTCTGATTTAATAGTGCCACGTAATTTGGATTCATTGTGGCCCTCTCTGGACTTTGCTTGATTAATACAAACACAAATCTTTGTAACAAGTCTAACCACATTCATGAATCCGCTCTGGGGTAATTCTGGCGGTTTGACTATGCTAAATTTTTAGCGAAAGGCTTTGCCTTTTAGTTCAGAGGTTTGAGTTACATTGAACCAGACTCTTTGGTATATGCAAAGCAATTCCAACTCATTTCCCCTCCAATCTGCTCTAATTATGTACAGATTTCTACATCCTCTCTACCATCTTAAAATTATGCTTTGTGCCAAACTCATTCTTCCTGGAATGTAAGTGAATCAATTAGGCAGAAGACGTTCACTAAAAAGATTTGGACAGAGTTAATGCTTCCCAAGCTGCCTTTCCCAGTGTCACTGCTGCCTTTATTGCAAAATAAACCATTGAATAAAAGCAATGAACCAAAGACATTTCAATAATTTAAAGATTAATGTAAGAGAAACAAAATGTACACATAACAGACTGTAGTGATGGACGATTGGTCTGAAATAGAGTTACAGAGAGACCTTCTGTCTTAAGTCTAATGGGGATCCCCAAACCCTGAAGACATCATCGGACATTGATGAGTGAACGTTGAGCATTGACAGGCATGGACGGTCATTACCTAGCGGTACCACTTAGCTGGGTTAAGTAATCGCGCAGTTCTTTAGCTGCCTGGAAGCGGCCGTACCGCTTTTTGGGGTTGGCGCACTCGTCCAACAGGGCTTCAAGCTGGCCGTCTTTGGCTATGTGCGGCGGGGGGTCGTGAAGAAGTCCACCGGAGCTGCCCCGCCACGTAGCATATCGTGAAAGCAGGTTTTGACAGATGGCGTAATAGTTGTGGTCCACTGTAACCCGTGAACACAACATGTCTTTAGAGAAGGAAAGACAGGCCTCCTTGTCGCACTCCTCAAATTTGCTCTCGTACCAGATGTCGTAGTTCTCAGGCTTATCTAGAGGAAGATGACAGAAACAAGAGTAAAATTGCAGCAGTTGATGAAAAAGTACAGACACTGAATTTGTAGAGAATATGACAAGCTTTAAACAAACTGGGTCAATAATGTTTTTTAATGTTTAAATAAAAAAATAAAAATAAAAAATACATAAAATGGAATTCATATATACAAACAGGGCTTGACAATCACTTTTTTGGCTAGTGGTTTTCCAAAGTTACTAGCCACTAAACATTTTCACTGGCTATAATTTTGACATGGGAAAAAAACTACCATATAGATATTTTTAATGTTATCTCATAATTCGGCAGCAGATATATTAGGCTGCTGTCACTTTAAGACCTGACGCACTGATCCATTATACCATTACATGCGTTTTCTTTCTCAACGGTTTACATTATCTTAAAACATAACTGACCGTGTCTACATGAATACTCGTCAAGACCGGCATTTTGACATTATTTTGTGTGTATTTGACTGTTTAAACACAATAAGTTTAAGCTTTATGTTCGTGCACTTTGGGTGTGGGCACAAAATCTGCAGAAATCAGTAAAATTATACGCAATATGTGCAATCCCATGCTGAAATTCAAGCCCTGTGTGTAATAACAATTAATTTGGATATATATCTGGTACAGTTAATGGCATTAGTTTCAGTTGGTACTAAATTATTATAATACTGAAGGTTAAAATTAACTGATTTGTATACAAACACTGTTATAATACTAACTTTATTATGTTTCTACTCCAATTAGTTTTTTGAAATATGTAAATGGTAGCTGATGGATTTATTCAATCCTACATTTAATACTGAAGAAAAGTGCAAATATAATATGTAATATGGTACACATTTTTAGGACTCACAACTGCATTCTCTACAAACCCATGCTAAATGAACAGAACCACACTCGACAACTAGTTATCTGCCACGTCATATAATGTGAGAGCCACAGTGAACTGTATAATTATGACAGGTTTAGTTTACTCATGGAGACGGAGAAATGATCTCCATTTTTGATGTGGTTGTGAGTCCTGAAAACTTGCAGGCTCTTATTAAGCAGCACTTCCACACTAGCCATTAGCATCTGTTTTGTTTTGTGTGAAACATGACAGGAGATTAAAGGATTAGTTCACTTCAGAATTCAAATTTTCTGATAATTTACTCACTCCCATGTCACTCAAGATGTTTATGTTTTTCTTTCTTCAGTCGAAAAGAAAATGTTTTTTGAGGAACACATTCCAGGATTTTCTCCATATAGTGGACTTCAATAGGTTGAAGGTCCAAATGTCAGTTTCAGTGCAGCTTCAAAGAACTCTACACGATCCCAGACGAGGAATAAGGGTCTTATCTAGAGAAACCATTGTCATTTTCTAAAAAAATATAAAAATTATATACTTTTTAACCACTAATGTTCGTCTTGCACCACGCATTATGTCAGTGTTCTCAAACTCAATTCCTGTAGGGCCACAGCTCTGCACAGTTTTGCTCCAACCCTAATCAAACACACCAGTTAATCAAGGTCTTCAGGATTACTAGAAACTTCCAAGCAGGTGTGAGTTGGAGCTGGTTCGAGCTAAACTGTGCAGAGCTGTGGCCCTTCAGGAATTGAGTTTGAGAGCACTGCATTATGTAGGCGGAAGGTAGGGTAGGGCGGAAAAAATAATCTCATTTTCGCCTCCAACTTCAAAATCGTCTGACATCGTTGTTTTACGTTTCTTGGTAAAGGGCATTTGACTTAGTCTTTGCACATTCGCTTTGTAGACACTGGATCGGTGCTACCACCTATATCACTGCATTGAAACTGCAATTTGGACCTTCAAACCGATGATCCCCATTGAAGTCTCCACTATATGGAGAAAAATCCTGGAATGTTTTCCTCAAAACCTTAATTTCTTTTCAACTGAAGAAAGAAAGACAAACATCTTGGATGACATGGTAAATGATGATAATTTTAATTCTAAAGTGAACTAATCCTTTAAGAATGAACATAAACAGTGCATAATCGATTACACTGACACGTCGTTCCAGCCCTAAATATATTTCAACCTTTTTAAAAATAATTATTAAGATGTGTATAAAATTAAGTTATTTACTTGGTTACACTACATGACATCTTTGAAATCATTCAATTAAATCTGGTATAAAAATGGTATAAACATTTTTTAAAAACAATATGAAATGAACATGAATAAAAAAAAATAAAAAAGGACATTCCTACTAATTGGCGCTACAGTAAAAAAATTACAATCAGATTTTTCCTTTATATTATTGACTCAACTGCACCCATTCTGCAACATGAAAGAACATTACTAATTAGTTCACTTGTAGTGTCTTTTCACAATTATATCATTAATTGGTTTTTTTGTTGTTGTTTTTTTTAGGTTTGACATTTAAAAAAAAAAAAAAAAAAAAAAGAAAAGTCCAGTATTTTTCATCTTAAAACTGAAAACAATTTTTGTTTTTTATAAATCATATTTGGACACACTCATTCAGTTTGAACACAATGAAAATATCAGTCAGCGGACCAAGAGAGCAATTTGTGACTTAGAAATTGCACAGAAGCAATCAGGTGGACATTTCTGAAGTACAGCATGTTCCTTCCTTAATAAAGGGACACAAATTGGCCGCTTTCTCTACCCAGAACACCGACCGCATACAACCTTCCTCCCCACACTTATTTTTCAAGGACCTGGCAACCAGGACAAATAAATAACATTCTCTATGATGAGAAACTCTTTGGAGTTGCATTAATGATCAAATTGATTAGAGTGAAACAACCCAGGAGATGCCAACCCCTAATCATGTTTGATAACCTCAATGCACTCCTGCCACTCCAATGACTCAATCTGTGTTTCCGGCATCAGATTCTGCCTCAGGCCCTAGACCACTGCCTAAACTCAAATCACTGCTCAACACAGATCTGCAGACGCTGAGAGCCAAGGTGAAGAGATGTCACTTACTCTGGTAGACGTCGGTCTGTGTGACGGATGTGTGATCAGACCCTGTCTTCTTACCTCTAGTGCACAAATCTGATACATACGTCTTTGCTGCAATATCAATTTATTTAGAAAACAGTTTAAAAGGAGTGTTCCAATAGTTTTTGCTATGGTATTGAAACTAGTGCTGAGAACCGTGAAATTTTTACAAATGTATATTATGATGTTATGATGAACTATATGCCTTTCTCCACTGACGTTCTGAGTTATTCAAAGCGTTTGTGAGGATGCTGATTTTTAAATGACAGCCGACTCTGAGATGAAGAACAGGAACATGGTTTGTGTAACATTAGCAACACATTATTAGCGGTTTGATAACAATCAAACAAAAGGCTAATCATATTAATTACCATTATGTAAAAACGATACCATTGTGCAGTGTTTACCTCAGTAAGTTGACCGTGTGGATCTCTGAGCTCATGCAAGTGAGTGGAAGTTACATTCAAGCTATTTTAAGGCATGAAGACATTTTTTTTTTTTTTTTTTGTGTTTATTACATTTGCTTTTTTTATTCGTTGTATGCTGGTTCTTATGTTTCTTATGTTTTTTTTTGCCAACTTATTGATAAATCACGATTTTACAGTTGATTGTGAACAGCAGTCATTGTAATCAGACTCAGCGGGAAGTTTAGCACTGCATCAAGAATTTGACGTAGAAACATTTCGACAGCTGTGCAACTAGATTGCGACCAAAAAGACCCTTTGTTATAAACAACTGATGGTACAAAGGCGAGTCAATTAGGCTGCAAGTTCACCAGTGCAGTATTTAAAGAGCACAAAGCAACATTGATCCACAGATCCGTAATGAAATTATCTGCAGTGCTTTGGAGAGAGCCCAGCAGAAGTCTTGGAAACAGAATGTTTGTCTAGACCAGCGATGCAGGGAAAGCCACAGCCTATAGAATTTCGATCTGAAGCATGGCTCCGCTCCACTGGCGCTTACAATCACATTTGTCTCCTTGGCCTGCTAAAGATGATCTAGTAACTTCCTTCCAGCCTGGCGATGGGCGGATGTCTTGTCCAGACATAATACAGCACATATTAGGATGATGTATTTGTAAAGACAAAAAGGAGAAGGGAGGAGAGGGAGGGGATTCAGAGGATGAGAACAACCTGAATTCAGGCTAGAGAATTGCTCTGAATGCAGGTCATTCTCTATTTATTTTTAATAATGTTCAAGTTTAAACGAAACTTGACAAAAGTTTTCTGTCGATAAAGGTATCCAAACAGTTGCTCATCAGTCTAATAGAGCACATAGGCCCAGTTTCACAGACAGGGCTTAGATTAAGCCAGGATTAGGGCTTAGTTTAATTAGGACATTTAAGTAGCTTTTATAAACGTGCCTTAGAAAAAGAAACTGGTGTGCATCTTGAGACAAAACAATAGCACTGACATATTTGAAGATTTGAAGTTGCTTTCAATTAAAACATGTCTGTGAAACATATATTAAAGCGTCTTTGATGTTTCCATTGTTTCTACGGAAGTAAAAACGGAAATCGAGGGTAACGTGGATATGACGCCATTGACGCAATGAAATGGGCCATTAAACTGGTTAAAATAGCTGATTTCTCTGGATTTAAACGTTGTTGAAAACATCTGGGATAAAGTAAGTACACAAGTCAACACAATATATAACAGTATTCTTGTTTTTTTTTTGTTTTTTGTTTTTTTAATCCAAAAATATTACATATTGTGCCTTTAACGAAATCTGGCCAGTGTTGCAACTCAGGTTTATCTTGTTTCAAGGGTTTTTTTTAACAATTGTCTTTCTATTAGGGTTGTGCAAAACAACCAATTATCATAATCGACTAGTCAGTGTTGAGGGAGCCCTGTATAATTAATTAGGCTGCGTCAGATCCACAAAACCCCATTCAGACAAGTTTCTTCAGGGATATATGGAAACTAAGCGCAGGTAATTCAACAAATAAGCAGACAAAATAACTTTAACCATTTATTGTACAAAACTATCAAAGTCCTCTCCAGAACGACTCGTATTGAGATCGGCAAATTGCGGCTGCAGAATGACGCACTTCAATAATCTGAGCGCTCCGACTCACTGGGTGATCAAAAGAGACGATGTGAAGTCTGACATTGAGTGTCTTCATTTATTATTTTAGGCAGTGTATGGTGTTTTGATGGCTGTAGCGGTGCTGCTTTAAATTAGATTAAGTAAGAGATGAGAGGGCTTTACCATGTAGACTACAGCACAGCCTACTATCAGCAGGCAAAACTCTTTGAGAGAAATTGCGTCACTTAATTATTTAAGAACTGTCTCTGTAAAGAAGCACCAATACTAAAATATAAACTCACTAGTCGATCACACTAATCGACTAGTCGATACTGCACATCCCGTTTACTATCTCTACTAAAGTCAAATAATTGTGCCTGATAACAGCTGCATGGTCTAGAATTTTATGTTAGCAAAGCTAAATGGTCAAAATGTACTATATATGCTGCTCAAAACCCCACTGAGTGTATAACACAGTGTCCTAACCATTCAATTTAATTCAATTCACATTTATCTGTATAGCGCTTTTCACAATACATATCGTTTCGAAGCAGCTTTACAGAAAATGCATGTCAACATTACAATTTAGAGAATGCAGTTAGCTAATAACGTAATAATTTAGGCAATTTAAATTACAATCACTGTTAGCGGTTTAATTGAAGGTCGAAGCAATGAGCTCCTGGAAATAATGAATTAGATATTAACAATAATTAGGATATATAGAAAATTGGGAATGTTCATGTTGATCCAGATACTGCGTCATCTGAAGTCCTCGCAGGAGTTGGCGCCGTCTCTCTAACCAGACGCGACGCAGTATTTTTCCATGTTAAAGGGTTAGTTCACCCCAAAATGAAAATTCAGTCATTAATTACTCACCCTCATGTCGTTCTACACCATAAGACCTTCGTTCATCTTCAGAACATAAATTAAGATATTTTTGATAAAATCCGATGGCTCAGTGAGGCCTCCACTGACAGCAAGATATAATTAATTAACACTTTCAATGCCCAGAAAGCTACATATTTAAAACAGTTCATGTGACTACAGTGGTTCAACCTTAATGTTATGAAGCGATGAGAATACTAGAAAAATAAAATAATGACTTTATTCAACAATATCTACACTGCAAAACCCAATAAATTGAGGACTTAATTTTTGTAGACACAGATTACCTCAAAAAAAAAAAAAGAAAAAAAGGGGGCCTTTAAGTAAACAACTCAAATTATTTTAGTAGAACTTAAATGTATTTTGTATTACACAAACTTGCTAATTACAACTGAATTGAAATATTGAATAATCTAAGACCCAATCTTTATGGTCAAGTGTTCGTTAGCAACAGCACACTAGCATACGCTAATGTAACCATCAAAGAGACTATCACTATTTACTTGCATGAACTGTTAATCAACACACAGCATATATAACCTTAAAGTTTCGCAGCCCATTCTTGACCTAACCACAGGCACTACTCTTCATCACGATGGTAACCCTACAATACTTCAGCATCGCAGAAACACCTTTAAATACCAAAATAACAGAACATTAAACAATAACACATCTTCCCCTGTATTAATCTTGAGCAAAACCACTCAAAACAACCCTCAATTTCAACATTTATTCTACTTGCACAGTGAAATCTGCTGCAGCTCAGTTTAATGTTGAATGGATTCCTCTGATAATGTCGGTTAGAGAAACGATGTGACGTGGATGACGTCACTTCATGTCGCTCAGTGAACTTAAAAATAATAATTTAAGTATAACACAGTGTCCTAACCAGACGCGATGTGATAAGATTCCAGCGACGAGCAATTTGACTGTCCACACTAGATGCGACGCGACAATGAAAAGCGATAAAATCAATCAAAAACCACAGCCAATCAGAAGAGAGTGTGGGCGGGCTCTCTCGGCAAGAGCACAGCAGACACAATGAAATGGGCAAATACATAGTAAAACTCATAAATATTACACAATTTAAACATTGTTTAAAGTACATACGGAGTGACTGACCCAATCTTTGTCATAGAAAACACTTGTTTGTTCGCATTAAGTTGACAATTTGAACGTTCTTGTGCCCATTTATTTATTTTCAAGATCTGAGGTGAATTAGCCAGCGTTGTTTTCATTACAGCTAAAAAGCTGGGGACACAGAACGATATTCAAGCTCACATTAGACGCTTTAAACATTAAATAAAGCACATAAACAGTACCTGATATTATCATTGCCATACTGTGTGTTGTGTTGTTGTCGTTTCTAAAATAGAATATAAATGTTGAGCTACACAAAAATGAAACTAAACTCCTCGTTCAGAAAAGGTAATTGTTTTAAGGTGCATCAATGATTTAACAGACTTTTAACTGCAGTGTACTCAGTCTTTAGAAGTTAGTAGTACTATTCGGGTTTACAGAGTAGTGATGGGTGATTTCAAAACACTGCTTCATGAAGCTCCGAAGCTTTACAAATCTTTTGTTTCGAATCAGCACGAACGTCACGTGATTTCAGTAAATGAGGCTTTGTTACGTCATAAGGGTTTCGAAATTTCAATAGTTCACATGACTTTGGCAGTTTGATACGAAGCTTCATGAAGCAGTGTTTTGAAATCGTCCATCACAAGAAATTGTTGAATAAAGTCGTTATTTTGTTTGTTTTTTTGGCACATAAAAAGTATTCTCGTCGCTTCATAACATTAAGGTTGAACCACTGTAGTCACATGAACTGTTTTAAATATGTCTTTAGTAGCTTTCTGGGCATTGAAAGTGTTAATTATCTTGCTGTCAGTGGAGTCATTGGATTTTATCAAAAATATCTTAATTTGTGTTCTGAAGATGAACGAAGATCTTACGGGTGTAGAACGACATGAGGGCGAATAATTAATGACAGAATTTTTATTTTTGGGTGAACTAACCAGAGTTTTTGTCTTAAATTGCCATGACGGCGACACGCGATGATTCTATTTTAGAAATGGTTTCTATTTTTCTACTTTATCATAATTTTCATAATTTAAGCATTTTTTTTATTTTTTATATATATATATATATAATTATTGTACTTTTTGTTGTATGATGCAACAGCACAAAATATGGCAATGATAATCTTAGGTACTGTTCATGTGCTTAATTTAATGTTAAAAGCATCTAATGAGTTTGAATATCATTTTGTCTCTTTTATAGCCCTACTGAAGGAAACAATGGATTCACCTCTTAAAATAAATAAAAGGAAACAAGAAATATATGTAAAGAAAATAATGTTTAAAAAAAAAAAAAAAAAAAAAAAAAACACTTCTCAGCGAGTATCCATGTAAACGCAGTCACATATGGCTTATTGAGAAAGAGAAACTGAGAAAATGAATAGATATTGTATTGGATCCGTGCATTTGGTCTTAAAGCAACAGCAGCCTAATATTCCTGCTGCTGTCTGATGTAACTGAAACAAAATACAAAGAGAAAATCGATTTTTTTTTTTTTTTTTTTACATTTGATTATTTATTTAATCATTTAATTAATTCAATACAACTGTTTTCATATTGCTATATATATATATATATATATATATATATATATATATATATATATATATATATATATACATATATATATATATATACATACATATATATACACATATATACATATATATACATATATATACACACATATATACATATATATATACACATATATATACACATATATATACACATATATATACACATATATACATACATATATATACACATATATACACATATATACATATATATACACATATATACACATATATACATATATATACACATACATATATATACATATATATACATATATATACACATATATATACACATATATATACACATATATACACATATATACACATATATATACATATATATATATATATATATATATATATATACATATATATATATATATATACACATATATACATATATATATACATATATATATATATATATATATATATATATATATATATATATATATATATATATATATATATATATATATATATATATACACATACATAATTGCAATGTCAGTTTTTTCCCCAATATAGTGCAGTCCTAGTGTGTACACACCTGTGAATCCAGTGAACACTTAGCATGAGAATGTTTTCCATTCACATAATTACAAAACTTAAAAGGTAATTATTTGTGAATGAAACCCACTGTCCTTAAGCTAGCTTGTAAAAGCAGTGCTTTAGTACTTCTTCAAAGCTGAGCTAAAACAATTTAAATTCATCCTCGCGGAGCTGTTTGACTGGTAAAAGGGGACACCCTCCCCTTGAGGGCTCGCTCCCACTTCAGTGACAGAGCTTCTTCTGTTAGGCTTTTGGCACCGCGACAAGTCGCCATTGAAGAAAGAACCAACTGGCGTCACTCTGTCCCCACGTGCGAGTCTCTCGCACACACACACACCCGCACATAGACACGTATTCTATCTGAGGCTTTCAGGAATAAAACCTTGTTCACTGAATGGTGTCCTATCTGCTGTTGGGAATCTCCCCTGAGATTCTGGTCACAAAACACAAAGGCACAAATGCTCCATACTCACGTGCTGGGTATATAACAGCACTTTCTGCGTCATTCTGAGTCCTACAGGTGCTTAGCAGGGTTTATAAATGTACCTTGAGTAAATGACTGTATGTAGAACATCAGCACAACTGGTCACTACTTGGTCATTACATGAAAAAAATGAATGACAAATTATTTCTTTGTGTTCCTCCCCATTACTTGTCACAGCACTTACATATTGTTGGTTTGATTGCTTCTATTGTTCTCCTCATTTGTAAGTTGCTTTGGATAAAAGCATCTGTTAAAATGTAAATGAGTAAAAAAATAATAAATTAAAAAAAGCATTTATTTGAAAAAAAAATTTGTATTAATTTTATACTATTAAGAGTATTTATTAATATTTAGAATTTTATTTTTAGAATTTCATTCTTAATTTAAAATTTAGTTATGTGCTTTTGTTATTCTTATTAGTTTTTGTAATTTTGTAATGTGTGTTGACAAACAATATAAAAACAGCCGAAACATATAGGGCTAAACACATAACATTTTTTAAAAACTGCTGCAGCAGCGGGAAAGATGGACATGCATGCATTATTTTAATTTGTGTTAAAGTTGCACGATTCTGGATAAAATGAGAATCAAGATTTTTTTTTTTTGTTTCTTTCAAATAGAAATCATGATTCTCCCATGATTCTGAATAGACAACTAAACAAAATTGCGTATAATTATTTACCAGAGGACAAAATATTAATTGCTGCAGTCTATTTAAAAATATTTAATTAATTAATTTAATAAAATGGGTTAAGCGTTGCGAATGAAGCGTTAAGCACAAGTGATTTACATGTTAAGTCAATGCAAAGATGCCCTGTGGCGGCGCGGTGCGAATTGAGCGTTTTGGGAGTTTGTCGCTTGCGAATCGCGGAAGTTGAAAAATCTAAACTTTCGCGAATATTCGCGCCGCGTTAACCAATCAGGAGCTTGCTCTAGTAGTGACGTGATTACGGCGTAGCGAGCGAAGGGCAGAAATCCGAAACAACAATGGAGGTCAAAATCATCGTCGCTGTACGATACATCATCGTACTTTTATAGAAACCGGAATAAAAAGGATCTTGCTTGGAAGAAAGTGAGTGAGGAGGTCGGACAGTCTGGTAATTTGTAAAAAAATGGTCTTTACTCAATTTGAGCTATATATTTATTTATTTATTTTTTAGACTACAAGCTAGCTAAAGCCGGCAAATTGAGCTTATTCTCAATACAACTACTTTCCCGCTGATGAGTTGATGTGTTTATTCAGAGGAAGTGTGCAGAAAGAAGTGGAAGAGTCTGAGGGACATATTTAAAGGAGAGGGAGAGCCCCTCTCATGACGTGAATTTGCACCTGTTATGAAGTGAATTTCACGCACGAATGAAGCGAGTAAACTCAAAATGTTCAAGTGTCCAACTACGTGCGAATAGCGCGATTTATTCGCCCCATTAGAATGAATGATTTAATGACTCACTCATAACTACTTCACTTGTTTCATTACTGGTTGAATCAAATCTTTTGAATGAATAATTCAATTTAAAATACATTTTAACAGTCACTTGTCGCCGTAATGATGTAATCGATACAACCGTTATTTGAAGCGGCAAGTTTTAAAATGTGATTTGAATAGATTGAATAGAGATCGCGATCTGTAGACACACTGATGTGGACGTGTCTGCATTAAAGCCTTTCAGTGGGCTTAAACAGACCCTTTACAGCAGATTTAGTTAAAAAACAACTGACCTAAATATGATTTTCAGTTAAATTCATCCTAAACAATTCAACATTAGTAGGCTGACTTACTTTTCACCATCAGTCGTGTGCGCACTCAGAGGATCCCCAGTTCTTGACTAATTTTCAGTCAGACAGTGAAATTCATTCACTGAAGAGTTGCTCTAAACGAACAATTGAATTGTTGATGTGATTTGTGTACCGATTTAACAGGATGATTGAAAATAATCAGTTTGTGCACGAATCGGACGCCGCTTTTGCGTCTTTGAGCATGTGACTATTTCTTAATTTTAAAATAAGGAGTAACGATATGTTTTATGAAATGTAGTGGAGTAAAAAGTACAATCTTATGCTTTAGAATGTAGTGAAGTAAAAGTAAAAGTTGCTCAAAATAACAATACTCGAGTAAAGGACTTTGTTAAATACTTCGTAAAAATAGTAAAAAGTAAAATTACTTCGTTACTGTCCACTGCTGCATGGGGGTAAGTAAATTATCAGGAAATTCTCCTTCTGAAGTTAACTAATTATTTTTAGTAGTTCCAAACTTGTATGGTATGCATTTCTTTTCTTTTTTTCTTTTTTTGTGGAACACAAATGATTATATTTTGAAAAATGTCTGCCAATATTGTTGTGGACCCCAGAAACTTTCATTGTAGGGACAAAAACTATTAAAACATTTTTAAAATGACCATTTCGTGTTCTGCAGAAGAAAGGGGAACATCATAAGAGCGATAAAAAAAATGTATTTGATCATTTTATAGGTATCATTTCATGTATACAATTATTCACAGGGATGATCAACACCACAAACGTATCATAAAAGTAGTCTGTACTATATTCCAAGTCTATGTAGAACAAACCAAAATCCTGATCCATGGTTAAAGAAAGCCTATTTGATCATTGCACAGATTCATCTCAAAATCAACTCAGTGATCTAGTGACAGCAATAGAGAGAATCACTTAAAATGTTGGTTTGTTCATCACACAAAAGCAATCGTATGACTTATAGCCATATAGACTACTTTTATGGTATGTCTATGGATTATTTATTTTTTATTTTTTTGCAATTTATTGCAATTGCATGGGGAAAAACGATCAGTAGATCCTCTAAAATGTCTCCTTTTGTGTTGGAACAACATGAGGGTTTGTATATGATGGTGACACTTTAGTATGGGGAACAATTCTCACTTTTAACTAGTTGCTTATTACTAGAATATTGGCTGTTTATTAGTACTTATAAAGCACATATTAATGCCTTATTCTGCTTTACCTTATTCTACATACCTTAATCCTGCCCAATACCTAAACTTAAACGCTACAACAACTACCTAACTAACTATAATACGTTTATTGAGGCAAAAGTCATAGTTAATAGTAAATGTGTGTTCTCCATACTAAATTGTTACCCATATGACTACAGAATTTATCAGTTCAAATGTTCATTTTTGTACACACATTATGTGTATCTACAAACTGTGTGTGCAGATATTGAGATTTACTGTACATGTAAGAAAGGGCAAAATCTATTTACTTACTCTGTTTGATCAGCCTCTTGTCGGCCACCACAACATTCTCTGCATCCACCACAATGACCTTCCCGTCCCGCGGGCCCACAGCGAAGTTATCGAAGCTGACGTCCAGCAGGTAGAGAGCAAAATCGAAGTCGTTGTTGGTAAGCTGCTCAGCAATGTCCATCAGCTGCTTGGCCAGGTCTACTCTCTTCTCCCAGGGAGCATTGAAGAAACTCCACAGCTCCTCGCCCACGTAGTTCACTGCCACCATTCGCCCGCAAGCACCCAGGTACTTTGCAAACGGCCAGCCTTCGTCTGAAGGGAAACTCTGAGAAAAGCACACAAGGGAATGATTTTGAGTTTATGCTCAATAACAGTTAAAAGACCCTACTGAGTGAGTCCTCGAAATTCCCATCGTACCCCTTCAACAAACGTCAAGTTCTAATGAAAAACGTTTCTTCGGCCAAACTAAGTTGGCTACTCAATATGAACTTTTATAGAACAACAGTAAATTGGACTATGGGGAATTGTGATTGGTATCAACACTGATGGCAATGCTTCTGGTGTCCAGACGACGGAATTGAAATGTTTTGAGATGAAAGCTAACAGCTCTGGTAGGAGGGCTACTTGAAGAGGGGGAAAAACAACATCAATTGCATGCAAAACAGCAGGTTATTATTTTAATATGATGCTTGTTTTGTCTGACTCACATCGAGGCAGGAAAATCGTGGATGCTGGGGAGGCATCTGTCAGTTGTGACTTTACATTGCTAGCCTCTTCAGATATAAACAAATGAGGCAAGTAAAGCAGCTGTACCCCAGTAACTGGGTTGGTCTCTCAGGGCCTTGAGTGGGCACGTCTCATTACAGCTTCTCTGTCTATTCCATCTACCGTGGCATGGAAGAGCAGAGTCAATTCGATATGCAAGAGCACAAATTAGAGCTAAATAAAAGGAAAAACCAAATACATTCACTGTCCAGGACACACAATCTGTTTTATTCAATCAGAGTGCCACTCTATTCTAATGATTCATATTTGAAATGTACAAAATCTTCGTCTTGTTTTGCTCTGGGAACTTACAGTTGATATTCAGCAATAATTTCACCTGCTTTTTTTCCCTGAGCTCCTCAAATGACTCACACAAGCTTAATTGATATTGACAGACAGCGCTGCGCAAGGGAAAAAAGGCGCACAACTGCAATTGGATTCCCTTTTATTTCACAGTCAGAGAAATTTAATAGTCTAGTTTAATCTGCCTCAGAATCTGGTTAAAGTTTAATGTAGTCTCATTAATATTTCACTATACACATATTATTTAAAAACATACAATCAGTAAAAGGACGCAGAATAAAACGGCTGCAGTTCAGTCTGAGAGCTTTGTTACGCACTTAGTAATGAAAAACAGGAGAACACAAATGGAGCATTCAGAATAGCATACTACCATACTATGCGTGTCATTTTCGCAGTATGAAGTGTGTTTTGCACAATATCCTAATTGTCTTTTTGCATGCAATACCCAGATAAGTTAATACTGAAGTTTGAGGTGATGGCAGTACCCACAAGATGCAATTGGATCTCAATAATAGTGTCCAAGATCAATAATAGTGTCCAAGTTATGATGCGCAAAGTTCAATGCAAAGGAAGATATTTTCTTTTACAGAAATCGCCTTTTAAGCTTCTTCCAGGGTTAGTAACATCACTAACCCTAAAATTTACACAATTTACACTATAATAAATGATCTGTGGGGTATTTTGAGCTGAAACTTCACAGACACATTCTGGGAACACCAGAGACTTATATTACATCTTGTGAAAGGGGCGTTATAGAACACTTCTAATAGATAAAATAATTTTTTCCATTTCACTAGCTCTTACAGTAACAGTGTCATTGTCCTCCATCAGTTCTTTCTTGTCAACCCCCTTCTTCATCTTCCTCTCCATCTGTCTTTCTATCAGCAGTGTACACGCAGAAGCTAGACAGCTTTGATGTTGCATTAAGCCTTTGACTCTTTTTAGCCGTGGCCTCTAAGAAGGGACAGATGAGATAAGACTCAAACTATCAGGCCGCGCTCCAGTTAGACCAACAAATCCGCACGGTAAACAAAACACACACTCCCCTCTAATCAGTGTTAAACTGTGCCAACAATTTCTACAAATCCAATTTGTTCCAAAGCACTATAAAATGGAGAGTGCAATAATAACAATATTATCCCACTCTGATATTAGTAATTAGCACGAAGCAGAGCGGAAGCGGGCATGCAGTCTGCGAGTAAGGGCGGTCAATACTCTAAGAGGACTGGGTCAATCAGCAGAGAACAGCCCAGCCTCAAAGCGCTGCTCACTCCCAGCACACTTCCTGTGTTTGTTCGATCAGGGGCTCTCCAGAAGGAAGTGGGAGAAATCCACGGAGAGCGGAGGAATACACCTCCCAAACCTCAAAGAGAAGGATTTGAATAGAGAAACAGCAGGCCAACAGCTTTTGTGTTGGGCTTTGTTGAAGTCTTGCTCTGTTAATGAGGGTTAAGGGTGGCCTTTACCAAAGAAAGACATGCGTAAGGAGGCCCGGAGGCTGTTTGGCATTACGGCATATACAGGCGCATTTACATAGCTTAGTTCATGCAGCAGCAGCTGTCAGTCTGGGACTCATTAAACTGATCAAAAGTGACCGTAAAGACTTGCGCCTGAAAAAAAAAAAAAAAAAAAAAAAGAACATTTATTTAAAATCTAACTTTCTATTCATCAAAGAATCCTGAAAAAAATATTAAGCAGCAGAAAATGTTTCTTGAGCAACAAATCAGCATATCAGAATGATTTCTGAAGGATCATGTGACACTGAATACCGAAGTAAAAAAAGTTGCTATCACAGGAAAAAATTACATTTTAAAATGTATTCATATAGAAAACAGTAATTTAAAATGGTAAAATTTTCGCAATATTACTTTTTACACTATTTTGATTGAATAAATGCATAATCAATCATGATAACTCTCAAAGTAGTTTTGGTGTGTTCATGAATATAGCACTGTAAATATATTAGGTCTTGAATAGGGATGCATGATATATCGGCCACCATATCGGTATCGGCTGATATATGTTCATTTTTAATGTTATAGTTACCATCCCGATATATTAAAGCCAATAAACAATCGATGGATTTCCTTCAGCTGAGACACTTCAGATGTGCACTATCCGCCATTATGGTTTTTAATAGCTTGAAATGTGATTTAAATCAATTAAAGGAAAATACAGTTAAGTGTAATGTGCAGTGCAAGTCTGTCATATAGGCTACATAATATTATCATTTTGTGATGGGACATGGCTTTTAGTGGTGAGAATTTTTAATGGCGAGATCGGCCAATATATTGGTTATTGGATTTCAAATATAAAGAATTATAAGTTATCGGTATCAGCCAAAATTTTCATAATCGGTGCATTCCTAGTCTTGAAGGACTAGATTTTGCTATGCATGCTGCTGCTGAGCAAGTATAGACTTGCTACTGCCATTAGAAACATAGTAAAATATATTGCTGCTGCATGAATAGACATCCATAAATCCCATAGCAAATCTTGGCAGGTGGAGCTGGAGGAGATGGAGGGTTTCAGAGGAACTGCTGCAGGACTAGCCTACAGCAAACAAACAATTTATCAAGATTATTTAAATGTTGAATCAGCCAAGGCCAATCAGCTTGTGTCACAAGATAATAGTAAAGTAGCTTGCGTATCGCA